>CM029651.1:26223212-26963500 GCA_017311315.1 Dendrocalamus latiflorus
TCGTTTGGCGGTATCAGCGCGTGTCTAAGGTGACGGCGGTTGCACACAGTCGGCGGTAAGGGTGTTAAATAATCCATGACGCTCATTGTTGTCATAGAGTTACTGTAGTGGTGGTAGTGGGTGTGGCCGAAAGATCATTATATCAGTCGTAGCAGGTGTGGTCGTGGAATCACTGTAGTAGTCGGTCGACGTGTGCTCAGTCCACGCGAGAATGCATTTTTTGTTGTCTGTTAACATCATGTGCGGCATGGCCTAAGTCCTTGGGATCGTGCATGTAGTGGAGCATAATAAGGGTGGTTTAATCACCAAAGTTAGATTAGGATTTTATTTAAATAGCAGTCTAATACAACCGAAAAAGCTACCCAGTTTACTAGCAACACAAAACTCTTGTGTTCTTGTTCTGTTTTGTCAACTTCATGTGTGTTCGTGTATGAGCTCAGATGTGTTAATTGGCCGAAGTTTCTAACAAACGGTGGTAGGCGAGCTAGCGAGGTGCTAGGGAGGCAAGGACAATAGAGATCTCTTGCGAGGTGACGCGAGCTAGCTAAGGCAGCATGGCACACGCACGTGCGTCAGCCATGAGGCGCACTAAGTTGTGGCAGGGGCATAGAGTCAACGAGGTGGGGCAAGGATGACACGGAGTTGACGGGGGAGTAAATGCACGGGTGTGAGCTGGCAAAGCCGAGGTGCGAATGGTGTGATCGGCGAGGGAGTTGCGGCTGAAGATGGCGGCGCAGCAGGCGGCCAAGTGGCCCCGTGGCATAGGGGGTTGGCGGGCTAGGAAAAGACGCCATCCAAAGAGGGAAACAGAACGGCCTAGTTGGGAAAGCGGCCTCCCAAGGAAACTCGCCAATTTGGGAAAGATTTGGGGATTCAAAGCGAAACCAAAAAGGAAATTCAAACTTTTGAATTTTGAGGTTGTTTCACGCAACACGTCGTGGTGGGTGATAGGACGTGGCCCCGGACCTCGTCAGACCGCTGCCGTGGCGATGGTAGGTTAGGGAAAAGGAGGCACAGAGGGGATGCACATTAGGTAGGAGTGAAGAATGAGGGAGGAAAAGAGATTGGTATTTCTCTTGCTTTATTACTGGGCGATAACAAGTCTCCTTTGTGCAGAGGTCCTAATACAATCCACTAAATATATCCCTTCATAATACAACTCTGCTAGAGATCGTTTCCTAATACAACACTCCGACTACCTTAAGCATCTGACTTGATCACGAAGTAAACCGATAGATAAAACGTATCAATCTTATCTCTAAGCCTAAGCCTAAGTTGAACAGGATGCAGAAGCTGGCGCATGTCCTGGACGAGGCCGCCGGGTATAATATTTACCCCACTTGACACATGCCTGTTCTTTTTAGCTGCGTCTTGCGGATTTTGGCTGAATTTTTGAATTTTGGCTGTTTACGGTACAGATTACGGAGAGACAGATACTCACTTGTGATTTTGACTGGTACAGATGTTGGGCTTTTAACGTGTAGTCGTTTAACATATAGACCCCGTCTTGAGAAAATACTCCGTTTAAAAGTTAGGTACTGTAGCAAAAGCCGGCCAGCTTTTAACTTGCCAAACAGGCCCTGAGAAACAAGAGAAGAGAAGAGACATGAAGCTTTCTTCCGGATTGGTGCGTCCTGCACGACCTTCATCAAGCTCAGTCTAATGGAGAAAAGTGGTTGGATCGACTCAAAACTTGGTCAGTTCGTTCTACATTTATAGCTCTCTGATTTTATCAGTACGATTGAGCATTGGTTGAGTGAAGCACCAGATTTAAGATGGATTTCGTCGGTTCAGGTAGCAGCAGGTTCAGCAGCGCGCAGTCTTGGTAGATGATGGGGTTTGAGGAGTGTGATTTGGTTGGCGTCATCATCATACAACAACACTTAACAAGAGATAAGAAGACGTAACCAAATCAGCTAAAACATAGAAGCAATGTTTCTGTACCATTTGGATTTCTATTCATAACTATCAAATCAAAATTCCAATTTGCATGAAACTTGGAAGGAACGTAGATCAACATGTCCCTACAAGTTGTTCAAATATCAGGCCAATCGAACGTAATTTGACCCTTTATACTGATCATCTACCAAAATTGCTCTGCTAAACCTACTGTTAATAGAACTGATAAAATCCCTCTCAAATCTAGAATATTTTGTACAATAATCTACTTTTTTATTTGAAATTACAGAAATATACCCGCGGCAACATTTTTTTTACACAAATAGCCTCTAGTCGCCCAACGCGCGCGGGGGGGGGGGGGGGGACTAGAGCCAATCGCCCAACGGCCAGGCGACAAGCGGGCAATCCACCGGCCGTTGGGCGATTAAATGCTGTCGCCCGAGTGTTGGGCGATTGGAGCTCCAGTCGCCCAACGAGCGGGCGACTGGGGGGGGGGTTAAAAGGGCTGAGCGCTCGGCCGCCACCGCCCACACACATTCACAAATCAATCACGTTCGGCTGATAGGAGAAGAAGAAAAGAGAGGAGAAGAGGAGAGAAAGGAGGGGGAGAAGAGGAGAGGAGAGGGAGGAGAGGAAGGAGGGGGGAGGAAGGAGGAGTGGGAGGAGAGAAGAGGAAGAACCAGATCCATGTTTTTTTTATTTACAATGTTGTATTTGCAGTATATTTTTTATTTAATGTTAGTGTTAGTAAAAATTATAGATGTAGATATAAGTAGTTCAATTTCTAGTATAAAAAATTTAGTTAACGTAATTATAGCAATTAGCAGGCGTAGAAACGAAGAGGAGAGGAAGAAGCAACAGTAGGTGTAGATGTAGATAGAAATATTGTGTATGATTGTTATTGTTAGTAGAAAATTATAGATGTAGATAGAAATAGTTAAATTTTTGGTATAAAAAATTTAGTTAAAATGTAGTTTTAGAAAATTAGAAGCTGTAGAAGGATGTAGTTGTGTATAAACTAGCAGCCGTAGAAGCATGTATTTGCGCAGTGACATGACCGTACGGTCCAGCTTTCGGCAGCGATATGACCACACGAGCCATCTTTCTTCAGTGACATGACATGACGGCAGGGTCTGCCTGGGGACAGCCTCGTACACCGCCAAGCCAGCTTTGCGCAGCGACATGACCGCACGGGTCAGCTTTTCGCAGTGATATGACCGCACGGGCCAGCTTTCCGCAGCGACATGACCGCACGGGTCAGTTTTCCTCAGTGACATGACATGACGACGTAACCTTTCGTAGTGACATGACAACATGACCCAGCATTGCGCAATGAAAAGACAATGATATGACATGACGACGCAACTTTTCACAGTGACATGACAGCACGGCCCAGCTTTGCGCAGTGACAAGACCGAATGCGCCAGCTTTGCACAGCGACATGACCACACATGCCAACTTTTTGCAGCGACAAAACCTTACAGCCCAGCTTTACCAGCTTTGCACACTTGGTAGCTTCGCGTAGTGCCGGGACCACACAGGGACATTCATGTACCAACAGGGCAAAAAGGACCCTATAAAATGAGGTCGAGGAGATATCTCAGAGAACACTGTGCAACCAAACCCCACACTACATTGTGCTTCCTTCACCACACCGGGATGGACAAAAGGCAGAAGAAGAAATGGGACAAGATGATGAAGCAATGGGAGGAGACCCGCAACCTAGCATGGTCAGCTGCCGCCCACGATGAGAAAGTAAGGGCTGCTGTGGCCCGGGCAGAACAAGCCCAGCGTGCTACGAGATCAGATCCCCGCAATGACAGGCCCCTAGCAACAACACCATCCCAAACGTTCGTACCGAGCATTCACCGCAACTCCCACCTGAGGGGGAGACGCCCCCCTTTGTTGGTGCGGGACACGTGCATGTTTTTCAAGTCTAAGCACCGCCTCAACCTGTATGCGTTACTGGGGATACACAAACTACTCCAGTAACTACCCCAACCGCCGTCTAGACACCGCAACCTATCGGTAGCCGGTATCAAGGTGCACCGTTTCCCCCTACATTTTCTCCTTCACAGCACGCACTAACAACCTCTCCCCTGTATTCACAGTCCTCGGAACCCCTATGTAGCTACCGCAAATGGATCAATCTTGAGATCCACCGAGAGGACTAGTGGCCCCTCGACTTCGAGGAGTGGAATGTCGCAAGGTCATCAGTGATCCGGAAGAAAGAGCGCCGCAAGAACGATTAAACCCAGCGTATACAATACGAGATGAAAGCTCATCTCAAGGCGTGAACATGTAGGGAGCGGGAGGCTCGCGAGAGGGAGCGCGAGAGAAAGAGAGAAATGGCGACCAAGGCAAAAGAGGCCTCCGAGGAGTTCAACACCGAGCTGGCAAGGAAGGAAAAATGGCCCCGGTCCACATAGTAGGTCGTACGAACAGTTGGGTGGGTTAGTCGCACATGATGCTATATGTTATGCATGTAATCAAAAAGTATGTAGCATATTACTCCCAACTGTATTATGAAGTCTATTTAAATTCAGACAATCTTATTATCTTGTCTTTTCACATTCAATTATTGACATAGCAAGTCATCTAACAATATTAACATACCAGTTTTCTCCGTATACGAATTCCTAGTAACATCACAATATCACTTACCATCATATTTACCGATCATTCTAAGGTCAATCATTCTTAAAAAAATTCCCAAATTTTGTTACGCACTTACAACATACAATGACCATAAACTTTTATTACAAATCTAGCAGATTAATTTCCAGTTATAATCTACAAAATTGACAAAATGTACAAAATTCACGGGGGACTTAAACCAGTTGCCCTCTGGGTGGGCGACTGCACATCGAGTCGCCCCTTGGCTGGGCGACTGGTTCCAGTTGTCCAAAGGTCGGGCGACTGGATCTCTGTCGCCTGGTTGTTGGGCGATTGGCTCCAGTTGCCCCCCATTGGGCGAGTGGAGCCTATTTGTGTAAAAAAATGTTGCTGCAGATATATTTCTGTAATTTTGAATAAAAATATATTATTCGTACAAAAAATTCCTCAAATCTAGTGGTCCACTCAACCAATACTTAGTCGAACTAATAAAATCATGTAGCTATAATCACAGAATAAACTGATCAAGTTTGAAGCCGATCCAACCACGTTTAACCCTCTACCTATAATCTTGATAAATATTGCACATAACACACCAACCTGGAATAGAGCTTCACCTCTAATCTCTCCTCTTGATTCTCAATTCATGTATGTTTGCTACCTTTCTTTTGCTCTCTCGCTCACAGAAGTAGAAGCTAAGAGGCAAAGGCTAGGTTCTTTTTCCCTTCTGTTCATATCTCTCACAAAGAGATATCATAACTGTTGATCAAGAAACTTAGTGGGCTGTTGGGCACTGTTAGACTGTGTGGATAGTTGTGAATCAGCAATGATGAATAATTGACATTTTCATTGCTTGGGAATTTGCATTTATGAAAGTTTCGATCGATTATAGTTGAAGATTTCGAATCCAAATGGTTTGGTCTGCTCCAAGTGGTTTTGGTCTAGTCCGAATGGTTTTGATCGGCTCTGAGTGATTTCGATCGGGTCCGAGTGGTATCGAATGATGTTCGAGTGCTATCAGAGTATCAGACAGCGTTCGAGTGCCATTATTGTATCGGACGATATTCGAGTGCCACTGGAGTATCGAATAGTGATTGAGTGGCATCAGTGGTTCGGGCGGTAGTCCGATCGGCCTTGTGATGAATTGTTCGATCGCATGTCCGAATGGTAGACTTTGACCACGTCCAACTTTGACCACAGTATTTCAACCACGACTTTCACCACAGCAGGTAATCATGGATTTCGATCTCGAATAGTGAACTGGTCATAAGCAATATTTAACCGGTCGTAAGCAAGAGTGAACTAGTCTTAGCTACAGAAACCGACGATGGTTATAGCTACAGTAGTTTTCCATGGTTGTATCAATAGTACCTGGTCGATACTCGATAGTCGTAGACTTTACTGGTTGGTGCTCATAGACTTTACTGGTAGGTATTCGATAGTCGAAGACTTTGTAGTCGATGTCGTAGATTTCAAGGACTGCTATCATAGTCATAGACTTTGCAGTCTTGTCATCATAGTCGTAGACTTCGTGGTCTGATGTCGTTGTTTTAGACTTTTTGATCGGTTGTCATAAACCTCATGATTGGTATTCGAAGGCTTTTACAATCAGTTGTCGTAGGCTTCATGATTGGTACTCGTAGACTTCATGATCAGTATGAGTACTTTAATTATTGCTATCTTCAAGTACTTTGAGTACTCATGTTAGATCAGTGGTTGACTGATCTGATCGTAGCGGTTGTCAGTGATACTCGGAACTTGGTGATTGATGATGCAGTGATTGGTTGGAGATTGGTAGTCGTAGACTTAGCGATCTGGTGTTTTAGTTGTAGTGATTGGTACTCGGTACTTCATGGTTCTGTGGTTGATAGTGATGCTTGTTATTTCCGGGTGTTTTGAGCAAAGAGATGGTAATTCGCGAGTACTTATTGTTTTCGAATACTCGTTGATCTAGCAGTTGTATTGTGTGATCTAAGGCTAATTTCTAGATAGTGATGAGATTTGTGGTCATGGATGACCTTGTTGGTGTTGTTAGTTGGTTGAGGTTGTGGTTATACGTGTGTGCTAATGACAATCAAGTTGGGAAGAATTTGTGTTGGGAAAATATTTGTTTGGTCTCTGCATGTGCAGGTGAGCGTAGGGACGATCATGGTCGGCGATGAGGAAGACTAGGACTAGGATAGGGAGATCTAGAGGATGTTATGCAAGGTGGTCAGGCTAATACTGGAGCACGTGGAGATTAAAGGTGGTGATCCGTGAAAAAGCTACGGGCGGTGCGGTCCTGGAGGCTTCGACACAAAAGTTAATGATGTGAGATGGAGCTATGGGAGGTATGTTCCTGGAGGATTCGTCATGTAGAGAGTTAGGAGTTATGGATGGAGTCCATAACTGAGAAGATTGAGAGATTAATTAAAACCCGTGTTTGGAAGGATTTTGGGTCTCTTGATTTGAGGAAGAGATAGGATTTTGTGTTCATGTTTGAGTCGAACACTGTGTAGGGCTCTAGCATATAAAAGCAGGTAGAGACTAAGGGTTTTAGCAGTGGTTTTTGAGGAGGCTTTTATGCTAGGGTTTTTAGGAGTGCTTGTGAGGGCGCATAAAGAACATCTTAAATCAATCTGGTTCGTGATGTGTTGAAGATTTATGGTGATTTCTATCATAGCAGAAGTGTTGGACTATATGCAAAAGTGATCGAGATGTTCTACTTTTGGATTGATGTTTTTGAGTATGTTCAATTTGGCCAAAGTTTGAAGCTAAGCGATCTTGCGAGCAGCTGAGCATCGAGTAGTTGATCGAGCTGTCTAAACCTTCATCGACTACATGAAGATTTCAGAAAGCAGAGGCTGTCATTCACCACCTCTAATTGCGCCATATGATCCTACAAGTGGTATCAGAGCCAAGTTGCAATGGTATCAGATTGGGATCAGTTTTTTTAGTAAGCTTCCATTTTTTATGGAATATATTATCTCCATTGAAAAACATACATTGAGGTATTTCTACAAGCACAATGTAATGCTATTTGGCAAAAAGTTAAAAGTTCATATGAAGTGCCTTCTATCATTACCATTAAAAACACTACTGATATAGAAGCTAATGCTAAGCCTAGAAATATTTTATTACAAGGGTTAAGTAGAAACGAGTTTGTCAGAATTGCTCATATTAAATCTGTAAATAAAATTTGGACTACTCTAGCTAATTACCATGAAAGATCAAAGTCTGTTAAAGGAGTGCATCAGAAGCAATTGAAAAAGGAGTATTCTAAATTTGAGATAAAACCTGGAGAATCAATAGATGCACTTTTTGATGGTTTCAATAAGATTATTAGTGATTTGCAATCTGTTGCTGTCACATATCCTGATTATGATAATGCTCAACAATTTTTGAATTCTTTGGATATATCTGTTTGGAATGTTTTAGTCACTACCATTACTCATTTCTATTAGCATAGAAACACTTACCTTGAATGATTTTTAATCCAAGATGAAAACACATGATATTGATGTTTTGGACAGGATAAAGAAGACTAATTCTTTGGGCTTAGTGATTAACCAAGCAAACAGTTCTTCTAGTATTTCTTTGTCGGCTTTGTGCTCTATTTCAGATGAATAGTTAGAGGATATACCAGAAGAGCAGCTTGTACTTCACTCCAACAAGGCGACAAAGGTGATCAATAACGTCAGATTTAAGCGGAGAGGAGGTCTTGTCAGATGTCATGAATGTGGTGAACTTAATCACATTAAGTTTAACTGCGTCAAACTAAAGAACAAGGAGGTTGATGACGACATGGACTACCTCAAGCAAGAAGCACAACTATCGCAAGGCGGTCAATAAGGTACTTTCAGCACTTGAGGAGATTGATTTGAGCGATGTTGATTCTGCAAATGATGGGGAGGATAATGGTAAGAAGGCAAAAGAGGCGGACTTCACAGGAATATGTTTTGTGGCAAATAGTAAGGAATTAGACAATGATGATCTCTACAGTGATCTTGATGATCTCTAAGAGGAGCTCAAGAAGTATAAAAAGAAAATTAAAAATCATGATCTTGTTGTTGAAAACTTTAATTCTGAAATTCATAGACTTAGAGCTTCTCTTCCTGATGATGATTCTTGCAAGTCTTGTCAAGTTTTACATTCTGAATTAGAGTCTGCTAGAAAAATTAATGCATCAATCTTGGTTCAATTTGGTGATATAACTGCTAAAATTGATTAATTAAAATTGGCACACAACTCTTGTGATGAAAAGTTAAAACTTGCAAGAGATGAAAGTGAAAAGCTTAAGTCTAGTTCTTCTGCTCAATCTAAAGCTTGCACTAAGTATGATCTACTTCAAGCTAGACTTAACTCTTCTTAGGAATCAATTCAATAAATGATTTATCATGAGACTGTTTCTTGCTCTAATTGTCCTAAGCTTAACATTGAAATAGAAGCATTGACTAGATAACTTAATGATTTTACTGAAAAGGAGAAATTGATTTAGTCTAGTACTTCTAACGAAATTGTAAATGAATTTGTTAAGTGCTCATTGTGTTCCACACTATCTAAAGAAAATTAGTATGTTTTCTTTTGGCAAGAAGAATTTGAGTATGATCCTAGACAAGTCGAAAACTAGTGTAAAAAATCGTGGTCTAGGATTTAATTTTATCGAGCATGGTGAAAATAATCCTTCTAAAGTGGTCACGGTACTTTTGAACTAGGAAAATTTGAAGTAGAATCGGTACCAAAATAAGTCGCTTGATCTGCTGGTTTTGAAAAGAATACCCTACCAAACTGAGTGCTATTATGTTGGCTGATGCGACCACTCATCAAGTCAATTATCAGTGCACCTGTTGTGGTAAAAATGGCCATTTGGTTCAATTCTGCTTTAGAAAAGCAAAGAAAGAGAAGAAAGATAGGATAAAGAAGCGTGTTCGACCAGCTACTTTCTGTAGTCGAATCAGTGCGGCTGGACCAGGCGCTTGACCAGCTGGTTGTCATGGTTGGACTAGAGTGGTCGAACAATATTTTTAACTAGTTCTTTCTTGCTGCCAGACTAGCTCCTCAAGAGACTTTCGACCAGGGTTTTCTGCTCGTTTAAACCAGTCGATGGCTAGACCAACTTCATGTGGTCAGTTAGATCACTTTCGACCAGTGCTGTCCATGTGATTCGACCGATCGGCTATCAAACTAGCTCTACTGTGAAGGTCAGACCGCCTCATGGTCGAACCTGCTTTTCAATGACAGACTAGTTGGAATATGTCAAATGCTAATGCTTCACTTAAATCTTTACCAATGCATGCTTTTGCTCCTGTTCATCGAGTATCTCCGTACTGGATACCTAAATCTCTATTGTCTAACCCTAGTCCTAAGATACCAATGGTTGTTCGTTCTCTGTAGGCTTGTCGTAAGAGGAAGGAGAACATATGGTTAATTGACTCCGGTTGCTCTTGCCACATGACCAGAGACTTACGATGGTTTTTCTCCATCTCTCGTGCCCTGGTGATGAGATGATCACGTTTTGAGATAACTCTCAAGTATGAAATCTAGCTAAAGGCACTGTGCGCATCAACGACAAGTTCATCTTAAAGGACGTCGCTCTCGCCAGTAAGTTGAGCTATAACTTACTTTCAATTTCATAGTTGGTAGATGATAATCTTGAGGTGAACTTTAAAAGGCATTCATGTTGTATCTTAAATTCATCTGGTGATCTTGTTTGCAAATAAGTCAAGTTGGTTGCTTATTTAAGGGTGATTTTTTGTATGCAGCATCTTCTGATCTTAGGTGTCTTATTTCATTATACTCTAAGGATTTGTTCTTTTGGCACCGAATATTAGGTCATATTGGCTTTGATCATCTTGCTTGGCTCTGTAATTTGAATCTTGTTAGAGGAATTCCTAGTCTTACGATTGAAAAGTCAATGGATCTAATTTATTCTCCTCATCGACATGGTAAGATAGTCACATCGTCTCATCCCCCACTCGCACTTGTGATGACTGATTCTCCGGGACAATTATTGCACATGGACACTGTAGGTTCTTCTAGGGTTCAGTCTGTTGGAGGTAAATAATATGTTCTTGTTATTGTTGACAATTACTCTAAATACTCCTAGATGTATTTTATGGCCTCTAAGGATGAAGCATTCGGTCACTTTTGAGAGCTGGATCTTAGACTTTCTATTGAACTTCCAGGAGCACTTAGAGCAATTAGAAGTTTTAATGGAACTGAATTTCAGAACACATCATTTGTTTCCTTTTGTGTTGAAAAGGGTTTAGACCATAAATTTTCGTCAGCTCGAGTGCCATAATAGAATAGTGTGGTCAAACGCAAAAATAGAACCATGGTCGAGATAGCTAGAACAATGCTAAATGAACATTCTACTCCTAGGAAGTATTGGGCTGAAGCTGTTTCGATTGCTTGCTATATTTCGAATAGAGTTTTGTTGTGAGCTAAATTGCATAAGACTTCCTATGAGCTTCGTTTTGGCCGTACTCCTAATATGTCTCACTTTAGGGTGTTTGGATGTCAATGCTTCATCCTTAAACATGACAATCTTGATAAATTTGAATCTAGATGCTCAAATAGCATCTTTCTTGGATATCCAGTTCACACTCGGGGTTATTAGGTACTCAACTTAGAAACTAACAAAATCGTTGATACCTACGAGGTCACTTTTGATGAGGCTAGTCCTGGTACTAGACTCGACAATGCAGGTATACATGCCTCTAACAACTCAAGGACATCTTCTATGACTCTAACGATGACAACATGGAGTTCTCGAGCTACACTATGACACCTACGACAACCTCTATGACCACTCCTATGACTACAGCTATCATGATTTGACAACAATCATTATGACTACACCTTTGACAACAATCGTTACAACTACTCCTATGACTACTCCTACAACTACAGCTGCTATGACTACACGTACATCTACTACGACTGCTTCTATGACCACTCCACAAGCACCTCTACATATTCAACGACATCATCCCCCATAACAAATGATTGGTGAGTTAAATAAGAGAGTTCTTCGCAGTAGGTATAACTCCAATGCCTCATATGCTCATTCTGCTTTTGTCTCATCTTTCGAACCCCAAGATGTAGGTCACGCTTTATCTGATGAGTCTTGGATTAATGCCATACATGAGAAATTAGAAACTTTTGAGCAGAACAAGGTCTGGACTTTAGTCTCACCTCCTCATGGTCATAATATTATTGAAACCAAATGTGTTTTTAAGAACAAAGTAAGGATGGTGTTGTTGTTCGAAATAAGGCTAAACTTATGGCTCAAGGATTCACCCAAGTAGAAGGTCTTGACTTTGGTGAAACATTTACACATGTTGCTCGGTCAGAAGCCATTAAAATTTTGTTAGCACTTGCTGCATCGAAAGGTTTCTGACTGTATCAAATGGATGTGAAAAGTACTTTTCTTAATGGCTGTATTGAGGAGGAAATTTGTGTTAGACAAGTACCTAGTTTTGATAACCCTAAGTTTCTTTATCATGTCTACAAATTGTCCAAAGCTTTATATGGTCTAAAACAAGCACCCAGAGCATGGTATGATATGCTTAAATCATATTTGCTAAAAAAATAACTTTCAAATGGTCAAGGTGGATAAGACTTTGTGGATGATATCATCTTTGGTGGTTTCTCTAATGCTCTTGTTTCCAAGTTTTTAGAAATTATGAGTAGGGAATTTGAGATGAGTATGATGGGAAAGCTCACATTCTTTCTAGGCTTTCAAATCAAGCAGTCAAAGTTGGGTACTATTGATTATCAAACTAAGTACACCAAAGATCTACTTCACCGCTTTGATACAGGGACAGTCAAATCAATTTCCATACCCATAGGGTCTACTGCAGTGTTGGATCCAATTGAAGATGGAGAGTCTGTTTACCAAAAGGAATACAGAAGCTTAATTGGTTCACTCTTGTATCTCGAAGATTGAGGCCAGACATACACTTTGCTGTGTGTTTGTGTGCTCGCTTTTAGGCTTCCCCATGTGCTTCACATCGTCAAGTGGTAAAGAGAATATTCAGGTATCTTTAGTCCACTTTGGAATTTGGTTTCTGGTACTCTTCTTCATCATGCCTTACCCTTCGTACATATTTAGATGCGGATTTTGGGGGTTGTAGAGTTGATAGGAAGAGTACTTCTAGCACATGTCACTTTTTAGGCACATCTCTTATTTCATAGGCTTCTAGGAAATAGTTGTCTGTTGCACTTTCCACTGCTGAGGCTGAATATGCAGTGGTGCTTCTTGTTGCTCTCAATTGCTTTGGATGACAGCTACACTTAGGATTTTTGCTTAAAATTGGATAGTGTTCTACATTTCTGTGATAACACTAGTGCTATTAGTATTGCTATTACTTTCTTAGAGACCATGTGGAAAAGGGAGATGTCTTGCACTTCATTGATTCTGATTCTCATGTTGCTGATATTTTTACAATGCCACTTGATTCTTCTCATTTTACTCGTTTTTATAGTGAGTTGGGTGTTTTGCATCCTATGTAATTATTCTAATGGGGAGCTTGGTGTTTAAATGTTTTAGAAGCTTCGTTTATTATACTTGTCAAATAATACATTAAGTCCATGTCTTTGAAATCAAATAATTTGTAGTAGAGCTATCTTTATCATATTTACTCATTTACTATGGAGTCGTAGTCGTAACAGGCTATAATCAATTTTCTCTACTTGAACTACGACATGACTTGGCTAGAGACTTTCATTAGATTGATTATAGATGGCAGCTTGTGATGTTTGTCGTAAAGGATTAGCTTGATTGTGAGTCTTCTTTCAAATCGTGGTCATGTGGCTCGTATGTTTCATATTCCAATCTTTTATATTCACTCATGTTTGCATGTTATGATAAAAAAACATGAGAAAGAAAAGATTTACAAGATGTATGCTTCAAGCATGCCATGGCTAAACAAAAAAAGCACAAAACATGCTTGAATGAAAAGAAGTATGCTTCAAACATGCCACCATTTAAAATAAATTTGCTACAAAGATGGCATCATGAAAAGAAGTATGCTACAAGTACACCACATGCTTAAAAGAAATGAGTGGAGCTATAGGTTGCTATATGAGACTGTTAGTTCGATTAGATTTAAAGCTTGCTTCACTTTTAGGCTTACTCTTTTTGGTGTGATATCTCTTTATACTCTTTATAGATCAGTTTGGTCATGGTCGTAATGCCTGTCATTAATCCAGTTTGCTTATTCATGCTAAAGACCCATTTAGACTTACTTTATGGTTTATGACTTTATATGATCTAGTGAGCTCTACTAAAAAAAGACTTGGGCGCATTCATAGTACAATGCAAAGTGACTTGGATAATCTACAAAGCTTTTGGATGTTTTCTCTTTTGCTCCTTTTTAGAATTTTTCCTTTCTTTAGAGTTCTTGATGATTACATTGCCAAAAGGGGAGAAATTGATGAAAGTAGGGAGGAAAATGGGAGAAACTAGAGTAATTTCCTTTCGAGTAATTTTCTTCTTGTGTTGAGGGGGAGTCTTTGAGTCTTTTTTGAGTGCTTTCCAGTCTGTTTGAGCTTTCTTCAAGTAGTTGAAACTTTCTTTTTGCAAATTTTATTTTTCTTCATAAATTATCTCATTCAAGGTATTGTCATTGTATTCATCAAGGGGGAGATTGTTAGATCATGTGGATGGTTGTGAATTCAGTAATGATGAATAATTGACATTTGGATTACTTTGGAATTTGCATTTGTGAAAGTTTCAATTGATTGCAGTTGAAGATTTTGAGTCCAAGTGGTTTTGGTCCAGTCTGAGTGGTTTTGATCAGCTCTAAGTGGTTTCAATTTGATCCGAGTGGTATCAGATGATGTTGTGCACTATCGGAGTATCTGATAGCGTTCGAGTGCCATTATTGTATCAGATGGCATTCGAGTACCATCAGAGTATCAAATAGTGATCAAGTGGCATCAGAGGTTTGGATGGTAGTCTGATCAGCCTTGTGATGGATGGTTCGAACGGCAGGTCCAAATGGTAGACTTCGACCATGTCTGGCTTTGACCATGGTAGGTAATTTTAGATTTCGACCTCAAAAAGTGAATCAGTCGTAAGCAACATTTAATCAATCGTATGTGATAGTGAACCGGTCATAGCTACAGTAACTGGTCGATGGTCATAGCTAAAGTACTTTTTCGTAATCGTAGCTACAGTACCTGATCGATACTCGATAGTCATAGAGTTTGCTGATCGGTGGTCTTCGACTTTACTAGTTGGTACTCGATAGTTGAAGACTTTGCAATCAATGGTCGTAGATTTCATGGACTACTATTATAGTCGTAGACTTTGCAGTCTTATCATCATAGTCGTAGACTTCGTGGTCTGCTATCATTGTCTTGCACTATTCAATGAGTTGTCGTCGACCTTGCGATCAGTAGTCGAAGGCTTTTATGATTGGTTGCTGTAGGCATCACGGTCGGTACTCGTAGACTTCATGGTCGGTATGAGTGCTTCAATTCTTGCTATCTTCGAGTACTTTGGATGCTCATGTTGGATTAGTGGTTGACTGATCTGGTCGTAAAAGTTGTCGGTGATACGCGGAACTCATGCAGTGATTGGTTGGAGATCGATAGTAATAGACTTAGCAATCTAGTGTTTTATTCATAGCAATTGGTACTTGGTAGTTGGTACTTGATAGTTCTGTGGTCAATAGTGATGTCTCTACATGTGCAGGTGAGCGTAGGGATGATCATGGTTAGTGATGTGGAAGACCGAGACTTCGATGGGGAGATCTGAGGTCCAGACGATTGAGGATGTCATGCAAGGTGGCTGAGCTAACACTATAGCACATAGAGATCAAAGGTAGTGATTTATGAAGAAGATATGGGTGATGCGGTCCTGGAGGGTTCGACACAGAGTTAATGATGCGAGATGGAGCTACGGGAGGTGCATTCCTGGAGGCTTCATCACCTAGGGAGTTAGGAGTTGTGGATGGAGTCCATAACTAAAAAGATTGAAAAAAAACCTATGTTTGGAAGGTTTTCGGGTCCCTTGATTTGAGGAAGAGATAGGATTTCATCTTCGTGTTTGAGTCGAACATTGTTTAGGGCTCTAGCATATAAAAGCTGGTAGAGACTAAGCGTTTTAGCTGTGGTTTTTGAGGTGGCTTTGATGTTAGGGTTTTTAGGGTTGCTTGTGAGGGCGCTTTGTAAATCCACGGAAATCCAGCAATAAAGAATATCTTGAATCAATCTGATTCGTGATGTGTTGAAGATTTCTGGTGATTGTTGTCATAGCGGAAGCATTCGACTATGTGCAAAAGTGATCGAGAGGTTCTTTTTCTGGATTGACATTTTCGAGTACGTTCAATCTAGCTGAAGTTTGAAGCTGGGTGATCTGGCAAGCAGTTGAGCATCGAGCAGTCAATCGAGTTGTCCAAACCTTCATCGATTACTTGAAGATTTCAAAAAGCAGAGGCAATCATTCACTACCCCTCTTTGATTGTGCCATACGATCCTATAGGCTCCCTTCTCCTATGTGTGTGTGGAGGGATTTAGCCCAATGTAGATTACTATAAAAGTTGGATGAATCACTGGAGGTTTAGGGAAAACTCAACTTGTTATTTTGTTAGCTTATATGGCAGCTACTTTGATGAGTTAAATATTCTGAGACTAGAAAGTTAGTACATCCAATGTTACACAATATAATTCTAGAATAGTAAGACTAAAATTCACTTTGATATATGAACAAATCTAATGGCTTAAATATTCGAAGCCTAGAAAGTTAATATATTCAAATGGTGCACAATGTAGTGCAATAGTAAAACTGAAATCAAAGTGTGGGTTTACTAACTTTCTTGGTTAGCAACCACTTTTTATTTCGGTAGATAGTAACTTGATTTTCTTGAATGACATCTCCAAATGTAGCTCAAAGCATATAGTCCAATTCCTTTCAGCTTGCTTTATATCTTATGGTTTCCCCTGAACAAACAAATGGGATGATTTCTCTGCCACCATTTCGAAGCGGCTTATCGACATATCAGCATTCAGTTTGTTCGCACAAATGCTTAGACTAGGGTCAAAAGTCATTAGCCACAACTATAAGCCATAACCGAAAAGAACCTACCTATAGGGTTAAACATACTTTGTCCTAGCCACTAGCGGAGCTTAGTGTATGTTAGACTGTGCCATGGTCCATTACGCACTTTGTTAAACTCAAGGAAATTAGATGAGATGTACTCATTGATCATTATGCCCTCTCTCATGTTCACTCTGGCCCCTATATATTTTGCATGAAGCTCCCCCAGTCCTAGCATATCTAGAATCGCATCCCACTATCGTAAATGAAGTAGTTCAGATGCCCAAAAGAGGGAGGGGTGAATTGAGATTCTTTGTTAATGTTAAATTAAAAATTTAATCTTTACTAGCCTAACCTAAGTTCCTAGGGTTTCGAGTTAAGTTTTAGCCCAACCTAAGTGTCTAGAGTTTCTAGTCAAGTTTTGCAACCTAGTTCCAGCCCTACACAATTTTGGAAAGCTAGGAAATGAAAGATAATAAGGTAAATACGAAAATGTAAATGGGACAAGGAATAAAACTAATTTTTTTTACTGATGTCTCAGAGATTCGGCAAACTCCCTTACTCCACGTTGAAGCACTCTCACAAGAGTATAGCTCCGAATTGAAACCACGCAAGGAATCAATCATCCACTCATGGTAATCCTTCTCCACTTACAATAGGTGCACTCTAAACCTTCACAAGCCTCCCGGTGCCTCCCACTAGTTCCTCCAAGGAAGGTTACTAAGCCAATGCCTCTAAACCACCTAGAAGACTTCGGTCTCTAAGAGCAATAAGTCTAAAGAGGTCACTTAAACCCATCAAGGTCAAGCAACAAGGAGTAATGCACAACCTAGGCCTAATCTACTCCCTTAATCTCTCACAACCTACGATGTGAGCCGACGGTAAGTGATTCCCACTCCCCCAATGAGAAAACCCTAAAGGAGAGCGGTTGACTGACTGGCGATCCCCAGCGAGTGAAGGATGGTGGCTTCCCCCATACCCTGGCGGCGTGAGCTTGACCTCCTCCCGATTCGGTAGAGCGAGCTCAGCCTTCTCCCATGACGACTGCGTGAGATCAGCCTCCTCCTGATTCAACGACGAGAGATCGGCTCCCTTCCGATCCGACAACATGAGGTCAGCCGCCTCCGCCCTTCCTCCTCTTCCTATAGTGCCAAACCTTCATGAATGCCCACCACTCCGGGGGGCCTCGAGCTGTAATCGGCCCCAACCTCGTTCCATATCTAATGCACCCGCCCATGTCTGCTCAACTGCTCTCGATTGCCCGGTCTCCTGCACGAAGCTGCCTCCAAGAACGTTGGAGGTCCCGTCATAGCCACAACATCGGCGATGGTGAGGAGGGATAGGGAGAAGGGGCGGGCTGGAGCTAGGGCTTGTGTCACCCCCGGCGTCGCCCAATCAACCTATTATTTTTGTCATATTGGTATCTATATATATGTTAAACTCTCCTGTCATAATCCAAGGATTAGAGTGTCAGGCATGGTAGATTTGGCAAATACAATACTAGGAGATCCAAACCGGCGCAGCCGACACAGCTAGTTACGACTGCTTCATAAGGTTAGGTCTATTGGGTAGAGTAGTGTCTAGTTATCGATAGGTATTGGTTTTAGATGTGACTAGAGATAAGAGTTGTATTTAGAAGTCTGAGTTATATAAAGGGGAATAGTTATGATAATAAAGTCAAGAGAAGATTTACCCAATTCTTTCTTCTTCCCCTACGCAACTCATCTTCTTCTTTTGTGTCAACATCTCTGTAACACCCCAGGACCCACATTACCCTGGGATGCCACTAAAACCACTCCACAACTAACCAAATTACAAGATAAAATAATCTGGCAACAATTCCTATAACAAGATAAGATAAGCGGAAGCATAATCAACTAAGGGAAACAGGATAGTGACAACAATTCAATATTTAAAACAGCCTCCAACATTTTAACCTAAAACATAGTTCACAAATCTAACATTGTTAAGTTAATGTAAACAAAGCTAGGCAAAGGTCTAGAATCCCTTTGTCTTTATTACAGCATAAATATATGATCCAAGTGCATTAAGGTGGTGCCGCTCTACCCTTCCCATGCATGCTCAATGATCATCTGTAAGGGGGGGAAACAAGGGTGAGATAAAATCTCAGCAAGCAAACTGTTTAACAGGCTAATTAAACTACAACAGTTTAATCATCAACATTTAATTTCTACAACGACCACGTTTATATCCTCAACCTCAAATCACCACCAACAACGGTAAAACCATAGCAAATAAATCTTGTTTGACTACTTTAAAACCTCAACCGCTATCACTACCAAAGACAATAAAGCATATGTATGTTTTACTTCACCACTTTATTGTTTCTCACATTCACAAATGCTATCAACAATTACTACAAGAGAAAAGAATCTCATACCACAATCACAACCCTCACCAAACCACAAGGGACGAACCCCATTCCATGACCACATTCACATTTCTCATACGACAACTAGCTCACATGAGCCAATTCTACATTACAACTTTGAAGTTGTACACTCCACATTACAACTATGAAGTTGTATATTCCACATTACAACTATGAAGTTGTACATTCCACATTACAACTATGAAGTTGTATATTCCACATTACAACTATGAAGTTGTATTTGCCTGCAAAATAACTTCACCACAATACATTGCATGGGTATGCAAATGATCTTTCCACAATGCAATGCATATGAATGTGTATGCTCCACAGCACCCTTACCCAACAAGGTAAGAGTGTGCATCGTATTATGACAATATACAATGCTGTACCGGTACGGTCACGGCTAAGTGTGGCGACATCCACATATGCAAATATCATAATATGATATGAATGATATGATAATCATAAACCACATGAATTCCAACCACAAAGGAGCATCAACATGCACACACATATCCACAACCACATATCCACCACATATTTGTTTTCATATTCCGCATTAGCACACTAAACAAATTTCTACATGATTACGAGCAATGTATCCAAACATATCAATTGATCAATAATTGCTACCATCACAACCACAAGTATTCACTAAGAATACTACCACTTAGACCACAATATACTCGTAAAGTTCTCTACCCCACAACTATATTGATTCATCAAGATCAATTCCGCATATCCACAATTAAACCATCAAGATCATAAACAATTAAATTCTTAAAAATACTACCATCTGGACCACATTAAGGAAGCATGTAACAATGACATAGCACCTCAATTTAAGAGAATTAATTAATGTGAATGTAGAATAATTAACGAGTTAAACAGTAGCACATCCGCTACGTTTACTTGCCTCTACCATTGAAGCGAAGCAAATCACGTGCGTTTAGGAGCAAAACCACTTGTCCAAAAGATACCTCTCAGCACAAAAAAACAGCAAGGAAAATGCGTCTTGAGAAGTAAAGACGTCGCTAGAACCCCGAACCCACACATCAACCTCTACGCTTAACGATTCTTCAATCTACCCACTGCAGCAGTGCTGCTTAATATTTTCGTATCTTTAACAATACTAAGCCAATTACAGCAAATAATATATATCTGGATTCCTCACTTAAATGCCTTCATTTTTCATTTAGATCACATATTTTTATTTTGATCCTAGAAAGGTGTAACTTAATGCGCAAAACAGAGGACGTTCTCTGTTCTGACAATCTGGACAGCAAGATTGTAATGCGTGCCAACCACAGTAAAAGGATCTAAAAAATATGATTTTTATACAACATTTATATTACTGAATTCTCTACATTTTTCTCAATTTTGACAAAAATCATAAAAATCATCTTCTACCCCTAAATCACACTTGAACAGCAATCTGTCCCAATCTGTACCCCTGACAGATAGCGGTGTTCCCGACCCTGCTACGCCCAAATCCTGCGGCCAAAAATTCTGAAAAAATACAGAAGATGGGTCTCGGAGTCCTCTACAATTTTCCTTTTGGGAAGATCTGCAGAAAAAATCGTTTGATAGGTCTAAACTGTGCAAACAGACGCGCTGCGCGAATTCATCTACAGGCAGACAGCAGGAAACCCTAATCGGTTAATTCCTCCATTAGAACCCTACTAATCCCGTGCCAAGAACTCTAATTACACCTAAAATAGGGAGAATGGAGGTGGGGAATATTACCTAGGTGATCCCTCAAGATCACCCCTCTTCTCTTTTCATCCTCCTCTTTTCTCCCTTCCTTCTCTTCCCTTCTCTTCCCTTCTCTTCTTTCTCTTGATTGATCTTTCCTTTGCAGCAAACACCAGGGCAGCAAGGTGGGGAGGAGGTGGAGGCACAAGGAGCCAAGGGGGGTGGCGGCCAAGGGAAGAAAAGGGGGAGGGGTGCAGCCCAAGGGGGTTATATAGGGGGCGGCTAGGGTTTTGGGTGGCGGGAGGGGGTGCGGCTAGGCCCTTTGGGCTGGCTGGCCCAAAGTGGCTAGCCCACCCCTCTAGGAAGCCCACTCTCTCTATTTCTATTCATTTAATTTATTTTTTATTTTAAACTATTCCGCAATTTTATTTTCCCTTCCCGCGATTTACCGACAAATCGGCGACTCCGCGATTAATTTAAAACTGACGCCGAAACGACGTTCAGGGTATTATATTCTCCCCACCTAAAAAGGATTCATCCTCGAATCTAACTCCTCAACCCACGAGACAAAAGAACAATCAAGGAAAAAACAACCATAGGAAAGAGCATCCCAAGGATAGAACATCCCCAGGGAACAACAACTACAGGTTCTCACCCGCCTCGAAGAACTCGGGTTCTTCTTTTACATTTGAACTTCAAGCTCCCACGACACCTCCCACTCAGACTGATTCGTCAAGAGGGCCTCTACATACCTGGTGGCCCTCTTCCTCATGACCAACTCCGACGAGTCCACGACACGTGCCGGTCAACGCCGAGCACCCGCAACTCTTCTGCTGGCTCTGAGCGGCCAATAGATCCTGCCGTCTCGCAAAATTCCCCACCACAACTATCAAGCCACTATCTAATACCATCCTCCTTCTTAAAACATTTTCCTCTATATATTATAATTGGGATAATACATTGTACCCCTTTTAAAGAATTTGACCACAGATTCCACCCATAACATTTTACTCGAAGCACACACAATAACTTTTACAAATGGAACCCAACCAAAAGAAGAATAAACGATTCTCAAGCAACACACTAGCAACCAGCTTTCCTTCAAAGGACCACGATCCAAATCAGAGAATTCACCACAAAACCTTTTACACTCTCCAAATAGACATTTGGAGAATCCACACCACATAAGCCAAGAGTGAAAATCACTCGACAGACCAAAACAATCATTTCCTTTTCCTAACTGGAAAAGACTACGCCTCAACATAAAACAACTCAATTTGCAGATGACCTCTGCCATAAACACACAGTTTAAACAAGAATCAAGAGAGCATATTACTGCTCGAGGTATCATTAATTTCCCAATCCATTCCCTTTCAAAATTTAACTTTCTTGAACCAAGGATTTCCAAATCATCGCCCAACACACCGACTCATTTATCTTAAGTTGACAACTTCGACAATGCGCTCAAACTGAGTACATCATCCACACCCATGTAGAGAGACTCTACTGTCTCCACAAAACACATTCTAACCAAGACCTCGACCAATGGAATTACTTGACAGATAATTCCTAAAGCACCTCAATCCCTTAAGGATAACAACTCAAAATTCATATCACACCCACACATACTCATTTACTGCACCTCAAGGATGCTATCTCGATCATCACACTATTTGGATTCCACTCTGATCCACTATTCCCACATAGAGACGCTGAGCCTCTAAGGTTCTAGCATAACAAAAGGTAAAGCTTAGACTCAGCTTTCAAGACCCCTACAACAACTGCCCGTATCAAGATAGGGAAATCCTCAGGTGAAAACCCAACTATTTCACAATTTACACACACTCAATTGTTAACATCAACAAATTATTTGGCTCCAAAACAAACATTCTATTTAATTCAAATCCTTTCCAAGGATTATCTTACGAAAACAATATTTCGTCCAATGCATCATAAACACCGTGATATTTATGGCTTCTGCAAAAACAACATCTACCAGACCACCACTATCCAGTTGCCATCATGCAACAAAGAAAACCTCACAACTCAAATCGGTTACCCTTTTCTTAGAAGAAGAGGTAAGAAGAAATAAATTCCAACACACAGAAAATCGCTATCATTCACAGTAACCATAAGACCAAGGGAAAAAATAAATAACAATGAGGATGGAAAACACAAAATGAGATCATCCATACCTCAAATACTTCTAGTACACTTTTCTTTTAACAAGAAATAATTATTTTTTTACCGCATCCCGCCAGTTCCAACAAAGAGGCTTGAAGACCACAACACAAGGTTTAGCAAAGAAACACTAAAAGCGTTCAACACGTTGCTTTACTCAAAGCAATCTCGGCTACAACACAAGTCATAAGGTCCAAAAAGATCCCAACCACAAATCTCAAATCCTTTAAGTGAATTAGTATCATGGGACTAACAAATTCCTTTATTTAAAAAAAACATCAACACTATAATCACAACTACATGCTATCAATTGTATTAACAAGATAAAATACTCTTTGCAAGTATCATCATATCCTCTTACTCCTTCATATTTTTTTCAAAAGGAACACCATAAATCACTTCATCATGTTCTTATTATATAAATAAGATTCCAACTACTTAATCCAGGAAAACCTAGTGCATAAGCCACCATAATTGTTGGACCAAAATGGCGACAGAAGGGGGGGGGGGGGTGAATGGCGCTCTGAGAGACCATGTGGAAGTCATCCCATGTGTGTGATGAGTAATTGACATCGGTTTAGGAAAGTCGAGTTTGATTTGGTTGGTTCGGACCATGTCGTTGCGTGGTGCGATGGACTCAGTCGGACTTGGTCAAACTTGGGTTTAGGTTGCATATCATGATGTTTTGACAGGTTTTGGCTCCATCATGCGTAAGTATGAATTGTTGATATTATTATATTTTCATGTATCGAGCGGTGCTATTTGATGTGTTTCTTGTTTATGATGGTTGCAGGACGTCGAGGCGGAGTCGTGGCGAGACACGAGGTGACCGGACTAGACACGGGCGGTGTTGAGGTCAGAACGGTCAGGATGTGTCGAAGACGGCGGAGACTCGAGGTGGTTGCGAGGCTTGGACGACAAGGAACAAGGAAGCTTCCCAGAAGGTGCAAGAGGGGCGTTTCGGTAAAAATGCAAGGCTGCACAAGCGGGAGCGGGTTCCGTTGGATTTAGCAGGCGTAACGGGGTGGAGACCCGTTAGCCAAAGGCTATAAATAGGAGGGAGTGGATGCATGTCCCCTCATGGCTTTGGGAGAGAGTTAGGGTTTGCTAGAGTCAAAAGAGGCTTTGTGAGTTTGTTTGGCTTTAGGCTTTAGTTGGTGAGAGTGGGTGTGGAGCACAGGGTGTGTCTCCTCTCTGTGTTGTGTCTCTCCAAGAAACATGTAGGGAGTGTGTTCTTGGGATTGTGAGAGGGAGAGGATGGATTGATGAGCTTGTAATCATTCCTCTTGTATCAATCATGTATCTCCTTTCCTCAATATCAATATGAGATGGTGTTTGTTTCAGTTCTTGAGCTCTCTGTTGTTTCTGTTCATCGATGCCCTCTTTTGGTGATTTTTGAGTTTTTGCATTTTCTTGTTGTTTCTCGCTGAGAAGGCCCAAAATGGGTTGTTGTGATCTAGGAGATGCCCAAAAGCCATTTGGCTAGTCAATCCTAAGAGCATACCTTGTTTAATCTCAGATTTGGTGTTTTGCCTTCCTCTGTTCTTCATTTTCTCTTCTAGGGTTTTGATGAGTTTCTTGATTCCCTTGAGGAAATGGTCTGAGGTTCTTGTTGGCATGTCCTTAGATTATTGCTAACTTGTTTGCAAAATCTCATGTGCAAAGGACTTGTGAATCTTGAGTAATTAGGATTTTTTGTGATCCACTCTGAAGTTTTCCAAATTTTTCTAGGGTTTGGCTCAAATCTTGTTTCCCTCTTTGAGATGGCTTGAATCTTGGCTTGTAGAGTCCAGTGGCTATTGCTAACATATCTGCAAAGTCTTTTGGACAAAGGATCAAAGAATTGTTGGGAATTTGATTTTTGAGGATGCACTCTGTACCTTTTCAGTTTCTTGCCCAAATCTGAAATTCTTGGTTGTTTAGTTGGGTTCCTCTGGCTATTTGGCTTATGGTTATGCTTTTCTGGGTCGAGGAAACCTGAAGAAACTCTTCATTTTTGCTGGTGTGTGAAGTTTCAAGTTCAGCTGTCTGAATTTCAGCATTGCTGTTGTCTGAACCCTATGGGCGGTCAGACCGTAGTGTAATGGGCGGTCAGACCGGTATGTCAAGACCGGTCAGACAGGCATGGGCTGGGCGTCTGACCGCCGGCCAGGGAGTGGTCAGACCGGCCTGATGCCTGCGGTCTGACTGGCCTCCCTCTGCAGCTCCTGTATTGCTTGTGTTCTTTTGATGAGTTCTTGGCCTTCTGTCCTTTCAGTTTGCAGTACTATTTTCTTCTAATAGTTTTGAGGTTCCAGAGAGCCGATCTCTTTTCTTCATAGCTTTTTGTAGCTAGTGGAGAAGAGTTTTCGAGTGGGTACTTGAAGGGGGAAAAATTTTAGAGTCGACATTCACCCCCCCTCTGTCGCCATTTTGGTCCAACAATTGGTATCAGAGCCGGTTAGCTCTTCTTCATAGATCTTAACCGGTCTCTAGAGCAATGGCGATGGACAAGTACTCGAATATGGCATCAGAGTCTTCGATGGCATCGATTACCCCTTCTGGAAGAGCCGAATGGAGACATACATCCAGGCTCAGGGTTATGCCATCTGGGGTAAGGTCAAGGTCCAGTTTATTGTTCCTGCTGATGAGAACATCGACGTCGGGAATATGGCTGATGTTGAGGCAAATGCTAAGGCAAGGAACATCATAATTCAGGGCTTGAGTCGTAGCGAGTTTGACCGCATATCTCATCTTTCGTCCGCCTTCGATATTTGGGAGACCCTCGATGCTTACCATGAGGCACCACCAAAATAAAGACGGTGCGACAGGACCAGTTCAAGTGAGATCACAACAAGTTTGAGATGCTCGCTGGCGAGTCCCTCGATGAGTGTTTTGCATGTTTTCACAAGATTCTGAGCAACCTCCGAGCGGTCGGTCTCACATACCCCGACTCGGATAACGCTCGACAGATGCTCGCTGCACTCGACCTTCGTGTTTGGGAGATGAAGGTGACTACCATCAAGGACACCACGGACCTCTCGACTTTGACTCTTGATGCGCTGTACTCGCGCCTCAAGACTCTCGAGATTGACATTGTCTCTCGCAAGTCGAAGTCACAGTCGATGGCCCTAGTCACCGATCCCAGTTCGGCTTCTGGTCTTTCTTCTGATTCGCTGTGTGGATTCTCCCTTGCTGCTCTCTGTGACATAACTGATGATCAGTTAGAGCAGCTTCGAATGAGCAGTTAGCCCTCCTAGCTCGGAGATTCTCCCATGCTTACAAGAGGAGGAGGGATGGGAAGAGAGGAGGACCCGTGATTTGCTTCGAGTGTGGTGGCCCCAACCACATTCGGGCAAACTGCCCCAAGCTGGGGAAGGGCAAAGGTGACTACAGCGGTTCGGGCAAGAACGACTACATCGACAAGAACCGCAACAAGAAGCCCTCAGCTCCCGCATAAGGCAAGAAGAAGTTCCGCGACCTTGGCAAAGCCAAGAAGCTCTTCCACCGCGTCCTCGCCGCCTTCGACAACCTCGATCTCAGCGAGGTGGAGGGGTGGAGCGACGACGATGGAACGGACGAGCAAGAACCCAAGGGCGGCGATGACTTCTCCGGCATGTGCTTCATGGCCCTTGAGGGCGAACTGAGCGACAGCGAGCTGTACTCCGACTCCGACGAGGTATCCCCCACCTACGACCAGCTTAATGATGCTTTTCTTAAGCTAGGTAGATTCCATGCTAGATCTAGAGCTAGGTGTAGTGAGTTGGAGAAGGAAGTAGAGAGTTTGTCACGGGAGCTTACTTCACTTAGATCTGCTCCCTCCCGTGACGATTGTGATGTATGTTCTGCTTTGCTGCATGACATGGAGAAGCTAAGGACCTTGCATGATAGTGTGTCCTCCGAGCTTGACATGATTAAGGTGGAGAACATTAGTATTCTTGCTGAGCTTGAGATGAGTAGGGTAGTTCCTGTTTCATCTACTACTGTTGAGACTAGTGCATGCACCTCATGTGAGGATAAGGACAACGCATTTAGAGGTCTTTACACCATGTTGCTCGATCTGCCCGAGACTTGTGAAAACTGCAATAATTTGAAGATGAACCTAAAACGGGCAGATCATAAAATTGCTGAATTACAAGCTTTTCTTCTTGAGCCTATTGCTTCTTGTGTGAATTGTCCCAAGCTTACTGCTGAGCTTGAAGCTGTCTCCAAACAGTTTCAAGAATTAGTTGATGACAACAATAGATTGGCTCAAAATGCTTCTAAGGACCCTGTTAGCTCACCATGCATTAATTGTAACAAACTAAAATCTGACTTGAGTGCATTGGATGAAAAATGTGTGAAGCTAACTAAGAACCTACTAGAGAAGCCACCTTCTACTTGTAATGTGTGTGCTGTTGAGGGGGAGAAGCCCAAGGGTAAGGTAGAGACGCCTAGCGACGTGAACCAATTGGCTAGCAGTAGGACTATCCATTCTGAGTTGGCTGTGTGTGCACAAGCCATTCGTTCCTCTACTATTGGTTCGTCTTCTTCTGCTCCTTTACATTCTGCTACTCCTTCTTCCCCCTGCTCTTCTTGTACCTCTCTCTTTCAGGAGTGTGAGTATCTTATGAACACTCTCAAGAGATTTGTAGGCGGCAAGAAGAAGCTTAATCTTATTCTAGACCAATCCAAGATTTGCAGATTTAATCAAGGTCTAGGATACGATTTCTATGAGGACATGAGGAAGCATCCACCTGCCGTGCTCAAACCCATAGCACCAGGTGTGATCGAGACTGAGCCCAGGACCGAGAAAGTCCAATTTAAGTCTGTGGGCTTTGTCCAAGGGATTCTGACAGCAAGGTGAGTCCACCAGCTGCTTCGGCCTCTCAGAAGGCGAAGCCTCACCGTGTTACTTCTACCTCTCAGAAGGTAAAGTACCACTGCACCTTTTGTCAGAAGGATGGGCATTTGATTGATCGATGCTTCAAGCGCGCCAAGATCGCGCATAGAGACCGTGTTCGTGATCTTAGACGTTTTCAGGGTCAACCCCAGACCTTGAGTGCACCTAAGACCAACACGAGGTCTAGGCTGGCTTCTATTGATGGGTTTGGGCAGCATCGATGACTTGGTTTTTCCGAGTTTTTTGGTTTTCGTCCTCATGCTCCCTTTGGTCGTGACTTCCGCCGTTCTGAGGGTAGATCTTGTTTTCCCCCCATCGAGATGGCTACCCGCGGCGTGATCAGCATGTTGCCGGTGCTCCGACTTGCTCTCTCGTAGCAGTCGGACCCAGCAACAGCTTTTGGTCTACACATAGACCTTCTGCTTCTTTGAGTGACAGAGAGCATAGGGTAGATAGAGGTCAGTCGTGTTTGACTCATAGACCTTCTGCTTCTCTTGTTGACACATAGACCTTCTGCTTCTCTTGTTGACTCAGGTTCGCCGGGCAAGGAAGGGAAAGGTTTGGCTCGTAGACTCCGGGTGTTCTCGACACATGACCGGAGACTCTTGTTGGTTTTCTTCTCTTGCCCGTGCTCCAGGTGATGAGACGATCACCTTCGGAGACGCTTCATCTGGGCGCGTCATCGCCAAAGGTACAGTGCGCGTTAATGATTGTTTCATTTTGAAAGATGTTGCCTTGGTTAGTAAGCTGCAGTATAATTTGCTTTCTATTTCTCAGCTTACCAATGACGGTTTCGAGGTGAGCTTCAAGAAAAACGCTTGCAAAATTCTTAACTCTTCGGGTAGTCTGGTTTGCGGGATTTCTCGTTTTGGGAGGATCTTTCGTGCTGATTTTTCTGAGTCTTCTGGTGATCCTCTCAGGTGTTTAGCTGCTTCTGAGTCCCGCGACCTTTCTTTCTTGCATAGGAGACTTGGTCATATTGGATTTGACCATTTGACTAATGTTAGCGGCCACGACCTCATTCGTGGTTTGCCGAAACTCAAGATGGTCAAAGATCTTGTTTGCGCTCCATGCTGGCACGGCAAGATGGTTGTCGCTTCTCACCCTCCGGTCACAGTTACTATGACCGATGCACCAGGACAGCTGCTCCACATGGACACAGTTGGACCAGCTCGAGTGCAGTCAGCAGGAGGGAAGTGGTATGTTCTTATCGTGGTCGATGACTTCTCGAGGTTTTCTTGAGTGTTTTTCTTAGCCTCGAAGGATGAGACGTTTACATATTTTTGAGGACTTTTCAGTAGGCTTTCTGTTGAGCTCCCGGGTGCCTTACGAGCGATCCGTAGTGACAATGGCACGGAGTTCAAGAATTCCTACTTCGAGAGATTCTGTGATGAGACGGGTATAGAGCACCAGTTCTCTTCTCCGCACGTCCCTCAGCAGAATGGCGTCGTGGAGAAGAAGAACCGTACCTTGGTCGAGTTGGCCAGGACGATGCTCGATGAGTACTCTACATCGCGGAAGTTTTGGGCTGAGGCTATAGCTACCGCGTGCCATGTCTCAAATCGAGTTTTTCTTCAGGCACACTTGCACCGCATTTCTTATGAGTTGAGATATGAGCGAAAGACCAGTGTATCTCATTTTCGTGTGTTTGGTTGCAAGTGTTTTATCTTGAAGTCCGGGAACCTAGATAAGTTCGAGTCACGTTCGTGTGATGGGATCTTTCTGGGTTAGTCGACTTCTTCGCGGGCTTATCAGGTTTGGAACTGCGAGTCTAGTAAGATGGTAGAGACCTGTGAGGTGACCTTCGACGAGGCCAGTCCGGGGACTAGGCCCGATATCTCAGGTTCTTTAGAGCAGTCTGAGCCCATCTTTGTGGATGATGAGGATAATGGAGATGAGGGTTGTCTACCCGATCCAGTTCCTCAGCAACCTCTCGAGGTGCCTTCTTCCACCGCACCTCGAGGCGATCAGCCCATGCCTTCTGCTTCTTCTGGAGCTTGTGGCTCTGTTCCTACCTCGTCAGCTCATGAGGTAGAGGCCACTTCTTCATCTCATCCTGAACCTCCCAGACATATCCAGAAAGACAATCCTTCAGAACAGATTATTGGAGACCTCTTTGAGCGAGTCACACGCTCAAAGTCTAGCACGTCACTTTTCTGTCTCCATTCTGCCTTTGTTGCCTTCTTCGAGCCCAAGGATGTGTGTCATGCCCTATCTGACGAGTCTTAGGTCAATGCCATGCATTAGGAGTTAGAGAACTTCGAGAGAAATAAGGTCTGGTCACTTGTTGAGCCCCCTCGAGGTCACAATGTCATTGGGACCAAGTGGGTGTTCAAGAACAAGCAGAGTAAGGATGGGGTGGTTGTTCAAAACAAGGCTAGACTGGTAGCTTAGGGCTTCTCCCAAGTTGAGGGTCTAGACTTTGAGGAGACCTTTGCCCCTGTAGCTAGACTTGAGGCCATTAGAATCCTGTTTGCCTTTGTAGCTTCTAAGGGTTTCAAGCTTTACCATATGAATGTCAAGAGTGCCTTCCTTAATGGCTTCATTGAGGAAGGAGTCTATGTAAGACAGCCTCCAGGTTTCGAGAACCCCAAATACCCAAACCATGTATACAAGCTTTCCAAAGCCTTGTATGGACTTAAGCAGGCCCCTAGAGCTTGGTATGAGAGGCTTAAGTCCTACTTATTGAGTCATGGTTTTGAGATGGGTAAAGTAGACAAGACCTTGTTCATCCGCCGGCATGGCACTGATCTTCTGCTCGTTCAGATTTATGTGGATAACATCATCTTTGGCGGCTCCTCGCATACTCTCGTTTCCTAGTTTTTCGATGTCATGAGCTCGGAGTTTGAGATGAGCCATTGAGGAAGGCACTCTTGACATCCATCTGGTAAAGCTTGAAACCTTTAGAAGCTGCAAAGGCAAGCATAATTCTAATGGCTTCAAGTCTAGCTACAGGGGCAAAGGTTTTCTCGAAATCGAGACCCTCAACCTGGGAGAAGCCCTGAGCTACCAGTCTAGCCTTTTTTCGAACAATCACCCCATCCTCACTCTGCTTGTTCTTGAACACCCACATAGTCCCAATGACATTGTGACCTCGAGGGGGCTCAACAAGCGACCAGACCTTATTTCTTTCGAAATTTTCAAGCTCCTCATGCATGGCATTGACCCAAGACTCGTCAAATAGAGCATGACAAATGTCTTTGGGCTCAAATGAGGCAACAAAGGCATAATGGAGATAGAAAAGTGACGTGGCAGACTTTGAGCGTGTGACACGCTCAAAGAGGTCTCCGATAATCTGCTCAGAAGGATGAGCTTTCTGGATATGTCGAGGAGGTCCAGGATGAGATGAAGACGTGGCCTCTACCTCATGAGCTGACGAGGCAGGAACAGAGCCACTAGCTTCAGAAGAAGCAGAAGGCACGGGCTGATCGCCTCGAGGTGCGGTGGAAGAAGGCACCTCAAGGGGTGGATGAGGGACTGGATCAGGTAGACAACCCTCGTCTCCATCGTCCTCGTCATCCACGAAGATGGTCTCAGACTGCTCTAAAGAACCTGAGATATCGGGCCTAGTCCCCGGACTGGCCTCGTCGAAGGTCACCTCATAGGTCTCTACCATTTTACTAGACTCGCAGTTCCAGACCCTATAGGCCCGCGAAGAAGTCGAGTAGCCTAGAAAGATCCCATCAGACGAACATGACTCGAACTTATCTAGGTTTCCAGACTTCAAAATAAAGCACTTACAACCAAACACACGAAAATGAGATACACTGGGCTTTCGCCCATATCTCAACTCGTAAGAAGTGCGGTGCAAGTGTGCCCTCAGAAAAACTCGATTTGATACATGGCACGCGGTGGCTATAGCCTCAGCCCAAAACTTCCGCGGTGTAGAGTACTCATCAAGCATCGTCCTGGCTATCTCGACCAAGGTACGGTTCTTTCTCTCCACGACGCCATTTTGCTGTGGGACATGCAGAGAAGAGAACAGGTGCTCTACACCTGTCTTAACACAGAATCTCTCAAAGTAGGAATTCTTGAACTTCGTGCCATTGTCACTGCGGATCGCTCGCAAGGCACCTGGGAGCTCAACAGAAAGCCTGCTGAAAAGACCTCGGAAATGTGAAAACGTCTCATCCTTCGAGGCTAAGAAAAACACCCAAGAAAATCTCGAGAAGTCATCGACCACGACAAGACATACCACTTCCCTCCTACAGACTGCACTCGAGCTGGTCCAACTGTGTCCGTATGGAGCAGCTGTCCTGGTGCATCGGTCATAGTAACTGTGACCGGAGGGTGAGAATCGGCAACCATCTTGCCGTGTCGGCAAGGAGCACAAACTAAATCTTTGACCATCTTGAGTTTCGGCAAACCACGAATGAGGTCGTGGCCGCTAACTCGGGTCAAATGGTAAAATCCAATATGACCAAGTCTCCTATGCCAGAAAGAAAGGCCGTGGGACTCAGAAGCAACTAAACACCTGAGAGGATCACCAGAAGACTCAGAAAAATCAGCACGAAAGATCCTCCCAAAACGAGAAATCCCGCAAACCAGACCACCCGAAGAATCAAGAATTTTACAAGCGTTTTTTTTAAAGCTCACCTCGTAACCGTCATCGGTAAGCTGAGAGACTGAAAGCAAATTATACTGCAGCTTACTAACCAAGGCAACATCTCTCGTGATAAAAGAGTCATTTACGCGCACTGTACCTTTGGCTATGACGCGCCCAGATGAAGCATCTCCGAAGGTGATCGACTCGTCACCTAGAGCACGGGCGAGGGAAGAAAACCAACGGGAGTCTCCGGTCATGTGTCGTGAACACCCGGAGTCTACGAGCCACACCTTTCCCTTCCCTGCCCGGCAAACCTGAGTCAAACAGAGAGTAGAGTCTCAGTACTGGGGTAAATCAAGAGTGATTTTGGCACCCAATACTGAGTAACACGTCGAGCAAATGAAGTAGTCAAGCACGACTAACCTCTATCTACCCTACGCTCTCTGTCACTCAACAAGCCAGAAGGTCTGTGTGCAGACCCGAAGCTGTTGTTGGGCTTGACTGCTACAGAGGAGCGAGTCAAGACACCAGCAACATGCTGATCACGCCGCGGGTAGCTATCTCGACGGGGGAAATGAGATCTATCCTCAGGACGGTGGAAGTCACGACTAAAAGGAGCATGAGGACGAAAACCAGAAAACTCAAGAAAACCAAGTCCTCGATGCTGCCCAAACCCATCAGAAGCATCTGAAAAAAACCTAGACCTCGTGTTGGTCTTAGATGCACTCAAGGTCTGGAGCTGACCCTGAATACGCCTAAGAGCTGCAACACGGTCTCTCTGCGCGATCCTGGCGCGCCTGAAGCATCGATCGATCGTATGTCCATCCTTCTGACAGAAGGTGCAATGATACTTCGCCTTCTGAGAGGCTGAAGTAGCACAGAGAGGCTTCACCTTCTGAGAGGCCGAAGCAGCAGGTGAGATCACCTTACTGTCAGATATCCCATGGACAAAGCCCGCTGAATTAAATTTGACTTTCTCGGTCCTGGGCTCAGTCTCGATCACACCTGGTGCTGTGGCTCTGAGCACGGCAGGTGGATGCTTCCTCATGTACTCATAGAAATCGTATCCTAGACCCTGATTAAATCTGCAGATCTTAGATTGGTCTAGAATAAGATTGAGCTTCTTCTTGCCGCCTACAAATCTCTCGAGAGTGTTCATAAGGTACTGACACTCCCGAAAGAGAGAGGTGCAAGAAGAGCAGGGAGAAGAAGAGGCAGCAAAAGGTAAGGGAGCAGAAGAAGAACCAACAGTAGAGGAAAGAATGGCTTGTGCACGCACAGCTGACTCTAAGGGACAGTTCTACTACTAGCCAGTTGGTTCAGACACTAAGCATCTCCACCTTACCCTGGGGCTTCTCCCCCTCAGCAACACACACATTACAAGCAGAAGATGGCTTCTCTAGTAAGTCCTTAGTTAGCTTCACACATTTTTCTTCCAAAGCAATCAAATCAGATTTTAGTTTGTTACAATTAATGCGTGGTGAGCTAACAGGGTCCTTAGAAACATTTTGAGCCAACCTATTGTTGTCATCAACTAAATCTTGAAACTGTTTAGAGACAGCTTCAAGCTCAGCAGTAAGCTTGGGACAATTCACACAAGAAGTAATAGGCTCAAGAAGAAAAGCTTGTAATTCAGCAATTTTATGATCTGTCCAATTTAGGTTCATCTTCAGATTATTGCAATTTTCACAAGACTCGGGCAGATCCAGAAGCATGGTATAAAGACCTCTAACAGCGTTGTCCTTATCCTCACATGAGGTGCATGCAATAGTCTCGACAGAAGTAGATGAAATAGGCGCTACTCTACTCATCTCAAGCTCAGCAAGAAGACTAATGTTCTCCACCTTAACAATATCAAGTTCAGAGGACAGACTATCATGCGAGGTCCCTAATTTCTCCATGTCACCCAACAGAGCACAGCAAGTATCACAATCATCACTAGAGAGAGCAAATGTAAGAGCAATAATCTCTAGTGACAATCTATCTACTTCCTTCTCTAACTTAGTACACCTAGCCCTAGCTCTAGCATGAAATCCACCTAGCTTAAGAAAAGCATGATTGAGCTGGTCGTAGGTGGGGCATACCTCGTCCGAGTCGGAGTACAGCTCGCTGTCACTCAGTTCGCCCTCAAGGGCCATGAAGCACATGCCGGAGAAGTCGTCACCGCCCTTGGGGTCTTGGTCACCCATCCCTCCACCTCGCTGAGGTCGAGGTCATCGAAGGCGGTGAGGAAGCGATGGAATAGCTTCTTGGCTTTGCCAAGGTTGCGGAACTTCTTCTTGCCTTGTGTAGGAGCTGGAGGCTTCTTGTTGCGGTTCTTTTCGGTGTAGTCGATCTTGCCCGAATCGCCGTAGTCGTTCTTGCTCTTCTCCAACTTGGGGTAGTTTGCCCGAATGTGGTTGGGGCCACCACACTCGAAGCAAATGATGGGTCCTCCTCTCTTTCTGTCCCTCCTCCCCTTGTAAGCATGGGAGAATCTTCGAGCAAGGAGGGCCAGCTGCTCATCCGCAAGCTGCTCTAACTGATCATCAGTTATGTCACAGAGAACAGCAAGGGAGAATCCGCAAGAGGACTCGGAAGAAGAAAGACCAGAAGCCAACGTGGGATCGGTGACAAACGCCATCGATTGTGACTTCGACTTGCGAGAGACAATGTCAATCTCGTGAGTCTTGAGGCGCAAGTACAGCGCATCAAGAGTCAAAGTCGAGAGGTCCGTAGTGTCCTTGATGGTAGTCACCTTCATCTCCCAAACATGAAGATCGAGTGCAGCGAGCATCTGTCGAGCATTATCCGAGTCGGGGTATGTGAGACCGACCGCTCGGAGGTTGCTCAGAATCTTGTGAAAACGCGCAAAACACTCATCAAGGGACTCGCCAGCGAGCATTTCAAACTTGTTGTAATCTTGCTTGAACTGGTCCTGTCGCACCGTCTTTATTTGGGTGGTGCCCTCATGGTAAGCATCGAGGGTCTACCAAATATCGAAGGCGGACGAAAGATGAGATATGCGGTCAAACTCGCTACGACTCAGGCCTTGGATTATGATGTTCCTTGCCTTAGCGTTTGCCTCAACATCATGCATATTTCCCGTATTGATGTTCTCATCGGCAGAACAACAAACCGGACCTTGACCTTGCGCTAGATGGCGTACCCCCGAGCCTGGATGTATGTCTCCATTCGACTCTTCCAAAAGGGGTAATCGATGCCATCGAAAACGGGCGGCTTGGTCGAGTACTTGTCCGTCGCCATGGCTCTTGAGACCAGTTAAGATCTATTGATTAAAACTAACCGGCTCTGATACCAATTGTTGGACCGAAATGGCGACAGAGGGGGGGTGAATGTCGCTTTCTAAAATTAAATTTGCCCCTCAAGTACCCACATTTATACTTCTTCTCCAATAGCTATGGAAGCTATGAAGAAAGAAGAAAGGCACTACTGGAAGTCACAACAACAAGGCTAAACCAGATCCTGAAAGAAACAGTCAAAAAAAATAAATTCAGAGCAAATATGACTGCAAGCGGTAGTACCGCTGGGACGAGCGGTAGCACCTCTCGAGAAAAACAGCAAACAGGATTTTCAGAAATCTGAGAAAATCGCAAAGATTCTTGGATTCTTGGCTTGGGAAATTTTGAGGATAGCTAGGGAATACTCCCAAAAGAATAAGCCAAGAACCAATTTCGAGAAACCACTCCAAGAAACAAGAATTTCAGATTTTAGGTAAAAATCTGAAATCTTGCAAGAACCGAGCCTAAAACCAAATTACTCCTCAACCTTTGATCTTTTGGCCATGAAATTTTGAGGATAGCTAATTAATAGCCTTTGGACTCTCCAACTAAATTTCAAGCCAACTCGCGAAGGGAAACAAGAACAGCACCAAAACCCTAGAAAGACAAAACATGAACAGGGGAGGCTCAAAAACGAAATCTGAAATTAGAGATGGGTTTTTGGGATTTTAACTGATCAAATGATCTTGAGGCACTGTCCCAACATAGAGCAACCCATTTTGGCACTCTCAAGCAACAACTAACAAGAAACACACAAACTCAAAAATCAACACAGAGGAGCAACGAAGAGGAAAAACCACAGAGAGCCAGAGCCTTGATCAAACTCAGCCAAAACCATCTCATATTGATAGAGAGGAAAGGAGATACATGATTGATACAAAGAGGAATGATTACAAGATCCTCAACTCATCCTCTCCCTAGACCTCAAGAACACAACCCATACATGCTTGGAGGAGGGGATACACACAGAGAAGGGAGATGATCGTGGGAGACAAGGTGTTGCTACCCTCAACCACTAAAGAGCAAAGCAAAACCACCTCTCAAAGCCTCTTTTGACCCACTAAAACCCTAACTCTCTCCTAAAGCCATTGGGGAGGCATGCAGCCCCCTCCACCTATTTATAGCGCTTGGCTAACGGGTCTCCACCCCGTTACGCCCGCTAAATCCAACGGAGCCCGCTCTCGCTTGTGCAGCCTTGCGAATTTACCAATTCGCCCTCGTGCACCTTCCGGGAAGCTTCCGCGCTCCTTGTCGTCCACGACTCGCAATCACATCGAATCTCCGCCATCTTTGACACATCCGACCATTCTGACCTCGACACCTCCCTGTGTCTAGTCCGGTCACCTCGTGTCTCACCACGACTCCGCCTCGACGTCCTGCAGTCACATAGATAAGAAACACGTCACATAGCACCGCTCGATACATGAAAGCGTAAATAGCATAAGCACATCATACTTACTCATGACGAAGTCCAAACCTGTCGAATCATCAGAATATGCAACCTAATCCCATACGACCAAGTTTGACCAAGTCCGACCGAGCCCGTTGCACCACGCAACGACATGGTCCGACCACACAATCCAAACTCGACTATCCTAAACCTTTGTCAATTACTCATCATTCACATGGAGTCACGACCACATGGTCTCTCAGTTATCGACAGTGTTCCACTCTTTTGTGATAACACTTCTGCGATTAACATTGCTAAGAACCCAGTGCAGCATTCTCAGACCAAGCATATCGATATTCGCTATCACTTCCTTAGAGACCATGTAGAGAAGGGTGACATCGTGCTCCAGTTTATGGAGAGTGACCACCAGTTGGCTGATATCTTCACCAAGCCATTGGATAGCTCTAAGTTTTCAGCTCTGCGGGGAGAGCTTGGGGTGGTTTGTCCGTATGGACTGTTGTGAGGGGAAGCTTTGTGCTTTACTGCTTTATCATATTGATTATGCTCTTGCTCCTTTCTGATTGCATTGCATATGGGTGCATTGGGTTTAGTCCTTCTAGCATAGGCTAGAGTGGTTCTCTTGTCTAGCTGCTTAGACTTCTTGCTCTTATCTTGTGATTCTAGGATGCTGCTTATTAGTTGTTTCTCTTCTCACTAGGTTGAGCTGACTCACTGCTTATAGGTTCTAGCGAGGGTCGGGCCACCTTGGGTAGACAGGGTACGTGTTTGCTCCTTAGTCTGTTAGATGATCAGTTGATAGTTCTAGAGTCATATGGGGTAGATGAGAGTCAGTCTGAGCCATAGTATCCTCTATACTTTATCTATGCTTTAAGGACTGCCTATTTGGTTTGCTTTGTCAGCTTCTCGATTTTATTGCTTTGGTTCAGGGGGAGTTCATTTGTGAGCTTCTGGAGCTTAATTTTGACATAACTCAACTTGAACTAAAAGTTGCATCTCATGTTGAGGGGGAGCTGGATTTTCTTGCATTTTAGCATTTCGCATTGTAATATAATTACATTGAGCCTTGATTATTATCCTGTTATGACATGTTTATAATGCTTTACACCTTGCCATGACTTGTGCTTATTTGCTAGATTTATCATGACCTCATATGTGTAGACTGGCTTTTGCCATGATAAGTAAATTAAAATTGCTCAACTTGAATTAAAACTTGTCATGATAGCATTTGAGTCTAGCCTGTCTTTAGTTATCCTTGTATGATTCATGCCATGTCAAATAGGCTGAGTTGAGTCTTAAATCTTTGTTGAGCCTTAGATTGAGCTATTTTAGTCTCTTAATGCAGCATGAGTTAGTACAACATGTTTAAAAAGCAAAAAGATCTCTTTTGTGCGAAAAAACTAATCTCACCAATTCTTTCTCATGAGACGGCTTGCCATTGCACTAGGCATGAACTCAGGGGGAGTTTTGGATGACCTAGACCATCTTCTTAAGCTTCTTGCTTGGAGTGGTCGCATAAGGCTTGAGATCTAGCACATGATAAAAATATTGGTTGGAAACGACCATAAGTTTCAAAAGAAAATATGTCATTTGTGCTCATTTTGCTTAAGCTACAAAAAGAACCAAGTACTTGAACCAATGTTTCATTCTTGAGCATATAGCACTCTATTTGGACTCAATACTAGCTTCTTGGTTCCGCTTAGCTTATTGACATGGCCTGCATCATCCTTGGATATCTCTAGCTAGACTTTGCTTATTGATGACTTGACATGCTCACAAAATGCACTACAATTCATATCGTCATCTATGTGTTCTAGTTGGGTTATACATATCTTCTCATGATCTAGATAGCCTTTTATTGAGTTATGGCTTTGTGTAATACATTATGGTCATTTTGGATAATTCTCATGGCTCTAAATGCTTAGAATAATCAAACTTCAGCCATTTCATCCATCTGTGTGATCTTATTTTCTCCTTGCATCCTTGATGTGTTTATTGTCAAAAGGGGGAGAATAGTGGTAGAAAAAGCCATTTTTGGGAGCTTTGAGGAAAACTTGCTCTTTCTTGTGCTCCTTGTGTCGACATGGTCATTAGCTTCATTTCCTTCCTTTGGACCATGTTTGACTTCTTTCTTGCATTTCAAACTCAACTTTGTGTTTTTTCAAGGTTTTTTAATATAGTCATCAAGGGGGAGATTGAGAGACCATGTGGAGGTCATCCCATGTGTGTGATGAGTAATTGACATCAGTTTAGGAAAGTCAAGTTTGATTTGGTTGGTTCGGACCATGTCGTTGCGTGGTGCGATGGACTCGGTCGGACTTGTCAAACCTGGGTTTAGGTTGCATATCATGATGTTTTGACAGGTTTTGGCTCCATCATGCATAAGTATGAATTGTTGATATTATTATGCTTTCATGTATCGAGCGGTGCTATTTGATGTGTTTCTTGTTTGTGATGGCTGCAGGACGTCGAGGCGGAGTCGTGGCGAGACACGAGGTGACCGGACTAGACACGGGCGGTGTCGAGGTCAGAACGGTCGGGATGTGTCGAAGACGGCGGAGACTCGAGGTGGTTGCGAGGCTTGGACGACAAGGAACAAGGAAGCTTCCCGAAAGGTGCACGAGGGGCATTTCGGTAAAAACGCAAGGCTGCACAAGCGGAAGCGGGTTCCGTTGGATTTAGCAGGCGTAACAGGGTGAAGACCCATTAGCCAAAGGCTATAAATAGGAGGGAGTGGCTGCATGCCCCCTCATGGCTTTGGGAGAGAGTTAGGGTTTGCTAGAGTCAAAAGAGGCTTTGTGAGTTTGTTTTGGCTTTAGGCTTTAGTTGGTGAGAGTGGGTGTGGAGCACAGGGTGTGTCTCCTTCGTGTCTCCTCTCTGTGTTGTGTCTCTCCAAGAAACTTGTAGGGAGTGTGTTCTCGGGATTGTGTGAGAGAGAGGATGGATTGATGAGCTTGTAATCATTCCTCTTGTATCAATCATGTATCTCCTTTCCTCAATATCAATATGAGATGGTGTTTGTTTCAGTTCTTGAGTTCTCTGTTGTTTCTATTCTTCGATGCCCTCTTTTGGTGATTTTTGAGTTTTTGCATTTTCTTGTTATTTCTCGCTAAGAAGGCCCAAAATGGGTTGCTGTGATCTAGGAGATGCCCAAAAGCCATTTGGCTAGTCAATCCTAAGAGCATACCTTGTTTAATCTCAGATTTGGTGTTTTGCCTTCCTGTGTTCTTCATTTCCTCTTCTAGGGTTTTGATGAGTTTGTTGATTCCCTTGAGGAAATGGCCTGAGGTTCTTGCTGGCATGTCCTTAGATTATTGCTAACTTGTTTGCAAAATCTCATGTGCAAAGGACTTGTGGATCTTGAGTAATTAGGATTTTTTGTGATCCTCTCTAAAGTTTTCCATGTTTTTCTAGGGTTTGGCTCAAATCTTGTTTCCCTCTTTGAGATGGCTTGAATCTTGGCTTGTAGAGTCCAATGGCTATTGTTAACATATCTGCAAAGTCTTTTGGCCAAAGGATCAAAGAATTGTTGGGAATTTATTTTTGAGGATGCACTCTGTACCTTTTCAGTTTCTTGCCCAAATCTGAAATTCTTGGTTTTTTTAGTTGGGTCTTCTTGGTTCCCAGGGTTCCTCTGGCTATTTGGCTTATGGTTATGCTTTTTTGGGCCAAGGAAACCTGAAGAAACTCTTCATTTTGGCTGGTGTGTGACGTCCCAAGTTCAGCTGTCTGAATTTCAGCATTGCTGTTGTCTGAACCCGACGGGCGGTCAGACCGGAGTGTAATGGGCGGTCAGACCGGTATGTCAAGACCGGTCAGACCGGCTGGGCCGGGTGTCTGACCGCCAGCCAGGGAGCGGTCAGACCGGCCTGATGCCTGCGGTCTGACTGGCCTCCCTCTGCAGCTCCTGTATTGCTTGTGTTCTTTTGATGAGCTCTTGGCCTTCTGTCCTTTCTGTTTGCAGTACTGTTTTCTTCTAAGAGTTTTGAGGTTCCAGAGAGCCGATCTCTTTTCTTCATAGCTTTTTGTAGCTAGTGGAGAAGAGTTTTCGAGTGGGTACTTGAAGGGGAGAAATTTTTAGAGTCGACATTCACACCCCTTTGTCGTCATTTCGGTCCAACACGCTCAAATAAAAACGACCCCTCAAACGAACCACTTAGAAAATCTCCTTCAAAAACTATGTGAAGCTAAGAGAAGAGATCAAGGAAACTTACTGGAACTCAAGAACTCAGAGAAGAGGACAAGTACCCACAAGTACCCACTCTCAATTTTTTTTCCAATAGCTATAATAAGCTATGAAAATGAAGTGATGGTCACTGGAGGTCTAAAGAACAAACATAAGAAGACTCTACAAACAAAAAGATCAAATAAAAACGACTCCTCAAACGAACCACTTAGAAAATCTCCTTCAAAAACTATGTGAAGCTAAGAGAAGAGATCAAGAAAACTTTCTGAAACTCAAGAACTCAGAGAAGAGGACAAGTACCCACAAGTACCCACTCTCAAATTTTATTTCCAATAGCTATAATAAGCTATGAAAATGAAGTGATGCTCACTGGAGGTCTAAAGAACAAACATAAGAAGACTCTACAAACAAAAAGATCAAATGAGCCCATCTGCAGACAAACCCTTAATGAAATGGTCCCTAAATCTCCAGGCCAGTCTGATCGGTGTGTGTAGACCGGTCAGACCGCCCATCCTCTACCGGTCTGACCGGACTTACACCACCGGTCTGACCGCCCCCCTGATTTTCAGGCAACCCGAGAGCAGTTCAGAAAACTGAACTTTGGGAAACTCTTCAGATCTCCAAAAATTGAAAAATTGAGGGTTTTGCTCTCAACCTTTCCATCTCAGAGCACCATAACAATATTCTAAATAGCAAGGGATGCTTGGGAAACCAAAGAGACCAACTCAAAATCAATAATTTCATATTTGACTTAAAACCTGAAAATTACAGAGAGCTGCAATGAAAACTCAAATTCCCGTTTGAACTTTGATTCTTCGGCTACGAAACTTTGTGGATAGCTAGTCAATAGCCTCTGGACTTTACATGCCAAGTTTCAAGCCATCTCAAGGAGGAAATCACTATTTGAACCAAACCCTAGAAATGCCAAAAACCTGAAACACTACAGAGTGCTAAACCAAAATCCAAATTTCTTACAAATCTTTCACCCTCCGGCCATGAAACTTTGAGTAAGACTAATTGATAGTCTCAAGGCTCTAGAAACCAAGTTTCAAGCCATCACACGAAGAGAATCAAGAACAGCACCAAAACCCTAGAAATGCAAAGGATGAACAGAGAAACTGAAAAAGTGCAAATCTTCGATTCATTCACTTTGCTCTTGGGAAAATCCAATCAAATGATTTTGAGACCTATTCCCATCACTGAGCAACCCATTTTGCACCTCCACAGCAAGAAACAACAAAAAACGAAAATCTCATAAATCTCACAGAGGAAACATCGAAGGAAAAACTGAGAGCACGGGAAACAAATTCAGAGATTCCATTTCCATATATGATTGCAGGAGATACAAATAGCTACGTCCCCATACCACGATTACAAACATAGGAATGGTTACATGATGCTTCAACTCCTCTTCTCCCTCTCCTAAACCCAAGAACTCAAGAACACAGAGAGGAGACTACAGAGCTACGGGAGACAACATACACAGAGACTCTGTCTCTCCCAACAACTCCACACCAACTAAAGCCTAAAGCCAAAACAAACTCTCAAAACCTCTTTTGACTCTAGCAAACCCTAAATCTCTCCCCAAAGCCATTGAAGAACATGCAGCCACCAACACCTATTTATAGCCCTTGGCTAACGGGTTTCCAACCCGTTACGCCTGCTAAATCCAACGGAGCCCGCTCCCGCTTGTGCAGCCTCGCGAAATTACCGATTCGCCCCTCCTGCCCATTCCGGGAAGCTTCGGCGCTCCTTGTCGTCCACGACTCGCAACCACATCGAATCTCCGCCGTCTTCGACACATCCAACCGTTCTGACCTCGACACCGCCTGTGTCTAGTCCGGTCACCTCGTGTCTCACCACGACTCCACCTCGACGTCCTGCAGCCATCACAGACAAGAAACACATCAAATAGCACCGCTCGACACATGAAAGCATAAATAGCATTAATGAAACCACATTAAGCCCAAACCTGTCAAATCAGCAGAATATCCATCCTAATCACTTTGACCAAGTCCGACCGAGCCTGATTGCACCCCGCAATGTCAAGGTCCGAACCACCCAAACCAAACTCGACTTACCTAAACCAATGTCAATTACTCATCATTCACACAGGATGACCTCTACATGGTCTCTCAATCTCCCCTTTGATGAGTATATTGACAAACTCAGAAAAAAGCGCAAAGTAGAGTTTGATTTGAAAAGTCCAACATGGTCCAAAGAAAGAAAATGAAGCTAATGACCATGTCGACAGAAGGAACACTAGAGCAAACCAAGAAAGAGCAAATTGTTCTCCAAAGCTCTAGAAGGTTCCCAAATGGCTTTTTCTCCGCCATTCTCCCCCTTTTGGCAATAAACACATCAAGATGCAAAAGAGAGAATAAGGTCACAAAAATGGATGAAATGGCTAAAGTTGGTTTATTTTAAGCATTTAGAGCCATGAGAATTATCCATAATGACCATATGAGAATCACATCAAGCCATAATATAGAAGTATGCTATCACGATCATGACAATGTATGTATAGACAAGCTAAGTCAAATAAGTCTAAATCTGAGAATTAGTTGAATTTCTTAGCATGTCAAGTCAACCATGAATAAAGTCTAGCTAAAGGTATCCAAGGATGATGCAGGCCATGTCAATTAGTCTAAGTGGAACCGAGAAGCTAGTATTGAGACAATTAGAGTGCTATAGGTTTTATGCATGATACAGTTGCGTAACCTTCATCGATTACTTGAAGATTTCAAAAAGCAGAGGCAATCATTCACTACCCCTCTTTGATTGTGCCATACGATCCTATAGGCTCCCTTCTCCTATGTGTGTGTGGAGGGATTTAGCCCAATGTAGATTACTATAAAAGTTGGATGAATCACTGGAGGTTTAGGGAAAACTCAACTTGTTATTTTGTTAGCTTATATGGCAGCTACTTTGATGAGTTAAATATTCTGAGACTAGAAAGTTAGTACATCCAGTGTTACACAATATAATTCTAGAATAGTAAGACTAAAATTCACTTTGATATATGAACAAATCTAATGGCTTAAATATTCGAAGCCTAGAAAGTTAATATATTCAAATGGTGCACAATGTAGTGCAATAGTAAAACTGAAATCAAAGTGTGGGTTTACTAACTTTCTTGGTTAGCAACCACTTTTTATTTCGGTAGATAGTAACTTGATTTTCTTGAATGACATCTCCAAATGTAGCTCAAAGCATATAGTCCAATTCCTTTCAGCTTGCTTTATATCTTATGGTTTCCCCTGAACAAACAAATGGGATGATTTCTCTGCCACCATTTCGAAGCGGCTTATCGACATATCAGCATTCAGTTTGTTCGCACAAATGCTTAGACTAGGGTCAAAAGTCATTAGCCACAACTATAAGCCATAACCGAAAAGAACCTACCTATAGGGTTAAACATACTTTGTCCTAGCCACTAGCGGAGCTTAGTGTATGTTAGACTGTGCCATGGTCCATTACGCACTTTGTTAAACTCAAGGAAATTAGATGAGATGTACTCATTGATCATTATGCCCTCTCTCATGTTCACTCTGGCCCCTATATATTTTGCATGAAGCTCCCCCAGTCCTAGCATATCTAGAATCGCATCCCACTATCGTAAATGAAGTAGTTCAGATGCCCAAAAGAGGGAGGGGTGAATTGAGATTCTTTGTTAATGTTAAATTAAAAATTTAATCTTTACTAGCCTAACCTAAGTTCCTAGGGTTTCGAGTTAAGTTTTAGCCCAACCTAAGTGACTAGAGTTTCTAGTCAAGTTTTGCAACCTAGTTCCAGCCCTACACAATTTTGGAAAGCTAGGAAATGAAAGATAATAAGGTAAATACGAAAATGTAAATGGGACAAGGAATAAAACTAATTTTTTTTACTGATGTCTCAGAGATTCGGCAAACTCCCTTACTCCACGTTGAAGCACTCTCACAAGAGTATAGCTCCGAATTGAAACCACGCAAGGAATCAATCATCCACTCATGGTAATCCTTCTCCACTTACAATAGGTGCACTCTAAACCTTCACAAGCCTCCCGGTGCCTCCCACTAGTTCCTCCAAGGAAGGTTACTAAGCCAATGCCTCTAAACCACCTAGAAGACTTCGGTCTCTAAGAGCAATAAGTCTAAAGAGGTCACTTAAACCCATCAAGGTCAAGCAACAAGGAGTAATGCACAACCTAGGCCTAATCTACTCCCTTAATCTCTCACAACCTACGATGTGAGCCGACGGTAAGTGATTCCCACTCCCCCAATGAGAAAACCCTAAAGGAGAGCGTTTGACTGACTGGCGATCCCCAACGAGTGAAGGATGGTGGCTTCCCCCATACCCTGGCGGCGTGAGCTTGACCTCCTCCCGATTCGGTAGAGCGAGCTCAGCCTTCTCCCATGACGACTGCGTGAGATCAGCCTCCTCCTAATTCAACGACGAGAGATCGGCTCCCTTCCGATCCGACAACATGAGGTCAGCCGCCTCCGCCCTTCCTCCTCTTCCTGTAGTGCCAAACCTTCATGAATGCCCACCACTCCGGGGGGCCTCGAGCTGTAATCGGCCCCAACCTCGTTCCATATCTAATGCACCCGCCCATGTCCGCTCAACTGCTCTCGATTGCCCGGTCTCCTGCACGAAGCTGCCTCCAAGAACGTTGGAGGTCCCGTCATAGCCGCAACATCGGCGATGGTGAGGAGGGATAGGGAGAAGGGGCGGGCTGGAGCTAGGGCTTGTGTCACCCCCGGCGTCGCCCAATCAACCTATTATTTTTGTCATATTGGTATCTATATATATGTTAAACTCTCCTGTCATAATCCAAGGATTAGAGTGTCAGGCATGGTAGATTTGGCAAATACAATACCAGGAGATCCAAACCGGCGCAGCTGACACAGCTAGTTACGACTGCTTCATAAGGTTAGGTCTATTGGGTAGAGTAGTGTCTAGTTATCGATAGGTATTGGTTTTAGATGTGACTAGAGATAAGAGTTGTATTTAGAAGTCTGAGTTATATAAAGGGGAATAGTTATGATAACAAAGTCAAGAGAAGATTTACCCAATTCTTTCTTCTTCCCCTACGCAACTCATCTTCTTCTTTTGTGTCAACATCTCTGTAACACCCCAGGACCCACATTACCCTGGGATGCCACTAAAACCACTCCACAACTAACCAAATTACAAGATAAAATAATCTGGCAACAATTCCTATAACAAGATAAGATAAGCGGAAGCATAATCAACTAAGGGAAACAGGATAGTGACAACAATTCAATATTTAAAACAGCCTCCAACATTTTAACCTAAAACATAGTTCACAAATCTAACATTATTAAGTTAATGTAAACAAAGCTAGGCAAAGGTCTAGAATCCCTTTGTCTTTATTACAGCATAAATATATGATCCAAGTGCATTAAGGTGGTGCCGCTCTACTCTTCCCATGCATGCTCAATGATCATCTGTAAGGGGGGGGGGAAACAAGGGTGAGATAAAATCTCAGCAAGCAAACTGTTTAACAGGCTAATTAAACTACAACAGTTTAATCATCAACATTTAATTTCTACAATGACCACGTTTATATCCTCAACCTCAAATCACCACCAACAACGGTAAAACCATAGCAAATAAATCTTGTTTGACTACTTTAAAACCTCAACCGCTATCACTACCAAAGACAATAAAGCATATGTATGTTTTACTTCACCACTTTATTGTTTCTCACATTCACAAATGCTATCAACAATTACTACAAGAGAAAAGAATCTCATACCACAATCACAACCCTCACCAAACCACAAGGGACGAACCCCATTCCATGACCACATTCACATTCCTCATACGACAACTAGCTCACATGAGCCAATTCTACATTACAACTTTGAAGTTGTACACTCCACATTACAACTATGAAGTTGTATATTCCACATTACAACTATGAAGTTGTACATTCCACATTACAACTATGAAGTTGTATATTCCACATTACAACTATGAAGTTGTATTTGCCTGCAAAATAACTTCACCACAATACATTGCATAGGTATGCAAATGATCTTTCCACAATGCAATGCATATGAATGTGTATGCTCCACAGCACCCTTACCCAACAAGGTAAGAGTGTGCATCGTATTATGACAATATACGATGCTGTACCGGTACGGTCACGGCTAAGTGTGGCGACATCCACATATGCAAATATCATAATATGATATGAATGATATGATAATCATAAACCACATGAATTCCAACCACAAAGGAGCATCAACATGCACACACATATCCACAACCACATATCCACCACATATTTGTTTTCATATTCCGCATTAGCACACTAAACAAATTTCTACATGATTACGAGCAATGTATCCAAACATATCAATTGATCAATAATTGCTACCATCACAACCACAAGTATTCACTAAGAATACTACCACTTAGACCACAATATACTCGTAAAGTTCTCTACCCCACAACTATATTGATTCATCAAGATCAATTTCACATATCCACAATTAAACCATCAAGATCATAAACAATTGAATTCTTAAACATATTTGGGTCTCGAAGTCCTCTACAATTTTCCTTTTGGGAAGATCCGCAGGAAAAATCGTTTGATAGGTCTAAACTGCGCAAACAGACGCGTTGCGCGAATTGATCTACAGACAGACAGCAGGAAACCCTAATCGGTTAATTCCTCCATTAGAACCCCACTAATCCCGTGCCAAGAACTCTAATTACACCTAAAACAGGGAGAATGGAGGTGGGGAATATTACCTAGGTGATCCCTCAAGATCACCCCTCTTCTCTTTTCATCCTCCTCTTTTCTCCCTTCCTTCTCTTCCCTTCTCTTCTTTCTCTTGATTGATCTTTCCTTTGCAGGAAACACCAGGGCAGCAAGGTGGGGAGGAGGTGGAGGCACAAGGAGCCAAGGGGGGTGCGGCCAAGGGAAGAAAAGGGGGAGGGGTGCAGCCCAAGGGGGTTATATAGGGGGCGGCTAGGGTTTTGGGTGGCGGGAGGGGGTGCGGCTGGGCCCTTTGGGCTGGCTGGCCCAAGTGGCTAGCCCACCCCTCTAGAAAGCCCACTCTCTCTATTTCTATTCATTTAATTTATTTTTATTTTAAACTATTCCGCAATTTTATTTTCCCTTCCCGCGATTTACCGACAAATCGGCGACTCCGCGATTAATTTAAAGCTGAGCCAAAACGACGTTCAGGGTATTACAATCTCTAGCATGGCTCCACTGAAATCTACCACGCTACAACCACCTGCAATTCATGCATACAACCTAAGATTAGGATCAGGGCATGACAACTTGGTATTACAGTGTATGGTGGATGATCAAACAACCATCGATGCGATCCTAGAGTAGATCAAAACATTGACTGCCAACATGACCAAGCAGATGGATTGAAGGAGTGCTTTGACAATTAGCAAGTTCAGCCACAGGAGTTTGGGGACAGACTTGTTTCCTTGGAAAAGCACCCGATGGGAGATGGATTACTGTCGGCCCTACTAGAACTATGCCAATAGCAAGCAATCAGGGAAACGATAACTGGCCAGCAAAAAAGAAGCCACCTCGCTTCCATTGGCTGGAGTTTCCATGATATGATGGGCAAGATGATCCTCTCGGCTGGTTATAGCGGTGCAAGCGATTCTTCCGAGGACAGAAAATATTGGAGAGTGAGAAGGTGTTGCTCGCATCCTATCATTTGGTTGGGGCAGCACAGCAATGGTATTATTAGTCGGAGTGGGACGAAGGTGAACCCAATTGGCATTGCTTCAAGGAATATATCAATCTACACTTTGGACCGTATGACATCCCAAATACTTGGGTGTGCAAAAAATGAAAAAAATTTAAACTTTTTAATGCCTTTCTGTTCCCTTGGCTACTATTAGAGTTTCTTTGAAAAGTTTGAATTTCAAAAATCAAAAGTGCAAGTAATGCAAATAAAAACTTTAGACCAAGTTATAAAAACTAAAAAGATGATTAAAAGTTGTCATGAGAAAACTCATGGTGGAAACGAACTTAAAAAGGCCATGAGTATAAATTGTGGCATTGAAAATAAATATCGAAGCAAGTCCTAAAACTATCTAAATTAGATTAGTATAATTAAATTCGACAAGTAGTCTTCTCAGATTTTTCTAGAAAAAATCTAGAGAAGATAAAACTCTAAAAATTTACACAATCATCAACTCTCTATCAGGAGTGATTGCAAAGATTCTCATAATCTTTCGAGCTCATCTGATGTGTCTAACTTTTTGCTCAAACCTCTCAGCCTACCGCACTCTTTCTCTCTCTCACTGCCAAGTGTGGCCCACTTGTAGTACCCTTCTCCCACCTCCAGCCTGCATGAACACAGGCCACTGGTTTGATAACATGCTTATCATTTTAAATACCACCCAGTTGTTTCTCCTTTCTATTGATAGCCCATGCCCTATGTTCCCCCCTCGTCATGTCTCCACCTGCACCTACCAACGTGGCCATGCTCTATGACACGCCTTTCCTTCGTGCATCCTAGCTTGATGCCCAGCTTTGCATCACAACTGTTAAGTTGGCCCTCGACCGCTTTGCACTTGCTTGAGAAGTTTCGACTGATTTGCACTCATTTGAGAGCTTCGACAGGTTTGAATCACTCGAGGAGCTTAGACCAGCTAGCAAACTCTGTCATGAGTACTTGAGTACACGGCTCCTAAACCCTTTGCATGTCAAGACAAATCTCATCAGGCCGCCTCTCTGTGTTAGCTTACGCGTCAAGCCTGCTTGTAGAGTTCATTTTCCACCTCATGCGCATGTGCCAGCTCCGCCATGGTCGTGGCTCAAGCTGCCCATGGTTTTAAATGCCACATCCACAGTTTTTCTCTATTGCTGCCAAGTCTGCCTACTTGTCGCCTCAAATGTGATGCATATCTTCCCCCTTATCCTTGTCCGCGCCTCGCGTTCCACGGTGAGTTTTTGACCATGCTCATGAGAACTCGCGCCCAACCCTCAGCCTTCCCATGCCTACAAAACCCCCATCTATACCATTTTCTCCTGAGCTCACCCTCTTGATCTCTTGCGAACGATCCTTGAGCACTCCGCTCTCCAGAACGTTGAGAAAACCAAAGTCGTACATGATGCTGGCGAGCACACCACCATGTGTTAGCTTTTCTGGTGAGCTTCTCTCCTACCCAGCTCTGTCACAACATTCCTTATCTCTTCCTAGTGCACCCTACTCATTTGTTTGACCTTCCGTGCAGTGGATCACTCGAACTAGGCCTTCTTCTTCTCTCCAATTAGGACGCCGCCGCAAGACTTTCTCTCCTCAGTGAGCTGTACCTCTATTCCTTTCACCTGTACCTCTGCATGCAAGCTCATGCACACCTCTTTTTGTAGCTCCTCTGTTGCCAGACATCGTTGTTGCCGTGGACCCCTTCATTGCCAATGAGGTCCCGATGCCAGCCTCCTCTGCTCCATCACAAGTGCCATCATCATCCTTGGTGAGCTTCTCCTCCCCCTTGGAAGCTCCCCTAACACCCAATCGAGCCCAGTAGCTCATAGCCCTGTAGAGCCTTTCCCCTGCCATGCCATTGACCGCCCTATCCTCTAGGTCAGGCCCCGATTCTTTGCCCAGGTGTGCAAACAGAGGTCCCAAGTCCATTTTAGCTCACACCCCATCCGCCGAGGAGTACCTCGTTGGCAACGAGCCGTGGCTCTATCGATAGATAGAAGTACCATAGCAGTTAGAGAGAATAAAAGACTTAAAAGCAATCGAAGTGAATAACGAAACTAAAGTAGTCAAACTCTAAAAGAAAACCATAGTGGTCGAAGTGAGTAAAGAGAACCATAGCAGTCGAAGTCAAAAGCTGGTAGCACTATCAAAATCTTTGACTGCAACCATGTCATGATTTCTAACCATAGTCGAGCATCGAAATCTTCAACTGCCACCATGTCAAGATTTTTGATCACAGCCGGGTGTCGAGATCTTCAACTGCTGATGTGTTGAGATCTTCGACCGCTATCATGTTGAGATCTTCGACTGCTACCAGGTCGAGATCTTTGACTGATGGCATTGTCAAAGATCATTGACCGCTGCTATGTCGAAATCTTCAACCGTAGTTGGTGTCAAACTCTTCGACTACCGTTGTGTCGAGATCTTCAACTGCTGCCATATCGAGATCTTCGATCGCTTTTGTGTTGAGATCTTCAACCTTAGCCATGTTGAGATTTTTGACCACAATTGAGCATTGAAATGTTTGATTGCTATAGTGTCGAGATTTCCAACGACAACCGGGTGTCAAAATCTTCGACTGCCGCTGTGTCGAGGTTTTTTACCACAGCCGGGTGTTGAGATCTTCGACTTCTACTGTGTTAAGATCTTTGACCACTGTCGTGTCGATATCTTCGACCTCTGCCATGTTGAGATCTTCGACCGCTGACATTGTCAAAGATCTTCAACCACTATTGTGTCGATATCTTCGATCGTAGGTGGTGTCGAACTCTTCGACTACCACTGTGTTGAGATCTTCGACCATTGCCATACGTCGAGCTCATCGATCGTGCTGTGTCGAGATTTTTGACTATAGCCAGTTGTCAAGTTCTTCAACTGCTGCCATGTTGACATCTTCGATCGCAGCTAGAGTTGAAACCTTTGACCGCTACCTTGTCGAGATTTTTGACTACATCTAGAGTCAAAATTTTAGACCGCTGCTATGTAGAAACCTTCGACTACAGTCTTGTCGAAGTCTTTGATCGCTGAAGTTATCCAACTGTTCAACCGCTAGCATGGCAAAGTCTTCAATCGCTGACGTTGTCGAAATCTTTGACCACTACTAGAGTCAAAATCTTCGACCGCAGCCCTAGTTGAGATCTTTGACCATGGTTGTAGTCGAGATCTTCAACCATAGCTGTTGTCAAAATCTTCGACCACTGCTGGAGTCGAGATCTTTGACCGCTGCTATTGAACTCGTCGATCGTAGTCGTAGTCAAAATCTTCGACTGTAGCTACAATTGGAATCTTCGACCGTGGCCATAGTTGAGACTCTCGACGACTGCTATAGTCAAAACCCTTGACCACAGCCGGAGTCAAGATCTTCGACCTCAAACCGTGGTCATAAATCATAGTACTGGCTCTGTGTGAGTAGTATGACTGGTGTTGCGGTAGGATTGATGTGGTTGAAGACCTATGTAGTCGAAGTGCCATGGTCGGTGGTTGGTAGTCGAAAGTAGAGTAGATTAGTCGCAAATAGAAGTAGATCGGTCACAAGTACAGTAGATCGGTTATTAGTATAGTAGATCAGTCATAGGTAGAGTAGATCAGTTGTAAGTAGAGTAAATCCATCAAAAGTACATGAGATCAGTCATAAGTAGAAGTAGATAGGTCGAAAGTACAGAAGATCTGTCGTAAGTAGAGTAGATTGGTCGAAAGTATAGTAGATCGGTTGTAAGTAGAAGTAGATCAATCGTAAGTACAGTAGATCGATAGCAATAGTGGTCGTAAGATAAGATTGTAAGCTAAAGTGGTCATAAGCCATAGTGGCCATAGGCTCCAGTAGTTGTAGATAGAATTGAGTAGTAGCCAAAGTGTTAGAAGTTGGTAGAACTCCTTAGCGGCCCAAGAACGTAAGTAGTCGTAGAGAGTACTGTACCAACTGAGAGGAGATATTTTATACAAAGTCGAGGTACTCTGCGGACGGCTATTCTTAGCCCTCTTTGAGTTAGTGGAGTATTCCTGTGAATATTCCTTCACCTTCGATCTGTCCTTATTTTCATTCCCTGCAAAGTTTCCCCACCGTCCCCTCTTTCACTCAAACTCCATTCGACTATGTCAAATATCCCTCACCATCTAAAATTACATCACCGAACTCAATCCTAATAAAAACCTAATTAAGTTCTTTTTAGATCTATTTGGATCTTTTGTAGTCTTTTGGATTTATTTGGTCTTTCGATCGCTTATCGTGTAATTAGAAGTCGAAGACCCGAAGGAGCACCAATTCAAGCAGGAATCAAAACAGAGACGAAGACCAATAACTCCAAGATCATTGATTGAGAAGGTCTTGAGTAAGATCAAGACCATGGTAATTTAAGCAAGGCAAGCACCCCTTTGACCATGTTGATCCTAGTATTTCAATTATTGTACATTGTTTGGAAAATCGATGTTGTGCTCGAAAAGGGACGTAAATTGATGACCCATGAGATGAACATTTGGAAGAAGAGATCAATATTTTAGTACTTACCTTGTTGGGAGCACCTAGAAGTTCGCCACTACATTGATGTCACGTACATAGAGAAGAATTTATGGACAGCTTGATTGGTCTCTTACTGAACATTCATGACAAAAGAAACAATGGTGTCAATGCACGACTTGACTTGGTTGATATGGATATCAGGCCTGAGTTAGCATCGACAAAGACTGATAAAAGACGAATTTACCTTCCACCTGCTTGTTACACTTTGTCCAAGGCTGAGAGAATTGAACTATGCCGGTGTTTGCATGGTGTGAAAGTTCCATCTTGTTACTCCGCCAATAAGAAGAAACTTGTTTCGATGGAAGATTTGAAGTTAATTGGCATGAAGTCTCATGATTGTCATGTGCTGATGACACAAATAGTCCCTATTGAAATTAGAAGTATTTTGCCTATCAAGGTCTGAGAGACAATCATGAGGCTGCGTTATTTCTTTAACACAATTGATTAGAAGGTCATTAATCCTATAGGACTAGATGGTCTGTAGGACGAGGTGGTGATGACTTTTTGTTATCTTGAGATGTATTTTCCTCCATGTTTTTCTGATATCATGGTCCATTTCATTGTTCACATTGTGTGAGAGATAAAATGCACGGGCCCATGTCCCTATGTAGCATATACCTGTTCGAGAGGTTCATAAGAATTCTCAAGTCCTATGTAGAGAATCGATCTCGGTCAGAGGGTAGCATCATCAAAGGTTATGCAACCAAAGAGGTTATTAAGTTCTATGTCGATTACATGAGGGGAGGCTCAAATCGGGACCATCAGAAAGAAAGTAATCATTCCAGATATGGATGCATATGTACAAGCCCATTTCACGGTCTTGCAACACATGACTGAAGTGTCCCCGTATATCGACTAGCACAAGGATGTACTTTGATAACCGAATCTGGAGCGACCGGATATTTGGATCACGAGACAACACAACAATCGGTTTAACCAATGGTTGAAGGAGTTACTCGCTAGGAGCTCATCAAGTGATATGCTGACATGGTTGGCAAAAGGGCCAATATTTACAATTATGATATAGAAAGGATATGACATAAATGGGTACACATTCTATACGCAGGCTTAGGATGTAAAGAGCACTAACCAGAATAGCAGTGTTCGTATATATGCATTCAGTACCGATGGATTGAGGAACTCCTACTCTGGGTTTATAGAAGAGATTTGGGAGCTTGACTACGTACTTTTCAAGACCCCTTGTTTCCGTGCCGTTGGGTCCATCTTTCACAGGTGAAGGTCAACAAGTACGGTGTCACTACCGTTGACCTAAAACATGTCGGATACAAAGACGAACCATTCGTACTCGCTAACCAAGTTGTTCTAGTTTTCTATGTAACTGACCAAGCAAATAAGAGGCGCCACATAGTTCTTCATAGAAAAAGGAGGATTGTTAGAGTTGAGAATGTAGTGAATGAGTAAGAATACAATCAATTTGATGAGTTACCTCCTTACGAAAACATCATAAGGGTCGAGGAAAAACAACGTGATGAAACTAGCTATATACGTGTAGATCATCATGAAGGGCTAATTTTTAAAGGAAATAAAAAAGTGGAATGATGAATGAAATGTTTATGTGTCATATGTTCTGTATTTGCATTTATATATGTGTATGAATATGTGATACATATATGAATTTGCATATATGTATATAAGAATGTGTGATATATATATATATATATATATATATATATATATATATATATATATATATATATATATATATATATATATATATATATATATATATCACAATATGTGTGTGTGTGGATGTGAGTAGGGATCATCATAGACGGTTTTAAAGTAAAACCGTCTGTGATATTTATAATCATAGACGGTTCTAAATTAGAACCATCTATAATATTTTATTATTATAGATGGTTTTTATTTAGGTTATGAACTAGAACCATCTATGATTATTCCTCTATACATATTATGCTCTAGGGTTTTTTCACTGTACTAACGCTACACCCGAGCCCCCACTTAACGCCATCGCCTCCCCCGAGCCCGTTGCTGTCTCCCCTGACTCTGGCAGCCCTCCACCTCCCCTGAGCATGCCACCTCCCCAGAGCCCGATGCCACCACCCCCGAGCCCATCGCCGCCTCCCCCAACTCCGGCTTCCACCTCCCCTGCTGCCGGTGCTCTCCTCCTCCTCTGAGCACACCATCTCCCCTAGCACTCCTCCCTCGAGCACACCGTCGCCCCCAAACACACCGCCTCCCCCGAGCACTCCTCCTCCCCCGAGCATGTCACCTCCCCCCAGCACGATGCCTCCTCAAGCCACACAATGAGCTTTATTTTATATTCTTGATTTCTCTGTGAGATCTGATTGTGCATTAGTTAGCTGTGCTAGTTTCTCTGTTCATTATCTCTAAAATCTGATTGTCAGTTGGCATTGTGAGAACTATTGCATGATAGATTGTGGGTTTTTGGTTGATCAATAAGGAAATTTGTCAATATTGAAATGTCAGTGACAATCTAGGATTATTCTGCTAGTTTGAATTCACATTTGCTACTTGCATAAATCTATGCAATGCAGTTGGTAGCTTTGTCAAATAGCTAGTCCTTAGTCTCTGCTAAGTATTGCTTACTACTGTCCTTTGGCTTTGCCGAATATATGTTGGTTCTGTAGTAGCTCATATCTATTACTTGTTTCTGGTTTCTACCGAAATTTGTTGATTCTGCATGCTCTCGATGTTGATACTACACTAAGATAATATTCAATTAGATAATCTAGCAGAATTTTTAAGGAATTGTCACTATGATCATTGAAATATTGACAAGAGTGGAAGAAGGCCAAGTTTATAAATTGTGCAACTCCACACTTGAGGGCAAAAACACACTTTTTAATCTATGCATTTTGCAGATTTTCAATGCCTAATTTTATGTACTATTTAGCATATTACTATATGTTAATGATCTGAATAGTTTATCTGTTTCGAGAGATAATACATATATATTCATGTAATTTTCATGTTTATGTGTTTATGCTTTATTGTGCTTGATTATATTTGGAAATAATACGAAAATATTGTTGAAACCGCTTTTCATATTGCTTGAGGAGTTACTTTTATTTTCATTTTCCCTTAAAGGCCAGATAGGCTTTGAGCACAACAATATTAAAACTCCATGATGCATACCTAGTTACCTATATAGCTTTTAACAAAAGTAAGGCTTGTTGTTAGACTATTTTTTGTAACAATTCTAGTGGCATGCAAAGCATACAAGAACTTCAAGAGCCTGTTTATCAAGCAATACGTGGAGAAGGATCTGATGCCCTTCCATAAGTATACATTCATGGAACTACAATGGCAAGAGTTTATGGCGATGAAGATGACAAATAATTTTAGGAGTGAAAGTATGGTCTACAGGGCCCTTCAGGCAAAAAAATACGCACCCCAGACTTAGCACCACTGGGTATGCTGGTAAAATCCCACAATGAAGGAGGGCGAGTAGGCAATCTTGTAGGACACCTCCCCACCATTTGCTGGAATCCTTGATGAGCACACCCAAAACTAGATAAGAGCATGGTCATCTACCGTGTCATCGGAGGCCATCTCCTTTCAAAACCCCGTAGGCGAGGAAGTGCCCTACCACCTGGTGAGATATTGAGCTACCTAGTTTGTAATTACTCCATAACTTCATAGGAAGTAAAATGACATGTCGGGCTCTTGTAGGAAGCGCTGAGTGTAGAATCTTCCAAAGGCTCATTCTAGGCTCTCAGGGAGAGAGATATACTCTCCATGGCCCTAGGAAACAAGGAGCACCTAGGTCACAGAAAAGGCCTTGGTCCTTATGTTCCTTGGAAACATGGTTTCTCAGAGGACTCTGAAATGTACCGGAGTAGGAAGAGAGCCAAAGCTGAGCGCGAGGCACGGCTACGAGTGGACATTACGACATCCCTTAGAGATGAGATGCGAAGGTATGTCAGAGATTAGATGGAAAGGTACGATATCCCTTCAAAGCAACAGGAAGCCCTGCCGCTCCTGTGCTAGGTAGCCCCCTAACTGTCGGAGTAGCTGTGCATCCATCCCTACCTCAAAAAGCGACAACCACTGATAGACCTATCGATAATATTCTGGTAATAATTATTATCTCTAGAATGCTCAATCCACTGATAGGCCTATTTGAGTAGCTAATTTTATATCATTATGTAGATGGCTATGAAGTGCAAGCTCCAAGTAACAAATGCCTTTGTTGCCTTGTGCGCTACTTGGGGCTAGGCGTATCCATCTGGGCCTGGGGCTTTGGTGCACGGTGTAAATCTAGCACCAGGTTTTGCAATAGTGAATGTGGACAATGTTCATGCTAATTTCAAGGTCATCCACTGCAGATGCCCCCAAACGATGAGGTCATGACTCTAGGGTAGGCTATGGAATATTCATCCAATGCCCTAAGAGGGACATCTACCTAGAGGCTCTGCACCAGTGCCAAGTCCACTTGAGCTATCTGCACTGATGCTAAGTCCACAGGAGCTATCTGCATCGGTGCCAATTCCATAGGGGCGATCTGCACCAAAGCAACCTGCACAGATGCTAAGTCCACGGGGGCTATCCACATCGGAGCTACTTGTACAAACGCAGAAACGGTACAGTGCATCTACATCTCGTGCTCGATAGACTACTGTGAAGTTGACCCACAGTTGAGGCGGCAAGGGAAAATCGAAGAAGACCGATGATGAGATCCCCTACTTGACTGTGGCCTAGAAATTTGTGCTAGGCGAGCCATTGGTCATCCCGAAAGAGCACCTCCTAATCCTAGGACTGGCTTGCTAGAGATTGCATGCATGGTAGATGAAACAAGCCAACAAGCCAAAGGAACAATGGCGCTCGTGTGTCACCATCAAGTTCAAGCCGGATCATCTTCAGCACGATATTCATGACTGTGTCTTCACAGTGACATTCAAGGACTTATTTTTTCTCTTTATACTCGACGCCATCGATGCCTCACTCATTTGATGCTGGATATTGTAAGCGTGTACAATCACGGTCTAAGTTCATGTAATACCGATAAATGCCATATATAACTCATTACTTTTGTGTATATATATAGATACATGACGACTAAAGTCAGATTAACGAAATCAGCAGTTGGTTTTCTCGACCCACGCTTGGTCTCCTTGGATATCACCGAGAAGGATGCATCCTTCATCAAGAATTACATGAGGAAGGCATTGGAGGCTCATTGCAACAAGGAATTCATACTTATGCCCTACAACCAAGGGTAAGGCTGCACTAGTAGCTATACATGTTGATTGTACTTTATAACCAACATGAACTTATGTTGAATGACCATGACATACCTATGTAGGTTCCACTGGATTCTAATTATAATTATACTAAAATAGAATAGAGTAATTTACCTTGATTCCCTAAAAAAGAACAAAACCAACTACATAGTTGTCCAATAATTAATTGACAAGTAAACACATTCTCTCCATATATAATTTTATTATAGTCTTTCCTTCCTTCCTAATGACTAAGGCTAACTTTTTGGAATCACGTAGGTTATTTGCTACGTACGTTGCAAAGGTAGGGAAATCCAATGAAGGGATCGACACCCTGCAACATGATCAAGATTTCTTGGTATTCACTAGCACACATTAATCCTACAAAACACTTCGTACTAATGCCTCTTAAACTAATAAATTCTATTTTTGCATTACCACTAGTAGTTGCAGGCAACACCTATGGATTCTATGTTTGCCACAACATGCAACTATTCCTCGATTCTGTGAAGAACAATATTGATCCTCAGGTTTGTCAAATTTGTGATAATTATTTCGTACTTATCAATTTATATATGTATGCATGACATTGATTTTTCTACCGGCAGGTTGTGTCCATCGCTACAACTCTGTTGGAACAAGCCGATCTCAAACAGATTCGAGGATAGTGTGCGTACTTCTTGTTTTCTAAAGTCATAAAAAAATAGGGAGTTCCATAATGTAGAATGAATTTCGATGGATAAGGTTGAGATTAATTGTTCACGTATGTATTTGTTCATGGATGGATAATTTATTTTATTTCAGTCAATTGATTTGTGAAATGGATGTTCTTGTTTATGAAATGAATGAATGTGAATTGTATGTATATATATTGTGTTGATCTGCTTATTTTAGAGGGAATGGCTAGCATTTCCTGAGGCTAGCTAACTGTAGGAGCCCGGAGTAACGACTCCTGGATCCTCTGTGTAAATCGCACTAGTCCAGGATCAGCTAGTGCACACAGTATAACAAAGATAAATACCAAGCACAAATGACCAATTATATTAAATAAAAGAGTATAGCCTTATGGCCAAGTCTTACATCAACGCTCATTGGAAAAATAAATAAAGGAAATAACTGCGGAAGCAAACTGATAAAAGCGAAGCCCAAGCCTGCCCACAGGCAAACGACAGTAAGACGCGGCCTATTCATCCAGATCTTCACCATAGTCGACTTCATCCTTCTCTGTAGGGAGGGTGCAAGGTGAGTACAAAATTGTACTCCGCAAATCACACGGAGAAATGCAATATAATGATACAGGCTTCAATGGAAGGCGTATAGGATTAGTTTGCATAAAACAGCATTTGAAAGAAATACAGTAAATAGATTGAAACTGCTGAATTTAATACAGTAAGTAAAAACAATACTTGTAATTGAAAATAATACCGTCAGTGCAGGCTTCGACCAAACACCAACCTATCCACGGGCATCCCACCCGGACCATCTTTTCCAAAAGCTCACGTATGGATTGCATCCATCCACACGTTTCCAAACACTCGTGGATTCCATCCATCCACAAGCTTCCAATCTGTCTCATGGGTTCTATCCACCCACAAGGTTTTCATTCTCTCATGGATTCCATCCATCCATAAGGTTTTTGAAAATCATTTTTGAAAACAAAATCTAATCCATGAAAAACCTTTACTCAGCATGTTCATGACCGTGGGCACGGCTATCCAGGATAGATTATACACTCTGTAGAGGCTGTACAGCTTTACCCACAAGACACGAATCCTTTTGTGCCACGCGAGTTACACACTTCCTTAGGTGTGCGGCAAGGAGTCGTGACAAGGCCTTTACAATGCAAAGCCTTCAACCAGGCCAAACCAACTCTAAGGTTTCACCCCAATAAGGAATCCATCAGACCGGGACCCCCTCTTGAGCCTGAGTGAGACTTCTCATGGCTACAACCACGCTCACCCAAGTGGGACTTCACATGGCACCAACCACGCCCACCTTCAACCTACGACTTGACTCAGGTTGGGACTTCGCAAATTATTCAGCCAGGGCTATCCCATACCAGCCATGTGGTAGTACGATAGAGCTTTGCAACAGTAGCTCACAGACCGGTCCTTAATCGACTTAGGCCCAACCACATACCCTGTGCACGACAGTCAACCACTGCGGCTCCAACCAACAGGGCATGCCTGCACCCACCAATCTAACTAATTGCCTAAGTCTAAACCAGGTTTTATATTTTGTTTTCAAAAATATCTCATAAACCTCCTTGACTCACCAAAGTCAAGAGTACAGTTGAAAAGCTTATCATTTCATGTGAAGAGTTCATCATTTTATGTGAAAAGGTATCCCAAAACAATATTATAACTAAGCAGGTCTAAGCATTTGATATAATATTCTCTAGCCAATACTAGTGTACTAACTAGAGTTTGATTCTAGGGTGACAAGGTATAAAGGAATTTCAATGTCAATGGAGGTGATAACAAATAGGTAGTAACTAAATTTAAAACTGAATTGAAATACGTTGAATAAAAATATGCATGCAGAATAATTTAAAACAACATAATTTTATTTTGAAAACAGGGATCAACATGATCAAGGAGTGTGACTTGCCTTGCTCTTCAACTTGGTTTGAATCTTTGTCGAAGAATTTTCCCGAATCGTCGAAGTCTACACGTGAAAATAACCCACCAAATTCAAATAAATTCAAAATAAATTCAAATTGACTTCAAATATTTTAATTGAGGCTCGAAATTGATAGAGGGGAATTTTTGATGAATTTCGAAATTCGAATGGGCTAAATCGGAGTTAGGACGAAGGAGAACGGGCTCCGGGAAATTTAAAAAGAGAGAAAATGGAAAATCTGAATTTGTGGAATTATTTTCCTATAAAAAAAATCTGAATTATGGCGTCAACAGAGGATTTAATTTCGGCTGAATTATTTTTCTATGGGAAATTCGGGCTTATTGCGCCAGCTGACGTCAGCCCTGGGGTTGGGCCAACTGCCAGGTGGGCTCGGGTCCATGTGGACCGAGTCCACGGGTGAGGGAGGCGCCGAGGTGGCACGGCGGGTGGCCTGGCAGCCGGGCGCTTGCGTGGCACCTGTGTGGCAGCCACGTCGGCTGCCACGTCAACCCAACGGCCGATGTGGCCGAGCTGGCCGGAGCAGCGTTCGGGAGCGCCGGCTCGCCAGCGAACGGCGGCGAGATGGCCGGCGGCGAGGGCCAGAGGAGGTAGAGGGGAGCGAGGGGAGCTCGGAGTGGGGCGAGCTTTACCGGAGGCGGCCGGGGTTGAGCCGGCGGTGAGGAGGGGCGGCGGTGGCGCTCGGGTGGCTACGGCGAGGGAGCTCCGGCGGGTTTGGGTCACAGCCGTGGGATGGAGGACGTCGGGGGCGACGCGGCGAAGCCGGAGGGGTCAGTGGCGAGGTGAGAGGCGGACCGAATCGGCGGCGGCGGAGGCAAGGGCGCACGGTGCTGGGGTGTTGCGGAGCTCGGGAGAGAGAGCGGATGTGGGGGAGAGGTAGTGCGGAGGACGGGGGTGCTCGGGGAGGGCTTAAATAGGCGCGGCGAGGGGTAGGCCGGCGGCGATTTCTCGTCGGAAAGAGCGGAATCATGGCGGCGGTTGCGGGAAGGTGGGGGAGATGGGGGCGCGAGGAGAGGGGAAGTGGGCGCACGGGTCTTGCGGGAGTGGGAGCGTGGCCGGAGAAGGAGGGGAGGTGGCCAGGAGATGCGGGGGTGGCGCAACGGCCGGCGGCGGAGGAAGGAAGAAGGAGGTGGCCGGGGAAGACGGGTCTGACGCGTGGGGCCCGTGGCGCAGCGAGAGGCGGAAGGGAGGAGGCGCTGGCGGGTGGGGCCGAGGAGAGAAAGGGAGAGGGGGAGAGCGGCGCCGACAGGTGCGATCGGGTGGCAGTGAGGGAGAGGGGGAGGACGCGAGTGGCTGAGATGGAGCCACGTGGCGGGGAAGGCATCAGGCGGCTGGGGCGTTAAGTGGCGGCGGACGGTAGATGGGCTGGGCGCGCGCGGGTGCGATGAATCCAGGCCGCACGCGTGGCAGGCGGGGGAAGGGAAGAGGCAGGGTGGAGCGGGCGACGTGGAGAGGATCTGGCTGTCCACGTGGCAGCCGGAGGAGGGAATTTTAAATTTTAAAAAAATTGTTTTCATTTTCAGAAAGGCCCAAATAATTCTATAAAGCTCAGAAAATTATGAAATAACTTCCAAAATTTCCAGAAAAAATCTAAAGAACTTCTTGGAGACATTTTGGACTTTATAAAAATATTTTCAACTAATGTTGGTATTTAATTTTCATAGTAAAAATACTTTTTAATTTCAATAACAGATTTTAAACCCCAGAAAACTCAGAAAAACCAAATAAGAGCCAAATAGGTCCAAATAATTATTTTGAATTAGGATTTTTATATAAAATCAAAATATCATTATATTTAATAATAGTTTTAGGTTTTCACTTTACTTTTCAAATCAGGCTTTTTCAAAAACAGAAAATCCAGGGCAAAACCAAAAATAAAATTTAGGCACAAAAATACTTATTTTAATTTAAATTTTATTTTACTTAAATTTTATTTATTTATTTATTTTAGTAAAAACCTGGGCTGTTACACTAACTAACAAAAATAGATATATGAATAGAAAAAAATATGATAAATGGTTATTAACTCGTAACCATCTGTGGTCGTCAACTATCACAGACATTTTTTTAGTAGAAACCGTCTATGATATATGATTTATCATAGATGATTTCTGCTAAAAACCGTCTGTGATAGTAACATATCAGATATGGTTTGTAGTTAAACCGTCTGTGATATATCAGCTATCACAATAGTTTCTAATACCAACTGTCTGTGATAGTCAAGTATCATAGATGATTTTTAGTAGAAATCGCCTGTGAAAGTCAGTATCATAGATAGTTCGAAAGCCGTCTGTAATGACCCCATATCATTACTGACCTATAAACTCGGACGGCTCACGAAATTGTCTGTGATGATGTTTTTGAACCGTCTGTGGTGACCTTTTTTGCAGTAGTATGTGGAGATGGCCCAGGAGGGTTTTATAGCCAAATGAAGGGAGTTAGCCATTGGAGCGATGCTATGGTGGGTGGAAACCAAGGGCGACGGTGCTCGACGCCATGGCACATCGCAAAGCAAGGGAGGTGAAGCCAGTGCACAACTGCGACGAGATGATGGTGCAATAGGCGGGCACAAGACTCAGGAACATGGAGCGAACACAATGCGGGCATGACGTGTGTGGGAGCGGCGTGGTGTGGAGAGGAGGGAGGAGAGAGCGTGGGGGGGGGGCACACTAATGGCGCACAAGGAAGATGGGCAGCACACTGTTGCGGCATAGGAGCGGGAGGCGGTGCTGTGTGGTGTGCGGCAAGGCGTGCACGACGCTGGGGAGAACGGCTTAGGCTGGGCTGGGCTAGGCCAAAGGCTAGGTGGGCCAAAATGAGGGGGAACGGGCTGGGCCAAGCCCAAGGGAGGTTTGGGCTTTAAAAGTTTTGAAATTTGGTTCAATTTTAAGTTTTGAACTTTGATTTGAATTCAAAAGGCAAATTTTATTCAAGCACTGTTCAACTCCCAAAAATGGATGTTACATTACCTCCAGGGATGGAACGACCTAGGTCTAAAGCTATGCCCACACAGATTGTAAATAAATACCTCCTCGCAAAAAAAGATTGTGAATAAATAAATACTATATATTAGATGCCATATCATTTCCTCTTTGCAAAATGTACATTAATTATTCATTCTGCAAGATAGCCAGTCGTCAATTCACCGCCCGGCAGTTGACCCTGATCTCCCCGTCCGTCCCCGTCAGCGGACTGATATTTCCCATGTTCACCATGGCCGCCGCGAAGTCGCTGCTGAACTGGTCATTGTTCGACGCGTAGCTCCTGACCAGATCATCCGTGGAGCCGCCGTCGTACAGCGCCTGGTCGGAGTGGAGCAGCCCCTGCCGGGAGATGAGGGCAGCGAAGAAGCCGTTGTCGAAGGCATCCGGCGAGGTCGCGTCGAGCGGCGCGAGGCTGCCGTCGTTGCCGCTGGCCTGGGGGCAGCCGGCCCGCAGTGACGCTGCGAGGGACCCGTCGATGTTGGTGTCGTTGTAGATCCGGCTCCGGTAGTTCTTGCACTGCCCCCGGCCGATGGTGTGAGCCCCTGCGGCAGCGTGCATCATGTGGTAAGGTAGTAATAATAGAGATCGAGTAACATGCATGGCATGCGCGCATGGTTGCATGGTGAATTGGGAGGTAGTTGGGTGTGGTCACTCGAGTCAGTGATCACGTTGCTAGGTAGGTAGTTGATGGCTCGTGCAAGTCAGCGAGTGTTGTGAGGTCGCGAAAGGAAATGTGGTGAGCAGAGTGGAGACAAGGGGCGGTCCTCTAGAAGTTCATAGGTGTTTAACACCTATTATTTTTTACAAAAAATACTATATACACTAGATATATTATATATATACTCTTAATTAAATCAAAATGCTCTATATTTGCACCAAAAAGTATTAATCAGCCTAATCCAACCCACACATCCCTCTCTCAGTCTATTAGAGCTCCCTCTACGCTCACCAGATTCACCGAAGTCCAAATTCTCTAAGACCCCAACTGGCCATTCAAGTCCTAAGCCTAATTGATTCATTTCTCTCTCAATGCGGCAGCGGCATGCACATAAAGGGTGAGGAAGCTGCCCAAACGGGAGGAATGAGGTAGTGCCAAGGAAAGGGAGAGGGAGCGTGCGACGTGCAAATGGCGACCAGCGAAAAGGCAAATCAATTCCTAAATTAGCTCCACAGGTGCGCTCTAGGAGCGAAGTAAGGGCGCGAGGTGATGCTGGTAAACAGAAAAGTGACGCGGCGGGTTGGGTGGCAACGTGGTGAGCATACAGATATATATGAAATGCACGATATTGCGGCAAGGTCTCATTCCCAGAGTTGCATTTGGTCTCCCACTCTCACCCAAATTCCGAAATCAGCAAATCACAAATAGTTCATTGAATGATTGTACCTTTATGAAATGTAGATCGTAGAACTTAAAAAATGAAGAAGTTTGAAGTTTTGAAATCTTTATAGATAGTGTTGGTTGGATTAAAATAATAAAAGAAATTTCAACTTTTAAAGTGGTAAGCATGAAAATTTGAACAAGTTAGTGATGTAGTTCTAAAGAACCATGAAACAACTATCCCTAAATTGTATAATTAAAGAGTCGTAGAGTTAAAAATTTTATTTTACTTAATTATTTTGAGATATTTTTGGTTGGAACAATTTATGCTTTGATCTTTTTCACTAGAGACCTTTTCTCTTTTTAGCAATATTTTATTAAATGCGAAAACCCATGCGAGAAATCCTGATCCGCCACACTGGAGACTTCAATCAGCGATCACCACGTTGAATTCGGTGCATGCAGACAAAGCGACGTATCGTGTGTGTGTGTGTGTGTGTGTGTGTGTGTGTGTGTGTAGTAACATACTTCATGCCGTGGCCATGCATGCATAATTACGCACTTGTTGCCTGCCAGGCATATGGATACAAAATCGAACAACTGTGTGACTCATTTTCTGTTGTCAGTGCATGCATGTACATGCATTTGAGTCCTTTTGTTTCTCCTCTTGGGACATGTCATATGAGCTTATGCATTATGGGTGAAATTAAAGCTGATCGAGACTGGCTGGCCGGCCGGCCATGTATATAATTTGTGTATTTGCGTGCAGTGTACGCACCTGAGAGGGCAACCATGTCGGTGCTGCTTAGTCCCTTTTCGCAGAAGGCGGTGAGGAGATCATTGAGGTTGGAGGTGGTTGAGGGGAGGTCACTGTTGGCCAGGGACGCGCTTGCTGTGGTGGCGTCCCTCCTCCCCAGAAGAACCGTCCATGACGGGCCCCCGAGCTGCAAAAAAAAGTCCAACGCCAGTACGTACAATCACCACTAGTTGTTACATTCTGCTGACAGAAATAATGATTAATTAATATACATTTCACTTGTGTGCAATTTGTAAGTTGCAATTAAGAAGTAACTAGGCACTGAAGTAAGGCTGTCAATATTAACGTGATCTGCGCCTGTTATATATGTGTACAGTTGATGATCGATATATCGATATTTTGTCTAGCAATTATCTTACTTGGACGACGGAGTCGCGTGCGGCGACGGCGAGGATGTCGGCGCACGAGACGGTCCTCGGGCACAGAAGCTCCAGCATCATCTTGATGCTGTCGATCACCTCGAACCCGCGCAGGGACCCCGCGTTCGGCCCGGCGCCCTTCTCGCCGGTGAAGCTGGCCGTGTCGTCGAGCAGCACGGACGCGTCGCAGCCCTAGCGTACACATACATACACGTCGACCATCAACATATCTATCATTTCACGATGACCAATATCCACTACTACAAAAAAATCATCATAGACTGTTTAAATATATCATCACAAATAGTTTTTAGTGCAGCCAGTAATACAGATGGTCACTAAACGCGTTCACCAAACATGAAAATATTGCGCTAAAAAAGATGACTAATTGTGCTCTATATATATGCTGTGCATCCGAGTGACAGAGACGAAGAAGACTTGCTTGCACGAAGCAGTCGTGGAAGTGAAGCCGGAGGATGGAGGCGCCCATGCGGTGGTCGAGCAGCACTGCCGCCGCCACGGCAGTTCTGATGGTGAGAAGCGCAAACGGGCAAGAAGCGTCATAGTAGTCCTCTGACAGCTGTGCATTGGCCACTGTGGTGGTCAGTGCGAGGAACAAGAACAAATATGGGAGAGGAGAGCCGTGCTTGCGAGTAGCAGGAGCCATGAGTAATCAAATGTGACTCAAAAAAAGGCTCACCTTTTAGTTTGGGGATACCCTGCAGTGCAGTTCCAAAAGTATATTTATAGGCAAGAAGGAATTATAGAGCAGTAGCCTAAGTGCCTGCAGGTTAGCAAGTGGTGTCCAACAATAAGTGTGCAGTCAAACTATTTTATCTTGACCGACAACTTTTTTGTGAATATTGAGATTGCTGTATGAAAATTACACGACTAGATTTGTCTGTGGGGGCCAGACCCCGGTCACGGGAGACGCTGGAATTGCCGAATGTGTGTTCTGTACTAGTTCTATAATTAGTAGTTAATATACATATTCACAATATTAAAATCATATTCATACACATCGTATATATTTAATTTATAACAAAGAGGTGAATACAATAAGATTTTACAGTATATGGCCGACCGGCCAAGAGAATACTAGAGTCAAAAGGAAATTTGCAGCAGAAGACAAGTAAATAGCAGAAGCATCGATTCAGTGGTATGCCACCATAGCTACATGCAACCGATTGGCGATTAGGCCCTAGAGAAAACCCAGAATCGAACTCCCCATTGCCAGGGCAAAGTACACGTTGTTTGGCATGTATCCTTCTTCATTCTCTGATCAACAATAATTTAAGCACGGTTGAGTACATTGCGTACTTAGTAAGACTTGTAGTGTATCGTAAAATTGTGTACGTGTGTGTATATGACTCTATGCTAGTTATTTTGAGCATGAAGCAAATTTTATTTACAATATCAATAAGTAGTAATTTGCAACGGAATTGTAAAGGGTATTTGACATGTAATGAAATAATATTTATATAACTTACATAATAGTAGATCAAATCCATTCGCAACCTTCCTCAGTTGTGAACATCGCATAATTCTCACCCATGGGCATGGCACAAGGTTGTGTGCGTGCCATCCCAAATATTCAATAAAACAGTTTTGAAAAGGAAAACTACACTTATTACGGCTGCATGCAAGTATGCTCATGACCACAAGCATAACTATTTAAATAGTTTTTAATACTCTACAGAGCTTGTACAGTTTTACCCACATGAGATAATCAAATACATTGTTGGCCATTACACGCTTCCATGGGCGTGTGACGATAGTGATTATCATGAACCTTTTAGGTTATCTAGTCCTAACCTTGCACTAGCCTAATAAATGGACAAGCCCTCACTTGGGTACACCAAGTGAGCCACATGGCAGACCCTCACCTCAGTGGAGTATGTCCCTTTGGTGAGGCGTTCACCATTATATTAGCAAGTTTTGGTCCCAACACCTTGGTGAAGGGAGCCTCTACGAGCCAGACCGTTTTGTGGAATGCCCTTACTACTTCTGTGCCTACAACAATACAAGGTTAGACCTAGACAACTTAATCAGTTAAATGCCAAAACCATATAGCCCATGTGGTTGTACGGTGTGACTTAGATATTCGGCAAAATATTCGGTCCTTAATTAACCCAGGCAAGAATCTCCCCCTATATACATGCAAGGTTCTACCTCACAGTCAACAGTTTAACATATAACCCACCCGCGTCCAAAAGCTATATTTTCATTTGTTGTATACCAAACTAGCAGAGGCTCCTCCTCTGGACGAACATTTTGAAACCATCATACTCACGTGTAAACTTATTTGAGAGTTCAAACTTAGCAGAAACTAGTGCTTGGCTAAGCATCTAAACCATCTATCAATGTAGTATTCCCATTTGACAGTATAAATTATCTAAGCCATTTCCTAAAGGCTATAACAGTGATGGTATCCAACTTGCAAGGAAGGTTCAATGCATTCGAGTGGTCATAACAACCATTGCCCATAGTATAGTAGTTTTAAGAGAACGTACACGCATGCATATTAGATTTTGCAAACAATATACAATAATTAAAATACTGGGATAACATGTTCAAAGGGGGTGCTTGCCTTGCTTAAGACCTATGCCCTTGATTTTACTCAAGACCTTCTTAGTCAGTGGTCTTGGAGCTATTAGTCTTCGCCTCTATCTTGATTCCTGCTCGAGTTGGTGCTCCTTTGGGTCTTCAACTTCTAATTACGCAGTAAGTGATCAAAAGACCAAATAAGTCCAAAGGACTGCAAAAGATCCAAATAAATCCAAGAAGAACTTCATTAAGTTTTATTAGGTTGTGCTCGATGACGAAGAGGGTGAGGGTTGTTTGACATAGTCGAGTGGAGTTTGAGAGGGGATGGCAAGGAAGCTTTGCTGGGAAGGAAAACAAAGACAGATCAAAGATGAAGGAATATCCCCAGGAATACTCTGCTTCTTAACTCAAAGAGGGCTAGGAATAGCCAACCGCAGGGTACCTTGGCTTGGTTTGAATTATTCCTTCTAGGTGGGTACAACGTTCTTTACAACTACACTCTCCAGCCGCTACGGAGTTCTACTGACTTCTCACACTTTGGCTACTACTCGATTCTATCTACGACTGCTGGAGCCTACGACCTCTGTAGTTTACAACCATTATAGCTTACAACCAAATCTTGTGACCGTTATAGCTACCAACCACTGTGGCTTTCGACCACTATGGTTACCAACCACTGTGGCTTATGACCACTGTGGCTTATGACCATTATGGCTTACGACCACTATAGCTACTAATATTATGAGCACTACTTAGACTCCTTCGATACTTTGGATGTTCTGACTGCTACGGTACTTCAGACGCTTTGACTACCGACTAATGATTACGACACTCTAACCACGTAGATCTTTAACTATGTTGACCCTACCGCAACTCCGATTGTACTTCTCACACAGAACCAGTACTACCAATCTTCATCCACGCGGATCTACTAGGTTCTAAACTTACAACTACCGATCGGGTACTATTCTGCATAACTACCGGCTAGGTTCTGTAACTTAAGATTACCGACCACATTCTGTAGGTTTCGAATACTGACTATGTTATGTTGGTTTCGACTACTGACTTAAATACTAGGATCTGCAAGTTTTTGACTACTGACTTCCGACTAGCGATGAGGCACTATAGCTTACGATTGATCTACTATCCGTACGACCAATCTTCTGCTTCTCATGATTGATCTAACGTTTGTATGATTGACCTACTATATTTATGACTGATCTAATGTACTTACGACTGATCTACCGAACCTCATGATCGATCTACTGCTTCTCACGACCGGTGTATTATTCCTACAATCGGTCTACTCAGGTCGATGATTACAAGTCTAGCTACGGTCGAAGATTACGACTACACCAGCAGTTGAAAATGTCGACTTTGTTTGTGGTCAAAGATCTCGACTACGTCTATGGTCGATGATCTCGACAATGGCAGCGATCAAAGATTTTGACTACATCTGCGGTCGAAGATTTCGACTATGACAATGGTCAAGGATTTCGGCAACATCAGCACTCAAAAACTTCGACATGGCATGGATTGAAGATCTTGACTACAATGGTAGTCGAAGATCCCAGACCTACTGTGGTAAAAAAATTTACTCGATAGTGGTTGAAGATCTTGACAACAGCTGCGGTCAAAGGTCATGACCACACAACTGGTCAAAGATCATGACCACGTAACCGGTCGAAGATCACGACGACGCTAGCGGTCGAAGATCACGATGATGCAAGTGGTCGAAGATCTCGACTATGTAAGTAGTCAAAGATTTCGACACAACGGTGGTCAAAGATTCAACACCCGGCTATGGTCAGAAATCTCAACACGACAATGGTCAAAGATCTTGTCGCAGTGGTAGTTGAAGATTTCGACACCGAAAGTCCCAACACAGTAGTGGTCGATGATCTCGAGATAGCGGCAGTTGAAGATTTTGACAGTGCTACCAGCTTTCGACTTCGACTGCTATAGTTTTGTTCTCATGTTCGACTTCTATGGTTTTGTTTAATGTTCAACTACTTTAGGTCTCTTTTCTACTATGTTTGTTTTTAGTTCTCTTTTCGAGTATGATTAGTTATATTTTCAACTTCACATACTATACAAGGGAGGAAGAGCTCACTGAAGACATTGACGACACTTGAGAAGGAGCAGAGGATGCTAGCATCGGAGACTTTGTTGACGGCGAAGGGGTCCACGGTGACAACAACGTTTGGCAATAGAGAAGCTACAAAATGGGTGAAAAGATTAGAGGTACAACTCACTGGAGAGGGAAAGTCTTGTGGCGGCGTCCTGGATGGAGATGGAGAAGAAGGCCTAGGTCGAGTGATTCACCGAATGATCCACTACATGGAAGGTCAAACAAATGAGTAGGGTGCACAGGGAAGAGATAAGGCATGTTGCAACAGTGCTGGGGAGGAGAGAAGCTCACCAAAGTAGCTAGCACATGTTGGCGTGCTCACCGGCATCATGAAGGACTTCGGTTTCTCAGTGCTTTAGTGAGTGAAGTGCTTAACAAATGTGCATGAGACTGAGAGGATGAGCTGAGGAGAAATGGCACCGATGGGGGGCTTTTATAGGTGTGGAGAGGCTAAAGGCTGAGCATGAGTTCTTGCGAGCGCAGTCGAAAATTCATCGTGGAATGCGAGGCGTGGACGGAGACAAAGGGGAAGATATGTGTCGCGTATGAGGCGACAGGTAGGTGGAGTTTGCAGCAGCAGAGAGCGAAATTATTGGCGCGACATCTAAAACTAAGGGTAGCTCATGCCGCGACCTCGGTGGAGCTGGCGCATGAGTGTAGGTGGATGATAAACTCTACGAGCGGGTCTGGCGAATTCATAGTCTACTTGGTAAGGGGGTCAACGATTCCATAGCTTCTCAAATTATGAGATTTAGCTTTAATGTAGGAAGGAAATTAAAGGGAAGGAGAGCTGGGAATCAATGGCTAACGAGAAAGCAAAGGATAGTATTTGCTATGCGTCCGTGAGCACAAAGAGGTGGCCTGACAGGATTAGTCTTGTCATGTAAAGGGTCTAGGAGTTTTAAACCTTACACAACATGCATGAAGAACATAACTAGGATTTTTTACATGCTAGATGAAACAAAGATAACATTTGTTGACACTTCCTTGCATTCCAAACATTTTAAAATTCCAGGTAAGTATGAAAGCATAGCTTCCAAAGAACTAATCATTTTTGCCTTGGTTTGTAAAGAAGTACAACGTTTACATATACAACTTAGCAGGTAGAGGTAGCCCTTTTCCAGTGAAATGAACAATACACAGCTAACGTACCATCACAACAGTAGGGATCATATTCAACGCCCTTTGTTAGCAATAGAATCAAAAGTTAAGCCATAAATTTCCTCCCAAACCTGCTTATAGACAACATAATCAAAGAAAGGTGGTGTACTGTTTCGTTTTCAAAACAGAACAAGCATGTTTTATCAGTAACATTTTGCCTTTTTGCAAGATTATCTCTAGTCAATCTGTAATTCACATATCCAGATAGGGCCCTAATAATATAAATATGCATTTTTTCTCTAATTCAGATAGCCAACCAACAGAGGATCACTAGATGTCTCCTTTATGCACAAGATCAAGCTTCTTGTACCGTTCCTAACATTCATAGTAAAATTATGTAGTATATATACTGAGGAACCTAGTGCTAACAAGCATAGTATCATATACACAAAGATGATTTTCCTAGTCTAATCATAATGCAATCCAGTAAAATTTTGTAAATCCCACTAACCCTCCCATTATTTAAAGCAAGAAACCATTGGGCAAATGGATCATTTTCCCCTGACAAATTCAAAACCCTAATGTTTCACTGAACATTTGCCTAAAGTCAAATGTGCCTTACCAGCCATCTTGGTGAATTTGGAATGAAGAGAAGCTCAGCTAATAGGAGAACACAAGGCACTATACCTACATAAAAAATAAATGTATTTATTTCCATGCAACATGAATATAAGGTATAGCCATGTTAATTATATGCATGTGAAGATAAATTATCAACAAATACTGAATTGCACCATGCAACCAACACCCCTATTATGTAAGTAACCAAACTCCCCAAATAGATCAACAACTGCACATGCAGCACACAACTGGTTAAAACTATTAAAACTTACTAAACTAAATGTGCATTGTGGGGCTTTCTTCCTCTAGTTTACAAACCTAGTTTGAAGTTGCAAGGCCCCCTCTAAGATTCTTTGGTTCTATTTCAGCTATGAACACTGGCACCTGCCACATCCAGTGCACCATCAGCACACTAAAACATGAAGGTGATCAGGGGTAAAACACGTGAACTTTACAATTGATACAAGATGGGAAGACAGAAGAGAATCAACGGTGAATAAAAGATACATATCACATATGAAAGAAGTCAACTACTAAAGCCAAGCCAGGTTCTTCCAAAGTAGAGAATAATAGCACCCTTTACATTAGAATTCCAAGGTAAGATATCAATAGGAAATGCATAAGAACTCAAGTCAAATCACTTTACCAAAAAACGAACCTTAGCAAAATGTATAGAAAACCAACCAAAAATGCAAATAGTAGCTGATATCCACATGGTCCATGACAAATGAAAAAACAAGACACAATAGAAGATGAATCTGGAGTTAAAAAATACATAATTAACCTAATTGATAATTGAGCCATTTTAGCAATTTATGTCCAACAAAGTCTGCTAAGTGTTGGAACTGAATCACTTAATCCTCTCTTTTGTCACTATGATAAACACACACAGAGGGAGACTAATAGAATTTTGGGATTGAATCACTTGTCTTTTCTCATTTTCAACTTGCTTCACTTAACAGGATTTATACTGCTTAAATAAGCCTCATGCATATACACACAACCACCCACTCACCTACTAACTTGGGCCTATTCTCATGCCTCCTAGAATCTCTCCAGGATCTGCATGAGACCGCTTCTCACGGCTACAACCACTTCTCACGGCTACGATCACTTCACATGACCGCTTCACACGGCTACGACCGCTTCTCATAGTTACGACTTCCCTGGCACTTGAGAGCTCTGACTACACTCAGCCGCATTTGAATTCCAACCACAATACGCACTCAGATGCTTCTGACTGCTACAATGTTCTTTCAACATTCTCCCCCTTAATCTTGATGTGTTGATTCACCGATACAAATCACCCGCATCTTCTTGTCACTTGCATCAGCCTCTTGTAGCCACGTGCAGTGGCGTTCTCTTCACATGACATACAATGATCTCACACAACTGTTGAGTCATGTTTTCATCTTGCAGCAATCTTACACCACCGTCTTCTCTTAGTGGCTTCACATCGTCGACATTGTCGGTCTCACACCGACTTCTGATTCAAGGATGATGGATTCACACCACCACCTTTGGCTTCACGTCAAAACTTCAAATAGTGGCTTCGCACCGCTGTCGTTCTCGTTCTCACACTGACTTCTCCTCGCATTAGCATCGCACTGCTGTTGGCGCTGGCATCACACCAACTCTTCCTCACAGCGGTCTCACACTACCACTTTCACTTCTTGTTGCAGCAGCACCGCACCGCTACCACTTAGCTTCCCACCGAGGCATGCTTATTAGCTTCCCATTGACTCCTCCAGCGGCAACGGGTTCACACCACCGTCTTCTCCTCATAGAGGTATCGCACTGCCATCATTGTCGACCTCACACCAACATCTTCTTGCGATGATCGCTGTCGGCTTCACACCAAGACGTCATCGACGATCACCATCAGCTTCATGCTGTCTTCCTATTTACAATGGCCTTTGCCACCTATGCTAGCCTCCATCTCGTGTGGAGTCTTCTGCCACCTGTGGCTGGCCTCCACCTCGCATGGAGCCTGCCACTGCGTCACCTGTGGCCTCCACTCATGGAGTCTATCGCTGGTGCACCTATGTCAAAGCCACCGCTCGCAGCGGAACCACTTGACTACCCATCACCATGCGATATCATGTCGCTGCCACCGGTGTGCATGTCATCGTTGTTGGCTTTACGCTGACCCTTTCTCCCAGCAGCTTCGCACTGCCACATGGTAGTGAAGTCAAACCGCAAGCCTCAACGTGGCATCTCACCACGTGCATGACAAGGCTGCTATGTCTCACCACAGCTTCAATCTCAATGGTGTCATTACTCCTCGACGTAGCACCGAACCGAACTACACCATTTTCAATAGCCCCTATGTCAGCCTTACTCTGATGCAAATTGTTGGGACTGAATCGCTCAATCCTCTCTCTTGTCACTCTAATAAACACACAGAGAGGGAGACTAACAAAATTTTGGGATTGAATCACTCAATCTTTTCTCATTTTTCAACTTGCTTCACTTAATAGGATTTACATGGATTAAATAAGCCTCATGCATACACACACAACCACCCACGCACCTACTAACTTGGGCCTATTCTCATTCCTCCTAGAATCTCTCTGCAATCTGCATGAGAACGCTTCTCACAACTGCAACCTCCTCTCACAGTTACAATTTCCCTTGGCACTCGAGAGCTCCGACTGCACTCGGCCGTGTCTGACTTCTGACCACAATACACACTCAGATGCTTCCAACTACTATAGTGTTCTTCTAACTGCAACAGTGTTCTTCTGACTACAATAGTGTTCTTCCGACTACGACTTACGACCATGGTGCATAATGACCAAGACTGCCTTACGACCAGGGGCAAAGCCCAATGGGGCAAGGGGGTTCCTTGGCACCAGGTTAAAAAAAAGAAACACTTATTACTATCCCAAATTCACCATATGTGCACCACCCCAGCCCAAAATTGTGCACCCCCTAGTGGCCCAGGTCTTTTTTTCTTTTTTGCTTCATGCCTCTGCCGACTGCCGATTCAACTTCTTTCTTTTTCCATCTACTGGACGAGAGGATTCTATTCCTTGCTGCCGCCGCGTCGAGCCATCGAGGCTTCAACGGCATCGCCAATTCGCCGGCGCCCGGCGCCCAACTGCAGTACTGCACGGTGCCGCAAAAAGCTAGGTGAACACTTGTATTGCAAGAGCTAGGTGATTCAACTTTCTTTACTTGTATTGCCGCCCAGCGAACAGGAACAGGAGTGAGGCATCAAAAATCTAGGTGATTCAACTTTCTTTACCTCTCTAATTCTTTAACAAACTAGTTTGATCTATTATAAGAAAACACTTGTATTGCACAGATATGTTCTGAATTCATGTGTTTAAACTTGTCATTTTCTCCCAATTATATTTTTAGGGTTTCAATTTGGAGTAAAATTATATGCATCTATTATCAATTTTCTTACTATTATGCAATGCACCTACTGTAGAACCATATATTTCTTATCTTTTTATTTTTGTAATTTGACTACATGGTTAATTGGTTATAACTTATAAATAATAGGTGGAGCACTAATCTTAGTAATGGAGAAATTTCTGAAAAGAAAAGCACCAGATAGCACCAACAATGCAAGAAGTTCATGTCCAGATTTACATGAGATCAATTGGAATGAGGAGATTGAATATGATCCAGGGTTAAGGAAACCAATTGATGCTTACCATCCTAATTTGAGAGATAGGGTAAGAAGAAAGTACCTAGAGAATGGGCCTTGCCAACCTCGCACATTTTCTTTTCCAGTTACAAAGGTATATTGCCTATTTTCACATGATTTTTTAATAGTTTTTCAGCTGAAAATTAACATGTTTTTATTCTCCTTTGTTGTAGGCCATTAAGGACATTGAGTTCAGATAATATATTTGCCTATATTAATGGATTTATTTATTTTGGTACGTACTTTCTACTGCTAATGCTTTATCATCGACTCGCTGTTCATTGTCAATCACTTTGTTATATTATATATGTTAAAAACTGACGGTACAACATATTTTCTATATATTGTCCATCGAAATTTTTGTGTACTGTGCTATATGTGTTGTAAAGTGTGCACCCCCCTTGGTTTCTCTCTAGCTTCGCCCCTGCTTACGACCATGGTATCTTATAACCATGGCTGCCTTATGACCATGGTGCCTTCAACCATGGTGCATCATCTCGATACTATAACCATGGCTTCTTGCGTACTCGGAGTCTTCGACTGCCTTTGTGCTCGATGTCTTCGACTACCTTTGTGCTCAGAGTCTTCGACTGCCTTGCACTCGGAGCTATAGTACTCAATGCACGGTACTCGGCATACAGTACTTGGAGCACAGTACTTAGAGCCTCCGACTTTGACTTCTGTAGTTTTGACTGCTACTTTGGCTACGACTTTGACCACTGCTTCGACCACGGCTTCCAGTGTGGCTTCGCCCACAGCTTCTATGACCACTTACAACTCATCAAGATTAAATCTAACACTAAGCACCCACTAGTAATAGCACCAATCATGTAGAGGAGGAAGCGGCGCAGCGGGCAAGCCACAGCGGCTGTGGTGGAGGCCATATTCAACCATCTTCATCACCTTCGGTGATGGCACTGCCGGATCCGACGCCTGGTTGAATTTGGGAGAACTAATTGCTCAATGGAAACTTTGTACTAATGATGCAGGAGCTTCTAAGACATGCTACAATTAGAAACTTCAAAACTGCTACACGAATTGGGCAGGAAGTAAGAAAACATGAACCATCGATGCCATGCGCCACTATTTCTAGGAACCCCCAAAGAATTAAGTTAAAATGCAATCCAAGAATAGATTGACAAGGACACGTGCTCTGCACTCTTAGAGGGTAGAGGGGTACCTAGGGACTTGGAGGAATCGGGTGATCGAGAGCCAGACGAGGGCAGTATGAGCGCGGGGGAGGAGGAGTGGAAGAGGGTGCCGGAGTAGAATGAGGCAGCAACGAGGATGACACCAAGTAGCAGCAGCTGGACCGATCACGGTTCCAACACTGATGCCGGTGACCACCACCACCCCATTCTTCCTCACCTGCAGCATGTGGAGAGGTTGGGCAGGGTGGGGCAGGGGGAGAGCTGGATGGAGAGATCAGGGGACAAGGCGCGGTGGTGGAGGAGGAGCAGAGTGGGAGGGGTAGCAGTGGCGGCGAGGCATGCAACACGGAGGGGGGACAGGGAGAAGGAGATGGTGAAAGGGAGGGAGTAAGAGGAGATTTGGCTAGCGCTTGGATGCAGTGAGGTAGTTTGTGCGAGGGGCGTGGCGGTTGCATGAGGAGGGAGGGTGCCTGTGGGTGCACTGTGTATAGAGACAAACGTGAACGGAAAAACTCCCATGTTATATTAGTAGAGATTAAAAGCACCATCAAAGGTCAAAAAGCGGGATGATGGATAGTCAAGAGCCAAGACAACCAAGGCATCAAACGAGTGCCAATCAATTAGAAGCAGTTCAATAAAAGATTGAACCTAGTGCATATGTGCCCAATTAAGTAGTTTGGACATGGATGGATGAGTAATATTGCCCCAGAATGAGAATCAGCAAGCATATAGATGACGCCATAGTATATTTGCATGATAACTAATTATTAAAGGTGGAATGGTGACACTGGGTGATTATTAGCATTGACCAAAAATGCAGAGACTTGATGTTTCAAATAGATTATCAGAGTTACATAAGATGATCAGGATTATTATGTCTCAAAGGACATACTATTTAGATTACATGAACCCATTCATGAGATTAATAGGACTAATTTGAGGTATACAATTGAATGGCAATTAATTTTGGAGGAATAATATTAGGTAATTAACTTGATCTATGAAGCAATAAGGGATAATGGTTTCTCATTATGAGGTACTAGCTTAATGTCAGTGGATTAAATGAATGATTGAGTATGAACAAGCTAAACTTGTGGCTTAGCAAATTGTTGAGGATGTACGATTTAGTGAATAAAGAGGATTTGATTAACTGGCATAAGTAGATTTATTGGAGATTTGGTAGAAATGATTGGATTGGTTGGTGGTTTCTAAAAAATTGTAGTTTGAATGTATATGTTTGTTCGATGTTGATTACCAACTTGCCATGAAACAATTGATATTAGTGGTCCATTAAATTAAGGGGGTAGTTGAAAGATGGAAGTATTTTGATCAAATACATACCTAGTGGATTTGAATTATCCTAGAATATTTTTGTGTATATATGATTAATTATTAGGATGAGGATATACCTAGACTGACAAATATTCGATGGACTAGGGAACCCTTGAAGCAGTGAATTGGGTGGGCTACTATTGGGAAATGTTGGAAAGATAAATCATAAAGTATGTTTGGAGGATTGAATAAGCGATGTTATAGAGTCATGAGGAGCTTGAATCAATGAGGATCCCACAACTATAGCCTTGGAGAGATTGGTGACAATTCACTGAAGTTGGGATTGGATTGTGATAGGATTATCAAGCCCTGTGATTACTTGTCGAAATGTTTCAAAGATAGGACAATTGCTTAACTTATAGATCTTTATCTAAATGTGCAGGGGATCATTTATTTATAAACCATTACTAATGGAATTTTTAATCAAATAGGAATGATTGGTGTGATAGGATTATGTAATTATTGGGAATCGTAAACCTATAGTTGGTGAAACTTGGACATTTGGATAGAATGACCAACATGCTAAATCTTACTTGACTGGTAATAAAGATCTTTACAATTTTAGTGGTTTTATGAATTAAAAGTGATGATGATTAACCGAACACAAGAATATAGCTCAGTGGAATTTGTACATGAAAGGACACCTAGGACTATATCGTAATATTCCGAGAATCACAACACTTTTTCATATATCCATGGTTGTACCATCAATCCATCAAGAGAATTCTATGGATGCCAAGAATGCAAGTAGACACCCATACAATACACCCTTGCATTATCTGAAGAGACCATGGTGCTAGAAGAAAGCAACTCGGGTTGGAGTTGATGTCTTTTGAAGTTCAAGATTTTCCTCTACTCCCTACTCTCTAAGCCCCCGATCACTAGTGTCACTCCTTGCTAACCCTTCATTGCTACCTCCTCCAACCCACCCCGACTAGTTCATTAAATTAATCTACATTCCCCTGGACAATGATGAGCCACGAAAAGACCCAACAAGTGATCTCAAAGACAAAGGCAAGACCATCCAGGAAAGCGAAAGATGAAGCCATGAGTTAGTCTTTGATGCCCTAATTGCCACATGAATGTTTCCCTAACCATGCTTCACAAGGATGGCTAGTAGGAACCGATCACGATAAGGGTAATAAAGGTGCACCGTCGGGCAAACCATTTGACGATGTCATTCGCTACAATTGTGACAACATAGGACACTATGCATCTAGATGTCCTTAGAAGAGTATACCACAATAGGCCACATCATCACCAGCTTCAGCTTTGGCAAGAAATGATGAATCACTTGCAAAAACCTCAGGAAGAAGCAAGATCTGCTAACAAATCCGCTACCACCAATCCTTGAGATGTAGCCAAGTGCTACTTGCTTCGAGTGTGGTGAGATTGGACACATTGTCCAATTTTTCCCACCAAAATGACAAGTTGGACATGGCCCATTTTTCATATGTGAACAAATAGGACATTACCGCTATGCATGCCCAATTCCCTATTGTCCCAGTTGCAAAGAGCACTATCAACCAAAAGACTATCCTAAGAACTAGACGACATGCAGATGCTGTGGTGAAAAGGGACATTATGCAAATCACTGTCATGTGAACTGCCCCAACTATGATGAAGAGCACCAACCCGAAGAAAGCCCGATGAGCAAGGTCACTTGTTTCCTCTATGAAGGCCAAAACCACATCCCCAAAGACTGCTCCATGGGACTATTGTTGACCAAGGTGGCCAAACTACAACAAACAAGCTTCCAAGTCACTTTAAGACTTGCCATGGTAGGAGCTCACAAGGCTTCCATGTCGCTTTAAGACTTGCCACTGTAGGATCTCACAAGGCAACTTCAGGCACCACTATAACCTTTGGTACCACTCCTCTTCCCTGCCTCCACCTTCTCTCTTTCTAATCTACTGGAATCTTGGTGATGAGATTCTTTTAAGGGGGTAGGTTTTGTAATAGCCCAAAGTTGGCTTCAAAATAAAACTTGCATGGTTTTCATAGTCTTCAAAAACTTTTAGTTCATCCAAAAAATTTCCCTAAAATCCTTGGCTCAAAAATCAAATTTCAAAATTTACAAAATTTATTTGTGTGCCTCTCACAATCTCCTGTAATCCTCGTGTGGATATCTTTCCTGGATTTCAAAACTAAAATTCAAAACTGAATTGAAATCTAAAATTTTAAATTTAAATTTATTTTCTTCCCTCCCTCACCTTCAGGCTAATATCAAGTTGCCCGCCTGGCCCATCTTTAATTTTTCTTCCCCACCGGCCCACGTGATTTCATTTTTGTCTTCCCACCTGTCAGTGCCTAGCACTGTTCTTCTTCCACACGCCAACTCTCTATCTCTCTCTCGCTCACTCATGCCTGTGATGCCGTATGGATGCACCATGCAAGCCAGAGTGGTGCCATCCTCTACAACCTTGAGTGCAACATAGCAACAACCTCGTCACATAGCCATGCTCGTTCTCTCATTCTCTCTCACACATAGTCCCTCCCTCTTGGCTCCCTTGCACCCGAAGCAAAGCAATTGGCACCACTCTCTCTCTCTCTCTCTCCCTCCTCTCCTCTATTTAAGCCACCCCTAGAGCATCAAAACCCTAGCCTTCATGTCCCCTTTGTTTCCCCTAATATCCCTCGTCCTCTTCCCCAAATCCAATCATCGGCTTCACCATGAGATTCCTACCTCTCTGGTGAGTTTCCGCCATCGCCATCAAGTGATTTGAGTTCATCTCGTGCCCCACTTGCTAATGTTCCCTTGCTCACACTTGTTTCCTTGTAGAAAGGCCAAAAAGCTGATGTCGCCACCATGCACTGTTCCATCACCGCTGTCGCTGCCCCATCCTCTTCACCTAGGTGATCCTCGATCTTGAAGATCGTATACCACATGATTGCCTTGCCCTCCCCGTGCTGATGGTACCCTTATTTTTTGAGAGACCATGTGGATGCGACCACATGCTTGTGATGAGTAATTGACAAGCATTTTGGAAAAGATTGAGTTTGATTGGTTCGTTTTGTGCCATGACGGCATTTGGCTCAGTCGGGTGTGGTTAGTCGGACTTGAGGCGTATTCTTCTTCCCGTTTGAGTTTTTGGGTCATTTTATGCTTGAGCATGTTTAATTGATGCTAATTATGATTATTTATGTCGAGCGGTGCTATTTGAAGTGTTTCTTGTTTGTGATGGCTACAGGACGTCGAGGCGGAGTCGTGGCGAGACACGAGGTGACTGGACTAGGCACAGGCGGTGTCGAGGTTAGAACGGTCGGATGTGTCGAAGACGGCAGAGACTTGAGGTGGTTGCGAGGCTTGGATGGTAAGGAACGCGGAAGCTTCCCGGAAGGTGCAGGAGGGGCGTTTCGGTAAAAGTGCAAAACTGCACAGGTGGAAGCGGTTCCGTTCGGGATTTAGCGGGCATAACGGGTTGGAGACCCGTTAGCCAAAGGCTATAAATAGGAGAGGGATTCTCAAGTGCATGTATTTCTTGGGAGGGATGTGCATGGCTTTAGGGTTTTGCTTTTAGTCAAAATGGCCTTTGGTGATGTTGTTTTGCTTTAGGCTTTAGTTGGTAGGAGAGAGCAGGTGTTGTCTCCCGTAGCTTCTCTGTTCTTATTGTCTCCTTCATGTGTTCTTGAGAGATAGAGAGAGGAGCTCTTGATTTCTCCAAGCATGTATGGGATTGTAGGGATGATATGAGTTGATACTCCTTGTAATCATGTATCTCTCATCCTCAATATCAATCTGAGATGGCTTTGTTTGAGTTTGATTAAGTCTCTGACTCTCTTTTGGTTTTTGCCTCTCGATGTCCTCTATGCATGATTTCTTGTTTCTCAGTTTTTGAGTTGATTCTTGCTGAGGGGTACCAAAATGGGTTGCTGTGATCTAGGAGATGCCCCAAAGCCATTTGGCTAGTCAATCCTAAGAGCAAACCACGTTTGATTTCAGATTTTGTTTCTTCGGCTCCTCTGCTCTTCTTCTTCATTTCTAGGGTTTTGGTGAGATTATTGCTTCCCTTCTTGAGGTGGCTTGAAACTTGGCATGTTAAGTCCTAAGGCTAATATTTAGCTATCCTCAAAATTTCTTGGCCAAAGGATCAAAGTTGAGATGGCAATTTGAGTTTTAGTGTTGGTCCCTGTAGTTTTTCAGACTTTGGGCAAAATCTCAATTTCTTGCTCAAATGATGAAATCCTTTGTACCTAAAGTGCTTGATGTTTTTTAGAATAGGTTCCAGATCTCTTTGGCCAGTGGGAACCAACAGCAATCCTGCTTCTGCCCAGAATCTGAAGTTTCAAGTCTTGCTGTCTTGTAGTTTTTCAGTCTGCACCCCTCTCTGGATTTTCTGCTCCTGCTGAAAATCGTGGCCCGGTCAGACCGCCAAATGACCTGCGGTCAAACCGGAGAAGAGCCAGCGGTCAGACCGGCAAGCACAGGGCGGTCAGACCAGCCATAAGCCACCGGTCAGACCGGCCTTGGGCATGCGGTCTGACCGGCCCCTCCTTTAATGGCTGTGCTAAGTTTGTTTGCCTGATTCCTTTCAGTTGTTTCTTGCCTAAGCTTTCCTCTCTGTTAGTGTAGGGTTTCAGGGACCTTTTGAACTTAGCTTCATAGCTCTCGTAGCTATTGAAGAGGAGCTTCATCCAGGGTTCGTTTTGGGGGTTTCTTGCCTAAGCTTTCCTCTCTGTTAGTGTAGGGTTTCAGGGACCTTTTGAACTTAGCTTCATCCAGGAGTTTTTTAAAAGTCGACATTCACCCCCCCCCTCTGTCGCCATTTCGGTCCAACAATTGGTATCAGAGCCAGGTTAGCTCTTCCTCGTAGATCTTAATCGGTCTCTAGAGCCATGGCGACAGATAAGTACTCGACCAAGCCCCCGGTCTTCGATGGGATCGACTATCCCTTCTGGAAGAGCCAGATGGAGACCTACATCCAGGCTCAGGGCTACGCCATCTGGCGTAAGGTCAAAGTATGATATGTTGTTCCTGCCGATGAGAACATCAACACTGGAAACATGCTTGATGTTGAAGCGAATGCGAAGGCAAGGAACATCATAATCCAGGGGTTGAGCAGAAGCGAGTTCAATCGCATCTCTCATCTGTCGTCGGCCTTCGACATCTGGGAGACCCTCGATGCATACCATGAGGGCACCACCCAGATTAAGACGGTTCGACAGGACCAGTTCAAGTGAGATTACAACAAGTTTGAAATGCTCACTGGTGAGTCCTTAGATGAGTGTTTTGCGCATTTTCACAAGATCTTGAGCAACCTCCGAGCGGTCGGTCTCACATACCCCGACTCGGACAACGCTCACCAAATGCTTTCTGCTCTTGATTTGCGTGTTTGGGAGATGAAGGTGACCACGATTAAAGACACGACCGACCTCTCGACCCTGACTCTTGACGCGTTGTACTCATGTCTCAAGACTCACAAGATTGATATAGTCTCTCGTAGGTCGAAGTCGCAGTCGATGGCCTTAGTCACCGATCCCAGTTCAGTTTCTGGCTCTTCTTCTGACTTGATTGGTGGTTTCTCCCTAGCTACTCTCTGTGACATAACTGATGATCAGTTAGAGCAGCTTCCCGAAAACCAACTCGCTCTCTTAGCCAGAAAGTTTTCCCATGCATACAAGAGAGTGAGAGATCGGAAGAGGAGTGGTCCGATCATTTGCTTCGAGTGTGGTGGCCCCAACCACATTCGGGCAAATTGCCCCAAACTGGAGAAGGGCAAGGGAGACTATGGCAGTGTGAGCAAGAACGACTACATCGAGAAGAACCACAACAAGAAGCCCTCAGCTCATGCCCAAGGCAAGAAGAAGTTCCGCGACCTTGGCAAAGCCAAGAAGCTCTTCCACCGCATCCTCACCGCCTTCGACGACCTCGACCTCAGTGAGGTGGAGGGGTGGAGCGACGACGATGGGACGGACGAGCAAGATTCCAAGGGCGGCGACGACTTCTCCAGCATGTGCTTCATGGCCCTTGAGGGCGAGGTCAGCGACAACGAGCTCTATTCTGACTCCGATGAGGTATACCCTTCGTACGACCAGCTTAATGATGCTTTTCTTAAGCTAGGTAAATTCCATGCTAGATCTAGAGCTAGGGTTAGCGAGTTGGAGAAGGAAGTAGAGAGCTTGTCACGGGAGCTTACTTCACTTAGATCTGCTCCCTCCCATGATGATTGTGATGTCTGTTCTGCTTTGCTGGATGACATGGAGAAGCTAAGGACCTTGCATGATAGTGTGTCCTCTGAGCTAGACATGATTAAGGTGGAGAATGTTAGTCTTCTTGCTGAGCTAGAAATGAGTAGGGTTGCACCCCTTTCATCTGTTGTTGAGACTACTTCTTGCACCTCATGTGAGGATAAGGACAATGCTTTTAGAGGTCTTTATACCATACTTCTTGATTTTCCCGAGTCTTGTAAAAATTGCAATAATCTGAAGATGAATCTAAAAAGGGCAGATCATAAAATTGCTGAACTACAAGCTTCATTACTTGAGTCGATTGTATCTTGCACCAACTGTTCAAAGTTAACACTTGAGCTTGAGTCTGTTTCTAAGCAATTCCAAGAGATGGTTGATCATAACAACAAGTTGGCTCAGTATGCTTCTAAGGATCCTGTTAGCTCACCATGCAAAAATTATGATAAACTAAAATCTGACTTGATAGCTTTGGATGATAAGTGTGTGAAGATAACTAAGGACTTACTAGAGAAGCCACAATCTTGTTGTGATGTGTGTACTTGTGTGGGGAAGGAGCCCAAGAGTAAGGTAGAGACGCCTAGCGACGTGAACCACTTGACTAGCAGTAGGACTGTCCCTTCTGAGTCGGCTGAGCGTGCTCAAGCCATTCGTTCCTCTGTTGTTGGTTCTTGTTCTGCTCCCTTACCTTCTGCTGTCTCTTCTTCCCCCTGCTCTTCTTGCACCTCTCTCTTTCGGGAGTGTCAGTACCTTATGAACACTCTCGAGAGGTTTGTAGGAGGCAAGAAGAAGCTAAATCTTATTCTAGACCAGTCCAAGATTTGCAAATTCAATCAAGGTCTAGGATACGATTTTTCTGAGGATATGAGGAAGCATCCACCTACTGTGCTCAGACCCATAGCCGTAGGTGTGATCGAGGTCAAGCCCAGAACTGAGAAAGTTCAATTCAAGTCTACGGGCTTTGTCCAAGGGATTTCTGGCAGCAAGGTGATTCCACCTGTTGCTTTGGCCTCTCAGAAGGCGAAGCCTCATCATGCTACTTCTACCTCTCAGAAGGTGAAGTATCATTGCACCTTCTGTCAGAAGGATGGGCATTTGATCAATCGATGCTTCAGGCGCGCCAAGATCGCGCGAAGAGACCGTGTCGAGTCTCTTAGGCGTATTCAGGGTCAGCCCAGACCTTAAGTGCACCTAAGACCAACACGAGGTCTAGGCTTGCTTCTGTTGATGGGTTTGGGCAGCATCGAGGACTTGGTTTTTCTGAGTTTTCTGGTTTTCGTCCTCATGCTCCCTTTGGTTGTGACTTCCGCCGTTATGAGGGTAGATCTCGCTTTCTCCGTCGAGATGGTTACCCACGACGAGATCAGCATGTTGCCAGTGCTCCGACTCGCTCCCTCGTAGCAGTCGGACCCAGCAACAGTTTCAGGTCTACACGTAGACCTTCTGCTGTCTTGAGCAACAGAGAGCGTAGGGTAGATAGAGGTCAGTCGTGTGTGGCTACTTCTTCTACTCGACATGTTACTCAGTATTGGGTGCCAAAATCACTCTTGATTTATCCCAGTACTGAGACTTTACTCTCTGTCTGACTCAGGTTCACCGGGCAGGGAAGGGAAAGGTTTGGCTCGTAGACTCCGGGTGTTCACGACACATGACCGGAGACTCCCGTTGGTTTTCTTCCCTTGCCCGTGCTCCAGGTGATGAGATGATCACCTTCGGAGACGCTTCATCTGGGCGCGTCATCGCCAAAGGTACAGTGCGCGTTAATGAGTCTTTTATTTTGAAAGATGTTGCCTTGGTTAGTAAGCTGCAGTATAATTTGCTTTCTGTTTCTCAGCTTACCAATGACGGCTTTGAGGTAAGCTTTAAGAAAAACGCTTGCAAAATTCTTGATTCTTCGGGTAGTCTGGTTTGCGGGATTTCTCGTTATGGGAGGATCTTTCGTGCTGATTTTTCTAAGTCTTCTAGTGATCCTCTCCGGTGTTTGGTTGCTTCTGAGTCCCGTGACCTTACTTTCTGGCATAGGAGACTTGGTCATATTGGATTTGACCATTTGACCCGAGTTAGCGGCCACGATCTCATTCGTGGTCTGCTGAAACTCAAGATGGTCAAAGATATTATTTGTGCTCCTTGCCGGCACGGCAAGATGGTTGCCGCTTCTCACCCTTCGGTCACGGTGACTATGACTGATGCACCAGGACAGCTGCTCCACATGGACACAGTTGGACCAGCTCGAGTGCAGTCAGCAGGAGGGAAGTGGTATGTTCTTGTCGTGGTCGATGACTTCTCGATGTACTCTTGGGTGTTTTTCTTAGCCTCGAAGGATGAGACGTTTACACATTTTCGAGATCTTTTTAGTAGGCTTTCTGTTGAGCTCCCGGGTGCCTTACGAGCGATCCACAGTGACAATGGCACGGAGTTCAAGAATTCCTACTTTGAGAGGTTCTGCGATGAGACAGGTGTAGAGCACCAGTTCTCTTCTCCGCACGTCCCACAGCAGAATGGCGTCATGGAGAGGAAGAACCGTACCTTGGTCGAGATGGCCAGGACGATGCTTGATGAGTATTCTACACCTAGAAAGTTTTGGGCTGAGGCCATAGCGACCGCGTGCCATGTTTCAAACAGAGTCTTTCTTCGGGCACACTTGCATCGCACTTCTTATGAGTTGAGATATGGGCGAAAACCAGTGTCTCGCATTTTCGTGTGTTTGGTTGCAAGTGTTTTATTCTGAAGTCTGGGAACCTAGACAAGTTCGAGTCACGTTCGACCTGTGAGGAACTGCGAGTCTAATAAGTTGGTAGAGACCTGTGAGGTGACCTTCGACGAGGCCAGTCCGGGGACTAGGCCTGATATCTCAGGTTCTTTAGAGCAGTCCGAGCCCATCTTTGTGGATGATGAGGATGACATGGTCTGCATCATCTTTGGATACCTCTAGCTAGACTATACTCATGGTTGACTTGACATGCTAAGGAATTCAATCAAATTTCAGATTATGACTTATTTGGCTTAGCTTGTCTCCACATACATTGCCATGATCTTGATAGCATACTTGTATGTTATGGTTTGATGTAATTCTCATATAGTCATTTTGGATAATTCTCATGGCTCTACATGCTTAGAATAAACCTACTTCAGTCATTTCATCCTTTATCATGACTTATTCTCTCTTTTGCATCCTTGATGTGTTTATTACCAAAAGGGGAGAATAGTGGGAGAAAAAGCCATTTTGGGAGCTTTGAGGAAAACTTCCTCTTTCTTTTGCTCCTTGTGTCAACATGGTCATTAGCATCATTTTCTTCCTTTGGACCATGTTTGACATTCTTTTCAAACTCAACTTTATGCTTTTTCTGGGTTTGTCAATATACTCATCAAGGGGGAGATTGAGAGACCATGTGGATGCGACCACATGCTTGTGATGAGTAATTGACAAGTATTTTGGAAAAGATTGAGTTTGATTGGTTCGTTTCGTGCCATGACGGCATTTGGCTCAGTCGGGTGTGGTTAGTCGGACTTGAGGCGTATTCTTCTTCCCGTTTGAGTTTTTGGGTCATTTTATGCTTGAGCATGTTTAATTGATGCTAATTATGATTATTTGTGTCGAGCGGTGCTATTTGATGTGTTTCTTGTTTGTGATGGCTACAGGACGTCGAGGCGGAGTCGTGGCGAGACACGAGGTGACCGGACTAGGCACAGGCGGTGTCGAGGTCAGAACGGTCGGATGTGTCGAAGACGGCGGAGACTCGAGGTGGTTGCGAGGCTTGGACGACAAGGAACGTGGAAGCTTCCCGGAAGGTGCAGGAGGGGCGTTTCGGTAAAAGCGCAAAGGTGCACAGGTGGAAGCGGTTCCGTTCGGGATTTAGCGGCCATAACGGGTTGGAGACCCGTTAGCCAAAGGCTATAAATAGGAGAGGGATTCTCAAGTGCTTGTATGTCTTGGGAGGGATGTGGGGTTGGAGACCCGTTAGCCAAAGGCTATAAATAGGAGAGGGATTCTCAAGTGCATGTATGTCTTGGGAGGGATGTGCATGGCTTTAGGGTTTTGCTTTTAGTCAAAATGGCCTTTGGTGAGGTTGTTTTGCTTTAGGCTTTAGTTGGTAGGAGAGAGCAGGTGTTGTCTCCCGTAGCTTCTCTGTTCTTATTGTCTCCTTCATGTGTTCTTGAGAGATAGAGAGAGGAGTTCTTGATTTCTCCAAGCATGTATGGGATTGTAGGGATGGTATGAGTTGATACTCCTTGTAATCATGTATCTCTCATCCTCAATATCAATCTGAGATGGCTTTGTTTGAGTTTGATTAAGTCTCTGACTCTCTTTTGGTTTTTGCCTCTCGATGTCCTCTATGCATGATTTCTTGTTTCTCAGTTTTTGAGTTGATTCTTGTTGAGGGGTACCAAAATGGGTTGCTGTGATCTAGGAGATGCCCCAAAGCCATTTGGCTAGTCAATCCTAAGAGCAAACCACGTTTGATTTCAGATTTTGCTTCTTGGGCTCCTCTACTCTTCTTCTTCATTTCTAGGGTTTTGGTGAGATTCTTGTTTCCCTTCTTGAGGTGGCTTGAAACTTGGCATGTTAAGTCCTAAGGCAAATATTTAGCTATCCTCAAAATTTTTTGGCCAAAGGATCAAAGTTGAGATGGCAATTTGAGTTTTAGTGTTGGTCCCTGTAGTTTTTCAGACTTTGGGCAAAATCTCAATTTATTGCTCAAATGATGAAATCCTATGTACCTAAAGTGCTTGATGTTGTTTAGAATAGGTTCGAGTCTCTTTGGCCAGTGGGAACCAACAGTAATTCTGCTTCTGCCCAGAATCTGAAGTTTCAAGTCTTGCTGCCTTGTAGTTTTTCAGTCTGCACCCCTCTCTGGAATTTCTGCTCCTGCTGAAAATCGTGGCTCGGTCAGACTGCCAATTGACCTGCAGTCAAACCGGAGAAGAGCCAGCGGTCAGACTGGCAAGCACAGGGCGGTTAGACCGGCCATAAGCCACCGGTCAGACCGGCCTTGGGCATGTGGTCTGACCGGCCCCTCCTTTAATGGCTATGCTAAGTTTGTTTGCCTGATTCCTTTCAGTTGTTTCTTGCCTAAGTTTTCCTCTCTGTTAGTGTAGGGTTTCAGGGACCTTTTGAACTCAGCTTCATAGCTCTCGTAGCTATTGAAGAGGAGCTTCATCCGGGGTTCGTTTTGGGGGCAAGTTTTTTAAAAGTCGACATTCACCCCCCCCTCCCTCTGTCGCCATTTCAGTCCAACATTTTTTTTCAGGCACCAGAGCCATTGGAACATGCCTTCATCTCTATCACCAGGCAAGAACATGCACCAACCTTGTTTCCATGTGAGCCCTTCTATTCCCAGGTGTTCCTTTGTGTTGTGAACATGGTAGGGTAGTCAATGACTTGAGTATTTGGATGTAATGCCATTGTGTTGTAGCTCCCCACCGCACTATCACAAGTTGTCATGGATAGCCCGACTCATCTTCGTATTTTGAGCGACAAGTGAACCAGCAGCTTCACTTGCCCTATAGCTACTAGCATCCACACCAATTTGAAGATTATGGCACTAGTTTGTAGTTTCCAGCATGCACAATAGCTGCCGCTGCACTGTCACACCTCATTGTGCTGCTGTAGGTCGTCGTTGACAGCCTTGCCCACCATCCCATCCTTGGCACCAAGTACACCCCAAGCTTCACCTTGCCACGTAGATGCTTAAGCACCCCTCAATTTGAATGAATCGCTAGCATTTTGTAGTGCCCGTCATGCACATTAGCACTGCCACTAGCCTCGTTGTCAAGCCACCACCTAGCCATGGTCTCCACATCCCATTTTGGGGGTTACAGATGGCCGTCGTGCCCGCCGTCGCCAGCGTCGAGCCCAAGCCTAAGCCTCTATGGCTGCCGCTTCCCTATTCTTGTATTTCAACTGAGGAAGAAGATGATTAGGCCACTGACTAGTGGGCCCTGTGGGTAGATTAGGTTAGTTTAATAAATTATTAGTTAGTGGTTAATTACTTAGTTATTGACAGTTTGACATATGGGCTTGAGTTGATTAGAAAATGCAATAAAACCCCAGTTTATGTTTTGTGTCAATGACATATGGGCCCCATGCCCATATAACCAACACGGAGACCTGGTCTATGGACCTAAGCCACTGACATGTGGGTCCCATCTCCAGTAAACTGATGTGTGGACTGAGTCCATATAGATCGTGGCCTCACCTATCATTCTCTATCATTTTCCTTAAAGAAAATTAATGGAAAATAAATTAAAACCTCACCAATGCAACCTACACACCCGTGGAGTCTTTTTCTTAAGAAAAATAATTGCAAAAGAAAAGAAAATCCCCACTGATCTCCTTTGTTAGAAATATCAGATTTTCTGGACTTTTTTCTTAGTTCAAACTTTGGAGAGCTCGTTCTATCTCGTTTTAAATCCAAATGGCATGGGTTTTCCCCCAAATTTATTAAATTCAATATCTTTAAAAAAACTAAAATCATAATTTTTGGAGTTTATTCAAATTTTATTTGAATTTGCATTGAATGTGGTTATTTGCTCACTTGTAGAATTTGACATATCGGATGCTCCCGTTGCTGACTAATAAGATCCTATGCTATGCATAGTTGACCAAGGCAAGCCCTTATGATTGATCATGTTGAACCTAGTTTTCAAATGCAATTACTTTGCTTTCAAATTACAAATTGCATACTTATTATTATGAACCAATTAAAGGTTATGTTAAATGTTGATGTTTAGTTATACCATGTCATTGATGTGTATTATCCTCTTACTTGATTGATTGATATTATATTTACCTTGTCACCCTGGAATACTTATTATAATAATACTATACCATGGTTAAATTTTAATAAACTATGGTTGCGCTTAGAAATGATTCAGATGTAAATTTGGATAATGACACAAACATTGCCCACAAAAACATGAGACATTGTGTAATAGTGGGAGTGGTAATGTGGCTTACCAGTAGAGATAGGAAAATGTGTTATAAAATGGTGCAGACTCAGCTAGTGGTTGGTATGAGATTGGTGCAGGTATTGCACAAGATTTGGGTTTATTCGTTTGTCTCGCCTAAGTCAATTAAGGACCGAATCTTGTGCCACTTTTTTCTACACCCTAATCATGCAAACACAAGTGAAGTATGGGATTAACCTGCCAACTAATTTGCTTATTTTCAATGTAACTGTAGCACATTGGATTTGTAGGTGGCTTTCTGGATATCTATTGTGACTATTCTGGGAGTGACCCGTGTATTCTGGGAGTGACCCACACGGGTCATTGCCCCGATGTGGATTTCTTTTAACATGAAGGGTCGTAGACTCCTTAACAATGAGGTCCCTTACAGAAAATGTAGCTTGAGAAGGGAATGTTCTTAGGGTGAGGCGTAACCTGGGAAGGGAGCTGTCATTGTCGCTAGTGTTAAGGGATTTTACCCTGAAGTGGGAGCAAGCATTGGGACTAAGCATTATAAAAGCTTTGTTATGATTTTTCAGTCACAAGCCTACAGAAGCATGTAGTAACCGATGTTATGAGTTAATCATATCTTGTGGGTAAAACTATACAATCTCTGTAGAGTGTTATAACCTATTCGAATAGTCATGCCCCCGATTGTGGGCACTGTGTAGAAAGGCCACACTTGCGTAGTTTTTATAAAACAATGGCTATTGGTTAATGATGGTTATATGAAAGTGGAATTCTTTTGGTGATCATGGAATGAATATGGTATCTTGGTATGGAAATGGATATGGATATGGATATGGAAAGATACTTATGGAATGGATATAGTGGACAACTTTGAAGAGAGTTCACTCTCATTATCTTAATTAAACTGGATAGTTTGATTTTAAATTAAAAGACTAAATCATAGGTTTGGAAACTAACGATAGTGTGATATTTGACAAACTAATTTTATGCTAAAAGAAACATAATACCTTCCCTTGGATAAGTCTTGCATGTAGATATATACATATACATTTGTATTCTGATATAAGGACTTACTGAGTACTTTTGTAGTATTGTTGCCCAACTATATAAATATAGTACTCAAGAAATGATCTATCGATAAACATTTATCACCATCTATCGAAGGTTGAAGAGTACGCAAATACTAGATTTTGCACCCCAGTCAATTGTCTGTGGGTTTTATTCTGAGGGTCTCCTCCGCTGTGTCTTTTCCACTGCAAGACTTCATTTGTATGTGGCCTCCCTTGTCTATGATGTAAAACTACTATTCTTTTTATTTATGTTCATATATGGATATGATATTCGCTATTATTATACTATATGAGATACCTACTGATACAGGAAGTAACTCATAATATACAGATGGGCCGGATTGCAGTTGTGGTGCTACAGTTTTTTTTTTTTTTTTGGTGTCAAACTTCGGACGACCAGCATGCATTGGACCATTACCAGAAGCATGATGTAGCCACCAACCAGTCCTTAAAACCATGATCAAGCAAGCCCCGTCGACGTGCCCACTCTATAGCCCTGTGGTACAGACTAATTTTAAGAAATTTGAATGGTTCTTGTCGGTTTGCACGAGTGTAATCGTGAGTTTATGGAAAGTTTTGCACGGAAAAGGCGTAGTTAGTTAGGGGCCGAATTAGGTAGCCACATATATATGTCATGCACCTCAATAACTATCCAGCAATTGCACATGCATGTGCACCCACCTATAGAATAACATTGCCATCCAAGCGAGCTGCTCATTGTTAGTTGAATTCAATGTGATCCTATCATGGAACCAGTTCGCTTCAACTTGAAGATATGTGCTCAATGTCGTCTGATAGGTAGGTATACGTACCAAAGAATTTTGAGAATTTCGAAGAGAAGGATGGGTTTAGATCTAACCCTACTAATTAACAAGTTATTCTTTATTAATGCTTCTTTCTTCTGTTGCAACTGGAGAGCGATTAGTTCAGACATCATGATCAATATTCTTTGTCGTCGTCGTCGTCGTCCTAGCGATCGATGATAGGACATGCACGCAAGGTAACTATAGCTAGATCGAGAATTTTGGACACTACTGGACCCATGGACACCCAAAATTCCATTTTTGGCCCCCAAATGAAAAAAAATTCCAGATTTGAACCCCTCCTCACCGCGCATTTACGACAGCGCGACACGTGTCCCGGTCGTGCGGTGTGGTACCGCACGACCGGTCGTGCGGTCAAAACCCGAGTCGTGCGCTCAAAAAATCGGTCGTGCGCTCAAAAAATCGGTTGTGTAGTCAAAAAATCGAAACGGGCGGCCGGCGCGGAGGGCGAGGCGGTCGTGCGGTGTGGTACCGCACGACCCGTGCTACAGTGCGGTCGTGCGGTACCACACCGCACGACCGGGACACGTGTCGCGCTGTCGTAAACGCGCGGTAAGGAGGGGTCCAAATCTGGAATTTTTTTCATTTGGAGGCTAAAAATAGAAATTCGGGTGTCTATGGGTCCAATAGTATCCAAAATTCCTAGATCGACTGGTACATGCATGAACAACGACAAGGGTCATCTGTACGACTTAAAGTGGTTTGCTGTCACTAGATCCCAAAACCGCCTCTGCAGCATGATTTGAAGTTCCACAAAGTAATCATTGTTGGTGTATCAAGTAGGAGCTGCTCCATGAGCTAGCTTTGCACTATCACTCCCAGGAATCGGATTTTGCGCAAAAGAAAGAACCTCCCCGTCAGGGAAAAATTGGACACTGGTAGTGTATTGACTTCAAAGATCTATCCATCTATCTATCTATACTGATTAGAGGCTTTCATAGAAGTCCCCACATATATAAATTAGAAATTCTCACATTAATTAGAAAAAATAGATATAAATTCCCACATTAATCTAAAGGGGAAAAAGCATCCTTGCCCGTTTCTAAAAAAAAAGTCCTTGCCATCCTATCCTCTTGTTTTATATCACACCCTACGGCTTGTACTCAATTGGCATGGGCATGTTATTTCTAGATGGCAACGTACAAGAAATGGACTGCGATATAAACCACTGAACTTACTTTGCACGAGTAACCTACTCGAAAAACTACACATGCAGAAACTTACGTGCCACAACCGTACAGTCATAGAGCCTTCACATCAATCATAGATATATCTCTACTAATATAAAAAAAGAGAGTATATATGTCACCACTCCCCTCCTCGTCTGCTTCTCTAGGAAAAAATGAGCACTGACGTGTGGGCTCGGTCGTCAAGCTCCCTCCTCCTTTCCCTCGCTTCGTATACGTGCAGCGTATCCCACCCTCTCCAACTGATGGTGGCAACTGCACCCATGATTTTCCCTTAATTTATCCTTTCTCCCCTACTTCTCTCCTCCTTAGATTAGATGATCCTGCTCCCTTCCCCCCATTTCTCTAATTTCTACTTCTCTCCTCACTCCCCAACAGAGGATCCACAACAATTCAGCTGCAGTGGCAGCCCGGCCATGCCCCACCTAGAAGTCTAGGTAGAGGTGAGCACGGCGCGCAAGATGGCAGTGATGGATTCAGTGGAGGTAGGCGTCACCAACATCGAGGTGTGTGGAGATGGCGGCTGCCATCACCGTCACTGATGAGTGCGGTAACGGCAATGGCGAGGGTGAGCATGAGGAGGTCATGAGATGAGGTCTAAATGGCACGCACGAACCACTAAACCAGCCAAGCTCATTTGTGAAGCATCCCCAACCACGCTCTCCCTGCGCCGGAGAAGGATGAGGCTTCGGTGGATGATGGCTCTGTAGTGGCCATCGACACCTAGATAGTGGTGGTGATAGTGATGAAGTAGGTGACAATAGCGACAGATGGTGGGAGGCAGGCAACAAGCCATAGCTATGTCAAGGGGAGGAGGAGAGAAGTAGCCAAGGGGGAGGAGACACTACTACAAAAAGGCTAATATTAGATGCTTCATCACAAATGGTTAGCCAAAACCGTCAGTATTAAATACAATCACAAACGATTTTGGTTTAGAGACCATTTGTGTTGCTGCCAGCGGTAAAAACCATCTGTGAAGAGAAAATATCACAAACAGTTCATGGTGAACACCATTTGCGAAGTATCATAGGCGGTTATTAACAAGAACCATCTATAATATTACCAAATATCACATATGGTTTTTTTAAACCATCTATAATACTTCACAGATAGTTTGTATTAAAAACTGTCTACAAAAATTAAGTCATCACAGACAGTTTGTATTAAAAAACCATCTGTGATAATTTCACTTATTGATTGCAGACCAGTCGACGCTCACAGATCTATTTTAAATTCTAGATCTGTTTTCTCACAGGCTGCTGCTTTGAGGAGGTGAGGCTTTGTGGCCATTTGGTGAAAGGAGATTGCGGATTTAGCAAGAGTGATTGTAGATCCATTAAGTTCTTGGCTATCTATAGTTAGTAATTTGTTTCTAATTGCATTATATTTTAAATCTAGCTTTTGGTGAAAGGAGAACTGAAGAGAGTTTAAATCTAGCTTGATGTAGAGAAAAAATTATTTACATCTAGCATGGTTTAGTGTTTAGAGTTTAGCCAATTCATAGTCTATTTCTACTTAATTTAATTTAATTAATTATTCTTGATACATATAGCTACTTTAGATTGTATATATATATATATATATATATATATATATATATATATATATATCTAGTATACAAATTAACTAATTCAATATTTAATACTAAATTGTTAAATGTGTACGTAGGACCGAAGCTGGATGTACACTGGGAACATTGTGAGTGAAGAGTACATTAATGGTATGTCTGCTTTTAGAAGAGTTGCTGACGAGGATATGTTGAATAAGGGGTGGAATATATGTATTGTTCATGCATTGACTGCAAGAATCTAAAGATGTTTAAGAACCGAGTGCAGATTGAAGCACACTTGATTTGAAGGGTTTCAAAAGGGGGGTATGCACGTTGGACCAGTTATGGTAAAGAGCAGATTACACAGGAAGGTAGTAATGATGACATCACCGATGAAGTCAACGATATACCACCGGATGATGTCGATTATGGTTCCTATTCAGATAGGCTGCGTGATGACAATCTGGATCAAATGCTTCATGATGCAAAAGGGAACTATGATAGGAGAGAGTATGTTAAATTATGAGGCTTGATGGAGGATTTCGAGAAACCTTTGTTTACATACTGCAAATCAAAGTACACGAGGTTGTCAGCCATGCTTGAACTACTGAAATTGAAGGCAAGCAATGGTTGGTTCGACAAGAGTTTCATGGTAGTTGTCGTAGGGGTGGCCCCCACCTAAACCCAGCAGGCCTGGTAGGAAGTTATAAGGCCCAGAATAGGCCACATGTAATGACACAAATACCCCTGAAGGGGATAATCAGCTGTAAGGGCATAATTGTAAAAGCACTCCCCATGTATATATATAGAACACCGACCATGGGGAGAAGGCAGGCCATTACACTTATCTTCATCACTCTCCACTACCATCTCTCTCTCTGTTTGGTCTGTAGCCACAACAGTTGGCGCCGTCCGTGGGGAGGACAAGGACAAGCCTGAAGACCGAAGAAGAAGGATGGCACCGAAAAAAGCTTCGTCAGCGGCGGCGAAGGGAAAGAAGGCGGCCGGGCCAGAGCGTCGTATGAGTACCAGGGCTTCGGCATAGGCAGCGGCGGGCGCGGGTAGCGACGCAGGCGCGGTGGCCGAAGACGTCGACGTCCGCGCGGTGACGACCAACCTCATCACCGGCACCGCGACGACCAACCTCGTCACCGGCACCGCGACGACCAACCCCGTCACCGGCACCGCGACGACCAACCCCGTCACCGGCACCGCGTCGACCCACCCCGGCACCGGCGTCGCGGGGACGGACCCCGTGGTCGAAGACGTCGACGCTGGTGCGGCGACAACCGACCCCGCCGACGCAACGACAGCCGACGTCGCCGCCCCCGCTGCAACCCTCGCCGGCAGCGCGGACCGGGCGGTTCGAGGTAGCCACGACGGAGCGACCGGCAGCTCGGGACCTTGCGACGCGGTCGTGCCCGCGCCGATCCGCCTGTTGGGAGTACCGGCGACCCCGCCTACACAGGCGGCAGAAAGCGCCCTGCTGGCGGCCCTCAACGCGTTCCAGCGGGAGCTAGGGGACCTTCGCGGAGCCGTCCGAGATATGCAAGAGGCTCGGAGCCAGCAGGCCGCGCCAGTAATCGCGCCCGAGCCCACGCCAGAGAGGGCGGACAGTCGCGAAGCCCCCACGTCTAGTCGCGTGCCGCTGCGGCGCGTAGATCCGGAGTCCCCGCTTTCGGCGGGGCTGCAGCAAGCGGCATGGCCCGAAGACTTCAAGTTTCCTAGCGCCATCGACTCGTACAAAGGCGACACGGACCCCCGCGAGTTCGTGCGCGTGTACGAAACTGCGATCGAAGCCGCGGGCGGAGACGACACCACGAAGGCGAAGGGACTCCCCCTCGCGCTGCAAGGCGTGGCGCTCTCTTGGTTCTTTACCATAGAGCTGGGCTCCATCTACGCGTGGGAGCAGCTTCGCGTCCGCCTCCACAACAACTTCCAAGGAAACTACGTCGACCGAGTCGACGCGGACCAACTCTTTGCTGTCAAGCAAAAACCCTCGGAGAAGCTCCGGGACTACTTCAAACGCTTCGCTAAGATTCGATGCCAAGTGAAAGACGTTAACGAAACCACCATCGTTAATGCAGCCATACAGGGCCTTCGTCCGGGCCCGATGGCCGAGTACAACGCGCGAAAGCCAATCAAGACGGTGGCGAAGCTCTTCGACAAAATGGAGGAATATGCCAGGGCGGAAGAAGACGCACGGCGAAGGCAAGGGGACGACTCCGACACCAACCAGGCCGGAACCTCGGCAAAAGCCGAAGATCCCCCGAAGAACGGCTCTTTGAAGGGAAAACGTAAGCAAGAGTCGTCCAGGGACGCGCCCGACCGCAGGGACGCCTCGCATAAGGAGTCATCCGATCAGCCCAAGCGCGGCCAGCAGAGGTCGAGGCGAAACCGGTACGTCCTCGACATTGAAGGTGGTTCCGACGAGGGCGCTCCTGCGGGCCGAGGCGGTCAGGGGCGCCGTGGCCGGGGGCGCGGCCGTGGCAAGGGCCGCGACGATAAGGGTCGTGGGGATTACGACGACCAGCACCAGGGACTGTGGTGCGTAGTCCACGGCCGCGGCAATCACGATACCCGCACCTGCACCTCCATCGCGGCTCTCCGTGACAGCGTCGCTAGGGACAGGAACCTAGAGACGCGTCCGCCTGCGGTGGCCCACGTCCAATTCCCGTACGAGGCCCCCGTGCAGGTACAGGCGCAAGGGATGCAACCCCAGGAAGGCACCTTACGGATCCAAGCTCACGTTCAACAGCCTCGGGAGGGCCTCCTGTCGCTGCAGGCCCCGGACGCAACCCACCGCAGGGTCATTAACGTCATATCCGGAGGCTCTGCGCTGGAATTCGCCTCGGCACGACAGCAGAAGGCCTATGCGCAAAGACTACATCACGTGGCGGCATACCCAGCGCAAGCACCGCCGGATTGGGCGCAGCACGAAATTACATTCACACCCGACGACGCCCAGGGTGTGGACTTCCCTCATCAGGACCCCCTGGTTGTCCGGGTCACTATCGCGGGATGCGACGTGGGGCGCGCCTTGGTGGACGGCGGTAGCTCCGCGAACGTATTTTTTGCGGCGGCCTTCGACCAGATGGGGATCCCTCAAAGCCGCCTAGGGCCCTCGGGAATCCCACTGCAGGGCTTCGGGGGACAGCCCCTGCGGGCGCTGGGCCAAATAGGTCTTCAAGTCTCCTTCGGCCAAGATGACAATGTGCGGGCCGAAGATGCCACCTTCGACGTGGTCGACCTTCCGTACCCATACAATCCCATATTGGGGCGCCCAATCCTCAACTCCTTCGGCGCGGTACCACATCACGGCTATCTATGCATGAAGATCCCAGGTCCCCGGACCACCATCACCGTCCAAGGCGACCAGGATATGGCTCGGCGCATCGAGCCAGGTACCAGGCGCCCGCATCGCGAAGCCCAACGGCGCTCCTAGAGCTGGCGTCACAGCGCGGAGGTCCGCGGGGCCATTCAGAGGCGCTTTGGCGGGCCCTACAGATGTCTAGCGACTAGAGGCTTCGGCCGCACCAAGGGCAAACGGTTAGTATATCCATCCCTTGTAGTTGCTCACCCGCGCAAACGGGGATGTAATGAAGATTGCCGTTTGTCGCTAATCTTTCTTTATCACGCGCAAGTACGCGGTGCACGCGCGCGCAGGCTTAGCCAATGCGCGCGTTCCCGCGGTATAAATCAAAGTCGCACGTTCGCGTGTGCACTCGCCGTAGCCAGGGGTACGGGACTGAGTATAAATCGAAGTCACACGTTCGCGTGTGCACTCGCCGTAGCCAAAGGTGACGGGCTTGAGTATAAACAAAGACGCACGTTCGCGTGTGCACTCGCCGTAGCCAAAGGTGACGGGCTTGAGTATAAACAAAGACGCACGTTCGCGTGTGCACTCGCCGTAGCCAGGGGTACGGGACTGAGTATAAATCGAAGTCGCACGTTCGCGTGTGCACTCGCCGTAGCCAAAGGTGACGGGCCTGAGTATAAACAAAGACGCACGTTCGTGTGTGCACTCGCCGTAGCCAGGGGTACGGGACTGAGTATAAATCGAAGTCGCACGTTCGCGTGTGCACTCGCCGTAGCCAAAGGTGACGGGCCTGAGTATAAACAAAGACGCACGTTCGCGTGTGCACTCGCCGTAGCCAGGGGTTACGGGACTGAGTATAAATCGAAGTCGCATGTTCGCGTGTGCACTCGCTGTAGCCAAAGGTGACGGGCCTGAGTATAAACAAAAGACGCACCGGGGGGACGCCCTCGCGCGCACCAGTCTACGGACTTTAAATAAGACGTAGCGTCGAGGTCCGCCTCCGCACGCACCAGTCCACGGACTTTAAATAAGACGTAGCGTTGAGGTCCGCCTCCGCACGCACCAGTCCACGGACTTTAAATAAGACGTAGCGTTGAGGTCCGCCTCCGCACGCACCAGTCTACGGACTTTAAATAAGACGTAGCGTCGAGGTCTGCCTCCGCACGCGCGAGTCTCCGGACTATAAAGGAAGACGTAGCGTCGAGGTCCGCCTCCGCACGCACCAGTCTACGGACTTTAAATAAGACGTAGCGTCGAGGTCTGCCTCCGCACGCGCGAGTCTCCGGACTATAAAGGAAGACGTAGCGTCGAGGTCCGCCTCCGCACGCACCAGTCTACGGACTTTAAATAAGACGTAGCGTCGAGGTCTGCCTCCGCACGCGCGAGTCTCCGGACTATAAAGGAAGACGTAGCGTCGAGGTCCGCCTCCGCACGCCCTAGTCCACGGACTCTAAATAAGACGTAGCGTCGAGGTCTGCCTCCGCACGCGCGAGTCTCCGGACTATAAAGGAAGACGTAGCGTCGAGGTCCGCCTCCGCACGCGCTAGTCCACGGACTCTAAATAAGACGTAGCGTCGAGGTCTGCCTCCGCACGCGCGAGTCTCCGGACTATAAAGGAAGACGTAGCGTCGAGGTCCGCCTCCGCACGCGCTAGTCCACGGACTCTAAATAAGACGTAGCGTCGAGGTCTGCCTCCGCACGCGCGAGTCTCCGGACTATAAAGGAAGACGTAGCGTCGAGGTCCGCCTCCGCACGCACTAGTCCACGGACTCTAAATAAGACGTAGCGTCGAGGTCTGCCTCCGCACGCGCGAGTCTCCGGACTATAAAGGAAGACGTAGCGTCGAGGTCCGCCTCCGCACGCGCTAGTCCACGGACTCTAAATAAGACGTAGCGTCGAGGTCTGCCTCCGCACGCGCGAGTCTCCGGACTATAAAGGAAGACGTAGCGTCGAGGTCCGCCTCCGCACGCCCTAGTCCACGGACTCTAAATAAGACGTAGCGTCGAGGTCTGCCTCCGCACGCGCGAGTCTCCGGACTATAAAGGAAGACGTAGCGTCGAGGTCCGCCTCTACACGCGCTAGTCCACGGACTCTAAATAAGACGTAGCGTCGAGGTCTGCCTCCGCACGCGCGAGTCTCCGGACTATAAAGGAAGACGTAGCGTCGAGGTCCGCCTACGCACGCGCTAGTCCACGGACTCTAAATAAGACGTAGCGTCGAGGTCTGCCTCCGCACGCGCGAGTCTCCGGACTATAAAGGAAGACGTAGCGTCGAGGTCCGCCTCCGCACGCACTAGTCCACGGACTCTAAATAAGACGTAGCGTCGAGGTCTGCCTCCGCACGCGCGAGTCTCTGGACTATAAAGGAAGACGTAGCGTCGAGGTCCGCCTCCGCACGCACTAGTCCACGGACTCTAAATAAGACGTAGCGTCGAGGTCTGCCTCCGCACGCGCGAGTCTCCGGACTATAAAGGAAGACGTAGCGTCGAGGTCCGCCTCCGCACGCGCTAGTCCACGGACTCTAAATAAGACGTAGCGTCGAGGTCTGCCTCCGCACGCGCGAGTCTCCGGACTATAAAGGAAGACGTAGCGTCGAGGTCCGCCTCCGCACGCGCTAGTCCACGGACTCTAAATAAGACGTAGCGTCGAGGTCTGCCTCCGCACGCGCGAGTCTCCGGACTATAAAGGAAGACGTAGCGTCGAGGTCCGCCTCCGCACGCCCTAGTCCACGGACTCTAAATAAGACGTAGCGTCGAGGTCTGCCTCCGCACGCGCGAGTCTCCGGACTATAAAGGAAGACGTAGCGTCGAGGTCCGCCTCCGCACGCGCTAGTCCACGGACTCTAAATAAGACGTAGCGTCGAGGTCTGCCTCCGCACGAGCGAGTCTCCGGACTATAAAGGAAGACGTAGCGTCGAGGTCCGCCTCCGCACGTGCTAGTCCACGGACTCTAAATAAGACGTAGCGTCGAGGTCTGCCTCCGCACGCGCGAGTCTCCGGACTATAAAGGAAGACGTAGCGTCGAGGTCTGCCTCCGCACGCGCGAGTCTCCGGACTATAAAGGAAGTCGTAGCGTCGAGGTCTGCCTCCGCACGCGCTAGTCTACGGACTATCAAAAGGCGAAGCGTTGAGGTCTGCCTCCGCACACGCCAGCCTATGGGCTGTAAAAAGGCGAGGTGCCAAGGACTGCCCCCGTAAGTGCCGTTCTAAGGAACCCTTGCGCAGCTACTTCGACAACGGTGCGCGTCGAGCGCGAAGATCTCGTCCCCGCACAGCATGCGGCGTACCGGTGAATCCAAAGTGGCATCAACACAGCGCATATCCTAAAATGCCAGAAAATCTGCATACCAGAAAACTCACAAGTACAAAGGTCCGGCAACACCCTTGCCGCTCTAAGCCGCTATCCCGCGGGTTCGTCCTTAACACGTGCTAGAGCTGGGGCCCCGCTCGAAGAAGGTCGGCCCGCCCAAAAGTCCAGCGACTCTTTGGCCCTTCGCCAGCGTCGAAGGCGTCGCCGGGTTGGAGGGTCGGCCGCAAGAAGCCGGCCCCAGCAAGGAAGCTGCCCGGGATATAGGCGAAAGTCAGAATAAATGCAGTAAGTGTGTACTCCATTCGCAAAGAGAGGGAGCAGTATAACACACGCCTACACCTAGGCACCGCGGCGTCAGACCTGCGAGTTCCCGGCGCCTTCGGAGGGCCCAGCGTCGCCCTCGTCGCGTCGAGGGACCCCGTCCAGAAATTGGCCGAGGCTCCCCGTCCCGTAGAGCGACTTCCAGAGCTCGATCCGTGCAGCTTCCGGACCGACGTAATCCTAGATCTGGTCGAAGAAGGGCCCGAGGGCACGGCGAGCGGAGCGGACGGCGCCGGACATTACTCCGGCCCCGCCAGGCATCTCCAGCTGGGGGTCATCCAGCCCGGCGACGTGCGTACAGCCGCGGTGCTGGAGGAGCGCACACACCAAGCAGGCCGAAGTGTACGCGCAGTGGGTGCCAAAGTACGTCGCGGCGCCGCGCGCGACGTTGGCGGCATCCCCGACCCAGCGGAGGGTCCGAGACAACTCCTCCGGGCCAAAGGCGCGGTCCGGCACCTCAGTTACCAGTCCTTGAAGATGGCTCTCCAGCGCTTGCATGGCGTCCCACGCAACCACCGAGGCGTCGCCAAGCGTCTGGTTACGCTCCGCAAGAGTCAAGGCAAGCTCGCCTTTTTCCTTCTCTAGCGAGGCGACCTGCGCCAGGAGCCCGTCCCGCTCCGCCACGAACTTTTCTTCAGCAGCTGCCGCGGCCGACTCCTGCGCCGACGCAACAAGTCCCTCGGCGTGTGCCCTCGCTTCGGCACATTCCGCTTCCAGCTGGCGGATGCGGGCGTCATGGGCAGAGCGGGCTCCGGAGGCTTCGCGTAGCTCCTCCTCGGCGACCCGCAGTCTATCCTCGAGAGCCTTCCGGTCACGAGTATAGACCGCTTGCAAGGCCTGCCCCAGCACAAGGGTCTACAGAGGGGGAAGACTCAGCAAGCTCAGCTAGATCAGGCGTTGTCGCATGAGTACTTACCCTCACCCCAGACACCTCAAAGGCGTCCTCGAGGCGTCCCGCACCGTAGGCCTGCAGCACCCGCGGGTCGACGCTCGTGGCCGCGTCATTCACAATCCCGCGCCACGCCCTCAGCGTATCTGGAGGCAGCACGAAGTCCGCGGGGTTTACGTGCTCGAAGGCTCCGTGTTCCGCCGAGTGCTCCCCCTCCGGAATGAGCAACGCTGCAAACACGGATACGGGTGACCACCCCAAGGCATACAAGCACACACCAGAGTAAGCTAAGTCACCTTACCTTCGGTAGCAGAAGGAATGGTCCCGCCGCGGGCAGAAGCCTCCGTGTTCGGCGAGGGCGACGGCTGTCCCCGCGCGGCGGGCGGCATGGCCAGGGGGGCAGAAGGCGCGTATGCCGCAGGGTCTCCGGCGCTTGCGCTGGCGTCCCACAAGCTTCTGATGCCCGTGGCCACGACGAATCCCCGCGGTGTCCGGTGGAGCTCCGGCCGCACGCACGGCCGTTTAGCCGGGGCAGCCAGCGGGGGTTCCATGGTGGCAGTTGTCGCAGGGGGCACCTCGGTTTCTGCTGCTGTCGGTAAGGGCAGCACGGCTCCGTGCGCCCTCGCGGAAGGTGCCTCTGGCACCACAGCGGCCACGGTCGAAAGCTCCACCTCGACGTTGCTGGTCCGCACGGGTGCCGCCTCAGTGACTTCGGCGAGCGGTGAGGCTTCCCCCCTTCGGCCGCTCGCGGCAAGCCCGCCGTCCGAGACGCTCGCCGAAGATACCTCGCCTTCGACGTCTGCGCCGCCCAAACCGGAGTCGGCATATCTCGCCGAGTCCGACTCCGCGTCCGCCGCACCCTCGGAAGCACTAGCAGCAGCAGCAGCCGCCGCCGCGCCAAGCGCGGCAGGCGCCCCGCCGCGGCCCCTCTTCCGAGACGGGGTCTTCTTCTTCTTCGCCGCACCGTCGTCTGGAGCGACACGGTCCGGCACGGCAAGGCCCAGAGCCTCGCACACGCGGTTGATTCCCCCAGCCCTGCCTCGGCAATAGCAGCCGCGCGCTGCTCATGCTCCCTGCCGGTGTACGGCCCCAGGAACACGCGCGCGGCTTGCTCCGCCTCCTCCAAGGAAATCCCTGGAACAAAGAAGACCATCAGCATATAACGCATTCCGCGTGAACAAAGGAGAGACGCGAGCGAGGCTTACGGAGATCGCCGGGCACCGGCAGCAAGCAAACCCATGGCAAAACATTGTCGTCTCGACGCCTCTCGGCGGCAAGACGCCAGTCGTGGGCAAGCGGCGCCACGCCGTACATCACGAACTCTTCGGCGAGGTCGCGCATGTTGAAGCGGGTGGCCACGCCTACGAGCCGCTGGACCCTCCGCTTGTCCTCGTCATCGAGCGTTCGGCCGGGCGAGGGCTTGAACGCGATCGGTCGGCCTGTGCACTCAAGGCCGCTCCCGCTCTCCACACGATGGTAGAACCACCGCTTCATCCAGTAAGACTCCCACTTCCCGCGAGTTGCGTTCGCGGGGAAGAGCTTCTTGCACGACGGACGAAGGACAAAGGTGACGCTGCCGAAGCTCGACAGCGTCCCGTCCTTCCGGTCCTTGCGCTGGCATCGTGCCTCGTGAAGGTAGGCGAACAACGAGGCGCTGGGCCAACACGCCCCCGAGCGCAAGGCCCAGCTATACACCGCGAGCCGGGCCACGGCGTTCGGAGTCAGTTGCGCCAGCTCCAGCCCGAAGGTCCGCAGCACATCGCCCACGACAGCCGTCGCGGGGATGCGGAGCCCCACGTCGAAAAAGGCAACGAACACGATCGCCTCCGACCTCTCGGGATGTGGTTCCGTCTCGTCGGCAGCGGGCAATCGTACCTCCTAGCGCTCGGACAATTTCCCCGCACGCAGTAGCCCTTGGATCGTCTCCTCAGTCACGAGCGAGGGGCCTAGCTCGCCGGAGAACGTGCCTTCCTCCTCCGCCACCAGCCACTCCTTGTCAGCTGCCACCGGGTCGCGCTCTTGGAGCGTGTATTTCACCTTTAACTGCGAGGACCGCCGGCGAACGACAGAGCCACCAACCATCTGGCCGTGCTCGCTACTGGAGGCCATCGCTTCCCACGGAGAGATTGAAGCGGTGAAGATATCGCGAAAGTGTCGAGGGCGGAGCAGGCAGGAAAAAGGGCGTAAAGGTGCGGGGGCGCTATTACAGGGGGGGCTATTTCAAGCCACCTCGCCCGTACTGCTGCTATCGAAGCGTCGCAACGATCCGCGTGCCGGATGCAACCGCAGTGGTGTAAAGGTCCGCCCCACATGATTCCCCGTAACAGAAAGCGAAGTGTCGCGAAGGTCCGCGTCGGGGCGCGACCGCAGTCGTACAAGCGCCCGTCCAGCACAATGCCCCATACCCAAAGCTGGAAGGCCACGACCACAAGCGCCAAGGGCCGTCGCAGCGCGACGCTACCTAGCCGCAGTTAAAGGCGCATTAATGGGCCAGGGGATCACAACCGCTCCGGCGCCATGCCATTCACTGCCCGCCCCGTGTCCCCCTTGCCTAGGGAAGAGGCGAGCAGCCGCGCACACGCAACCGTCCACATCCCGCTGCCCGCCAGTCGTAGGCCGCCACGTGCCCCAGGCGCGTCGGGTCGCACGGTACGGGAACCTAACCCTGGCAGGCCAGGGGCCGGCGTGATTCCAGGAACCTCTACAGCGCAAGACCGCACCGCAAGGTCCCGAGTCACCATACGCGTGGCGGTGTTCGCGAGGCGAGGGCGCCAGCTTCACCGCCACCTGTTCGAAGGGTAGGGAACGGAGTGCGCGCGTCTACTTCAACTAGGCGCCAGCTTCGCTGCCACCCATTCGAAGGGTAGGGGACGGAGCGCGCGCGTCTACTTCGACTAGGCGCCAGCTTCGCTGCCACCCGTTCGAAGGGTAGGGAACGGAGCGCGCGTGCGTCTACTTCCACTAGGCGCCAGCTTCGCTGCCACCCATTCGAAGGGTAGGGGACGGAGCGCGCGCGTCTACTTCAACTAGGCGCCAGCTTCGCTGCCACCCGTTCAAAGGGTAGGGAACGGAGCGCGCGCGTCTACCTCAACTAGGCGCCAGCTTCGCTGCCACCCGTTCGAAGAGTAGGGGACGGAGCGCGCGCGTCTACTTCGACTAGGCGCCAGCTTCGCTACCACCCGTTCGAAGGGTAGGGAACGGAGCGCGCGCGCATCTACTTCAACTAGGCGCCAGCTTCGCTGCCACCCGTTCGAAGGGTAGGGGACGGAGCGCGCGCATCTACTTCGACTAGGCGCCAGCTTCACTGCCACCCGTTCGAAGGGTAGGGGACGGAGCGCGCGCGTCTACTTCAACTAGGCGCCAGCTTCGCTGCCACCCATTCGAAGGGTAGGGGACGGAGCGCGCGCGTCTACTTCGACTAGGCGCCAGCTTCGCTGCCACCCGTTCGAAGGGTAGGGAACGGAGCGCGCGCGTCTACCTCAACTAGGCGCCAGCTTCGCTGCCACCCGTTCGAAGGGTAGGGGATGGAGCGCGCGCGTCTACTTCGACTAGGCGAGGGGATGGAGCGAGCTTGAAGAACGGAGAACAGCACATACGACCACCATAACTCGAACATGCAAAGGTCACTTTGTGGCAAGAGCAGACATGATCTCGTAAACAGATATGCGTCGCCACACCAGCATATGCTCGTTCGCACGATCAGAGTGTATGGATGACTTCATATCTGTCTACGAGAGCAAGTCAGGCCTTGCCATTTCCGCATCAAGCTGTGAAGCATTTCCACAAATAGGACGTATTTTGTTCACCGGCGCTCGCGGGCATTGACGCCGGTCGACGCAGTCATCAAACGCAGATGAACAAAATTTTCCCTACATATGAGAAGTTAACCATGAACAGGTACGGGATGTGCAGCAAGGGATGTCTAGGGAGCGGCCCCCGGCGCCAACATATTTATACTCGCCCTCACCAGGCGAAGAGCCGCCAGCATGGAGGGATGCCAATCGGCGGCACACCAACCGGTGGAAGCACAAGCGGGGGGCGTCGGGCGGTTCAGCTACCAGGGGTGCGTGAGTGCAACCGTCCGCACCCCACCGCGTGCACACCGGGAACCGTCGCACGCTCCACTCACGAGAAGGCACACTACACGATGCGACAGCCTGCCCCCCGGCAAGCCAACCGTCATTAAAAAGCACACCACCGGGCGGCAAGGTCGCAACGACTGTGGAGCGCGCGTGCCTCAGAAGTCCACATGCCGGGAGTCCACCATCACATTGATGGTCACGACGCCTCAAGGCCCGCACCGCGCCAAGCACGCTTCACCACGTGGACGGCCGGAAGAGCACGCATCTGCTTCGGCCACAGCGCAGCCCCGGGTCAAGTTTGGAGAAGTTCACAGGCCGCGGGGACGGAGGGGGCCAAAGGACTCGGCGACATGCCTTCGGCCCTGTGAAGCCCTTCACCATGAGAGGCTCCTGTCGTAGGGGTGGCCCCCACCTAAACCCAGCAGGCCTGGTAGGAAGTTATAAGGCCCAGAGTAGGCCACATGTAATGACACAAATACCCCTGAAGGGGATAATCAGCTGTAAGGGCATAATTGTAAAAGCACTCCCCATGTATATATATAGAACACCGACCATGGGGAGAAGGCAGGCCATTACACTTATCTTCATCACTCTCCACTACCATCTCTCTCTCTCTGTGTTTGGTCTGTAGCCACAACAGTAGTGTTAGGTCTTTTAGCGGACATGCTTCCAAATGGAAACGAGTTACCCAAACCACCTACAAAGCTAGGAAGGTCCTTTGTCCATTGGGAATAGAAGTAGAAAAATACATGTATGTCCAAACGACTGTATCCTCTATCGTAAAGAGTATGCAAACATGCATATATGTCTGGTGTGCAACGCATACTGATACAAGCATAAGAATCAATCAGATGACGGTGAGGGAATAGAGGTGAAGAAAGGACCTCCTACTAAGGTGGCATGGTATCGTCCTATAATTCCCCGTTTGAAACGGTTTTTTGCGAACCCAAAAGAGGCAAAACTTATGCATTGGCACCCGAAGGAGCGTAAGAAGGATGGAACACTTGCTGATTTTGCCTAGTGGAGAAATATCGATAGGAGGTTTGCATAACTTAGGAATATAAGGTTGGATTGAGTACAGATGGAATGAATCCTTTTGATAACATGAGCAGCCGACATAACACTTGGTCCACAACTCTCAGCATCTACAACCTTCCTCCTTTGTTATGTATAATGCGGAAGTATATTTTGCTATCGATACTTATCCAAGGGCTGAAGCAACCTAGGAATGATGTTGATGTGTACCTAGCACCGTTGGTGGAAAATCTAAAAATACTGTGGATCGAAGGGATAGAGGTATGGGATGCATACAAATGAGAGAACTTCACTTTACACTCCTTATTGTTCTGCACCATATATGATTATCCTACCCTTACTAACGTGTCGGGCCAGAGTACAAAAGGAGCTAAAGCCTGTACTCACTGCTTAGATGATACCGAGAGTGGGTGGGTGTATCACTCGTGCAAAACCATGTACATGCGTCATCGTAGGTTTCTTCGGAGGGCTTACCCATACCGCAGGATGAAGAAACAATTTAATGGAGAAAAAGAAGACAGTTTAGCTCTAAGGCATTTAAGCAGAAAAGTGGTCTATGATATGGTTAAGGATTTAGATGTTGTGCTCAGAAAGGGACGTAAATTGAGGGCCCATGAGAAGAACATCTAGAAGAAAAGATCAATATTTTGGGACTTACCATATTGGGAGCATCTAAAAGTTCACAACTGCATCAACTTCATGCATGTAGAGAAGAATGTATGTGATAGCTTGATTGGTCTCTTATTGAACATTCATGACAAAACAAGGGATGGTGTCAATGGATGGCTTGACTTGGTTGATATGGACATCAGACCTGAGTTAGCATCGACAAAGATCGATAAAGGATGTACGTACCTTCCCTTGCTTGTTACACTCTATCCAAGGCCAAGAGAACTGAATTGTGCCAGTGCTTTTATAGTGTGAAAGTTTTGTCTGGTTACTCTGCCAATATGAAAAAAATTTGTTTCGATGGAAGTTTTGAAGCTAATTTGCATGAAGTCTCATAATTGCCATGTGCTGATGACACAAATGCTCCCAATGGCAATTAGAAGTATTTTACTGATCAAGGTTTGAGAGACAATCATGAGGCCATGTTATCTCTTTAACACAATTGCTTAGAAGATTATCGATCCCAAAGGACTAGATGCTCTGTAGAATGAGGTAGTGATGACTCTATGTCATCTTGAGATGTATTTCCCTTTGTTATTTTTTGATATCATGGCCCATTTCATTGTTCACATTGTGTGGGAAATAAAGATGTGTGGGCCCGTATTCCTACATAGCATGTACCTGTTCGAGAGGTTCATGGGAATTTTCAAGTCCTATGTACAAAATCGATCTCAGCTGAAGGGCAACATCATCGAAGGTTATGCATCCGAAGAGGTCATTAAGTTCTGTGTCGATTACATGGCTCAGGTCAAACTATTAGGTGTGCCTTGATCTCACCATGAGGAGAGGCTCGAGGGTATCAAGACCATCGGAATAAAAGCAATTACTCCAGATATGGATGCGTATGCTCAAGCCCATTTCACTGTCTTGCAACATATGACTGAAGTGTCCCCGCATATTGACCAGCATAAGGATGTGCATCGGCAACAGAATCTAGAGTAGCTGGATGTTTGGGTCATGAGACAACACAATAGTTGGTTCAACCAATAGTTGAAGGAGTAAGTCACTAGGAGCTCGTCAAATGATATGCTGATATGGTTGGCAAAAGAGCCAACATTTACAGTTGTGACCTGGCATGGATACGACATAAATAGGTACACATTTTATACACAGGCACAGGATGTAAAGAGCACTAATCAGAACAGCGGTGTCCACATAGATGCGTTTAATACCGATGAGTTGAGGAGCTCCTTCTATGGGTTCATAGAGGAGATTTGGGAGCTCAACTACGTGATTTTCAAGATCCCCTATTTCAGTGCCATTGGGTCCAGCTCCCACAGGTGAAGGTCAACAAGTACAGTGTCACTACCATAGACCTCAAACGTATCAGATACAAAAACTAACCATTCGTACTCACTAACCAAGTTGTTCAAGTTTATTATGTAACCAACTAGGAAAATAAGAAGCGCGACATAGTTCTTCATGGAAAAATGAGGATTGTCAAAGTTGAGAATGTAGTGGACGAGGAAGAATACAATCAATTTGCTATTCGCCCATTAATGTAGTACATGAGCTAGGTTCAGAACATCATGAGACCCATGAGTAAGCAAGAGGCAACCTGGTGACCTGATAGATCTAATTAATGACAGTTGACTTGTTGGACCACCTAGACACTCTGTTAAAATGAGTCATGATACTATGAGTTGCCTCCTTTCAAAAACGGCATAAGGGTCGGGGAAGAACAACATGACAAAACTAGCTACATACACATCGATCATCGTGAAGGGCTAATTTTTAAAGGAAATAAGCAAGTGGAATAATGAATGAAATGTTTATGTCATATGTTATGTATTTGCATTTATGTATGTGAGAATGCATGTGTGATGTATATGTGAACTTGCATTTATGTATATGAGATTGTGCAATATATATATATATATATATATGTGTGTGTGTGTGTGTGTGTGAATTTGCATTTATGTATATGAGAATGATTGTGTGATATATATGTGAATTTGTATTTATGTATGTGAGAATGAGTATCACAGACGGTTATAAAGTAGAACTGTCTGTGATGTGAATTTATCACAGACGGTTCTAAAGTAGAACCATTTATGATGTGTATTATCATAGACTGTTATAGTTTAGAATCATCTGTGATGTCTAACCTATTTATATTCGGACTCTAGGGTTTGCTCGTGCTCCCACACACTCAGACTCCGGCCGTCTTCTCCCCCAAGCGGTTGCCTCCTCACTCGAGCACAAGCCGCCACCTCCTCCTAGAGTCCTTGCCGGCGCGCCTCCTCGTCCGAGCCACCGCCTCCTCCCCGTTGTGCCTCCTCCCCGAGCACGCTGCCTTCTCCCTGAGCACGAGCCGCTGCCTCCTCCCCCGAGCCCAACGCCACCTCCCCGAGCACACCACCCTCCTCCTCGAGCACACCGCCCTCCTCCCTAGCGCGCCTCCTCCCCAAGCAAGGTAGTTACCCTTGTCATGACCTCAGTGCTCTGCTCTGTCCTCATGGCTCATGGCTCATGGCCTCATGGGGTACATCATTTTTGCATTGAGCCTTGCCCCTATTGTCTTCTCAGTGGCTTGGATTGCCACTGCCTAGTGAGCGTTTACTTACTAAAATTTCTATACTGCATAAAGTTTGCTGTGCTAGTAGTTTAGTTCATTATCTTTGAAAATCTGTGAATAGTACTAGCAATGGGAGGACTTTTGCATAATAGATTGTGGGCTTTTTGAGATTGCTTGATGAGAAAACTTGTCATATTAGAGATTATTGTGACTATCAATTAAAGTATTCTGCTAGCTTTTGAGTTCGTTAGTATAGTTTACTATTATCCTGATTATTGCTAAATTCAGTTGATACCATAGTAGCATATATCTATTATATACTTCTAGTTATTGCCGAAACTCTATTGGCACTATAGTAGCATTTCTCTATTTCTATTTGTTATTATAGCATGCAATTGACTTTATCTCTTATCTATGGTAATTTATACATTGCTAGACTAGCAGAATAGTAAAGAGATAGTCACTTTGATTATTAATATATTGACAAGAGTGGAAGAAGGCCAAGATTTAATCTTTTGTAACTCCTCAACTGAGAGCAAATTCACAACTTTAATCTGCGCAATATGCAGTTCATAAATGCCCAATTTCCTATACAGTTCGGCATATTATTATGTGTTAATGATCTAAATGTTTTATCTATTTTGAGAGATAATAGGTTCATCTTCATGTCACATTATTGTTGGATATATGCTTTACTGTTAATACTTGGATTTGGAATTAACCTAAAATTATTGCTAAAACCATCTAATTTCCAACAATCCAAGCTATCGAGAAGTTTTTGTCCGCTCTTCTTCATCATAGTCGCCTGATGCGTTTGATGCACCGTCCTCTAGAAAATGCAAATGCCCTGGAAGAGAACTATCGAAAAGGCATGAGGGCCGATTTACCATTACGGATGTTGATGCATCCGAGACCCCTCTCAATCCTCACTGAGTAGTGACCATATTCCATAGAATGGTTAGAATAGTTGCATGGGAATAGATTGAGATCATGTATGATTCATGAAAGAACCTGATCGTAGTTCAAAAAAATGAGTTGGTGATAGAAATTTTTTGATCGTTCGAGATCTCAGAAGAACATCAGGCCTCCGTGCAGTGACATGCATTGCTACTGGTGTGTAAAGCATGGAAGAACTTCAAGAGCATGCTTATCAAGCAATACATGGAAAAGGACCTGACGCCCTTCTAGAAGTATTCATTCCTGGAACCACAATGGCAAGAGTTTCTAGTGAAGAAGATGACAGATAATTTTAGGATAGAAAGTGTGGCGCACAGGGCCCTCCAGGCAAAAAAACATACACCCTCACGACTCAGCACTGCTGGATATGTTAGTAAAATCCCACAATGGAGGAAGGAGGATGAGCAGGCAATCCTATAGGAGGCATCCCCACTATTTGCCAGGATCCCTGATGGGTACACCCAAAACTAGATAAGAAGGAGTTGTTGCAAGTTGGCTGCTGCGACGAGGAGTGAAGACCAGAGCTAGGCTGCACTGAGGTGGTGGGTCAGTCTTGGGCGCCAATAGAATGGGTGGTATGGGCACCACAAAAATGTCCTTCATCAGAAAGATAGTGACGTCAAAGGTGGTGCTCCTTGAATGTGGAAAGGTTGGTGTCAGCGTCGCTGAGACGGTGCAGCCAAGGGGATCGACTGTCAAAGCCAGAAGGGCCTAGGGTTCACTGGGCGGTGGGGAGTGGAGTGCATCTGTCCTCAAACTAGTAGGAGGCAACTCCATGGTCTTAGGTCCAGCATGGCGCACCGACAACACAAGTGGTTGAGATTGCGGCGTTGGTGACGAGCCAGCCATGATGTGGGGAGTGTGCTCACCAGCCAGAATGTAGGGAGTGCACACGCTGGCCTGGTCGGAGACACCAGGGGCACTGTCGGCCCCGACCAGCATGTCGCACGAATGCACTTCCTTAAGGTGTTGATGGTGCGAAAGAAGCAACTAGGAGGTTGCTTCTTTGGACGCGAGCAGATATCCTTCTACTTTGCAAAGCCACTCTTGCCAGCATTGTTCCGCCTCATCCTCTGATTGGCATAGCTTGCAATCAAGAAATTGTGCGAGTTCCTGGCGGAGAAGTGCTGCATGCAAAGTGAATAAGGCTTGTAAGGTTGTGTCTGTCAAGTCTTTATGCACCTTGTTAGCAGGTGGCTACTGGTTATGAGCTTAGCGATGTCTAGGTGAGCCAAAATGACGTCTACCACCGGCATGTTGAATTGGCGATGGCGATCACCTTCGATGGAGTCACGGGGCCAAAGGGGGTGATCGTGAATGTGCTCCAAGGCACAGGACATCCCGTAGAGCACATCGTCGTGGCCCGCGGCTCTCTGCTGGCCTCGATGATCACTGCGACAGTTGTGGTGGGGGTGATCATCATCACTATCATAACGATCCCCGGTTTGATTAACGTCAGAGTGGTAGGCCTCTTGGCTAGGCCTACGTTAACCACTCGAACGGGAGGAGTACACTTTGGCTTTGTTTCTTGGCGCGACGTTGTCACTTCAGTGTTGGGCTTGAAGGTGGCTTGGGGTCTCCGGATAACCATCTACCACCCCCAGGTGCCAGATAGGCCATGCTTGGACAATTTGAAAGGCATGAAGATATTGGCAGTGAGGTCGGCTTCAGGCGACGGCTAAGAAATCTTTGATGAAGTCAAGGTGGATTAGGATTTAGAACGAAAGCCCCTTCTTGCAATGATTGATGTCAGGACTCACAAGTTGGGGGCCCGAAGAAGGACTGGAGGGCACGCCTCTGTGAAGGTGAGCCACGACACCTTCAGGATGGAACTGGGGTTGGTTGTCCATGCCCAAAGGTCCATTGTACGAATGTCTTCTTGGAGGATGGACTTTTGCTCAACAAAATCCAGGGAGCACTTGCTCCCAATGACCATGTTGGCCACGTCTGCAATCCAGGCATGAAGAGGAATGCCCTCTAAGCAAAGGCGCATAGGAAATCAGAGATCTACATCGTAAGCATGACAGCGGGACTTCCAAGGGTGCACCTGGAACTCTAGGCCATAGAAGGCGAAGCTATGGGTGCCAGCCACCTCATTGTGGTGGTGCATGTGCTCGAAATTGACGAGGTAGTTCTCCGCATAGTGGTGGTGCACAGAGAAATCCGAGGAGCGCAGGTTGAATCTTCTTTGGATGGCTTTAGCAACCATTCTGAGGTCAGGTTTTGGCCTAGATGTGCCCATCCAAAGGATGGCCGAGTAAGCTTCGCAGTGATGAAGCTCTCGCGGCAGGTCTCTAGAGGAGGGGATGACGCACGCATCTTCCGCCGATCGGGTGGTCAAGTCACAAAGAAGTGGGTTCGCCATTGCATGAGGAACAAACCAGTAGGCTGGTGCAATTGGTGGGGGTGGGGGATGGCCGAGCACAGGAAGGTGGCACCGGCGAGGTGTCTGGGAGGAGCGGCGAACTAGTGGGGAAGGGAGCTTTCTGTCACACCCTGGGCACTCCTTAGCTTTATGGCCTGAGCGGAAGTAGCGGAGGCACTTCTGTGGATCACGGCAAGAACGAGTGAAGTGGTCTCGACCTAGGCAATTGAAGCATCACCCTCTGGTATGGAGTAGGAATCGCTGGTAGTTGTAGCTTGAATGCGGAGGAGCGAAGCTCTTTGAAATGGTAGCTGACAGGTAGTCTGCTTCGCACCACCAATACTTGGGCTTTACCACAGTCCATTGAGCATGGGACTTGTGCTAAGATGAATGCACCGCGCCGCTTGCTGCGAGGGGAGAAGAGGATGAAGCGATAGGAGAGGAGGTGCGCTGTTGGGAGCCTTTAATCTGTCTCGATTGGAGGAGGTTGGGTGGAGCAGTAATGATGGATTTGAGTCGGCGTGTGGCGGGGTCATCCGCGAAGGAGACCCTTCGAATCGAAGGCATGACTCAAGGAGGATTCAGAGGGATGCGTAGATCCTTGACTTCGAAGCGGTAGTTGGGCACATTTTCAATGTGGAGATTTGAAGGGGTGATTTCTAGGACGACTGGTGGCAGATCCTTATTGTGGGAGCTTTCAAGGGGAGGCCGCCTCTCCTCAACCGAGATTACTGGAGGTTGGTAGGGGGATCTGAGAGGGGTGGTGGTGGCCGGCGGAGCTTCAGGGCCTGCGAGGCAGGGAAAGGAGGGGGATGTGGGGGGCCAGGGGCGGCTCCGGCTGCGCATTAGCACCACGACTGTTGGGTGGCCCAGGGGGCAGGGGAAGCGAAAGCGGTGGTGGCAAAAGGGCTGAGTAGCCAGATCCGGGCATGGCGGAAGGTGAGCCAACCAACGAGCAGGTAGATCTGGGGGAGAGGGAGCTGAATTTGGGTGGGATCATTGGAGGGGCTGGATGCCGAGGCCAGGGCGGCCAGTAGCGTGCTGAGGTGTTTGGGTCGCCCCGGCGGACGCAAGAGGCGGAGAGTTTTATGAGAATCAGCCCACGGGAATGGCTCAAAGCCACATTATAATGCATCTTTTATCATGTAAGTTATGTCATTTCTGATTATACATTATTTCCATCCATGAACATAAACTGAGAATAACTTATATTGTGAACTACCAGTGTGGACAAAGGAGACACTGTAAAAGCTTCATATGTATACCATTATGATGAGATAAAGAAGACCTCTGCAGTGGCAGAGATTACCAGGAAGCTTTCAAAAAATGAGAACACCGTGAAAATAGGTGGTTCACATGTGATCATCACACCAATGCAAAGTCAGGCTTGACAGCGTTGGAAAGATTGCAGCCCTTGTTCAATATGAGATCAAGCCCAAGTCTTAACTAACCATCTCTGGTGGATTTGACACCAAAGCTTTGGACGTGGCTCCAAAGTTTGGGCTGGCGCTTGCACTCAGGGCATGATTCAATTGTATGTTCTTAAGCCAGAATTTTTCTAGAGGCATGTTTCCTTTGATGCCCTCCTTTTATAGTTTGGCGCTCTGCTTTCATAGAATTCAGGCTATAGTAGTTGCAATTTGCAAACTCGTAATATTCTGGGTTTGCTCTTTTTTTAGCTTGGGCATGTTCTTTCTAGTTGTAGTTTTTGGTTTCTGGCTGAAATTTTTGAATTTTAGCTGTTCACGATAAAGATTACTAAAAAAAAGAGATACACGCATGCATTTTGACCAGTACAGGTGATGAACTTGTAGATCCCATCTTGAAAAATACTCCATTTGATAGTTAGGTACGCTCACAAAAACCGGATATAACAGGGCCAATTTTTGAATTTTAGGATATTCACGGCAGATATTATAGAGCATGGGCGGTTCTAGAGTAAGTCAAGGGTATTCAGTCGAATACCCAAAATTTTTGCCAAAAAATCTACTATATACAAGGTATAATATATATGTATATTAGTAGTTAGGCCAAATTTTTCTTGTTCATACCCAGTCAGCCTAAATTATTACTAGATTCTTTTGGCCTATTTCCCTCTCCTAAGCCCAAATTGGCGCCAAACACTGGCCTAGGCCCACTAGGCCACTATAGTGATTCACATGACACATGGTAGAAATTCTAGGTCTCACTCAGTCTTTTCTCTCACCCAAGTCTCTCCTCTGTCTCTCTCCATTTCGTGGCGCAGGAGCTTCTGGTCTTAAAGAAGCACTGGAGCGGCCGTTTCGCAACGCAAGTCACCTTGCCGTCGTCGCTCGCCAATGCGGTGTAACCGCATAGGTTCACCCTCCCCGACCTAGTGACCCCCATGGCGTCATGACCCCATATCCCTAATCCGATAATCTCTCTGTCTCCTACTCCCTTGGCAATCTCTGATTTGAAGCAAAATTATGTGTCTAAATAATCTATAATGATTCTAAAGTTTTTGCATAGTAGTTGATTATATTTTGATGACTTATATATCAATTATTTAGAAAATATGTAAGTGTTATCAAGTTTGTTATGTAGCTTGATGTGTTGGACATTTGGATGATTTGATCCCCTTTGATATTTGGCTGTCTGATCCATATTTTGTTTAGCATACTACTTAAGTTGCTTAGTTAGAAACCGTTCAACAAAGTATGTTCACGATAAAAGCACTTTTGAACTTCCGCTTGAGAATACAAAAATCTAACAAAGAGAATTGTCTTTTAATTTGATTAAAGCATCTTGTTGTGATTGTACAACTCTATTATAGAATTATTCCGATTTGAACTTTGACTCAGGTTAGTAGTTCCGGGGAAATAGTTCATCTCTAATTCAATCATCATGGTTAAAACCATTAGTCTTTGAGTTCTGTTTTTCACTCCTTACTGAAGTTGCTTCCTTTTTGTGTGTTTGTCTGCATGATATTATATCTCGTTTCTAAGGCATGAAGCATCGTCGTGTTAATTTTTTATTATTTTAGAATTTCTTTATATTATTTGAGATGTTGTCTCTAATATAAATAATTGTACTTTAATTTTCGCTACTGTAAACCTTTATGTTTTCAATTGAACAATATTTTGTAATTTCGAATACCCATTTTGAAATTCCTGGATCCGCCAGTGTTACAGAGAGAGATACTCGCTTGCGATTTTGACTGATACAAATATTGGGTTTTTAACGTGTACTACAATTAATTTATAGACTCTATCTTTAAAAATACTCTATTTAAAAATTATGTACTATAACAAAAAAACAAAAACCGTTTCTCAAATCCACAAAGAACAGGTTCTCTAGCTCGCCCAACAACTCCATGCTCAATTATGAGCAATAATCACAAAGTTTACAAATTAGTTGAGCACCCATGTGGGAACCAATAGAATTACAAAACGTGTCTTCATTTGCGGTACTTTTTCTTACAAGTCCGTTGCTGGGCATACCCTGGTGAAAGAGCATTCACAAGCCTCAAGCCAAATAACGGCAACTGTGACACATATGATTTGGTGTACGTCTAGACTGCTAAGTCTGAGAATGACTTGCGTGTTCTGTTTCTTATGTGCCTACGTTTTTCCGTCTTCATTTGCATTCCGTCTTCATTTGCATGAGTAAGCAAAAACAAGAGTTCCAGGGTTATTTGCACAATTGCACCCGTAATGAGGGTGTAATTCGAACAATTTGGCAGTTGAGGAAGAAAAGTGACTAGTGATAGCTGAGAGGAACATATGGACATTTTCCTTTTTATTATATATTCCTCGGTTCTCGAATAGATATTGCTTTAAAATGCTCCCTGTCAAACTTATAAAACTTTTACCATTAATCCTCATAAAAATATATAGCTTTTTGTCACATGTAAGTGGTATTAGTATATTTGTCATTAAAAATACTTGCATGTCATTTTATTAGTATATTTTTATTAATTTTTCTAACATATAATTAGAAAAATTAGTGGTCAAATATGGGTATTTGAGAACATGTTGACGTGCAAAATGGCAAGTAAAAAAGAATGAAGAATGAAACGAGTACTTACCCCAGTGTGAATCATCGTATCATCTCTTTCGGTGCACATCAAAAGGAATGAGCAAATACTTCAGTTTTCACTACATTTGTTTTTTTTACATGTAGTTTTGCACATCCACATGGTATCTAATACACACCGTTGATCATTATTTTTCTAGTTATATATTTTTAAAAATTATAATGGCTTGAAAGTATTTTTGATAAAAACCTAATAATTTCATTTCCACATAAAAAATGCAAATATATTTGTATATATTAGCGGTGAAATTTTAGAAGATTAACTGGAATATTCTAAACCAAAGCTAACTTGCTAGAATATTGCATCTATTTTGGAGCGGGGTTCAGTTAGTACTTAGTATAACTTTTGCAGCCCTTGTGGGGAAAGCGGATTGAATGCCATTAGGGCATCATAGGGAAGCTTTTGTAGCCTCAAGCAGCTGGATCGAAATTTGGACGCCCGTGAACAAAGTAGGGTAGAAATCTTACCAGCCATAAGACCGGAAGGATTCCGGGCAGCACGCGAGGCCACGTCGCCCCCAGCGCTCGGCCGGCCGGCGCGTGGCAAGGGAATTTGCGTACGGCCGGCCGAGCCACTTTCCTCATATTTTCTGAAAATTATGTAAAGGTTCTTTTTCCTTGCGAATAGGTCCCTGCAAGTTTTTTCTTTAAAAAATTTTTTTGGATGGTGCCCCGCAAGTTTTCAAAATTACGTATAGGTCCTTATTTACTTACATACAGGTCCTTACAAGTCCTCAGTTTTTTACAAAAAAACCCTTTGATTTTTCCGAAATTACGCATTTGTCCTTGATTTTTTTTTTATGAAACTCTCTGCGAATTATCGTCTCTTTTACTTCGGTCTACACGGTAGCTAGCGCGGCGTGCGCCGCGCTTATGCAGCTAGTAATATCCAAGTGACTTCACAAGAAACTAAAAATGCCATGGGATCTTTGTCCCCATCGATCCTGAGCGTCCATCTTGGATTTTAGGGCCCTCGAGGCCGTTCCATTCATGCCGTTTCCGGCTACGAGCGTACGTCGGCGGCAGCGCAGCCAGGCAGGGCCGTCGAGGTTCCGGCTCCCCGCCGAGCGACAGCGAGGGAGTCCTGCGGCTCCTGGCGTCGAGGTTGGCGGAGGAGTCAAGCGGCGACGGCGGCTTCTGCTGCCTTGTTTTCCCGCATCGGAGTTGCTCTCATGGCCGTCGCCGTCGACGTCCGCGGTTGCATCCAACTCCTCCGCTCCTGCGGTGCCGCGGCTGGACAGCAGCTGCACCAGTTCCTCCTCAAGTCCGGCCATGTCCCGTCCTCCCTCCCGCCCTCTAACTCCGTCCTCCTCATGTACGCGCGCTGGTCCCCGCTCCACCGCCGCGACGCCCACCTCCTGTTCGACGAAATGCCCATCAAGAACTGCTTCTCCTACAACTCACTCATCACTGCCCACTTCAACTCCGGGGACCATCCTGCGGCGCTCCGCCTCTTCCGCTCCATGCCCGAAAGGAACACCTTCTCGTGGAACGCAGTGATCACCGGCATAGCCTCCACAGGCGATCTCGACGCTGCACACGGCCTGCTGGAAGAAATGCCCATCAAGGGTGCCGTGGCTTGCAATGCTGTCTTGCATAGGTATGTCCGGTGCGGCCGGGTGGATGAGGCGTTTGCTTTGCTCAAGACGATTGTTTTGGAATACAATGGTGAAGAGGCCTCCTCGCTGTGCAATGACCGCTTTGTGCTTGCCACAGTTGTTGGTGCTTGTGCTGACCGGATGAAGTACAATTTTGGGAGGCAAGCTCATGCTCGGATGGTGGTTGCCAAGATTGAACTGGATTCAGTATTGGGTTGCGCATTGGTTGACATGTACTGCAAGTGTGGGGATTTGGACTCTGCTCGCAGTGTCCTTGATGGTTTAGCGTGCGTTGATGAGTTCTCGCTGTCTGCCCTGATCTATGGCTGCGCTTCTAGTGGACAGTTGCACGAGGCGTTACGACTTTTTGACAAGGAGGAGAACCCCAGCATTGTTTTGTGGAATTCTCTTATCAGTGGCTGCGCATTTGCCTGCTGTGGACATGATGCTTTTGTTCTTTTTGTAAGGATGATGCGGTCAGATGTGTTGCCTGATTGTTCAAATTATGCTAGTGTTCTGAGTGTATGTGGCTTTTCAGGCATGTTGAGGTCTGGGCAGCAGATGCATGGGTATGGTCTAAAGAGTGGGACTGTCAATGACATAATAGCAGCAAGCGCTCTTATTGACTTCTACTCAAAATGCAGCCTCTGGGAGGATGCCTGCCGAGCTTTCCGTGAGCTTAGGTTTTATGACACTGTTGTGCTGAATTCAATGATCACTGTGTACTCAAACTGTGGGCAGATAGAAGACGCTAGAAGGGTTTTTGATATGATCACTAGGAAGAGTGTCATCTCATGGAATTCTATGGTTGTTGGGTTGAGCCAAAACGGGCATGCTATTGATGCACTGGGGCTATTCTGTGAGATGCATCGGCTGGGTTTGCGACTTGACAAGGTTGCTATAGCCAGTGCTCTGAGTGCATCAAGCAGCGTTTGCTCTATAAGTATTGGGGAGCAGATTTTTTCTCTTGCCACTGTTCTTGGCCTGCAATCAGACCATGTTGTTGCCTCTTCGCTCATTGATCTTTACTGCAAATGTGGCAACCTAGCCCATGGGCGCAGGATCTTCAATGGAATTAACAAGATAGACAATGTCTTGTGGAACTCAATGCTGATTGGTTATGCTTCCAATGGGTATGGACATGAGGCGCTGGAACTCTTTGAGTTGATGAGAATCAGGGGTATAAAGCCAAGTGAAGGGACATTTGTTGGTGTCCTTTCTGCATGCTGCCACACTGGCCTTGTGGAAGAGGGACTGACATGGTTTCACCGGATGCAAGAAGATTTCAGTGTGAGTCCATCAGCTGAGCATTACGCGTGTGTGACTGACCTGTTAGTCCGTGCAGGTCGGCTGGATGAAGCAATTGAGTTCATTGAGAATATGCCCTTTAAAGCTGATACAGTGAGTTGGACTACAGTTGTTGGTGGATGCAAAGCTCAGGGCAATGAGGCTCTGATGCAGAAGCTGGCAAAGAGGGTGATGGAGATGCAGTCACCGCATTCCAGTTTGTATGTGCAACTGTCCAGCGTGCTTGCTGCTCAAGGGGATTGGATCAAATCAGCGGAAATGAGGGGTATGATGCGTGAGAGAAAAATTATGAAGAATCCTGGTTACAGTTGGATTGACAATTAGAAATTATTTTTAAGTCAGTTGTTGTGTTGAAAATTAGTAGGAGTATTTGGTCTCTGTATTTTTGGAGTTGTTTTGCACCGCAAAATATCTTCCTCCACCGCCCAGGTCTTTGTTGACAGCCTTGATTTGTAGATTTTACTATTTCTTGTACAGATGATTTTTGCCTTGTTTCTCACATTAGATTTTTGAGACCTCAGTTGTCTAAACACCCCACAGGAAGCAATCTACAGTCAATCTAATTTGCCTTATGGTCTACACGCTGGTCCTAGGTGCTTGTCTGGACAAATGTTTGTGTGGAACACATCTGCGTGTATGCATGTATTCCTATCTTGTAAAAATGGTCTCTTTTGTGAAGGAATTTTGCTTTTGCTACTGCTGGATTGTGTTCAGCACACATTCTATTTTATCATAAAGAATGATTATTAATAGTGAAGATGGTAGATTTCTTTGGATTCTTGGCTGTGCAAATACTTGGTCTGCAAAATGTATCATGTTTGTCATTTATTAGTACATTTCATTTCATTGGAGTTGTTAAGCCAATTCATTCGAACGTTGATGTGAGATATATAAGAATAAATCCATATAATACTCTAAACTTTGTTTGAAAATCTGCCCAATACTCCGAAACTATAAAAGTAGACATCTAACCTTGTAATCTGGTTCAAATAACACCTATGGACGAAAATTCCTTCATTTTGATAATAGAAAAACTAAGGTACTGTTATGACCGGCATCACGTACGCGCACCGGAAGCGCGCACAGGGAGGGGCACCGGCCAGTCATTAGGGGCCCTAGGCCCATAGACTTATCTTCATTTAGGCTTATCTCCTATTTCTATCTATAAACAATAGGATCTAGATTGATTTGTTAGGGGGGATAAATATCCTCAACTGGGATGGAATTAATCAAGCAAGGCAACTATCGTTGCAGGGCTTCCCTGCCAACTATCTCTCTCGCGCGTCCTGCCCTAGCCTCACGGCTCCCTCACTCCGGCCGAGGTCCAAGCCCCGTGCGGCGATAACGCACCGCTACTTCCTTCGAAGCCTCCGCTCCTCTCCGAGTTCTTCCAACCTGGTATCAGAGATGCCCGGTTCCGATGAGGACAGCAAGCAGCCGAAGGGGACACCGCCGCCGCTGGCTGATCCCGTCGCCAAGGCACTGGCCGAACCCGCCCAGCAGATGGCGGCCGTATCCGCACGCCTGGAGGCTCTGGAGTCCTGACCGCCAGCATCCACCACCGCCGCCAATCCCCCGTCCACCTTCCCAGCGGCCACCCCTCTGCCGATCCCCATCCACCAGCTCCAGTTTCCCCACTCGCCGTCGCCGATTCCCGCTGTTCCACCGTTCCCTACGAGGCCGCCTTTTCCTTCCGGGCCAGAGATAGGTGCCGGCGTCGGCCTGGGCGCCCCTCGCTTCCACAAGCTCGACTTTCCCACCTACGACGGCAAGGAGGACCCTCTCAATTGGCTCAACCGGTGCGAACAATTCTTCCGTGGCCAGCGCACCATGGCCTCGGATCGCGTGTGGCTCGCCTCGTACCATCTCACGAGCGCTGCCCAGACGTGGTACTACGCCTTGGAATAGGACGAGGGCATGCCCTCTTGGGAGCGCTTCAAGGGGTTGTGCCACCTCCGCTTCGGGCCGCCAATCCGCGCCAATCGCCTGGCGGAACTCGCCCGGCTGCCGTTCCTCTCCACGGTCCAGGACTACCAAGAGCGCTTCAATGCGCTGCTCTGTCACGCGCCGCAGTTGACGCCAATCCAGAAGGTGGAGTTGTTCACCGGCGGCCTACCAGAGCACATCAAGATCGACGTCAAACTTCGGTAACCACGCGATCTGCAGACGGCAATGCACCTGGCGCGGGCATATGAGCGTCACGCCGAGACGACACCACCAGCGCCGCTACTGCGGCCACCCTGCCCCCTCCAGCAACCTCCGCTGACCCTGGCCACACCGCCGCGGGCTGCCGCTCCACCCCCGGTCGCGCCAGCACAGGCGCTAGTCCTGATGCCGCCGGCACCGACTGCGGCAGCCGCATTGCCGCCCCCGTCCAGTCCGTTCCGCCGCCTCTCCCCGGCTGAGTTGGCCGACCGACGCCGGCTAGGGCTTTGCTACAACTGCGATGAGCAGTACGTCCGCGGCCCCAAGTGCCAGCGGCTGTTCTTCATTGAGGTGACCGATTATCTGGACGACGACACGGCCGAAGACTACGGCGGTGAACAACGTCGCGTCTGACTTGCCGGTGGTCTCCCTTCACGCGATCGCCGGCATTCGCACGGAGGACACCATGCACCTCCATGTCCACATCCACAGCCACCGGCTCCTGGCGTTGCTCGACTCTGGCTCTACCCACAACTTCATCAACGCCGGAGCCCTGCGCCGACTCCATTTGGTGACGTCGGACAGCGCTAATATGCGCATGGCGGTGGCCAACGGCGACCGGGTTCCCTGCACGGGCGTGGCCCGCAACATCGCCATGAGCATCGGGCCTGAGGACTTCTCCATCAGCTGCTACGGCATCAACCTGGGCGGCTTCGACCTCGTCCTCGGTGTCGATTTTCTCCGTACCCTGGGGCCCATCCTTTGGGACTTCGAGGACCTCTGCATGGCGTTCTGGCGGGGCGACAGGCGGGTATTCTGGAAAGGCCTCGGCTCCCCCCACGTCGACAGTCTACAACCGGCCCTTAGCGCCATCACTGGGGTGCCGCCGCAACCCCTCTTGGACCGCCTCCTACACCAATACAGCCAAGTTTTTGAGGAACCAAGGGGCCTCCCACCGGCACGACCCTACGACCACCGCATCCACCTGCTGCCGGGCACCGCGCCGGTGGCCGTCCGCCCCTACTGCTACCCACAGCTGCAGAAGGACGAGCTGGAACGCCAGTGTGCCGCCATGATGGAGCAGGGCATCATCCGGCCGAGCACCTCACCGTTCTCCGCGCCTGTGCTCTTGGTCAAGAAGGCGGACGACTCCTGGCGGTTCTGCATCGACTATCGTGCGCTGAGCGACAAGACATCCAAGGACAAGTTCCCGATACCAGTGGTTGATGAGCTCCTCGACGAGCTCCATGGCGCTCGGTACTTCACCAAGCTGCATCTTCGTTCCGGCTACCACCAGGTGCGCATGCATCCAGCGGACATCGAGAAGACAGCCTTCCGCACCCACCACGGTCACTTCGAGTTCCTCGTCATGCCCTTCGGCCTGTCCAACGCGCCGGCAACGTTCCAGGCCCTCATGAACGACGTCCTTCGGCCCTTCCTTCGTCGGTTCGTGCTCGTGTTCTTCGACGATATACTCATTTACAGCTCATCGTGGTCCGAGCATTTGCAGCATGTTCGCCTCGTCTTTGACGCGCTCCGCGCCCATTCCTTGCACCTTAAGCACTCCAAGTGCTCTTTCGGGGCGTCTTCGGTCGTCTACCTTGGCCACGTCATCTCCGCCGATGGCGTCGCCATGGACAGCGACAAGATGGCCGCCGTCGCCTCCTGGCCGGTGCCCCGCTCGACCCGGGGGCTGCGCGGCTTCCTGGGCCTCGCTGGGTACTACCGGAAGTTCATCCGGGACTTTGGCACAATCGCGGCACCGCTGACAAAGCTCCTACGCAAGGACGCTTTCGCCTGGACGGAGGACGCCGCGGCAGCATTCCAGTCGCTGAAGCACGCCCTGACGACAGGACCGGTCCTGCAGATGCCCATCTTCGACCAGCTGTTCATCGTTGACTGCGACGCCCGGGCGCTGGCTTTGGCGCTGTCCTCCACCAAGACGCCGGGCCCCTCGCATTCTTCAGCAGGCCGTTCGCTGCCCGCCATCTCAAGCTGGCGGCCTACGAGCGGGAGCTTATCGGCCTCGTGCAGGTCGTTCGACATTGGCGTCTGTACCTATGGGGACGCCGCTTCCTCATCCGCACCGACCACTTCAGCCTCAAGTTCCTCCTGGACCAGCGCCTCTCGACGATTCCGCAGCATCAATGGATCAGCAAGCTGTTCGGTTTCGACTTCACGGTGGAATATCGTCCCGGGCGCCTTAACACGGTGGCGGACGCCCTCTCGCGCCGCGACTCGGACTCAGCCGCACTCCATGCTATCTCGGGGCCCTCATTCCACCTCTTCGACGAGATCCGAGCTGCGACGGCCACCGACGAGGAGGCGGGCCGTCTCCGCCAGCAGCTCCAAGACGGCGCCATTAGGGAGCCCTGGCGAACGGCCGACGGGCTCCTGCTCCACGGCTCGCGCATCTTCGTGCCGGCGCAACACGACTTGCGCAACCAGGTGCTCTCCCTGGCCCATGCGGCCAGCCACGAGGGCATCCAGAAGACACTCCAATGACTGAGGGCGGACTTCTACATTCCCGACGACAGGACGCTTGTGCGGGACTACATCCGCTCCTGCCTCACCTGCCAGCGCAACAAGACGGAGACCCTGCAGCCGGCTGGCCTCTTGCAGCCCCTCGACGTGCCGTCCCAGGTGTGGGCCGACATCTCGATGGACTTCATCGAGGGTTTGCCGAAGGTACACGGGAAGTCCGTGATCCTCACCGTCGTCGACCGCTTCTCCAAGTACGTTCACTTCATCGCGCTCGGCCACCCATACTCCGCCGCATCCGTCGCCAGGGCTTTTTTGATGAGATCGTCCGCCTCCACAGTTTTCCCACCTCCATTGTCAGCGATTGCGACCCGGTCTTCACCGGCCACATGTGGCGCGACCTCTTCAAGATGGCGGGCGTCAAACTCCGTATAAGCACGGCCTTTCACCCCCCAGACGGACGGTCAGTCGGAGGTCGTCAACAAGGTCATCGCCATGTACCTCCGCTGTGCCACGGGTGATCGTCCTCGCACATGGGTCGACTGGCTGCCATGGGCAGAGTATTGCTACAATACTTCGTTCCACATCCACGCTACGCACCACCCCGTTCCAGGTGGTCTACGGCCGGCCTCCTCCGCCGCTGCTGCCGTACACGGCCGGCGCCGCCAGGACTGACACGGTGGACGCTCTTCTGCGCAACCGTGATGACTTTCTCGCAATGGTCCGCGAACGCCTCCTCCAAGTGCAGCAGTACGCCAAGCGCTACTACGACGACCACCACCGTGATTTGGGATTTGCGGTGGGCGACTGGGTGTGGTTGCGCCTCCTACACCCACTGGCACAAGCGTTGGAGCCCCGGCCCAAGGGGAAGCTCGGACCCCGCTACGCGGGGCCATTCCAAGTCTTGGAGCGGATTGGGCAGGTGGCTTACCGTCTCCAGCTTCCGGAGGGTGCCAGGCTCCATGATATCTTCCATGTAGGGCTGCTTAAACCCTTCCACGGCGATCCTCCGTCGGCGACGCCTCCGGTGCCGCCAACGCACGACGGACGGCTGCTGCCCGCCCCGGAGCGCGTCCTGCGAGCCCAGCTTTGCCACGGGGTCTAACATGTCTTGGTGCAATGGCGTGCGATGTCCAGCGACGACGCCACCTGGGAGCAGTTGCCGCACTTTCAAGACATCTACCCCGACTTTCAGCTCGAGGACGAGCTGTTTGCGGAGGCAGGGAGAGATGTTATGACCGGCATCACGTACGCGCGCCGGAAGCACGCACAGGGAGGGGCACCGGCCGGTCATTAGGGGCCCTAGGCCCATAGACTTATCTTCATTTAGGCTTATCTCCTATTTCTATCTATAAACAAATAGGATCTAGATTGATTTGTTAGGGGGGGATAAATATCCTCAACTGGGATGGAATTAATCAAGCAAGGCAACTATCGTTGCAGGGCTTCCCTGCCAACTGTCTCTCTCGCGCGTCCTGCCCTAGCCTCACGGCTCCCTCACGCCGGCCGAGGTCCAAGCCCCGTGCGGCGATAACGCACCGCTACTTCCTTCGAAGCCTCCGCTCCTCTCCGAGTTCTTCCAGGCACGCTATACCATTCCTCCACCAAGCAACGGGATAGTTTTTCATGGTTCAATCCAGTCATTTGCATCAATTAGCGATCCAACGGGGCATGGTATTATTGTTAGATGATGTCAGTGTTAGCGATATGCCCTAGACGTAATCATAGAGATGATTGTATCACTTCTATATTTATAATATTTTGAATAATATATTATGTTGTCCCTTGAATAAATATCTTTCATATCGATCAATAAGTATATGACTTATTCGTGGAACTCTTTATTTATGTTTTGATGTTATTCTAAATTATCCCTGATTTTATATCATTATGTGAGATAATTATAATTTACAAATCAATATATGTATTGATTGATAATCATGTTTCACGAATTATGGATATGGGATATCAAATCAATAATGTAGACACATATTAGAGAACATAATTTTGGATTGACCCACCATGAGACACTGCGGAAATTGTTATATTTTTAAGTGTCATCCGTTGGTCTCATACATAGTGTATATAAAATTCTTAGACCTGAGATCGTCATTGTTTCTTACATGTGTAATAGTTTACTTAGGGGATGCCAAACAGTACTGTATGACTAAGTAGTCATAAAGGTAGCTTTCGGGCTTACTATAAAACTGTAACACCCCAGGACCCACATTACCCTGGGATGCTACTAAGACTGCTCTACAACTAGCCAATTTACAAAATAAAATAAACTAGCAATAATTAATAAACAAGATAGTACAAGCAGAAGCATAAACAACTAAGGGAAAACAGAATAGAGATGACAATTCAATATTCATAATCAACTCCAACATAATGATCAAGGGAACAAATCCAAATTTAACATTATTAAGATGGAACAATCCTCAATAAGATAGCTAAGCAAAAGACTAGAATCCTTTCAACTTTATTTCAGCATTAAAATATAATCCAAGTGCATCAGTGTGGTGCCGCTCTACCCTTCCCATGCATGCTCAAAGTCCACCTGTAGGGAGGGGGAAACAAGGGTGAGATAAAATCTCAGCAAGCAAACTGTTTAACAGGCTATTCAAACTACAAACAATTATACATCATCATTTATAATTCCATACAACTACAACCACAATTCATGTCTACAATTATTAAACCACCACAACTTCCGTATTCATACCTCTTCAATTTCAGATTTAATTGGCATATGCATGCAATCATTCTATCCACGATTAGATGCAAGAGAAAACATTTAATCTTCTACAATCCACAATAGATTAATCATCAACATTTAATCTTCCACAAATAACAATGTTTATATCCTCAACCTCAAATCACCATCAATGACGGTAAAGCATTTAGCAAATAAATCTTGTTTGACCACTTTAAATCCTCGACCACTACCACTACCAAAAGCAATAAAACATATGTATGTCTTACTTCAATACTTTATTATTTCCCACATCCACAATTGATATCATCAATTACTACAGGAGAAAAGAATCTCATGCCACCATCACAACTCTTACCATACACAAGGAAGGAACCGCATTCCACGACCACAACCACAATCCTCATACCACAATTAGCTCACATGAGCCAATTCCACATTGCAACTATGAAGTTGAATATTCCACAAAATAACTTCACCACAACATATTGCATATGCATGCAAATGAATCTTTCCACAATGCAATGCATATGAATGCTTTCATGCTATGCTCCACATCACTCTTTCCAGGGCAGGAATTGAGGTGCATCGTATTACGGCAATATACGATGCTGTACCGGTACGGTCGCGGCTAAGTGCGGCGACATCCACATATGCATATGACATGATATGCCATGAATGATATGATAATCTTAACTCACATCAATCCATCTTCAAGGAACACTATCATGCTCACAACATATCCACATCCACCACATGTTATTTTCATGTTCCTCATTATAACATTAAGCAAGAATTCCACGTGTCTACTAGCAGATTATCAACATATCAATGGATAAATACTTGCTACCATCTCCACAATTAAGATTTCATGCAATCATGGCATAATGTATCAAATTATAATAATAATGTAAACTGAAAGTAGAAGGAATAACAAGTTAAACGGTAGCAACCACCGCTACGTTTACTTGCCTCAATCCGACGAAGCGAAGTAAAAATCAAGAGCGCTCAGGGACAAGACCACCTGTCCAAAAGACATCTCTCAGCACAAAGCCACAGCATACAAACACGACATAAATAATTAAAGACGTCGCTAGAACCCCGAACCCGCACTAACTCCTCTCCGCTCAACAATTCAGCAAATTACCCTCTGCAGCAGCGCTGCTTAACATTTTCATAACTTTAAAAATATTGATCCAAATACAGCAAACGATACCTATCTGGATTCATCACTTAAAAACCTACATTTTTCATGTAGAACACATATTTTATTTTGATCACAGCTAGGTGTAATTTAATGCCCAAAACAGAGGAAGAACTCTGTTCTGGCAGATTGGACAGCGGTATTCAATTGCGTCCCAGAAACAGTACAGGGGTCTAAGAATTCTGAATTTTATACAGCAGCTAGATATCTAAATTATCTACAACTTTCTCAATTACGGCCATGACCATAAAAATATTTTACTACCTCAAATTCACAGATTACCGTCGGTCTGTACCAATCTGCTCGCCTGACGAACAGCAGTATTCCCGACCCTGTAACTCCCAGATCCCACGGCAGAAAATTCCGAAACAAATACAGGAGATGATTCTGGAAGTCCTCTGCAACTTTCTTTTGGAGAGTCTGCAGGAAAATTCGTTTACTAGGTGAAAACCGCGCAAACAAACGCGCTGCGCGAATCAGTCTATAGGCAGACAGCAGCTAATCTCTAATCGGGCAATTAATCTATTAACTACCTTCAAAATCCGTGCCAAGAACCCTAACTATTCAGAAAAACAGAGGGTTTGGGATGAGGAAAAATTACCTAGATGAAGAATCACCCCTTTTTTTTCTCCTCCTCTTCTTCTCCTTCCTTCTCCTTCCTTCTTCTCCTTCTCCTTCCTCTCTTTGGCTCCAATGGCAGCAGCACTTGTGGGGGAGGTGGGGGCACCAACCAGGGAGGGGGGCTGCGCCCAAGAGGGTGGGAAAGGGGGGTGGCAGCTGGGTGTGGGGAAAAGGGGGAGGAGGGGGAGCCCTAGGGTTAAGTGGGAGGGGGTGCGGCCACCCCTTCCGGCCCCCAAGGTGGTCAGCCCACTCTCCAGGCAGCCCACTTAGAGGTTTTTATTTAGTTTTTAATTTATTTTATTCATTTTATACTGTTCTACAATTTTTACTTTTCCCTTCCCGCGTTTTGCCGAAAACCCGGCGACTCCGCGATTGTTTTAAAATCTTACGCCATATCGACGATCAGGGTATTACAAAAACATGCAAAGAAATATAAGCGATCAAAATAGAATTTGCCCCTCCTATATAACAATATTAGCAATGCCATAAAAAGAAATATACAAATAATGGAAATTCAAATTTTTAAATACGAATCTGAAAAGATGATCCAGCATAAGGAGGGAGGAATCTGAAATAAAAATTTAGATTTCCATATTTGAAATGTGTATAAATGAACAAGCCTATATATGTAGATGTATCTATATAATAAAATATACAACATACTACATACATATAAATATATATATATATATATATATATATATATATATATATATATATATATATATATATATATATATATATATATATATATATATATGAGGAGTTTAGCAATAAAGAAAATAAAAAATAGAATTAGGTGAGAAGGCAAGGGAACAAAATGAGGAAATAGAAATATGAAAATTAAGTGAGCAGCAAAGTTAACAAAACGTAAAAATGATACACATATGCACATAGCAATAAAAATAAAAAAAGGAGAAGAAATGAAGTCAGGCCGGCCAATACGGCCTGGCCCAACTCCTCTTTTCTTCTGCCTCGGCTGAAGCGGCCCAGCACCGCCTCTCCCTTGCTTCTGCCCGCGCCCCGCCCCCGCCCGCACTTCTTCTCCCCCTCCTCCCTGCCTCCTCCCGGCTCTACGCCCTTCTTCTCCCAGTGGCGCCCATGCGTTCGCCGGTCGTCATCGCTTCTCCGAGCCGTCCCATCACCGGTCGCCGCGCCAGCAGAAACCGCCAACGCCCCCGGTATCACGCCCCCCCCCCCAGTTGCCCACAGCTCGGTGCCATTGCCCCGGTTTCTTCCCCTGCCCTGTCGCATCACTCAGCCACGTGACGCAAGCCTCCTGCCATTCAGCGCGCGCAGTGCAAAGCTGCAACGCCGCACTGTGTAGTCACGCCCGAATCCCTCCTCAGGATCTGTCGCAGCTGTCCGATCATTTCCGCCGCCTGCCACCGCCGTCTTCCACCGCCGCCTGCCCCGAAAAGACTGCACGGTCGCCCCGCCCGTTGCCGGCTCCCTTCGGCCATCTATAAAACCCGAGTGGCCCTTCCTCCACTCCGCCACACTTTCCTCCACCTCCTGCCCACCAACGAATTGGGACCATGCCACGCCAATTCCTCTTCCTCAGAGCATCTTTGGAGCGAGGAGAAGTCGTCCCCACCACCACCCGAGCTTCCTGCAGCCCGAGCCGAGCCCGCGCCGTGCTCTTTCTCCAGTTGTCGCCGCCGTTCGCCGCCGGAACACCACGACCGTCTCCGAGCTCTTCTGACCCCCGAGGTAGCCCCCAAATCTTGCCAGCATGCTCCCTTAGCCGGTAATCGACCCCTAATGCCGTGTGCTGCCGCGCCCGCATTTGCCCTGTTTCGTCGCCGCCTCGGGTCGTCGCCGGCCATCCCTTCGGCCAAATTGACCAACGAGACCTCAGCCAAAGGTAGGCGCGGGCACGAGCAACCCATTTTGGGGATGCCCACACCCGGCCGCCGCTCCCTCCGTTAGCGGCGAGCTCGCCGTTCTTCGGCCAGAGGGAGAGACACTGTAGCGAGGGAGGAAGACCGATTAATTAGCAATTAAGACACATTTAATTGGATTAAGACATGACATTAATGCTGACAATGATTAACTAGATGCAATTCCTCACTGCTATGTGGGCCATGCCCGGTCCCACCTGTCATAGGCTCAGATAAAAGAGAATAAAAATAAAAGAAAGATTTAAAACTGGAAGTGGGACCCACCTGTCAGAGTTTTATTATTTTCCAGATTTATTGAACTGAGAACTTTAAACGGGTATAACTTATTCATTTTAACTCCAATTGAATGAAACAAATTTCTAAATTCATCTAAATTCAAGATTTGTCCAATGGAACTGAAACCATGATTTTTGAAGCCCATCTAAATTTTTGGTGTAAATTTGTTTGGTTTGCTAATTTTTTATCCAAATTTTCGCACATCGGAAAATAGCATACGAAGCCTAGGAAGAGGAAGCCGAAGCCGAAGCCAACCTCGACAGTCAAGACCAAGACACCAGTGATCAAGACGAGTCAACACTTTGATAATATTGAACCCATGTTTATGCAATTTATTTCCTTTTAAATTATCAACGTGCATGCTATTATTTCATGTGTTATTTTATGTTCGATTTCAACATGATAGCTATGCACCCATTATTGCACTTGTGAATATTACTTCCCTTGACACCTTTGGACATGTGAGCCTTGTCACCCTAGTAGAAATTATGATATTATAACTTTCTAAAATAAGTCCCTAGCTATACATTATGCTTAGATGTTTGGGAGTATTACAAATGCCCCAAAGACATTACCTTTGAACAAAGGAGAAATTGCTTTGGGAAGCTATGGTGGAAATGTTGGTATATTTGCTGGAAATAATTATATGTTACCAAAAACCCCAATATGCTTATTTATCTGGGCGGATGGTATGGGGTGTGTGAGGTGCAGTGGAAGCACATAATGGAAAGTGGTAGTACCGCCCAGATAGCCCTAAGGACCGAATCATGTGATGACCTCCCAGTGTATAACAGTACAACCACAAGCTGGCAAAATGTAGGTAGAGCTAAATAACTTGTATAGCTCTAAGGTGGTTACGTGAAGGTATGAACACAAGCAAACGGATGGATGGTTACATCCCCGCCTTTGCCCGTGATGGCTCACGGGGGACCCTTCTCGAGGGATGCACACATCCTACAGAAGGCAGAACCTAGCGGGCGTAACCACAATAGGACTATGCATCATAAAGGTTCTGTGATAATTTACTCAACCGCACGTCTAAAGTACCGTGTGGAGCAACGAGTGGATTATCTCTTGTAGGTAAAATGTACAAACTCTGCAGAGTAAAAAACTATTTGAATAGCCATGCCCACGATCAAGGGCGGACATGGGAACTTTACTAGATATAGTTCTGTTTCAAAATGTTTTATTGGTGGGATGGAAAAGTGGAGGGCAATGGAAAGCCTCTAGTTTGATTTGCATTGGGTGTCGTCCTAGCGATGAGATAAGCGGCTATAACGCTGAAAGAAAGCATATGGTGCTGATGCCATATGAATGAAATCTATGTTGCTAATGTTAGGATCTTATCATACAAAATTTGAAGTATGATTCAAAACTGCTAGGTCTTAGGGATCTTTTAAGTAATGTATTTAAAAGCATTTTATGGCAAATAAAATAAGCCCGAGCCTTCCTTTGATAAGCTATGCATGATAAATATTGCATTCTGTGTGTTAGCTCACTGAGCACGGTGGATTTGTGCTCACACTCGCATTACCAAATCAGAAACAAGAACTCAAGATCACTACGCTCATGAGGATGCCCCTGTTGGTGGAAGCAACGAAGAAAATTAGGGCGCTTTCTACTTCTTTGGGTCATAAACAAGAAGGCTTGATGGAGATTGTGTGCATATATATTACCTAAGCTTAGATAATATATGTTGTACATATCTACCCCCAGTCGCTTGTCTGTGGCTATGGTCTTACTTTTGCTTTCGTTTCCGCTGCTATTATGAGATGTAGTCATTTGGCCTGTTCGGCCCTATTATAAACTGCCACCCGACGAGGTGTAATTTAACTCTGATCTGTTATGTTATGTTTTTATGTGATGTATGAGTTAATACAGCAATGTACCTGTGTGCACTATCTACTGATCCAGGGAATAGTGCAGTAATACATAATGGATTCTGGGTTGAAAAATCCGGGTCCGACAGGTTGATTACAAGGTGCAACTAAAACACCACCCTTTTCTCTCTTAAGTTCTCTCTCTCACAAACCATGGAAGGAGATAAGGTGGTAGAGCAAAAACTAAACTCTAGAATCCTTGAGTCTCCCACCTTCTCTCATCCCCTCTAAATAACCAACACAACTCTAATGGGCCAACTCATTAAGCTTACCAAGGAAATCCATCAACTCCACTAACACGGGTTTTACACACACGCACGTTTCTCAAAGATTTTACAAAACTCAACCCGCTAACTCCTTAGCAATTGATCCATTTATTAATTTTAGCTCTCCTTGATCTAAACCACTTCTCCTTTGCTCGTCTCCACACCGTGGTTTTGATCAAGGCACCAACCTGGTTTTTGGCTAACTACCAAAATACCCTCAATGAAGCTTTCGGACAGTTTCTCTTGATTCCATCTTCATCTTCACATCAAAGCATCTCCCCATGCTTTGATATGCAGTCCGTAGTGCCTATTGACTAGCTGTCACGTCTTCACACATTCAGACTCCCTCGAACCGTCTCTTCGTGCATCGACCTCATTATGTGGCGCACCACATGCACCAACTCACCTCTTCATGATCTTTATCTTTTCTGTGCTTCCCACTTGAGTCACATAGCCTCATCCGGACTTACATGACTACTCCAACCTCAGCTCTCTCACCTAGTAATCTATTGTTGTTGACCGCTACGTTCTCCAAGTCATCTACACATCTAAAGACCAAGCAACTATATCGAACATAAGTTCCATGTACTTAACTAATGTTAGTCAAAACTATACATGATGCAATGCAACACAACCCCTTATGGCTTCCAAGCCATGAACCGATCTCAAACCAACTCAGTTCAACTCATCCTGATCTCTTGCAATAGCCATCGGTCTGACCGCTCTTCCCACACTGATTGTACCGCTCCGGTCAGACCGCCAACCACTGCCTGGTCTAACCGGCCACCTGGTGTGACCTCATTTTTAATACCAGTCACATCGGCAACTCATCCCAGTCCAACTACCAACCATGGCCGGTATGATCGCACATGATCAACACCAAAACAACTCTCTAGAAAAAAAACAACTGCCAAATTCTTTTATATTGAAGGAATGGAGTTTTATACATTAAAGAGAAAGATGCTTGTCAGCAGATACGTGTAACAATATGATGGACTGGACTTTCCAAAAAGCATGCATCAGGCAGGAAAAATGAATTTCTGAATTGTATGTTTGGCTTTTTATTTCTACTATAAAAATTATTTGACTTATTTGGTGGCGGTGTGACAAATGCTAATGTCAGGTGCTTGCAAATGGTGGCCCATTTCCTTGTGAACGTCTTTGATGACGCCACTTGCCTCCTTGTGAATGCTCCAAGACCGCGACCAATATGAAATCCCGAACCTTTCTTTGGTGGAACTTGTGGAAAAAAAACTAGTGGAGGAAGGTAGCTAACACTTGGTTCCTGCAGGAGCGCGACAGGGGATGTTGGTGTCAAGGCAGCACGACCCAAGTACGGGAGGAGACGTGCAGCGGACAGGGTGCGCGGTTACAGACATGCAACGGCAGGGCTAGTGAAAAACTGGGGCGCGTGAATTATCCGAGCTCGGCGTATTCTAGATTTAATTTAAGCTCATCTTAAGCTCTAAATGAGTTAAGCTCGAGCTTGATCTTGAACTCGTGAGTTTCAATAAGCCGAGCTCAAATAACTCATTAGGACTTTATTCAAGCTTAAATATTAATGTATATTAATTCATACTGAGCTTACTCGAGTTGAGTTCAAATTCGAGTTTTTCTTATTGTTGAAAATTAGTACACGTTGAATTGTTTTGACGTAATCGAGTTTACTTGAGCTGAGCTCGAACTTGAGTTTTTCTTATTGTTGAAAATTAGTGTATGTTAAATTATTTTGACTATTATCGAGTTTACTTGAGCCGAGCTCGAACCCACTCGTGCTTGGATCAAGCCGAGCTCGAGTGTAGGTCTAAACTCGAACCCCAACCCAGACTCGCTCGAGCTCATCTCATTTACAACTTACGAAACAGTTAAGGTGCGCGATAGCAAACATGCAGGGAACCTACCACAGACTAGGAGCGCTGGAGGAACCTGCTGCCGCGGTACCTGGGCAAGGTAGGCTTGGCTAATTAGGGTTTTTTATTATGGCTTTTTTTAGCTGTTGTTGTTTGTTGGCTTTTGGCTGAAATTATACATTACCTGTTGTTAGCTTTTTCAGAGTTATTCAATTGAAGAAAAATAAGAAAAAATAAAAAATGTTGCTATATCTCCTCAGATAATACAAAGAAAAAAAGAGAAAAGCAAAACAAAAAAAGAAGGGCAAAAAAGCATAAAACTAAAATTAAACATCAACGTGTTTATTTTAGTTTCTGGTTTCTAAAAAATACAAACATAAAGTCGAAATAAATTGGACCAATTCACTCATCCGTGGATGCATGCTGCATTAATTGTGCAAGCTTTTTGCATTAGAGCAAGTTTAATAGTATAGATAGCTGCTATCTCCAATACATTTCCATGTCATCAAAAGATAATGATGCAGCTAACTATACAATAAGCTGGCTATAAGTTGTCTCCGCAAGAGCTCTCAATCATTTAATACATACATGGGTATTGATAATTTAATACATGCATGGGTATAGCAGTTAGTTCTATTGGTACATGCATGGATAACGCCTCTTTTCCTGTGCTATAGTCTGACTCTTGCATGGGAACCGGCTTGGCTCTCTGTCTCCTTTTCTCTCCCCTCCACATAGGACTATGCTGACATGAATTCCCTTGTAGCTAGCACAGTCAGCCTTAGAGCATCTCCAACAGTATGAGCTAGTTACTAGCTCTAAGACAACTTCTCCAATAGTACTAACTTTTAGCACATAGCTCATAACATAAATAGCCTCACATGACACTCTCACATAATCTTGGAATGTGTGTATGAGACTAGCTCTTGATCAAGAGCTAGTTTTTCTCTCTCTTCTATTAAAATATGAAATAATATGCTTAGAACTAGCTCATAAGTCACTATTGGAGATGCTCTAGGCATCTCCAATGGTTCTAGCTAGCAACTAACTATAAGACCTCCACATCATTTATATAGTACACACTAAAGCTAGCATTCTAAAGAACTATCTATAAGGATAGCTATTTGATGCTTACATGCACACGCAGAATTTATAGAGGCTGTCTCGTTTGGCGTTATAGACTAGTGCTTAAGGAAGAGCTGGCTCGGTTTTTTTTGCATACCCTCTTTCCTTCACATAGGATATATACTGATGTGTACATGCATATAGCTAGCTGACTCAGACCATTGGAGATGCCCTTATTAAATTTGCTCTTAGAGCAAGTTTAATAAGGCTGACTGTGCTAGCTATAAGGGAATCCATGTCAGCATAGTCCTATGTGGAGGGGAGAGAAAAGGAGAGAGAGAGCCAAGCCGACTCCCATGCAAGAGTCAGGCTATAGCATAGGAAAAGAGGCATTATCCATGCATGTACCCATAGAACTAATTGCTATACCCATGCATGTATTAAATTATCAATACCCATGTATGTATTAAATGATTGAGAGCTCTTGTGAAGACAACTTAAAGCGAGCTTATTGTATGAGTTGATTGCATCATTATCTTTTGATGACATAGAAATGTATTGGAGGTAGCAGCTATCTGTACTATTAAACTTGCTCTTAGAGCAAGTATAATAAAAGGCTGTTAGTAGGCTGTATGCTGAGGTGGAGGAGAGAGAAGAGAGGTGGGCTGTAAACTTACAGCCAGCTGAAGCACAAGAACCAAAAAACTTTGTGAGAGAAAGGGGTGGATCATACAGCCTTCAGCTGACTGTAACTACTATATGAATGAACTGGTAAGTAGGCTGTAAATATCCATATAGCCAGCTGAAGACTGTATTATTAGCCTTGCTCTTAAAAGATCTCTTGGTACGGCCCCATCTGCATGATGGCATGGTTTTGCTTTTAAAAAAAACTTGGGCACCGTGTATGCATGTATACATTTAAAATTTAACCGCGAATGTTGCAGCTGCCGTGGACTAGGATCGCAAGAGGTGTAGGATGGTGGCGCTCTTTCCGTGCTGCTTGTTCTTGCCGCGGGGTCCAATTCCGCGGCATCCTCTGTCCTGTCTAGGCTATCGCGGTATGTTACATGGCTATTTTTACAAATTCGTCAGCACGGTGCAAGAGAGAAGGGTCAATAGTGCCATTGGCGCCAAAGTAGTGCACCGCCTCTTAATTTGCTCTGGCCGGTATGTGTTGACTCGTGAGGTAGAGGAGGAAATACCGAGTAAAATCTCGGCAACGGCAATGCGAGCACCACCATGCTCTGCTTCTCCAACTCCCGTTCCCACCGCCGCTGCCCTCTCTGCGCTCCTCGCCCGCTGCGCCTCCCTCACCGCCGCCCTCCACACCCGCCTCCTCAGGACCTCCCGCCTCTTCCGCCCGGCCTTCCTCGCCAACTGCCTCGCCGCTGCCTCGTCCGGCCTCCGGCGTCGCGCAGCTCTGCCACGCGTCCACCGCTAACCGCTTCTTACACAACATCCTCCTCGCCGCGCTGCTCAAGTCCCGTGACCTCCCAGCCGCTCGCGGGTTGTTCGGCGGAATGCCCCACAGGGACACCATCGCTTACAATTCCATGATCGCTGGCTACGCTGACCGCGGACGTGCCGACGAGGTGTTCCAGCTTATTCGCACGACGAGGAAGCCTGGCGTCAAGCGTAGCTGCTTTTCACCTTCTCCATTGTTTAGTCGGCTGTCTGCTCTGCTCGCCACGGCATGCAGGTTCACGCAGCTGCTTTCCGCCACTGTTGCACGCATCAGAATGCTGTAGTTGGCAACACAATCGTTGATATGTATCGGCGGCGGCCTCATCGAATACTCGGTGCGCATGTTTTGGAGTATGAATGAACAAGGTATCGTTTCTTGGAATACTGTCATGTCAGTGTACAAGGATGATGGCCAGAACAGTCGAGTATTTGAGTGTTTTCGGTCGATTAGGAGCAATGAGTTTTTGGTTGACGAGTGCAGTTTGTCGACGGTGCTCAGCGTGTGCATGGATGTGAAGGATTTGGCTAAGGGTGACCAGCTCTTGGTCCTTTCCGTCAAAATGGGGCTCCTATCAAATTCTATCGTTCGCAGTGCTGTTATTGGCCTGTTGTGTGTGTCTAACAGACTGGCTGATGCTGCTTTCCTTTTCGAAGGTATGGCAACATGGGATTCAGAAACTTGTAATGCAATTATATCAGGCTATGCCAGGAGTGGGATAACGGAACAAGCTCTGGGCCTCTTTGCGATGGCACTACGACATGTTGTTCTTCCAACTGAGTTCACTTTTGCAAGTGTGCTGAGATGGAGTTCGTGCTATGGTTTGATGGAGCAGGACACTCAAATTCATGCGCTGATTTCTAAACTTGGGTTCGGGGATGATGTTATTGTTGCCAACTTGCCACTGCCCTCATTGACATGTATTGTAAATTAGGTTCCTTGAAGCATGCCAGGAAACTCTTCAACAGGTATGTATCAAGGATTTGGTATCATGGAATACAATGGTCATTGGTCTATCGCATAATGGGAGAGGTAAAGAAGCTCTCCAAGTTTTTCGGTGGATGCTGAAGTGTGGTATCCAACCAGATAGAATTACTCTTTTTGGAGCTTTATCTGCCTGTAGCTTGGTTGGTCTGGTTTATGAAGGAATAAACATTGTTTCCCTGTTTAAAGACAATTACCATGTCGTTCCTGGCTTGGAGCACTATACTTGTGTGGTTGACATCTTAAGCCATGCAGGAATGTTTAGAGAGGCAGTAGATTTTGTAGAGAACAATTTGCAAAAATGTAATACTGCTGCTTTCTCCAATATTCTTGAGGCCTGCATGATTCAAGGGAACTTTGGCATGGCAGAGTCAATCGCAGAAAAGATGATGAAGCTGAAGCCTTGATCCTCACTGCCATACATTCTTTTGGCTCAAACATATGGCACTAGATGTAAGTGGGAAAGCATGGCTAGAATGTGGAAGTCAATGGAAGATCAAGGAGCAAAGAAGGTTCAGGGATGTAGCTGGCTGTGTATCAAGAATGAAATCCCATGTGTTTACATCTGAACAATTGTTGCATCATGGAAGAGAAGCTACGTATGCAGTGTTAGATCAGTTGTTTTGGAACATGATGGATCACAGATATGCTCATGGTTGTGTTGAGTCTTTCTATAGACAAGAAGAGCCCAAGAATAGTGAGAGTTTTGCTTGCCTTCAATTGTTCTTTGATTACACTCCATGAGCTGTGCAACAAGTTACCTTGACAATATGGAAGCTAACAACGAGCTTTGGAGTGTCAAGCAGGCAAATACCATGGACACTGTGTTATGGCCAAGATTGGAACGACGGAGTTTGTACAAATGCGAAATTGGTGGCCGTAGCTTGAAGAGGCGCTGGCGGTATGGAGGAGGCGAGGAGCCAGCCAGCAGTCTGTTGTGCGCTGGCGCACAAGACGTGCAGGGAGGAAGAAGGAATATCTTTCTTCTTGATTTCTTTCAATCATGTGGCAGCCCATATATATATGGCTAACCCCTAACAATCCATCTCTAAAAGCAAATCTTAACTAATTAGGAAACCAATCTCTAATATTATATCTAGTACTAAGAAAGGAAATTTATTCGGGAAACCTAACCGGTCTTGACCGACACGGCTTCATGCAGTCGAGTCCGGCTGTAGCCCGTCCGGCACGGCCGCTCCTGCCGCCTGTGTTGCCGTGATCTCTTGGTCGCCCGTGGTCGCCGTTTGCCTGGTGCGTCGCACATAGCAGCGGCCGACCATAACACACGGAGAAAAAGGCATTGCCCTAAAGAGCCTCCTACCCGTATTCTTCCTCTGTTAGAGGTGTACAGAAATCAAATAATCCGATAAGGTGGCCAAAGAGCAGCAATCAGGTTTAAGTTTGTCATTTATATATGTTAATGCATATATTATGTTGTTTTCCAAATTGATTAATTTATTTGAGGTCTTTTTTGCTACAGAAATGGTATGGTCTCATACAAAGCTGGTAGGCTTCCATGGCATATATGTTACTAGAAACCTTTTCTAGTACAATAGCAAAAGTTCTATGCTACTGTTTTGTGATAACAAGTGTTGTTTGGCAGGTGGGTCGTAAACTCTTGTTAGAATTGCCTGAATTGGATAGGCCTCCAAAGAAGATGATGTGAGTCTCTTTTCAGCCAACTTCTGGCCTTTGAAGATTTTTTTTGGTAGTTTGAAATGACCTGAATATTTGAAGCTGGCATATTGAGGAGTATGTAGCTAATTAGCTTTTGATATGGACATTTTCACTTGTCAGCTAAGAAGCACCGATACGCCAGTTACAAGCTGTTCCTGTATCGTATACATATCCGATACGGCGATACGGTATCGAAAAGTATCAGCTGAATTTGATTTTCAAAATAAATAAAATTAATTGCAATACTTCATTAATACTGCCTGATACTTGTTGGCTCAAAACTATTCAAACAAAAAAAACCCATTGCTAGCCCGGCCCAGTTGTAACCCCTAACCGGCTAACCCTATCCGATTTTATCCACTACCTCGTCAGCTGCCTACCCACCCAGGCATTCACTCGCCTCTATATGCCCGGCTGCTGCTCTCGAGTCTCGCCACTCGTCGTCGCCCCTCGCTAGCTGCCCCCTCCCTGGCTCTCCATGGCCCTGCTCGCCGGCTGCCCTCTCAATTGCTTGCCCCTAGATCCCGTCGTTCAGCCGCCGCCTGCCGTCCCCTGGATCTCCAGTGGCGTGATCCCTCCATTCAGCGGTATGGATAGATCCCATGCTTTAGTTTGAATTTCATTTTCCATTTTTATTGTAAATCATATAGTGCTCTTGTTAGCTAAATAATACCATGCTTCAGTTTGAATTTCATGTGTCTTTATGAATATGTTGCAGTCATGTCTAACAATGTGCTTAGTGCTTACATGCATCTCTTTCTCATTGTTACCCATTTTCACTAGTGAGCAGCAACCGTTAAGATTGAATCCTGCTGAAATTTCTGAAGTTATAGCCGAAGTTTGTTGGGTAAGTCATCTTTTTTTCTCTACTTCCAATTTCTCATAAAAATTTCAAGTTTAATTCGATCCTGTTATGCTTGGTTGGTATGTAAGATATGTGCATCATGTGCATTTTGTGTTGTGATTAACAGGTTAATGTGGAATGACTTGAAAATGTGTTCAAGGCTGCCAAGAGAACACCAACAGTAAAGAAGATAATTTATACATCATCGTTCTTCGCAGTTGGCCCAACGGATGGTTATGTCGCAGATGAGACACAAGTAAAATTGTATTGTTGAACTGTGTTAGCTTATGTCGTTTTCAGTTTTGCAAGTTCCTATGAAAATAAAATGATGATGTTTTGTCTGTAGATGTTCCTGACCATTTATTTTCTTAATATTATCTGTAGATGTTCATATTTTGTGAATTAAACTCTTGCTATAAAGAAGGTTCTTCAAGATAAACCCTACAAGAACCGTGAGCTGCAGACCATGCACCTTCTTGACCGCCCAAATGTTGTCGCTCTGAAGCATTATTTCTTTTCTACAACTGAGAAGGATGAACTGCATCTACACTTGGTAATGGAGTATGTGTTCATCGTGTTGTGAAGCTTTGCAACAAGCTGAACCGGCGTATGCCACTTATCTATGTGAAGTTGTATATGTACCAGGTAATATTTTGTCATTTGCCCATTTTGGTTATTTGTTCTTGTTATTTTAATATACTTTGTTGCTTGGTACTGTCCTAGCATGTTTTTATTGGGATTCATGAACAATGTCTATTATGCAGTCCATAATTGAAAGTAGCGAGTGGGGAAGGCAAGGAATAATGGAATATATAGCATTCAACAAGGTAATATCAGTTTCTCGCTCTCTCGTGGCCTCTCTATATTTTTTTAATTTTTAAATACATATATACTTGCCGTATCGACATATCCTTATTATTACAAAATATCGTATCACGGTATCGTTATATCTATATCACCGTACCTGTATCACGTATCAGGGTATCCTAACTTGTCAGTCGTCAAAAAATTGTATTCCAAAGCTTCACACTTGCTACTAGATGCCAATAATGTACTATGCTAACATCTTTGGAAAGTAAGCAATGTTCGTTTGTTCAAATTGCCCAACAAATACCTTGTAATTTTCACAATGCGGACATGCCTATTTGGTAATCAAGTAACCTAGCTGTAGGTTACTTTCGTTACACTTCATTATGATATTGATTCTAGGGCATCTTTGGGATATTTACCATGCTGTATTTTTCATATGGAAATTTGCTTATGATGTTCGGTAAATTAAGGATTCTAACGATTCTTTTGTGCTCTTTTGTCAGCTGTTATATCTGCAAAATCATTCAGTGTACAATGGTTGTCTTGTTCCGTTAATTGTAGCTCGGCGGATTCTCATCAAGGAAAACTTCAGCACACGAACGGCGGACATGCAACATCGATGCGTCTGGTTTCAATGATTATGATGCGTCGGTATTCCAGAAACCTGGGCGGATTTTCAGCAACGTCAGTTGTGGAGAAAAGCAGCTTTGACATAAATTAGTTTCCTGCTATTTTGACGCTTCGGTAATTGCAAAGCAAGGTACTTTGAAAATTGTGGACTGTTAATCTTTTATTTATGGTTGGTGTTGTGCGGTACATTCTGCCATCCCTCTCATCTCGTCTGCTCTTCACATTTTCACATTTTAAAAGTGCTTCTGTGGATGGATCTATGTGTATATATATATATATATATATATATATATATATATATATATATATATATATATATATATATATATATATATATATATATATATATATATATATATATATATATATATATATATATATATGTTGTTTATAGGATCTTCTGTAAAAGATTTGACCATCTGCACATCTGTATATGCATATGGCGGGATGATTTGCTATGAACTATGTGTGCAATTTTCAGATTTGGGATAATTATTTTTTATTTTTAAAAAATTTATAACTTATGTATGATATACTTATTTAAGATCTGTCGCAATGCAGTAATAACACTGGTGATAGGTGCCTAAACCTTCCCATTCAACAGTAAAAGGTTGCCTGTGGCATCCAAAACATTATTTTTATTTGAAAGCTTTCTTCAGTCTATCCATAGAACTCTATCCAACACGGGTACTTCTGTAAGTGTTGGTGTATATACAATGGCGAACCACGAATTGAACATGAAGAGGGCCAAGTAACCTGAAATTGAACATGAAGAGACCAAATATAGACAATTAAAAAACAAAATGTACATAACAATATCTTTAAACTCCAACATGACTATGATAACTAACAAATATAGTACTATGCTTTCTTGTTTGCCAAATAGAAAAGAAATTATAATTCTATTAACTTAAATTTGGCCCTAGGCTACCGAGAAGATCATATATCTTAATAATTTTATCAGAATTGAACTTCTATGCAAATTCTTTCTCTATACAGACAACCAGAGAATCTTGAAGGAAGCTATCTCCCATTTTATTTCGAAGACGGGTCTTAATGAGATTCATAGCTGAAAATGCTCGCTCAGTAGTTGCAGTTGCCACAGGAAGAGTTAGCACGAACCTTAGCAATCTGTCTACCATTGGATAAATAGTAGCTTTACCAGTCTTAACTAATCCATTTGTCAAATCAGCAAGCAAGGACAAACTCTTTAGATCAAGATGGTTGCATACATCAAGCTGGTAATGTGGTAGTTGACATTCCAACTAAATTCTCTCTTGGCTGAAAAATCTGCCGGATAGAACTTATCCACACTAAAGTACGTATATCTAACATGTTAAAAGAGGGAACTCTTAGATCTAAGGATACACTTAGTGTCAAAAGTTCTATTGATTGTACACCAAATCTTTCATTCAACTCATGTAACTGTTGATCTATTGCGACCTTAAAGACATCCATTTTATAGTGGTGATGAGTGTCAGTATTATCATGCTTATTGCGAGATTTAGTCACATCAACATAACTACAATTTATATAAGATTTGTTAGATTCATGGTTTACACAAAAATAACTTATAAATATTGTCATCTAAATATATATTAGATATGGGATAGTCCTGGTTGATTAATTTGCAGGTCCCAACCTGAGTCATGTCGTAGGTCAAAAGTGAGCGTAGCGTAGGCCATGAGAAGTCTCACTCGGCTCAAGAGGGGGTCCCGGTCTGGTGGATTCCTTACTGAGGTGAAACCTTAGTGTTAGCTTGGCCAGGTTAAAAGCTTTGCATTGTAAAGGCTTTGTCATGATATCTCCGACGTACACCTAAGGAAGTGTGTTAATCGCGTGGCAATATGAGATATCTTATGGGTAAAGCTGTACAATCTCTGCAGAGTGTACAATCTATCCTAGATAGCCGTGCCCACGGTCATAGTCATGCTAAGTAAAGTTTTTCACGGATTAGATTTTGTTTTTCAAAATGGTTTATGAAAACCTTATGGATGGATGGAATCCATAAGAGATTAAAAGCTTATGGATGGATGGAATCCATGAGTGCTTGGAAGCGTGTAGATGGATGGAATCCATACGAGATCTTTTGGGAAAGATGGTCCGGGTGGGATGCCCGTGGTTAGGTTAGTGTAGGGGATGGACCTGTACTAACGGTATTAATTTCATTTACAAGTACTGTTTTTACTTACTGTATTAAATTTAGTAACTTCAATCTATTTATTGTATTTCTTTAAATGTTGTTTTATGCTCAAATAACCCTATATGCCTTCATTTGTTGCCTTTATCATTATATTGCATTTTTCCATGTGACTTGCAGAGTACAAGTTTGTACTCACCTTGCTATCTCCACACAGAGGAAGACAACTTTGACTACGGTGAAGATCAAGACAAGTAGGCTGCGTCTTACTGTCGTTTGCTTGTGGGCAGGCTCAGTGGGCTTCTTCCGCTTCGGTGTTTTTCTTCCGCTTCTTATGTTTAAATTTGGTTTATGTGCCGTGAATATAAACTTTGGCAATCATGTCCATATTCAGTTAATAAATGTCATTATGGTTGATATTTATCTTTGTTGTCCACTGTGTACACTAGTTGATCCTGGACTAGTGCGATTTACACAGAGGATCCAGGAGTTGTTGCTCTGGGGTCCAACACTATTCTTGCATTGGGTGATGATATCATCATAAAAGCTCGAGAGCTTCTCATCAACAATCCTCACAGTGATAGGTACCTTCCCTCATCACCTTCGGCAAATAAGCAACTGTTTGTGCTACGATGTCATCCCAATTGACGCTTCCTATACTGTTATCATAGTCAACATACATAATTAAGTTCTTGTGATGGTTTGTCACTGCAACCATGCTATTAATGTCAGCGTCCTTCTTGATGATTCTCAAACCTTCGCCAACATGTTTCCCTAGCAAACACCAATAAAGCTTCAACCTTTCACTCATGCATAGCCGAGCTATTCCACAGAATCATCTATCTAGAGAGGAGACCATGTATCTATCTCACAATGATCAAACCAGTTCCATTCCCACCAAGATAGCTCCAGTTGCAACCCTGTTGGGGAAAACCCCACCATGGTGAACTTCCATTGTGAATTCGTCATCATCAGGCCCTACATTGTTAACGGAGTGACTTAATTTCAGGAAAACAAGATTTTGTGAATTTGGCTCAACACATCGCCACAATCCAAAACCCCTATATTACTAAAAATAGCAATGCACCAATGTCGGCCGCTTCGCAGAGCAAAATCGCAACCAAAATCACAACCAAAATCAAAACCTAAATCAAGACCAAGCCGGGCACTAAAGCATGAAGCACATACCATACTTAGCGTGGTCACCATGCTTGTCTTCAGCAACCCAAGGACCTCCTCTTTGGTTGACGAAGCCGGTAACCCAAGGACCCCCTCACCGTCGCCTCTGCACAAACGCCTCAGAGCCCAGTACAATTTTGGATGAATCCGGTGGGGGATATAATGATGCGGAGTGGCAACGCTGGAGAGTCCACGTTAAGGTCAACCTTCCATGACAGCGGTCAAGGCCAGCCCAGCCTCTTTTGGACCTAAAAATGACCCACTTAAATAGGTTTAGATACCAGATTGGATAGTTCAAAAGATTAGTGTAACATCCTGAAAATCTAAACGTGGAAATATGGAGTTTTTGAGTTATTTTGCAGTGTGTTTTATTTGAATTTGGAGTTGGTGAGCTACATTTAAAAATTTGGTTAAGGTTCCCAAAAATAATAATAAAGAAATGCCAGAAATGAATAAACATGTTCAATTGATAAGAAAAATTTTTTTAGAAAAATGAGCCATGGATGGAGGAGGAACTTTGTATTAAAGTACAAAAATTTTATAAAGACAAATCACAAGGGGCAGTAAGAATATATATACATAAAGCATATGAAAAAGGAAAGGCACCTATGGAAATAAACAAGTAAATTGGAATAAAGTCTATATACAAATATGTATACACATAAGTATATAAATATCCATATACATATAGTGACAATAGCAAAAGTGAATAAATAAAATAAAAAAATGAAAGAGGAGGGGATCAGACCAGGCCAACTCGGCCCAGCTCAACCCCCACCTCCTCCCCCTCATTCCTCTGCCCGAGTGGCCCCCCTCACGGCCACTTTTTTTCTTCTCCACCCCCACCCCGCTCGCTCTTCCTCCGAGCGCGCAGCCCCTGCTCCCTCGCGCTCCGCCTCCACAGCCCAGCCCGCGCAACGATCCCTGCACTCGGACCAGCAAGCACCTGGCTCGGACCAACGGGCGCTGCCCTCCTGTCCGCTCCCGACCGAGGCCCTCTGCCGCCGCCTCTTTTTCTTTCCCGCGCCACCGAGCTCTGCCACCGCCCCTCTTTTTCTCGCCCCCTCCCTGCTCGGTCGCATCATGCACGCGCAGCGCCAGCTCCCTTCACCACCCACGCGATGCTCAGGCCATCATGCCGAATCCTAGCAGATCTTGCGCACAGCCCCGCCGCCTGCAACTGCCTGCCCCGCCGCTCACCGAAACGACCGCACGGGCACCTCCTGATGCCGGCCCTCCTCACGCGCCTATAAGAACCCCCGAGGGCTCCCCTAGCTTCCCCACACCTCAGCCCACCTCCATCTCCCTTCAATCGAGAATTCGAGCCCTCTCACCGCAAATTCTGCTCTTCTTCTCCACCTCTAGCCACTAGGTGTCCCCGCTAATTCCCGCCGGGAAACTTCAATTCCGCCCGCCGGAGCCATCTCCAGAACATCGTGAACTCGTCCCCAGCCTTCCCCAACTTCTCGTCGGCCGTACCTCACCGGCTCCGAACCGCCGCCACCGCTCGCCGCCGGCCCACCACCGTGCGCCCCGACCTCCGTCGACCCCACCACCGGCATCCCCTTCGCACCGGGGATGCGTTTTCGCACATCCCCGAACTTCCCCGACCACCGTTCGCCGTCGGCACCGCAGCCCCACCGTCGCTCTCCACCTCCTCTGCCCGACACCCTCCGCTGGTTGGTATAAGGGGATAAATCCCCCTATAGGGGTAAGCAACACCGTGAGGCTCTCCTGGCTAGCAGCGCAAATCCCTCCCCCCCCCCCCGACTCCCTGGCCGCGCGCGTTTGAGCCCCCGGCTCCGCAGCGCGCCGGGTTGAGTTTTCTTTTATTTGCCTCGGTCTGACCGGTGGGCCCCACCTGTCAGTGGCTGCGGCTCCCGAACGGCCCACTGACAGCAGGGTCCCACTTGTCAGAGGCATAGTTATTTAGCAATAATGACTAGTAATTAAAGGTTAATGACAGACATGAATGCTAGTAATGGATGATTATCAGATATTCCTCACTGACATGTGGACCCTATCACAACATTAAAATAACCCTGGGCCCACCTGTCATAGATACAACACATGGAATAATAAAATAAAAAGAATGAATTAAAAATGCCAGTGGGACCCACCTGTCAAGATTTCATATTTATTGGAATTTCCCTGGACTGAGAATTTTAAATGAGCATAACTTATTCAATTTAACTCCAAATTGAGTGAAACAAATTTTTAAATTCATCTAAATTCAAGATCTATCCAATGGAACTGGAACCATGATTTTTAGAGTTCATTTGGATTTGTGGTGATATTTTGAGTGATTTGCTACTTTTCTTTTTATTTGGATTTCACGCACGGTAAAATAGCGTATGAAGCTCAAGAGGAAGAGGTCGAGGCAGTCACCCTAGAAGCTCAAGAAAATCAAGACCTCGACCCCTGTGACCAAGGCGAGTTAACACTTTGATCATGTTGAACCTACATTTTTTGCAAACCTACTTTTGTTTAATTTATCAAATTGCATGCTGTTATTTCATATGCAAATATATGTTTGTTTGAAGATTCTAGTTACATACCATTATTCGACTTGATAGTATTATACCCCCTTTGACATATTTGAATATCTGAGCCTTGTCACCCTAGCAAAAATTATAATGCTAACCTTTCGAAAATAAGTCCATACCTATACGTCAGGCTTAGTACTGCTTAGATATCAGGGGCACCAAAAATGCCCCATAACCTCACTTTGAATCTTGAGAAATTGGTTTGGGCAGTCATGGTGGAAATGACTGGTATATTTGGTTATAGATATTTTATGCTCCCCAAAAATCTCAAGTTGCTTAATTATCTGGGCGGATGAGAGTGGTGCAGTGGAAGCACAAAGTGGTTAGTGGTAGACCCGCCCGGATAACCCTAAGGACCGAATCTTGTCATGACCTCCTATGTAAAACAAGTACAACCACAAGTCTGTAAAGTACAACTTGGCTTAGTAAATTTACTAGACCCTGAAAGTCATCATCATGGAAGTAGTGCAAGTGGCGGCCTGGGTGGCAGGCTTAAATGGGACACCCGCAAGTGGCGGCCTGGGTGGCAGGCTTGAGGGTGAAGTTCTTCTACGACGCGCTAGTAGTATGGGTAGCCAGCTGCTAGGCGCATAGGAGGGGAACATCCCGCACAACGAATGGGACCCACCGCAAATGGGAGCAACCCATAGGGTGAGATGATGGAGGGGCGAGGTATTTTGAACGGTTACTGTGATTGTTTGCTCAACCGCTGTCCTAAGGGTAGATCTCATTTTCCCCATCGAGATAGCTACCCGCGGCGTGTTCAGCATGTTGCAGATGCTCCGACTCACTCCCTCGTAGCAGTTGGACCTAACAACAGCTTCAGGTCTGCTTATAGACCTTCTGCTTCGAGTGACAGAGAGCGTAGGGTAGATAGAGGTTAGTCGTGCTTGACTACTTCATCTGCTCGACGTGTTACTCAGTATTGGGTGCCAAAATCACTGTTGATTTACCCCAGTACTGAGACTTTACTCTCTTGTTGACTCAGGTTCGCCGGGCAGGGAAGGGAAAGGTTTGGCTCGTCGACTCCGGGTGTTCACGACACATGACCGGAGATTCTTGTTAGTTTTCTTCCCTAGCCCGTGCTCCAGGTGATGAGAAGATCACCTTCGGAGATGCTTCATCTGGGCGCGTCATCGCCAAAGGTACTGTGCGTGTGAATGATTCTTTCATTTTGAAAGATGTTGCCTTGGTTAGTAAGCTGCAATACAATTTGCTTTCAGTTTCTCAGCTTACCGATGACGGTTTCGAGGTGAGCTTTAAGAAAAACAATTGCAAAATTCTTGATTCTTCGGGTAGTCTGGTTTGCGGGATTTCTCGTTATGGGAGGATCTTTCGTGCTGAGTTTTCTGAGTCTTCTGGCGATCCTCTCAGGTGTTTAGTTGCTTCTGAGTCTCGCGATCTCTCTTTCTGGCATAGGAGACTTGGTCATATTGGATTTGACTATTTGACCCGAGTTAGCGGCCACGATCTCATTCGTGGTCTGCCGAAACTCAAGAGGTCAAAGACCTTGTTTGCGCTCCATGCCGGCACGACAAGATGGTTGCCGCTTCTCATCCTCCTGTCACAGTTACTATGACCGATGCACCGGGACAGCTGCTCTACATGGACACAGTTGGACCAGCTCGAGTGCAGTCAGCAGGAGGGAAGTGGTATGTTCTTGTTGTGGTCGATGACTTCTCGTGGTATTCTTGGGTGTTTTTCTTAGCCTCAAAGGATGAGACATTTTCACATTTCCAAGATCTTTTTAGTAGGCTTTCTGTTGAGCTTCCAGGTGTCTTACGAGCGATCCGCAGTGACAATAGCACGGAGTTCAAGAATTCCTACTTCGAGAGTTTCTGTGGTGAGACAGGTGTAGAGCACCAGTTCTCTTCTCCGCACGTCCCACAATAAAATGGCGTTTTGGAGAGGAAGAACCGTACCTTGGTCGAGATGGCCAGGACGATGCTTGATGAGTACTCTACACCGCGAAAGTTCTGGGCTGAGGCTATAGCCACCGCTTGCCATGTCTCAAATCGAGTTTTTCTTCGGGCACACTTGCACCGCACTTCTTATGAGCTGAGATATGGGCGAAAGCCCAGCGTCTCTCATTTTCGTGTGTTTGGTTGCAAATGCTTTATTTTGAAGACCGGGAACCTAGACAAGTTCAAGTCACGATCTTGTGATGGTATCTTTCTAGGTTACTCGCCTTCTTCGTGGGTTTATAGGGTCTGGAACTGCGAGTCTAGCAAAATGGTAGAAACCTATGAGGATGGAAACTGTGTCGATAATAAGTTAGTCTTACTTCACGAATTACGTCATGAATTTTTACCTGCTTGGTCATAGGAAATTTTAAGTATCGTATTTAAAAAACAGTTTCTGGCAAAATAAAATAAACCCGAGCCATCCTTGATAAGCCTTGCATACTATTTATTGCATACTGTGTGTTGGCTCGCTGAGCACGGTGGATTTGTGCTCACACTCGCATTACTCAACACAAAAACAGGGACCCAGGATCATTATGCCCATGAAGACACCCCTGCTACTGAAGGAAGGAACAACGAAGGGAACTAGGGCGTAGTTTATGGACATAGACAAGTTGACCCAAGGCATTGTGTGCACATGTCTCATTCATGAACTAAAGTACTTGAACAAATGTCTCATTCATGAACTTGTAGCACTCTAAAATGACTCAATACTAGCTTCTTGGTTCCACTTAGATTATTGACATAGCTTGTATCATCTTTGGATACCTTTAGCTAGACTATACTTTTGGATAACTTGGCATGTTAAGAAATTCGACTAAATTTCAGATTGTGACTTATTTGGTTTAGCTTGATTATACATATCTTGTCATGATCTTGATAGCATTCATATGTGTTATAACTTGGTGTAATACTCAAAAGGTCATTTTTGGATAATCTTCATGGCTCTAAGTGCTTGGAATGAATAATATTCGATCATTTCACTCTCGCCATGCTACATTTTCCTCCTTGCATCTTGATGATTTTATTGCCAAAAGGGGGAGAATATTGGAGAAAAAGCAACTTTCTGGGAGCATTTAAGGAAAACTTGTTCTTTCTGTTTTTGCTTCTTTTGTCAACATGGTCTTGAGTCTCTTTGTTCTTCTTTCAGACCATGTATGACTTTTAAAACAAACTCAACTTTATGTTTTTTCTGTGTTTGTCAATATACTCATCAAGGGGAAAATTGAGAGATCATGTGGAGGTGTCCCCATGTTTGTGATGAGTAATTGACTCGTGTTCTGCAAAAGTTTGAGTTTGGTTTGGTTGGTTCATTCCAAGTCGGTGCATGACGCAGTCTGGTTCGGTTGGACTCGGTCGATCGCGGTCGGACGTGTTTAGGACGCTTGTTCTTTTTCTCGATCGGTCGATTTGGGTATTGCATGCTTGAGTACCTGGTTCTAATGCTACCCTAAAAGCCCGTCCTTACTTAATTCGAAAGATTCCAGCCATGGGCAACTAGGTGGGCTTTTGCCCATTATTGATTTACCTCCCTCCTCCCTTTTATTCCTTTGTGGCCTAAGACACTATTTATCTTCCCCGAATATTGATCAAAACAGATCGTGCTACTTGATCAGAACTCTAAATCAAGTGATTCAAGTTCCTAAATCTATCTAAATTCATAATCTACCTCCCAATATATATTTTATAATTTTTAGATTTTATGTAAATTTAGTTTGTTCTAACTTTTCATGTGTAGATTGCGATTTCGCTGCCGATTCTTACCACCAAATCCACGGAGCAAGGCAAGTTGATCACCTTGACCATGTTGATCTTAGATTACAAAATAAAATTATGTTATTTTAAATTATTCTGTATGCATATTTGTATTCAATGTATTTTAATTTAGTTTTGAATTTTGTTATTGCCTACTTGTGAATACCTCTATTGATATTATTTCCTAGAAACCTTGTCACCCTAGAATAAAACTCTAGTTAGTACACTAGTATTAGCTAGAGAATTTTATAGCAAATGCTTAGACATGGTTAGAAATAATTTTAGGCTTGGGGTAACTTTTCATATAAAATAATGAGCTTTTAAAATGTATTCTTGACTCCAATGAGTTAAGATAGTCTATAGAATATTTCAAAACAAAATATAAAACTTGGTTTAGACTTAGACAAATGGTTAGGTGGTGGGTGCTTGTTGGCACACGTTGTTGTTCGGTGACACAATATTGGTGCTAGGCACAAGGGGTGTGTGGAAACTGCCTAAGTCAATTAAGAACCGGTTTGTGGGCTACTGCTACAAAGCCCTGTCATACTACAACAAGGTTGGTATGGGACAATCCTAGATAACTAATTAGTTGGTCCCAACCTATGTCTCGCTATAGGCTGAATGTGAGCATAGTGTAAACCATGGGAAGTCTCACATGGCACAAGAAGGGGTCCCGATCTGGTGGATTTCTTATTGGGGTGAATTCTTAGTGGAGGCGTGGCCAGGTTAATGACTTTGCTTTGTAAATATTTTGTTATGATTACTCAGTCGCACTCCTACGGAAGCGTGTAATGGCCGATAAAATGAGTTAATCATATTTTATGGGTAAAGTTGTACAACCCCTGTAGAGTGTATAAACTATCCTGCATAGTCGTGCCCATGTCTAGGGGCATGTTGAGTAAAGTTTTTTTATAGATTAGACTTTGTTTTTCAAAATGGTATATCAAAGGCTTATGGATGGATGGAATCCATATTAGATCTTTTTAGAGAAAGATGGTCCGGATGGGATACCCGTGGTTAGGTTAGTGTCGGATCGGTGCCTACACCAATATATTATTTTGCTTAAATTACTGTATTTACTTATTGTATTAAATTCAACAATTTTTATTCTATTTACTATATTTCTTTAAATTATGCTTTACACTCAATTAACCCTATATGCCTTTGCTTGTCAGTCTTGCATTATTATTGTATTTTTCATGTAACTTGTGGAGTACAACTTCGTAATCACCATTGCTATCTCTACTCAGAGGAAGACATCTTCCACTATGATGAGGACTAGGACAAGTAGCTTACATCTTACTCTCGTTTGCCTATAGGTAGGTTTATTGGGCTTCTTCCACTTTGATTTTATCTTCTGCTGCTTATATTTAAATTTGGCCTTTGGGTTGTGGATGTAAACTTTGGCCATAAGATCGTACTCTTTAAATTAATAAAATTTTTTAGTGTGCTTGATATGTATTCCTGTTACCACTATGTGCACTAGCTGATCCTAGACTATTGCGATTTATACAGAGGATCTAGGAGTTGTTGCTCCGGGGTCCAACAGGAATGGAAGTGGCTAACTACTCACTTAATCAATGGCGCACTCCCTGTTGGAGTGCCAAGGCAGGCCAAGGCCTTAGCATGAAGTATGCTTTGCAGGTCGTTGATTGAATCAAACAGCTTTCGCTACTAGTAATGCACGTGCTAATCTCTACTAATATAACAAGGGGAGTTTGTCCATTTACCACCCCTCCCCTCCTGGTTCGCTCCTCTGGGAAAAATGAGCACCGACATATAGGCCCAGTCATTAAGCTCCATCTTTTATCGCTCCATGTTACACTAACTGCTCAATCCCCCACATCTCCTACCTTCTCCTAGCTTTTACACTTCACCAAACAAGCTAGATTGAGGAACCCTCCCCTCCCCTCTGGTATATCCTGGGCCTTCTCCTCCTAGTAGACAATATTGGCAGTGGGTCATAAAAGAAGCTGTTGTTCTACATAGAGAATGTTCTTATTTTGTAAGTACTCCTATTTTTTCTTTGTTTTATGATTTATGCTGTATTAGAAGGAAGTGGAAAAGGAGTGGTGGATCACATTCAACATGGCATACCATATCTACCAGTAAGGAGTAACACCCAGAAATGAAGAAATGGTTAGCATCAGTTTCTCTGCTGAGTAATCTATACCCTTCCTAATTTGATGAATTTCTTGAAACGTACAATTTATTAACTTCTTCTGATTTCCCCTTGTTTGTTTGCTGACCATGAAGGTTAGTGTAGCTCAGTGATTTCCATGAATCTAACACCATCTAAGTATTATTCTCATTATATGGAACATTATAAAAGTAACTTTTAGCAATAACTACCAGCTACCGCTACTACAAGGAGCAAGATCAGAATAGTTGCTGCACTGGGAAATGATAGGTGCTTTAATGCATCTAGCACATCACCAATAATATTATATGGAGATATTCTTACCTTCCAAGTATCTTATGTATTTTGTTTGTACTAATGTTGGACAAGAAACAACATCAACTATTAAGGCCTCGTTCTTTTCGGCTTCTGGCTTATGCTACAGTAACTAACTTTCAAACGGAGTGTTTTTTCAAAGTAGGGTCTACTAGTTGATTGTAGTAGACATTATACCGATTTCAGCTATACCGGCTAAAATTGCACACAATTGTTTCTCTCTCTATACTCTCTATTGCGAACGGCCATAATTTAAAAGTCATAAACTGCAGCAAAAAAGAACACACCCTAAGTGTGGGCATTTGTTTTTTATTTATTTTCTGTAATGGCATGTATGTATATATTTCGCTTAATATACGTGCAAGAGAATCTTCATCTTCATTATACAGTTTGGAATCACGTTTGATGGTATATATCACCATCTTTTAAAACTCTATTGTAACACATAGGCACCTCACTAGTTTTGAATAACAACACCACTTGCCCATTGGATCTGTCACTGTCAAAGGACCATCAACAGTAACTTGTGCCAATCTACCGGTGGCCTCTAGAACGGAGTATGCACCACACGGAAATGCCAACACGAGATGCGTAAAACATAAAGAACCAATTAGCATTTGAAGCAGGGCCATGGAGCAAAAAAAAAAAAACACGAGTTAATTAAAAGAGACCAGATTTCTATTAAATTCGTTACAGAGCCTAACTACCTAATTTTTTTTTGTTAAATTACAATAAAACTTGGACAACAAAAATAATCGGTTCCGCTAAAGCTAAAATTGGCTTTACGAAAAACCACCCCCACATGTTGTTCACAATAGTAAAAGATAAATAGTGGAATAATTGAAAGCTAGCTTTAGCCAAACAACGTTTCCACTAAATGCTATGCTAACTCAAAAACAACTAAAAAGTGTTGCTATTAAAATATAAACAATCAATTTTGAAAAGCCTAGTAACAAAATCTGAGATCCGGACAATCACTTTAGGAAAACCAATTATAAAAAGAAAAAAGTCCATTCACACCCTCAACTTTGCAAAAGTACAATTAGCCTCCAACTATAAAATCGGATGTAGCTCCCAAAACTTACAAAACTAGATCAACTCACACCCTACAGTGGTTAGCTGATGAGGACATCCCATGTATATATACACCTACAACAACTATTACAAATACACATGGTGATAACGCACACGCTGTTTCAAAGGAAAATGTTAGGAAACTGGCCCCGCAGACCAGAGTCCTGATAGAATTGGGCACCCCACCGTAGACTATAAATAGGGACCTAGACCCCCCCTCTCATGTACACATGAATGAAAGCAATAAAGAAAGACCAGGAGTTCTCTCTATCTCTCTCTGTGTGTTCAATCTATTATTCTGTGATTCTGTGATTGATTCGTTCTTGTTCTAAACAGAGGAATCGCTCGGACTGGTCGCCAGCGATGGTTCCTTAACACGTTATCAGCACGACTTCGCTCTGGTGAACGAGGTAATCATCGAAGCACAGATTGAATTTTCTAGATCGCTTTTGAATCTGTATTTTTCTTTTGCGTTCTAGATTGAATCTCTACGGTGCAAATCCGCCCTAATCTACCGCGAGCAGACTTGAAGTCGCCGGCACAATGCCGATCGGTAGATTGTGAAACAGGGTAGATGTTGATTGCACTATAGATTAGAACGATGCAAATCCGCCCTAAATCCACCGCGAGCAGATCTGAAATCGCCGGCACAATGTCGATCGGTGGATTACGAAACGGGGTAGATGTTGATTGCATCGTAAATTAGAATCGAAAATTTTGTATTAATTTGTTTGATCCTGCATGATCATTGTACGTAAAGTATGCATCTGTTCTTTTATTCTCTGTTTGGGGCTTGCACGGCTGCAACATGAAAAAGGGAAAAAGCATATGGTTCGGCCCTGCATGGCCACCGAGTGCAAAAGAGCCGTCGGCCACCGACTTGACGCCGGCCCGAAGCCGCCGTGAGTCTACGTCCGCATGCGTCCCGCACGGCCTACTGCCTCCCGCACGAGGCGCCGCCGCCATCAGCCTTGCCGAAAGGTCTTCGACTGGCGTTGCACGGCCGGCCGTCATCTACGCCCCCGAACGGGCTGTTGCCCGGCCGCCGCCTGAAACGCCTCGGTCTTCGCGCGCCCCCGCATAGGCCTGCCTGCCCGAGCGGCGCCGACAGCCCGCCGCCGACTCGCGCCCGCACGCACGAGCGCCGGCCGCCGCCCGAAGCCCTCCGCCGGCCCCCACCTTCCGCGCCCGCATGCGCAGTCGGACTGCCCCACGCCACCGCGCCGCCGCTCGGCCGCCCGTACGCGCCGTGCGCCGCCGCCTGCCCTGCCGGCTCCGCCGCTTGGCCGCCCGTACGCGCCATGCGGCGCCGACCACCCTGCCGTGCCGGCCTCGCCCGAAGACGCCCGCCGCCGCACCGGCACCGCACGGCCTTTGCCGCTCCAACCTAGCGCCCGCAGTCGCTTCCTCATGTCGCCCCGAACGGCGCCGCCGCAGTTGCCTCACCGCGCCGCCCCGAATGGCGTCGCCGCAGCCGCCTTGCCTCGGGCCCGCTGCGCGTCACCGGCGCCCGTGCCGCCGCGCCCCGCACGGCGCCGCTACCACTACCGTCGGCCCCGGCTTCCCCACGCGCGGCCTCGCCGACGGACGGCTGCCGCTCGCGCCCGCTTGGGCCGCCGCCTGCGCCTGGTTGGACCGCCCCCCGCGCCCCTTGACCGGCCGCCGCCGCCACGGGAAAACTTGAGTAGGGGAAACCCTACTCATGGGGTTAACACCGGCCGGGTGGGCCAAGAGGCCAAATGGGCCTGCATGGGCCAAAGCCAAATGGGCCGGATGCGGGTGAAAAAAAAAAACGGGGGAGGGGAGGCCTGAACCGGATAGGGAGTCGGATTTTGCAAGAAAGCCCTCCGACTTCCGTGATATTACCGAAAAGCCCTTAAATATTGCATATAAGTCCTGATTTTTGCAGATAAGGCCTCGCAGTTCCGAAAATTGCGAATAAGCCCTCAAATTTACGAGCGGGTCCAGAATTTTGCAAAAAACCCCTCTGTAAATCAGAAAATTGTGCAGATTGTTCTCTGAACTGAAAATTTGCGCAAAAACCCCCTGGAATTGCAGAATTTGCTGAAATATCATATTTTAGCATAAAAGGGCCTCGGGAATCCGAATTTTGCATTTGAAGCTTATTTATTTCTGCCATTATTATTCTCTGTATTTTCTGTATTTATTTACTGTTTTGGTTAATTGTAATTGTTGAAAATTGCTTTTAATCACTGAAATTAGCAGTAAAATTATAGAAAATGCATAGAAAATTCTGAAACATTGCGAGAACCTTTTGTACCATTTATTTACCCGCAGTGAATTATTCCGTGCATGTCTACCTGCAGTAGACTTATACACATGTAGATGACTGGCATCACGAACTGGGAGTTCGAGGAGCTGGCCCAGAATGGCCAAAACTATCTGACATGGGCATCCGATGTCGAGATTGTACTTGGGGCCGGAAGCTCCGCGCAGCTATTGGGATTAGCGAACTGAATGACGCTCAACCCAAACCTGAGAAGAATGATCAGGCACTTCATTTTTGTCAGGCACCACCTCTGCCTCACTCTCAAGAATGAGTATATGGCGGAGAAGAGCGTACTAGCACTCTGGACCACACTCAAGAAGCATGTTCAAGAGACTAAAGTACACCATTCTTCCTCAAGCAGAGTAGGAGTGGATCAGACTGAGGTTTGCCGACTTTAAGACGGTCAGGGAATACAATTCTGCCTTGCACAGGATTTGTACCCCAAATACAGAAAATTGAGAAAAACTTTCCACCCCAATGTAGCACAATCCGCACGCAACTATCGTCAAGATGGCTATGAGGAATACGCCAAATTGACTGATATGATGCAAGTTGTGGAGGCTCAGGACAAAGTTCTCCGTAAGAACTACGTCACTTAGCCACCTGGGAGCTCCGCTGGCCGTGAAGCCAACGCCGAGAGCTACAAGGTGCGAAAGCCCTTGATAAAGAGAAGAGGAAGGAAGGGTATGGCCGCAGCCCAGAAAGGCAAATCAGATGCTCCACGTGAGAATAAGGCTAGCAAGCCAAAACGGGATGGCAAAGGGCACATGAAGCCCACTCTGCATCGGTTGAGGGGGAGCATTCTGAGCAGCTACCCGCGCTAATGGTGTTTGAGACCATTACAACAGCAGCACCTCTCTCGACCTAGAAGCAGCCAACGCCATGATTTCTCTTGAAAGAGAATGTCACCCCGAGAAAATAGCAGAAGAAGTCTAGTGCACTGAATGCATTTTGACTTTAATTGTCATTTATTTTGTGTGGAAGAATATGTTAGAATTTGCATGGATGGTACTTAAGAATTGTTATTTTCTCGTGATGGTTGGATGATTTTTGGAAGAATTCATTCATTTATTCAGTTTATGATGGCATGATATGTTTTGATATTGGCGTATTTATTTATGTGTTGATTGCCTTCTCATGCATATTAATAAAATACCCTATATTAGAACAAGTGTAGCGCCCTATAAAGGAAGTGTGCTTAGCCAGCAGCGGCACAATGCATACCATCTTAAGAGAGATTAAGTATTTTCAGTCGATTCGTAAGAGCATTGGCAGCCTTACGACATTCGCCAGAAGCGATGTATGTATAATTGGTTCAGGAAGAGCCACAATGGGTATAAATTTGGTCATTGAAGAAGCCTTATTGTACCCAGAATCGACTAGAACTCTCTTAAGTTTTAAGAATATCCGCGCAAATGGTTTCCAAGTTGAGACTGAAGAAGAGTACGGTAAGGAATACCTGCTCATTACGAAGCGCGAAGAGAATGAAAAGGGAATTAGAAAAACTTCCTTCACTTGAAACTGGGCTATATTATACCAACATTAAAGCGCCTGCAGCGTACACTGTTCTGAAAACAGTGTTTAGAAGCTCTTAACTCTTCTGTCTCTGGCATGACAGATTAGGCCACCCAGGTCTTAGGATGATGAGAAACATAATAAATAACTCGCATGGGCATAATATTAATGTGAATAATTTCCCGAATCATGAAGATTTTGTGTGCCCTGCATGTGCCACCGGGAAACAAATAACTAGACCCTCCACTCTGAAAGTGAAGGATGAAGTCCCTGCATTCCTGGAACGCATCCAGGGAGACATTAGCGGTCCCATTACACCCATCTCAGGGCCATTTAAGTATTTTATGGTGCTCATTGACGCTTCCTTGAAGTTGTCATATGTTGGTTTTGTTGTCCAGAAGAAACCACGCCTTTGCAAAATTGATCTCGCAGATCATTTGTATCAGAAATGTGTTTCTGATCATGTCCACCAGAATGGACAACGCCGGAGAATTTACTTCAAAGGCATTTGATGATTATTGCATGGCGATGGGAATTGCAGTTGAGCATTCGGTACCGCGTGTCTATACCCAGAATGGTTTAGCAGAGGCTTTACTTAAGAGAATTTATTGCCCAACCCCTTTTGCATAATTGAAATCTAGCAGCTACATGTTGGGGACACGCAGTCCTGCATGCAGCGAATCTCATTAACCTTAGACTTTCGGCCTACAACATCCATTCACCTATGCAACTAGCGCAAGAGTCACAACCGAAAATTTCCCAACATTAGAGGGAGGAAATCAACCCCTTGATGAAGAATGTCGGGAAATTACGTGGCAAGCCTGGGGAATCCATGCAGATGACCCGCACATTAGTAAATCAAATAGAGAAGTCCAGAAGACAAGAGAAGTCCAGAAGACAAAATAGATTTGCAAGCATTAGCAAATCAACTGCCTGATCACTTTAGTGATTTGAAGAGCGTGACTAAGTCGCATGTGCCTGCACGCACTGCACCGGAGAGGGTTGAAATACCAAAGAAAGCAGAAGGTATCCCTAATCTCGTCCAGAGGCCTCAGAAAAATAAAAAAGAGGACGAGAACTCCGGTTCCTCGAATCCTTAGTAACCGGGGACGCCTGGTGAAGAAGGATAAGAAGGACTTACCACAGCCGATCACTGAAGTCCCCCAGAATGAGAAGGGGAGCCAGTTGAGACCTGGCATGAGTATGACACCTTCAGAAAAGGGCATACTGGATCCGAATATCCATGGAAGAAGAAATCGGCATGGATGTGTGCGCACACATCGGAGCCGAAAAACTAAAGGGACTTGCCACCGCAATTGAAAGAAGCGATGCGCAAGGTGATACTCCTGAAGAAGCAATCGCTCCAGAAGTAGCAACTCATGAAGAAATAGCTATAAATTATGTGCACACGGGAGAGTCCCTGAATAGGACAACAGCTAATATCGATATCTACATCGCAAAGAAAATTGTCTTCATCATCGATCTTGATCCCGAGCCTGCATCGCTCGCTGAATGTAAGAAAAGATCAGATCGGAAGATTGGAAAAAGGCATTAGCAACTGAATTGCTATCTCTGAATAAAAGAGAGGTGTTTTGGCCCGTATGCCGCATGCCTCCCCATGTGCACCCCGTAGGGCACAAGTGGGTATTTGTTCGAAAGAGAAATGAAAGAAATGAAGTAGTGAGATACAAAGCAATGCTAGTAGCCTAAGGTTTCACTCAACATCCTGGAAGTTAATTATGAAGAAACCTACTCCCCAGTCATGAGTGGAATTACCTTTACATATTTGATCTCAATGGCAGTGAACTTGAACTTGTAAATGAAATTGATGGATGTTGTGACTGTATACCTTTACGGTAACTTGGATTCGGAGATTTATATGAAAGTCCCTGAAGGAATACCTCTCCCGAATCAAGACAGAGCAAATAGAAATCTGTACAGTGTGAAACTCAGAAAGTCACTGTATGGACTGAAACAATCTGGATGAATGTGGTATAATCGCTTAAGCGACTTTCTCTGCAAGAAAGGCTACACGAACAATGAAGACTGTCCTTGTGTATTTATACGGCGATCCCAGAATGGATTCTGTATAATCTCTGTGTATGTAGATGATCTGAATATCATCGGGACAGCCGAAGACACAAAAGAAGCAAGCTCCTACTTGGAGTCAGTTTTGAAATGGCAGATTTGGGCAAGACCAAGTTTTGCTTAGGCCTGCAGCTTGAGCATCTTGGTACATCAGTCGACCTACACCCAGAAGGTGCTTGAAAGGTTTGGCTTCGAGAAGGCATTTCCCTTGAAAGTACCGATGATCGGTAAGTCTTTGCAGCAAGAAAAAGATCCTTTCCGACCTAGGGAAGAGGGGGAGGAAGTCCTGGGACCGGAATTCCCATACTTGAGTGCAGTGGAAGCGCTCATGTACTTAGCAAACTGCACTAGACCAGACATTGCATTTGCCGTGAACCTGTTAGCAAGGTACAGTGCAGAGCCCGCCAAAAGGCATTGGCAAGGCATAAAGGACATATTCCGATACCTCAAAGGAAGCAAAGACATTGGATTGTCTATAGAAAGAATCAAGATCTGAACTTGATTGGCTACGCAGATGCTGGGTACTGTCGGACCCGCATACCGCAAAGTCACAAACAGGCTATGTATTTCTGTGTGGTGGAACTGCATTTCCTTGAAAATCGTCTAAGTAAAGCCTTGTAGCTACTTCGACGAACCACTCAGAAATTATAGCACTGTATGAAGCCGCACGAGAGTGCGCTTGGTTCCGCTGAACGGATCACCACATCCAGTAGTCATGTGGAATAAACATTGTGTAAACCCCCATAATTATCCATGAAGATAATGCAGCTTGCGTTGCACAAGTGCAGATGGGCTATGTAAGCATATCAACCCCAAGTTCCTCTATGCTCATGAATTGCAAAGATGGACAAGATTAAAGTACTGCACACTAAATCATGTTGACTTGTTCACGAAGTCACTCCCCGCATCTAACTTTGAAAGGTGCGTGTGAGGGATTGGAATGATGAGTCTTAGAGAAGTGCAGAATTCAGGGGGAGAATTCTCACAAACCCGCTAATAAATCTTGATCCTGAAGATTAAGTACCCAAAGCATAAAGTCCTGAAGACCAAATAGAATTGGGTGGATTGTACTCTTTTTCCCTTGACGAGTTTTCCTGAAGTTTCTCGACCAAGGTTTTTAATGAGGCAATTCGTGCATCGCAGCATCACATGTATCATGTGCTCTTTCTCCAAATTTTTCCCACTGGGTTTTTATGGAGTTTTAGTGAGGCATGAACATGTTGGGTGAGTGCCCAAGGGGGAGTGTTAGGAAACTGGCCCCGCAGACCAGAGTCCTGATAGAATTGGGCACCCCACCGTAGACTATAAATAGGGACCTAGACCCCCCCTCTCATGTACACATGAATGAAAGCAATAAAGAAAGACCAGGAGTTCTCTCTATCTCTCTCTGTGTGTTCAATCTATTATTCTGTGATTCTGTGATTGATTCGTTCTTGTTCTAAACAGAGGAATCGCTCGGACTGGTCGCCAGCGATGGTTCCTTAACAGAAAACACTACCATAGTCCGATTACACGCAGCCGAGCTAACACAAATCCAAAGCTAGGTGAAAGCTAATCTAAATTTATTTTGTAATTTTAATGATTTAGCGGTGCTGTCCATATGTTCCTCTTTTGTTGTACTTAGCTATATCTATATGGAAGGGGAACCGATGCATGCTGGCTTATGGAAAGGAAATGACATGCTTGCTTAAGAAAAAGGAAAGGATGGCCTTAATTTTTCTCCCACCATGCTTGCACAATCTGAACCAGATCATTGCAAGGCCTAGAATTGCTGTTTACTGAGTCAAATGAGGAGATGGCGTGCATGAAAGGGAAGTCCACACATGCATGCATTCTGGAAAGTCTGAATAATACAAGGCCCTGCATGAGAGTTTCCTATCTAGTTTTCACGTGATTTCTTTCTTTCTTTCTATTTCCTTCTGAATTTTTACTGCAGTTGTTGGTGTTGTCTCCTATCTGTTAGGAAACTGGCCCCGCAGGCCAGAGTCCCGATAGAATTGGGCACCCCACCGTAGACTATAAATAGGGACCTAGACCCCCCTCATTATGTACACCTGATGAATGAAAGCAATAAAGAAAGACCAGGAGTTCTCTCTATCTCTCTGTGTGTTCAATCTATTATTCTGTGATTCTGTGATTGATTCGTTCTTGTTCTAGCAGAGGAATCGCTCGGACTGGTCTCCAGCGTCGGTTCCTCAATACGTTATCAGCACGACTTCGCTCTGGTGAACGAGGTAATCATCGAAGCACAGATTGAATTTTTCTAGATCGCTTTTGAATCTGTATTTTCTTTTCGCGTTCTAGATTGAAATTCTACGGTGCAAATCCGCCCTAATCTACCGCGAGCAGACTTGAAGTCGCCGGCACAATGCCGATCGGTAGATTGTGAAACGGGGTAGATGTTGATTGCATCGTAGATTGGAAACGAAAAATTTTGCATGATTTTGTTTGATTTTACATTATCATTGCACGAGAAAAGAAATCATTTTCTCTGTTCGGTCAATGCACAAAAGAAAAAAAAACCGACGCTGGCCTGAAGCCACCATGAACCACCGGCCTGAAGCCATCGGCCACCGATCCTTCTCCCCGCATGCACGGCACCGACCGTCGGCCTGCAACCGACGCTGCCCCGCAAGGCAGACTTGGCCTCGAGCGCCGCCAGCTCGGCCGTCTGCTGCCCGGCCCGAAGCCGTGGCCGGCCCGTCGCCATGCGTTGCCGCCACAACCAGTACCCGAAGCTACTCGGCTGTCGCCGGCCTCCCAGGCACCGACCGCCTCGACGCTGCCGGGCGTGACACCCGAGAAGAGAGCGGCCCGAAGCCGTCGATGCGCCGCCTGTAGACCGCGTCTGCTCGGTCTCCGGCCTGCACGTCGGCTAGTACGCCGCACCCCGCAGAGGAGTCGCCGCCGGCATAGGCACTTGACCGTCGAGCTCCTAGCCCGGTCGGCCGAAGCCAGCAGTGCGCTTCGCCCGAAGCTTCCACGTCTCGGCCCCTCCGCCTGCCGCCCGCATGCGGCTACCTCCGCTCGATCCTCGCGCCGGCCGACACCCAAGGCCCGCGCCCCGCATGGCGCGCCGTCCGGCCTAACCGGCACCACGCCCGAAGCGTTGCGCCGGCCACTCGAGTGCGCCGCCCCGCCTTGGCCCCGGCTTGCCGACGCACTCCGGCGCCGCCTCCGCTCATCTTGCGCGTCGCCTCCATGCGGCCGCCGCACATGGCTCCGGCCGCCTCCGCCCCGCATGGCGCCGGCCGACCTTCGCCCCGCATGGCGCCGCCCGTCCTCCGCCCGCACGGCGTCGCCCGCCGCCGGCCGCCTCGCCCCGCACGGCGTCGCCCACCGCCGGCCGCCTCGCCCTGCACGGCGTCTCCCGCCGCCGGCCGCTTGCCCCGCCGCTTGGCTCGCCTGCCTCACCTCCTATTGCGCCGCTCCTCCCGCCGACGGCCGTGGCCCCGCTTGCGCCTGCACGCGCTCGCGCCGCCCGCAAGGCACCGGCTGCCCTTCGCCCCGCACGGCGCCGCCCGCTGCCGGCCACTCGCCCAGTGCCTTGCGCCGCCGTCTCGCTGGCCGGAGCCCGCGCCTGCACCTTCACCCGGCTCGGGAGCCGCCGCCGCCCCGTGTGAACAGGGGTAGGGGAAACCCTACCCCTGCCTTTGCTTCGGCCGTGCGGGAGGTGGGCCGGACAGGCCGAGATGGGCCGGCGCTGGGTCTTTTGCAGAAAAGTCCTCCACATCTCGGGATATTATAAAGAAGCCCTTAAATGTTTAATTTAAGTCCAGATTTTTGCAAAAAGGGGCCTCGGAAGTTCCGAAAATTGCCGATAGGTCCTCTGTTTTACGTAGGGGTCCAGAATTTTACAGAAAACCCCTCGGTAAATCAGAAAATTGCGCGAATTTTTCTCTGAACTGAAATTTTGCGTAAAAACCCTCTGGAATTGCAGAATTTGCTGAAATTTCATATTTTAGCATATAATGGCCTCGGGAATCTGAATTTTGCATTATTTTTAGAATTTGAAGCTTATTTATTTATGCCATTACTGTTTTATGTATTTTCTGTATTTATTTACTGTTTTGGTTAATTGTAATTACTGAAAATTGCTCTTAATCACTGAAAATTGCAGTAAAATTATAGAAAATACATAGAAAATTTTGGAACATTACGAGAAACTTTTGTACCATTTATTCACCCGCAGTGAATTATTCCGTGCATGTCTACCAGCAGTAGACTTACACACATTTAGATGACTAGCATCACGAACTGGAAGTTCGAGGAGCTGGCCCCGCATGGCCAAAACTATCTGACATAGGCATCCGATGTCGATATTGTACTTGGAGCTAGGAAGCTCCGCGCGACTATTGGGATTGGCGGACTGAATGATGCCCAACCCATGCCTAAAGAGAATGATCAGGCACTTCATTTTCTCAGGCACCACCTCTGCCTCACTCTCAAGAATGAGTACATGGCGGAGAAGAGCGCGCTAGCACTCTGGACCGCACTAAAGAAGCTGGTTTAAGAGGCTAAAGTACACCATTCTTCCTCAAGCAGAGCGAGAGTGGATCAGACTGAGGTTTATCAATGGTAAGACAGTCAGGGAAAACAATTCTGCCTTGCACAGGATTTGTACCCCAATACAGAAGATTGAAAAAACCCTTCCACCCCAATGCAGTACAATCCGCACACAATTATTGTCAAGACGGCTATGAGAAATATGCCGAATTGATTGATATGATGCAAGTTGCGGAGGCTCAGGACAAAGTTCTCCGTAAGAACTACGTCACTCAGCCACCTGGGAGCTCCGCTGGCTGTGAAGCCAACGCTGGGAGCAACAAGGTGCGAAAGCCCTTGATAGAGAAAAGGGGAAGGAAGAGTAAGACCGCAGCCTAGAAAGGCAAATCAGACGCTCCACATGAGAATATTGCTAGTAAGCCAAAACGGGTTGGCAAAGGGCAGCATGAAGCCCAATTTGCATCGGTTGAGGGGGAGAGTTCCGAGCAGCTGCCCGCACTGATGGAGGTTGAGACCCTCCAGGAGCAGCACCCTCTCTCGACCTAGAAGCAGTCAACGCCATGATTTCTTTTGAAGAGAATGACACCCCGAGAAAATTGTCTAGTGCACAGAATGCATTTAGACTTAATTGTCATTTATTTTGTGTGGAAGAATATGTTAGAATTTGCATGGATGGTACTTAAGAATTGTTATTTTCTCGTGATGGTTGGATGATATTTGATGAATTCATTCATTTATTCAGTTTATGATGGCATGATATGTTCTGATATTGGAGTATTTTATCTATGTGTTGATTGTATTCTCATGCATGTTAATAAAATACCCTATATTAGAACAAGTGTAGCGCCCTATAAAGGAAGTGTGCTTAGCCAGCAGCGGCACAATGCATACCATCTTAAGAGAGACTAAGAAGTTCCAAGTCGATTCGTAAGAACACTGGCATTTGATGATTATTGCATGGCGATGGGAAATTGCAATTGAGCATTCGGTACCGCATGTACATACCCAGAATGGTTTGGCAGAGGCTTTAATTAAGAGAATTAAATTTATTGCCCGACCCCTCTTGCATAATTGTAATTTGCCAGCTACATGTCGGGGACCCGCAGTCCTACATGCAGCGAATCTCATCAACCTTAGACCTTCGGCCTACAACATCCATTCACCTATGCAACTAGCGCAAGGGCTACCACCGAAAATTTCCCAACATTAGGGGGAGGAAATCAACCCCTTGATGAAGAATGTCGGGAAATTACGTGGCAAGCCTGGGGAATCTATGCAGATGACCCGCGCACTAGAGAAGTCCAGAAGACAATAGAAGTCCAGAAGACAAGAGAAGTCCAGAAGACAATTGATTTGCGAGCATTGGCAAATCAGCTGCCTGATCACTTTAGTGATTTGAAGAGCGTGACTAAGTCGCATGTGCCTGTACGCACTGCACCGGAGAGGGTTGAAATACCAAAGAAACAGAAGGTATCCCTAATCTCGTCCAGAGGCCTCGAAAAATAAAAAAGAGGACGAGAACTCCGGTTCCTCGAATCATTAGTAACCGGGGACGCCTGGTGAAAAAGGATAAGAGAGATTTATCACAGCCGATCACTGAAGTCCCTAGTATGAGAAAGGGAGCCAGTTGAGACCTGGCACAAGTATGACACCTCCAGAAGAGGGCATACCGGATCTGAATATCCCCATCGGCATGGATGTGTTCGCACACATCGGAGCCAAAAAAAACTAAAGGGACTTGCCACCGCAACTGAAAGAAGCGATGTGCAAGGTAAAGCTCCAGCAGAAGCAATCGCTCCAGAAGAAGCAACTCATGAAGAAATAGTTATAAATTATGTGCACACGGGAGAGTCCCTGAATAGGACAACAGTTAATATCGATATCTACTTCGCAAAGAAAATTGCCACAATCATCGATCTTGATCTCGAGCCTGCATCGCTCGCTGAATGTAAGAAAAGATCAGATTGGAAAGATTGGAAGAAGACAATAGCAACTGAATTGTTGTCTCTGAACAAAAGAGAGATGTTTGGGTCCGTATGCCGCACGCCTCCCCATATGCACCCCGTAGGGCACAAGTTGGTATTTGTTCGAAAGAGAAATGAAAGAAATGAAGTAGTGAGATACAAAGCAAGGCTGGTAGCCGAAGGTTTCACTCAACGTCCTGGAGTTGATTATGAAGAAACCTACTCCCCAGTCATGAGTAGAATTACCTTTAGATATTTGATCTCAATGGCAGTGAACTTGAATTTAGAAATGAAATTGATGGATGTTGTGAATGCATACCTTTATGGTAACTTGGATTCGGAAATCTATATGAGAGTCCCTGAAGGAATATCTCTCCCGAATCAAGACAGAGCAAATAGAAATCTGTACAGTGTGAAACTCAGAAAGTCACTGTATGGACTGAAACAATATGGAAGAATGTGGTATAATCGCTTAAGCGACTTTCTCTGCAAGAAAGGCTACACGAACAATGAAGACTGTCCTTGTGTATTTATACGGCGATCCCAGAATGGATTCTGTATAATCTCTGTGTATGTAGATGATCTGAATATCATCGGGACAGCCGAAGACATAAAAGAAGCAAGCTCCTACTTGGAGTCAGAATTTGAAATGAAAGATTTGGGCAAGACCAAGTTTGCTTAGGCCTGCAGCTTGAGCATGTCCCTGAAGGAATCTTGGTACATAAGTCTACCTACACCCAGAAGGTGCTTGAAAGGTTTGACTTTGAGAAGGCATTCTCATCAAAAGTACCGACGATCGGGAGGTCTTTACAGCAAGAAAAAGATCCTTTCCGACCTAGGGAAGAGGGGGAGGAAGTCCTGGGACCGGAATTCCCATACTTGAGTGCAGTGGAAGCGCTCATGTACTTAGCAAACTGCACTAGACTGGACATTGCATTTGCCGTGAACCTGTTAGCAAGGTACAGTGCAGAGCCCGCCAAAAGGCATTGGCAGGGCATAAAGGACATATTCCGATACCTCCGAGGAAGTAAGGACCTTGTATTGTTTTACAGAAAGAATCAAGATATGAACTTGATTGGCTATGCAGATGCTGGGTATCTGTCAGACCCGCATACCGCTAAGTCACAAACAGGCTATGTATTTCTGTGTGGTGGAACTGCATTTCCTTGTAGATCGTCTAAGCAAAGCCTTGTAGCTACTTCGACGAACCACTCAGAAATCATAGCACTGTATGAAGCCGCACGAGAGTGCGCTTGGTTCCGATGAACGGATCACCACATCCAGTAGTCATGTGGAATGAATATTGTGCAAATCCCCACAATTATCCATGAAGATAATGCAGCTTGCGTTACACAAGTGCAGTTGGGCTATGTAAGCATATCAACCTCAAGTTCCTCTATGCTCATGAATTGCAAAAGATGGACAAGATTAAAATACTGCACACAAAGTCATGTAGATTTGTTCACTAAGTCACTCCCCGCACCTAGCTTTGAAAGGTGCGTGTGAGGGATTAGAATGATGAGACTTAAAGAAGTGCAGAATTCAGGGGGAGAATTCTCTCAAGCCTGTCAATAAATCTTGATCATGAAGATCAAGTACCCAAAAGAATAAGTCTTGAAGACTGAATGGAATTGGGTGAATTGTACTCTTTTTCCCTTGACGAGTTTTCCTGAAGTTTCTCGACCAAGGTTTTTAATGAGGCAATTCGTGCATCGCAGCATCACATGTATCATGTGCTCTTTCTCTAAAATTTTCCCACTGGGTTTTTATGGGGTTTTAGTGAGGCATGAACATATTGGGTGAGTGCCCAAGGGGGAGTGTTAGGAAACTGGCCCCGCAGGCCAGAGTCCCGATAGAATTGGGCACCCCACCGTAGACTATAAATAGGGACCTAGACCCCCCTCATTATGTACACCTGATGAATGAAAGCAATAAAGAAAGACCAGGAGTTCTCTCTATCTCTCTGTGTGTTCAATCTATTATTCTGTGATTCTGTGATTGATTCGTTCTTGTTCTAGCAGAGGAATCGCTCGGACAGGTCTCCAGCGTCGGTTCCTCAATACTATCTATTGTTAGCTATATCTTTACTATTACAAAAGAAGGAGTTGGTGGTTGGTCCGGCCTCTCCCAACCCCCACCCCTTCTGACAAAAAAAAGTAGTCTGAAGTGTGGGCCCACCCACCCCTCTGACCGCCCGTGCGCCTGCCTCCCCCACGAACCCATGCGCCTGCCTCCCCCCACGAACCCGTGCGCCTTCTCCCCCTGATTTCTCCCTCGCCTCCTCCCCCGCCCTCCGCGCCGCCGCCTCCTCCCCCGCCCTCCGTTCCGCCGCCGCCTCCTCCTCCTCCCCACCCGTGCCGCCGCCGCCTCCTCCTCCCCACCCCGCCTCACGAAACGCGCTGCTCCCAATCCCCCTGAATCCCGCGAATCCCGCGGCTCCCCCACGTTCTTCGCCGTCTCCCCACGTACTCCGCCCCCGTTCTCCGCGTCTCCCCGCCTCCTCCTCCTCCCGCTCCGCCGTTCTCCGCCGCTCCGTCCTCGCCTCCTTCCCTCCCTCCTCCGCCGTTCCGTCCTCGCCTCCTCCCGTCCCTCCGCCGCCGCTCCGCCCTCGCCTCCTCCTCCCCACCCCGCGCCGCCGCCGCCTCCTCCTCCCCACACTCCTCCGCTCCGCCACCGCCTCCTCCCCCGCTCCGCCGCCTCCTCCTCCCCCACTCCTCCGCTCCGCCACCGCCGCCTCCTCCCCCCACCCCTCCGCTCCGCCGCCGACCCCCGCTGGCCTCATCCTCCTCGCCATCGTTGCGGTCGTCGGGGTCCAAGGTGTCCATGGTGGCCGTGGACGAGCTTGCCTTGGGGGTGGCGATCTGTGCCGCCACTCTCCCCTCCCCTGTCCCTCCCGATCCGTGCCACAACCATCGGCCTCGTCATCCTCCTAAATGACGAGCACGGTCGCGCCATTCGATGGCCGTGCGTACGGGCACGGCTTGAGGTGCAATTTATCTTGCTTTATGGGCATTCTTCGTCGTGATGTGGATGAGAAAAGCCACAACTGTTGAACAGTACCTGATAGCAAGCTCCTTAAAGTTCGTAGTAAGAACTTCCCACATGACAAATCAAAGGTCTAGATCTTCGACTTTATGCTTAATTTATTTTGAAGCATACTAGATAATACGAAGAACTTCAACAAACTCACATTCAAGTTACAGATACCCGCAGCAAGTTATCTCATGGAGCTTGCGGTCATTGATTGGTTTAAAGACACCAAGCGTATGGATAATGTTGGTAGGCAGAAAGGTTGTGTTGCTAAGGTAAACAGAATAATTTGCCTGAAATCTTCTGATATCTTATCCTATTCTTATACAACAATAACAACAACAACAAAGCCTTTTGTCCTAAATAAGTTACGGTAGGCATCATATCCTATTATCATATTGTCACATTTTATTTCTGTAGATTTTATTTTCAAACTAACTTTCTGAAGCAGTGATTATTCAACTTATAAAGTAGTATATGGGATACTAGATCCTATATTGCTTCTATTGAGCAACACCAGCACGGAATATTTTGCTAATTTATATATTATCTGTCGTCAATTTTAATGGACCATGAGTGTTTATAACTCTAAATAATTATCGCTTGTATGCATGTAGAGAACTTCTATAAATCACAATACTATGCCTGTTGAGTTTGGGTCCAACTCTTTTTGAAATCAATTAGCAAAAGAATAGAATGAAGTAGAATAGAATGAAGCCCCATCCTTGTTTCATATTTTCATTGCTCCTTGTTTTACCAGTTTTGTAGGTTGCTGCTGAGAAAGGGATGTTTACCTTTGTTGCCAACATACAGGTAAGTTGGCATTCTTAAGATTTCTTTGTAATTTTTATTTATTTGTTTACAGGCTTCTGGTTATCATTTTTCGAAAGGAAACATTTTTAGTGAAGTTAGTATCCTATTGTAGATTCCCAGATCAACTCATTACAGCTTGGTCATGTATTTCGTCACGAGTTCCTTGAAAAAAGGATCACTTCTGCAGCGTTTCTTTGATGGCAACGATGAATTCCGCAACAGCAGACTTAAGCTTATACCGTCCGTTCCAAAGGTCTCTTCTCACACTATAGTAATGTAGGATGTAACAATCATGTTGTACTCTTCGACTTCAATTTGACTTTAACAACAATTTCTTCAGGGCTCTTGGATAGTGAGGCAGAGTGTTGGAAGCACCCCTTGTTTGTTGGGAAAGGCTGTCGATTGCAGCTACGTACAAGGTCTGGAGTACTTGGAAGTAAGGCATCTAATATACTTGAAATCTTTCAAATGATGAAATTCTTTTACAACAGTAGGATGAGCACTATAGTTTTGGTTCAGAACATTAACTACCGATGAAAAGTCATTATTTTTTTGTCATTTTTGAACAAGGCAATGCATCTCCGTCTGTTGTTTCGCCAGGTGGATGTCAACATTGGCTCTTCTGCGGTAGCTAATGGGGTTTTGGGCCTGGTGTGAGAAATTGGGAATGAGAGATTTTCAGATGGGGAAAACAAGCCAAATGTGTCTCCCATCAATTACAGTGAGAAGGTTAGCATTCCTTGCCTTGCCGTTTTAAAGTAATAAGAGAAAAAAATTTATCTGTAATTGCTTATATGAACAGAAGCTTGTCATATCTTAGTTGGTTCACCTTTTTTTCCTTAAGGAATAGTTGGTTCACCTTGAGGGCTGTATAATTTATGAGTCTACAAAGATGCCATCTGCATTATAGTTATTTATCTGTCTACATCTTTGAGAACCACCTGAATTATCCACAGTAGGAAATTGGCTATTTTGAAAAATCAAACATGATCGAAGAAAGAAAGAATATACAGTGCATATGTGTGCGCTGCACCTCTTTAGCTGGCAACAAATCGTGCTGGGTGGTGGTTAATCCATTTGTGACATAATTAATATTGTATTCCCTCTACAGGATATGACAGTAATCTTCAGAAGGAGAGGAGGTTGTGATCTTGTTCATAACTTTATTGATTGGATAAAAATTGTTTCCTCAGCACCAGATGTCATAGGCATGACATTTCTCCCTATTGTTTCGATGATATATTGCTCGTGCAATTGATCTATACTTGACATGTAAGACATGCATATGGTTCCTTATTGTTACTATACTTTTAAAGCACATTTGCCACCTTTAATGTATACTTATAATACCCTGAGCTTTGTCCCAGCGTACTATCGTTATATTATGGTAGCAAGGTCCCTTTGCAGTTGTGCTTTTGTTTTATTTGGTACTCCGTTGCAACGCACGGGCACTTTACTAGTATATACTTAGTATTGGAGTCCTACGAGAGGGACCTATTTTTTTTGTTGAGATGAATGAGTTTTGAGACGAATCAAATAAACACCATGAATGTGTTCTTCCTACCTGCGATCTTGTGATTCCCATGGATCGCACCTAGCTTGTGCCTCTATGCCAGCATGTGTAGTTGTGTAACTTAGTATTCAAATTTGTGGACTAGCGATTATCTCGGAAAGTAGGCTATGGTTGGCCTCCATGTCGTTAGGTTATAAATCCTCAAATTGCCATTCTTATTCTATACCGTGAAAATTATGCAAGTCAGTGTATTGGCTCTCACAGGCTGGTGCACATCATTAGAGGACGTTTTTGATAATGTGGATTCCACTCAACGGAAGTTTTTCCCATAATAGAAGCCATGTCATCGAATTTTGCTAATGGGAATCTAAGTATGTTGGCATCCACATCATTGACCCCTTTCTTACTCCTCCCTCTCTCCATTCACTTTATTCTTCATGTCATCCTCCATCCTCTCAATTGGGTCCCCCCATCAGCAAAAGACAATGACATGACTAACAACGTGGCAAAAAACACTAAGTTTGATTCCCGTTAGCAAAATCACCCCTGAAAACCTTCTTAGGTTGTAAATTAACATAACTTTGTAAGTTTAGGGTATTAAATATCTGGTTTTAAAGTTCAGAGGGTTAGGTGTATTTTTTAAAGGTTAGGTAGTAAAATGGACTTGTCCCTTAAAAATTGCTTTTTAGCATGGACCTATGAACAGAAGGGACAAAAGCAATGCCCATCGATTCGATGGTCCGGCCCAGCCGAGCCCACCAGGAGCAGAGCGACGCCTCGCCTCAGCCCGCGCCGAAGGCACACGGAAATCCACACGCGATGGAATCTTCTCCCGTCCTCTCTCTCTCTCCTGTCTCTCTCTCTCTCCCCCACCCCCTCCCCCCCTCTCTCTCCCCAGCGTAACTGTTTTTAAACCTTCCGCTCCCCGTCGCCTCTGCCACCTCCTTCGCCTCCTCCTCAGCCCGCCCGTTGCGGTTCAAATTTCGAACCCTCCCCCCCCCCCCCCCCCCCCACGCCTTCCTCCTCCTCCCGCACCAAAAAACCTAACCCAATTCCTCCCCGCCATGAGCTCCGCCGCCGCCGTGGGCAGCGGCAAGGAGCTCGCGAACCCGCCGTCCGACGGAATCTCCAACCTCCGCTTCTCCAACCACAGCGACCACCTCCTCGTCTCCTCCTGGGACAAGGTCAGCGACGATGCGCTTCTCTTCCCCCCCCCCCCCCCCCCCGGCCGTCCCTCCGTTAGTCCGTTTGGCCAGCCGTAATAAACCCTAGCTCCTTGATCCGGCCGATCTGACCTGGTTTGGCGTGCTTGAGCTGTGTTCCAGACGGTGCGGCTCTACGACGCCGACGCGAACGTGCTCAAGTGGGAGTTCGTCCACCCCGGGGCCGTACTCGACTGCTGCTTCCACGATGACTCCTCTGGGTTTAGCGCTGGCGCCGACCACACCGTGCGGAGGTGAGGACTTTTGTGTTTTCTCCTTTCCTGCCTTATTCCGCACCTTGGTTTGCATTTAATTTGTGGAATCGGCAGGAGATGTGTGTATAACCTTTTCGGTTGCGATAGTTGCGTGTGGCCTAGGCTTTGTTCCGTGGGCTGTGAAGTGATATGGGCTTTTGTTTTACATTTGGTGAACGTTCTGTACAAGTTTTGTGGTGTTAGAATTGGTTAGAAAAGGGAATTAGTTACTTGGGTAAACACTTAGATGTGTGTTGGCAGAGGATGGTGCACACTGCACAGCAATAGTTCAACACATAATAAGGAGAAGAAAAGCCAGAACAGAGATTTCGAGCTTCAGTTGCCTACTTCCTGCGCCATAAGGTGTCAGTATATGTAAAGAAACAATTCCTGTAACTGACATGTAGTAGTCGTACACCAAATTGCTTATTTGAGGATTTGGATCCCTTTGTGCTAGTTGGCACTTAGCAAGTTAGCATTCATACTCAAGTTGCAAAATGGGACAGTAGATAAGTCCTATTTATGGGGACTCATAATTTATGAATGTAGAAAAAAAATGAAAAAATATAGTTCCTAGTCGCAGGGTTGTTGATTCAGGATCCTCGCTAGAGTCGATTTTATGCTTACAGGACCCTATTGTAGAATCCTGAATATATGCTGTTTAAACATATGAAAAATATGTAAGTTGGGAAATTGTCCTGCTCTTCTGAAGATTGTTAATGGTCCATGACACTAAATTTGAATGCTTCAGGTAAGACTGACAAATAATATGTCCATATTTGAATTTGCATTTTGCTGTAAATTGAATGCTGCAGCCTGCAAGCAAGACTGTCAAACAATATGCCCACATCAGTAAATTGAATTTTGTAAATTCGATATTTTGTTGCTTGTTGTCTTTTTGGTATTATCATTTATTTATATTTTTGTTATTAGCATTTATGTGCATATATATTCAGTAAGACTAATAAGAATATGCCCAAATGACTATTACAGGTTAGTATTTAGTTCAGCAAAAGAGGATGTTCTGGGGCGGCATGGTGCTCCAGTTCGCTGTGTGGAGTACTCTTATGCTGCTGGTACTTGTGCTTAAATTCTTATTGAATTGCTTTTGGATTTATGTGATTGGCTTTATGTTTTCATGGCAAACATTGCTGCAGCTTGATGCAGTTAAACGGTAGGTCATTTACTGATGTAACCATTATTATGGATGCAAGTGAGTTTTCCAGATGTCAGTATGTAAAGCACATTGCTAACTGAATTGATGTGTGAAATCTTAATGATACCATGTACAACTCAGTGCTTTACAACCTTGCAAGTCTTACCTTTAATAGAAGTGATCTTAGTTTGTCATTTCCATTTTGATTGTACTGCTACGGGAGTTTCTTTTCACAATGCCCCAATGCAATAGACCTGTTGGCTACTTGGTTGGCTTATTAACATTGGTTTATCCATTGGGGTAGAGAATTGGGCGGATGTCAATGCCATATTCTTGTTTATGATACCTTGCAATTTGTGTCTGTTAGATAGTTGTGTTTCTATTCTATCTAATAGTTGAGTTTCTATTCTATCTAGCTTAGTACCTAATTTATTTGCCCTGTTGTGTGTTGGAATATTTATAGGTATTTGTTCATTTTGTGTTACCATCCTTATCTATTTAGTATAGCATCCATTGCCCTTAATTTAAGGACAATGTGAGTCAAACTTTGACGTACCATTATTTCATCATGATGACTCACATGAGGGTTTTTATTATCTATATGTGTTCAAGGTTGATAAAGAAATCTGTTCTTAAGGGCTTCTATTAAATTAGATAAGGATCCTAAACTGAGGAGATGCTGCCTTATTAAAAAAACAGAGGGTAAATTTCATAAAACTACACTTTTTTTTACAAAACTATCAAAGAACTAGAGTTTTAAGAAGCAGTTTCACAAAACTACAAGCGCTTTTGCAATTTGTATCGGCAAGCTACAGACTGTTGCATTGCACGGCGTGTTACAGTTCAGGCCCACCAGCCAGTGGCATGCACCTGCCTGAACTGTTCCATATATATGTGAGGCTTCCTGGTGAGCATGAGGTGTCAGGTGCCGTCCAAAGCATTGGGGTGTAGATCAGCAATAAAATTTGCCAAAGTATATGTAGTTTTACGAAACTGATTCTTAAACAGTTTCTTGATAGTTTTGACAAATAACCTGTAGTTTTGTGAAAGTTACTGAAAAAAATATAAGTAAACCTTTTGTGGCTGAACATGTAACTGGTGGTACTAGATGATTAAAATCAGCCTTGGATATTCTGCCTATGCTAAGTCTATGATAGTTAAAAGGTAAAAACCTTTGGTTCCTTTGGTGTTATTGTACAATAATCACTTATCCTGACTGCAATACGGACTGTGGGCTTATTGACTTCTAATTGCTAAATCCTGTTTAAAATGTCTAAATATCTGAAAGCTGTGCCCGAATTTTTTCTGTTATGCTGCAGGTATTGTTTGAAAGATTTTTATTATATAAATATGCTATCTGGCTAGTGTGAAATAATTTGTTACTTTCACAGAATAAGATGAAACTTGACTCTCCATTTGTGTATATTTATCTAATTAGGTCAAGTCATCACTGGCAGCTGGGATAAGACTATTAAATGTTGGGATCCAAGAGGCGTGAGCGGACCAGAGCGTACACTTGTTGGGACATATACTCAACCTGAGCGTGTATATTCTCTGTCATTAGTAGGAAATAGGTTGGTTGTTGCAACAGCAGGAAGGCATGTCAACATTTATGATTTGCGCAATATGTCTCAACCTGAGCAAAAAAGAGATTCGTCTTTGAAATATCAAACACGTTGTGTTCGATGTTTCCCCAACGGAACAGGTAACTTGTTCTCAGTCTTGATTAGGTATACTACATGACAGTACACTATTTTAACCATAATGGAACACTGTGCAGATTGTTGTAGTATGTGTACATGGATCTCTCTTTTCTGTAGATAATCCACAGCATCTCTCTTTTCTTTTGAAAGCTGCATTAGTTGTCTAGCTCTGTTTGTGTTTGAGCTTCCATTTGTAAAATAAATGGGATGCTTTTCCATGGGCACATGAGAAAAAAAAATCATGACTCTAAATTGCATAAGGTAAGCTTCCTTGTGTAGATTTTGATTGCGGTCTTATGGAATATGCTCCTCCTGACCGCATGTTAATCTTCCTATGCCTATTTATTTACAATCAATATTTTAAGTCTTGAACTCAACACAGTTATTGTGCTTTCAGTTCCTTTATTTCATTGATGATAACCAGATAAGCAAATCTTTTTGAGTGCTTGTTTGTACTTTGTAGGCCACACCATTCTAGCGCAGTTTGTTAATCTTCATTTTTTATAGGTAAAACATAACTTTTTTTAAAAAAAAACACTGTGATTGTGATTACCCATTAAGTTGGATCATTACGATCTACATTTGAGAATTAACTTCTATGTTTATTGTGTCCTGGTGCTGTATATATGACTATAAAATGCCGCATAACTTTTCCTATATATGTTCTCTTTTGCAAAAGTTGGATATATAGCACTCAGTTTAGAAAATACCACTAAAGTTCACAACCTTAGAAAAATACCGACAAATTTGGTCAGACTCTAGAAATATACCACTTTTAGTGGTTCAAAATGTTTCCCCTAAATGCCCCTCCTGTAGATGCTATCATGCCCTTGTCTCCACTAGCACCGTGATCATCACCTTTGTCGAGACGAAACTATGCTTGTGCGCACACGCTAGTGCCCTGAGGGGTTGTCCATGGGCATGATCATGAATAAGGATACAATCCCAGAACTAGGAGAAAACCCGCTCGGCAGACGGTAACCGGAAACCGGCCAAAAAAACCGGTCAAACTTCAAAAATCAAAATTTGAATTTTAGGCTGTTTTGAAACCGGTAACCGGAAAATCCGTCTGGTAATGGAAAAACCGGTCAAAATTCAAAAATCACAATTTGAATTTGGCCGGTTTTTTGGGTTACTAGTCCCCACTGGTAGAAACGGTAACTGGCGGTTACCGGCGTGTAATCGTCGGGTTTTTGAACCTTGATCATGAATGCACATGAAAACATGGATGGTGGTTGGGCCAAATGCTGGCCATGACAACATGAGGTCCTAGCCAATGCGGTCATGAGTCGTCTAGGTGCACGGTGCACCCTTGTTTGTTAAAAGAGAATCATAGTCTGCCTAACAATCCCAGCATACGTATGCATGGCACAATACATATGATGCCACCTCATCTAGACCGTGGTTTGCATGTTTGGCACACATCACAATACAAGATCGTACATGTGGGTTTCATGCTTCGCATAGAAATACATAATGAATTGAAGTAGGATCGATTTTGTTATTTGTCTTTGTTGGATGGTAGGTGCTACTATCAAATTTTGAACAAGTAGCTGCTTCTTGCAAGTGAATGGAAGTTGCAGACGTTCCTGGTTAATGGGCTCCTAGCGTCTGGGCTAGGCGTGTAGACGCAAGGGTGGGAGAACCAAGCAGAAAGACGGGAAGGTTTACCACTGAAGTTTATAGGCTTACAAAAATAAACATCAAACTTGCCCAAACTTTTAAAATTAAGTGATTTGAAAGGGGTATGGTTCTTTAGTACATAAAAATATCCCTTTTGATCTCACGATGGCCAAGCTCTATATTTCTAAATTGGATACTACAAGTGTTATTTATCCAATTTCTCTTCTTTTCTGCTTTTGCTTAAAAATGCGGATATTACTGGATTTAAAATGTAGATCATCCATATAGCTGATACATGAATTAAAACAAGACAAAGAAGGTTCTAAGTATTAAAATGTAGCTATACATGCTGCAAAGAACAGAAATGAACTATGCAGCATGCGATTAGTGTCATTCAGGAAAAATGTAACAACTATATTTTGAGCATAACAAACACACAAGCGGCTCTGGAACTAAACAACTGAGTTGCATAGCGGAGTAGTGGTCCAACTGCTAACGGTTATGTGTCTCAAGCAGCCTTGATTTAGATCAATGCTTGTCATTGATTTTTTGGTTTTTGCTTTCCTTACTATTATATATATTTTGTTTGTCAATCTTAATCTTCTGTATTCCTACTTGCTTCAGGATATGCTCTAAGTTCTGTCGAAGGACGAGTTTCTATGGAATTCTTCGATCTATCTGAGTCCGCTCAATCTAAAAAGTACGTTTTCTGCATCTTCAATTTAACGGATCTGTACATGTATTTGTAATGATTTTATATATGATACTTGCTTGAATGTTTATCTTAATATTAGTTCAAACTATAGCTAGGTGTACTTGTGCAAACCACTTTGGTTTTGGCACAAATTCAACAATAAAAATTAAAAAATTGGGGGACCTAATCTATTGTACTACCTTTCAAAATTTCAAATTTAAACTAAATTGGTGTTAGAAGAAACAAAAAAAAGAGCTTTACTGTGAATAGTAGCCTTTAACTTTTCCTTTTTTCCTTTTCTTTTAGATTTATGGTTTGTTAGAAATTTCTATTTTTCATACCTCTCATTATACATCGAATTTGAAATGATCATTTTATAGAGAGGTATAATAAATTGATAGTTACATTAATTTTCCATGATTTTTTGTGTTGATTACATCCTAAACCAAAGTATGGTTGAATGTCCCTAAGTAGTACACTTGTTATATCCACTATGTGGCTGTTGACTTGACTGATGTAGGTCAAGGGACATAATTTTGTGCTTAGCCATATAAAGCTTATGTCAAGGGTTGGCGGCACTGTTGTTGCCATATTATCTAACAACTTTAGATGTCGTAAATGTTCAAAACAAATGTATAGTTCAAATTTTACCATGATTGTCAGTTTGTCATGGCATTGCCAAGTCGTCGCCTTGGCGACTCCTAGGCGTTGTGGCAGTCCAGGGGGGACGCCATGGAGCTTCGCCGTGACCACCCTCGTCTTCTTTGGCCCTGGTCGGCTGGAATGGTCGGATCCGGTTGGATTCAGCTGAGATGGGGCGGGATGCGCCAGGGAGGGGAGCCACTGGGTAGGGGAGGCGTCAACGGGAAGAGACGTCGGGGGAGGAGGCGGTGAGCAGGGGGAGGCGTCGATGGGAAGAGGCGTCGGGGGAGGAGGCGGCGAGCGGGGGGAGGTGGTGGCTGGGAGGGGAGGCGGTGGGGGAGAGGAGTTGGGAGAGCAGAGGGGAGAGTTATGAGGGGAGGGACTGCTCATGCATATGTATTTGTATCATGCTTGTAGTCATACACTGGCAAGGCGTTTCGCCGTGGTGTCCTAATGCCTCTTAGGCGCCATGGTCAACAACCATGCCGTGACAACCATGAATTTAACGGACAAGTGCATCATACTTCAATAAAGTATTTGATGCAAACCACCAATTAGGAAAATATTCTAACTCATCCAGTTTGTAACAAATTTCAAAATGAAAAAAAGACCCAACAAATTGAGGTCTATACTTGGAGTGACCTACCAAGCCTTCAGAACATTTTTGCAGGGCAGAACACTATCTATCTCTACCAAAAGTAGCATTTTGGGAGTATTTAGTTGTCTTTAAGGCTGAGGGTGACCAAACACTAGATATATCTCCCCTTTTATATGCAAAAAATGTTGAACACTGAAAAGATTGATGAAATTTGTTCATCACCTGTTGTAATATGAACTACAAAGCTCTTATCTGAAATGTTTTCTTGTCAGTTTTTTGAAATCCAGTGTTGTTTTTGTACTGGTGGTATAGTGAAGTTGCCTTTCTTTATTCTACACAGCATTATACTAGTGAGAAACTCATACGTCTTACTAAGGCACTACCGGCACAAGATAATACAATCAACTCCATAGCCTGACTGGTTGTCGTGCATTGTCAAATCACTCTATGCTGTGCATGGCCCTTCCCTAAAAAGCTGCTACACTTGATGATACCATGTGCTTACCTTCCTATGTAATCTACACTGAACCATGGTGCCGCTGACATTCCAGTTTAAATTTGCCATTCAGGTATGCTTTCAAGTGTCATCGGAAATCCGAGGCTGGCAGAGACACCGTTTATCCTGTCAATGCAATTGCTTTCCATCCAATGTAAAGTGTTGTTAAAATTTTTTTTTTGGCTGTTTTATTTCTCACAGGATTATTAGTTCTCATTTTCTTTTTGTCGTATCTCTTCTGCAGATATGGCACATTTGCCACTGGAGGGTGTGATGGATTTGTCAATGTATGGGATGGCATTAACAAGAAAAGACTATATCAGGTAACCAAGTCATAGTTTTGCTTCATAGGAATGTGAATATCTGAAATGGTTCTATTGTTCATGATTTTCTACGTTGATTGCAGTACTCAAAGTACGCATCAAGCATCGCTGCTCTGTCATTTAGTAAGGATGGGCATCTGCTTGCTGTGGCATCAAGCTACACTTATGAAGATGGAGACAAACCGTAAGACTGAACTTTGCCTAGAACATCTTTTTGTCATCACAAGAACAAGAACAAAATGTTGACTTACCTGTTCTTTTGCACTTTCCAGCCATGAGCCTGATGCAATATTTATCCGGGCGGTGAATGAAGTGGAGGTAAAGCCGAAGCCTAAGGCATTGGCCGCTCCCCAGTAGTGCTGTGATCATTTTGTGGCTGGGTAGTCGTATGGCTAGATGTATTTTGTGGGAGAAAAATATTGTGAAGAAAGTATTTTATGTGAGACGTTTCGTTCTCTAGTTCAGTTACTGTCAATTACATTAGTTGACCGAATCCCTTGTTTATGTTGAAGTGGAATGTCAGTATCCATATCTGACCACTCTTTTATGGTGTTTTTCTCTTGTAATCTCTAGAAAAATCTGCATTAGTATCGTCATATTCCAGTTGATTGTACATGTCGAAAAAAAATGATGTTTAGCCTATTTTTTTTCTTTTCGAACTGGGAGCTTATTTGATCATTATCAGGACAAAAGGGTAATCATGTCGCACTTGTTTGTCACTTGGTGCTAATTCGACCAAAAGTTCTTACAGACCCGAGTACTGGGCAAATGTTGATTAGGTGAATTTGATTAGTTTTGTCATTTGTCTCTATATCTACTGATATAATATAAAAAGAAAAAAAATATGTTTGTCGTCCTTCCCTCTTACGCTCGCGTGCCCCACCTAAAAAACGGATCGTTAAGCTCACCAATGTCCGTCCAACCGCTTCGCCACCTCGTTTTGGCAACTGCCCTCCCTTCTCTACCTTGATCAAGCGAACACATGGGGACAGGCCGTGCTGCAATTGTAGCCTCCGTCTGCGTGCACTGCTCTTCATGTTGTCTTGAGCGCATGGAGGACGCGGGGAGGAAGGCAGCAGCGAGGCTGACGAGACTGGAGGCGATTTGCAGCAATTCGGCGATGGTAGCGGGCCGGCTAATCGGTGAGTGCCTTACTCGTCCGCTCCCCCGCCACCGATGACGATGCACGCCACTCCCTCGAAACTTAACTAAACAAAACCAAGCACTTAGAAATAAAGATTAAATCAACACAAGGACTAAAGTAAATCAACTTGCAATTAACTTTCATTATACAAACATACATACACAGTCCATATACATCCACATTTACATACATTCAAAATATACATCCATATATTACAATGCTAAAGTCACAAGATAAATTAACAACTACAAGTTATAATGTAATTACAAGCTTACAACATAGATAAATAAAATCCTACCCTAATCCCCTTCACTGCCGACCAAAGCACTCTGAATACCTGCAAATTAAATGAATACAAAACAACAACCAATAGAAGCAAATGAAAACAAATAAAGGAAGAAAGGTAAAGTAAATAAAATTCATCGTCAAAAACTGTTATTAGATTAGTTGTACGAGCGAGGGCAATCGCTCACCGATATACCAGATTATTCAAGACCAATCGGCACCTCTTGCGTTAGTAGGTTTTCATCATCTAGTAGTAGCTCTAGTTTTTACCCACCATTCTATCATTTCACCACTTACCTAGATAAAGCACTTTCGGCCAAATCCCCAACCGAAGACATGACCAAAGCCTAGGGTCATTGCCTTAGCGTACCCAAGGAGTGAGGGAGCTTGATAAGGCCATGTGAGAGAGAGGAAAAGGCATCACCACCAAGCCACTATCCAAAAGCTTCCGAGCACAGCAAAAGACACTGCACCGCCAAGCTCACGAGCCAACAGAACTGGCGAACTCATCAACAGAGAGAACTGAAGCTCACAACCACCATAAGACCACCACAAGCCACACCATAGCCACCACCATTGCCACTGAAACCTAGAACCAAGAGAGAACAAGGAGAAGGTCGTTAGCCGAAGCTTTGGGCATCGGCCGATAATCAAGGAGCCAAGACTAGAGGTCTCAAGAAAGAGGAGGGGACCACAACAAGAAGGACAACTCCTATCAGCTGCCTATCCACATTGAGTAAGGGACCCAAAAGAGAAGCACTGCAAACACACATGAGAGTAGAACCACTCACGAAGCACCCTGAATCGGGCCTAACAACACCGACAAAGTAGCCCCAAAGGCCTCTACCATTCCATTTTTTTGTTCACTTCAACCAGTAAGCTCATGACCGGCTAGAGCTGTGACGGCATTCGGGAGAAAGACCCTGGGGTGGTCCTCCATGCGCTCCTTAGGATCCCTGGTGCATGATTCCCCCAAGACCCCCCCCCCCCCCCCCAACACACACACACACACACAAGCCTAAGCAAACCCAAGGGCACGAACTACGAATGAAATCGAAAGCATAAAGAAACCAAAATAGTAATGCCCCAAAAAGCTTAGAAGGAATACAGCTCTTCAGCATAGATACAGCTCTTCATCCTTAGGAATATCCCTGGTGCATGATTCCCCCAAGACCCCCCCCCCCCCCCCCACACACACACACAAGCCTAACCAAGGCCAAGGGCATGAACTACGAATGAAATCGAAAGCATAAAGAAACCAAAATAGCATTGCCCCAAAAAGCTTAGAAGGAATACAGCTCTTCAGCATAGATATTGATCTCTGGCTCTGGTACTGTGGCGTTCAAAACAAGTCATTGTTGCACTACCGCACACTTTCAATTTACTACTGAACCCCCTGAACTGTGAAATGTTGTCAAGGGTGTACTTTCGTTCGCCAGAGAGGCTCACAGTTTACAGGTTTCTTCAGGTTAGCCTAACTTCTTTAGGTTAGAATGTTCGCCATCCTAAGGATTGGCAGGAAGAGCATAGTATGTTTGAAAGTATTGTTCCCATTTAGTAAATGGTATGACTGCATCTATGGTCTTCCAGATTTTGTTATCACCATGAAACCTGAACTCCATGAAACACGGGTTATGTAATATTGTTGCGCACTCTGGTGATGTAGTTCATTACGAAATTTGACACAGCCGTTCTAGTTTCAGACGACTTCTGAACAGAAAAATGCAGCTGGATGCCTGTTTACTTGAATGAACTGATCCAGGGTTAGCTAATCTTATGAATTCCACACTGTATAAACTTATTGACGCTGTACTGTTTCATCGAAAGTAGTTGTGCCCTAGATGATCTCACCTGTTGTTCGATCAGAGTTTCGAGCTCAACATGAAACGAGATACTGGCGGAAAGCGACATAGTGGGAAAAAAGTTTGCATTTAGGAAGCCTTTTAGATTAGACTAGCCGAGATCAGGGTGACGTGTTCATTATGTTGCACTGTTGCATCTAAAGCTGTAATGTCTAGTTGCCACATAGCTTTGGATGATACATCACCATTCTGCTTTTTCTCTCTCTCTCTCTAAAGAAGTCACCATCCTGTTTTTATACCCAAAAAGGGTAGCCCAACTTGATTTTTATATCCCCTGCTAAGTTTCTGAATCGTGGTGGCCAGCCAGTACCTAAAAGAACAAAAGAAACACTTTGTTCCAGTAGAGCAAAAGTTGCCCTATGCAGCTGCGATGCATGTAATATTGCGCAATTTGATACGATCTTCGTCGCGTTCTATTGCACTGCGCATCAGTGCGTTTAACAAAAGCTCCCAAAAGTGCACGGTGGTGGTGGGGTGGCCGAAAAGTGTGCGATCCATGGTGGAAGTGGCACTGCTTTCTGCAAGTACGGTCGTTGCACGAATGCAAGCCCCCAAATCAGTGCCCAACTGGGGCCATTGCTTCAAAACAGATGTACTTTGCTCTCCCTAGCTAATACGTACGTGTACCACTGATGGCAACTATTCTTTTTAGAGGAATAGCAACTGTTTATGGTATGAAAATTATACACTGTGCCAGTCAATCCCACGTAGACATGTCAATCCGTGTGTACAATTCCATATCCTCGTTATACGAATTCTTGATGCACGTGTTTTTTTTTTTGGCAAAATTCTAAAATCAGCATGGTCTTGTGAGAATTGCTAAACCGGCTAATAAGGTGAGACTGAATTGTGTTACCCGTTGGTCGGCTTGGGCCATTTATTGCCCAGTCCAGGTACGGTTGGGGCATTATTTCTTAATTTCTTTTTTTTTCTTTCTGATTTTTGGTTTTTTAGGCTTTTTTTTCTCTGTCCTCTTTTATATTGTCTGTGATGTGTTAATCTGTTTTTTCTATTTTAAAATTTTTTAAATTTAATTATATCAAATAAGTCACCTCAATTATAGGAAAAAATAAGTCAGTTACAGTAAAAAAATTATAATCCATTGTCAAATTGAATACCCCTAAATCCCGGTAAAACTGACGCACGCACGACAGCTCAGAACACTGTGGAGGCATAGGTAGAAGCCTCCTCGAAGTGTATCTATCTATCTGTCTGTGTACCCCATCCACACTTATAGGCAATGAGGAATCTGCCGAAAGTAGACATCTGCCTCCCTCCTTGAATTGACCAGATTTCAGCAGCTGAAGCTTGCGGTGTAGCATCGAGGAAACAGCGGCGTGAGTTCATGTGGTGTTGCCTACTTGATTTCTATCAATTAGAGATCTCAGTGTAACATTTTCTGGGGGATCGAGTATTTGACTATTGATGGATGGCGATGACGGATCATGTGCTTCACTGGTCCTAGAAATTCCGTAGCTATCTCCTTTCCACTGGCCTGACTCAAAAGTCACACAAGAAGACGCGTTCCTAGTTGCAATTTGTAACACCCATTTTTTGGAACAGTGCTATCGTACGTACTGCAACAGTCCAAAAGTTCAATTATGGACAAAAAAATATATCATATCTGCTTACGAACATTTAAAAGAGTTAATTTAATTAAAATAAAACCTAACGGTCAATTTTAGAAATTTTAATAAGCATACAAGCTCAAAACTTAACTTACAATCAGAAGAACCAAAGAAAACTCCCACAGAAACGCTTGAGTGTGGTCGTAACCCTAATACGAATACTTGTAACATTTTTTCCTCTCCTGATCTCTGTGTTGAGGAAAAATGAATCAAGACTGCGTACAATCAACCGTACTCAATAAGTCACATGAGGAAACGCTATTTAATTACATACCAAGAATTTCAAGAGATATGGATATAGCGGTTTTATTAAAGTATTTGTGGATGCAATTTTATTTATAAATATTTTTAAACACAAAAGTATAACAACTTTTTAAGAAATTGGGGTTTTAAAACTTGATTACTTCAACATTTCCAAATCTATTTATGCTTCGCTCCTAGAATCACCTATTCAACACAACTTCATTTACCGAAAACACGGCGTATTTGAATAGAATTTATAAATGACTATGTAGAACTGCCTAGCTTTACCTACAAGATTCCTTAACTCCTACAACAGAGTTAAGAAAATAAGGTTTTTCACTATTCAATCCCTTATATAGCCTTTACACAGTAGGTGCTGCTTTCTAATAAACTCGGGTGGTCCGCGGCCTCACCCGATTCGAAGGGGACTTACTGTTGTTAAGTATAATTTTACTTAGTATGTACTACCTCCCAATAAACTCGGTGGCTCACGGCCTCGCCCGATTCGAAGGTGACCTTACTACTGTTAAGTTTAATTCTACGCGATAGGTGCCGCTTCCCAACAAATTCGAAGAGGACCTTACCGTTTCCATACAACTGACTCCCTCATCTCTCTCTCTCTCTCTCCACTTTTTGTAAATATTCAATCGAACTTGAGTAGCTACTAAATCAAGTTTGACCAGTCAAATCTAGTGGTTGAGCGATCATTATGTTCTTTATTTGGTATAAAGTTCTATTCCTTACTTTTCATCAAGTCACTTTTAAAACTTTACCAACAAAATACCATCTCTTAGCAGTATAAAATAGTGAGTTTCTAGTCTGCCATGATTAATTAAGTAGTATTTATAATAATACTAAGTCTTGTCAAGGTGAATATGACCATCAAATTAAACTGGGGTTTTTTAGGTGGTAGGGTATAACTAAATATCACGTTATTCTAAACATTATTGTACACAAAATAATAGTACGTAAAAAACATAATAAAAATACTGATAAATAAGTAATTAAAGGAATGTAGGTTCAATATGATAAAAAAACATGTGACTTGCCTCCTTGTCCATTGTCTTTGATTATTTTACTATAGTTTTCAGGTTAGATTGCTCTTATAGTTCTTCTGTTGACAACTCGTGTGGTTCAAATACTAGCACAAAAAACGAATGCAAATGAGTTCCTGCTTTGCAGAATGCAAGCTGGGAATAAAATATAATAAAATAACCAAAAGACACAAATAAAATAGGTTTGGGTGGTAAAGAGTTTAGGCGGTGTTTGGTTTGGCTGGATGGAGTTGGAATTAGGCTAGATGGGGTTCAAGATGGTCAGAGAAGTATATAGGTGTTATATGGATTTATGTGAATAGCTGCGGGTATGGACGGAATTGGGTTTAGAGTCAAAATATCATCTGGGTGGGTTTGAGTTTTATCGGAGCTTAGGATGGCGGAACGAAGATGAGAATGGTATAAATGGGCTCAAGACGATCAAAATAGGTATATGTGTGTGTGTGTGTTTAGGGTTTCGGTAAATATTAATGGTTGAAATAGTGCTAGACATGGGTTTGGAATGACATCTGGGCTAACTAGGTTCTTATCAGGGTCTGACATAGGAAAATGGAGCTAAGAATAGAATAGGCAGGCTTGAAACATATGAAATGGTTATATTTTGTATTTTTGGGTATGGATGAACAGTAACGAGTATTTTTTACTATTCATTTCGAATTCGATCGCTATAGTCTCAGATTTTTACAATTTGCTAACGGGTTGGTATGCTGCAGTGCTGGATCTGAGTGAACAATAATGCATAGTGAAATGAGTCGGCCTAATCCGTTAAAGAACTGGCCTTTTATTGTTTGACCCAAAACCTACACACTATTGATCTTCTTCAGCTATTCGCTGTGGCCACCGAAAATAGAGCAAGCGAGCGGCCATAGCGAACGGCGGCAATTGGTGGGGCTGCAGCAGTTTGTGACGGGTTCTGAGGCCATGTTTGGGTTCTAGGAGCTCCAAGGGATCCATTTTTGGGGTCGGGGGCAGCTAAAACACAAACAATGGTTGGCAGCGAGGCAGGGAGCTCTCGGGGCTTTTGAACAGCACAAGAGCTACAGGAGGCTTCTTCGGCCAAATTGGTTGTAGCTTAATCATCTACTGGTGGCTCAGGTGGCTCTAGTGGTATCGTCTTGGGTGGTAGTGGTCGTAGGCGGCTTGCCGACGGTGGAAGGGTGCGGCCGGAGAGTGGACCTAGGCATCGGCGAGCTAGGGGACAAGGAAGTTTATGGCGAGTCTGAAAGCATCTAGGCCCCTAAAAATGATTTTGGTAATTAATGAAATTAAGAGAATATGGAATATGGGACTAACGTGTTTTAATGAGCATGCGAAGGGTTAGTCCACACACATGAGCGACAAGATGCAAGCCAAAGGATACGCGTGAAAATCAAATTGGCTCAAGACAAAGGTATACTTAGAATAGGACCCCTTTGAATTTTACCGGTCTTAGGTGAATGGTGGAAGACCGGATTATAGGATAGATGATCGTACCATCAAGGGGGATCTTGGCTAGTAGCTTGAACACATATCTCCTGTGCCAAATGGTTTAATCTCAACTTGCATCCATCAAAAGTTCAGTTTTTAAATGCTCTTGTGCTCTGTCTGGAAGAGCGGTAGTACCGCAGTTTTAAACGTCGGAACTACCGGAAAGCGGTAGTTCCGCAACTAAAATGCGGTAGTACCGGCTAGCGGTAGATCCGGTTTTGGAGCGGATCAATATTTCCAGAGAGCACCCTTGGCTCATTTCAAATCTTGCGGGAACGGAAGTACCGGCTGTTTGAACGCCGGTACTACCGCTGCGAGCGGTAGTACCGCATCCTAAAGCGGTACTTCCGGACCCCGGAAGATCCGGAGGGAGAGCGGATCAATTTTTCCAGAGAGCGCCCTCCGGATGAAGCCTGGATTTCTCTGGAGCGGAAGTACCGGCAATTTCAACGCCGGAACTACCGCTGAGTGCGGTAGTTCCGCTACTCAGAGCGGTACTTCCGGAGTCCGGAAGATCCGATTTCAGAGCGGACGCATTTTTCCAGAGAGCGCCAAATCTAGGACCCTTCGGAGTTTGGCTGGAGCGGTAGTACCGCGCCGACTTTGCGGAACTACCGAGTAGCGGTAGTACCGCAAATATCAACGGCGGTAGTACCGCGCCGCCAAATCCAACGGTCACTGCAGACGTCTGACATAGCCGTTCTGGCGTGAAGATTTGGTAGCGGTAGTACCGGTCCTTGGGACCGCTCGACCAGAAAATATTCTGGAAACTGGGTCAAACGGCTAGTTTTGGTTGGTGGAGGCTATAAATACCCCCACCACTGCTCAAGGGCAGAGGTTAGAGACTCATTGCATATTTCTCAAGCCCAAGTGCATTCATTTCACCTCAATTCTCTCCTTGCACATCAAAGTGAGGTGGTTGAGCATTTAGTGCTAGATTTCATTTGCAAATCCATTTGGCACTAAAGTTGCATTCAAGTGAACACCGGGATTTATTACTCTTAGTGCTTGCCGGCACTTGGACGATCCGGTGGAAGTTGGCTCGGTGATCTTCTCAAGAAGATTGTGAGAAGACCCGGCAAATTGTGAAGGTTGGAGCTCGCCTACCCGGAGTGGGGAAGAGCTACACTAGTGATCGAGGTGCTTGGCTCAATTCATGGAGCCGGTCCGATACGTCCGGGCTTACCTCAACGTGGACTAGGGGAAACCGGCAAGTTTCCGAATACCACGGTAAAAACATCGGTTGTGTCTCTTGTCTCTTTAGCTCTTGTTCATTTGCTTCATTGTGATCACTTATTTGTTTAGAGCTAAGTTGTTAACTAGAATTGTATTGGATTAATTGCTTTACATCTTTGTCTCTTAAAATTGTGAAGAATTAATCTAGTAATCAAGAAAAATTTAAAATCCTCCTATTCACCCCCCCTCTAGTCGGTATCCTTGATCCTACGGAGTCTTTGGTGGTGTTACTAGGGGCATGAGGAAGCTACATAAGCAAGCTATTGAGAAGTAATGAGCCAAATGAGATGAATTGAGGCTGGGCTTACTTGTAGGTCTTGCAGCGACGACGATGACGCGACGGCCAATGAGTGAAATTGGAGGGGTGTGGGGGTTTCTGGGACGCCTATGTTTGCTATGAAGTGAACCCATGGGCTTTTATAGAGGAAGAAAGGCGGTTCAGAGCTGGGAGAGCGCCACTCGGGCATTGGCGCGTTGCCATGGCAGAGGAAGCGCGGGGATGGTTCGGGGAAGCGTGGTTGTGGCGGCGGCGTAAGCGGTACATGGATTGGCGTCATGGACTTGAGTGCCTTCTTGGGCAACGCAGCATAGTGGTCAAAATCTTAGGCGCTGTCAGGTCGGCCGAGAGAGAGAAGTGAAGCAACGATGGTGAACTTGGGTTTGGCTTGTCCGGCAATTGTTAGGGCTATTGATGGGTGATGTCAGTGGCTCTACTCATGAGGTGTATGACAAGTTGACGGGGCATCGCGGCGTTGTCTAGCGTGGAAGGTGGTAGAAGCTGGCGATGATATTTGTCAGATGATGAACAGTGCTGCGGCTTGGTGGTTTATGCCAATGGTTAGGAAGGTGGTATGCCTAAGAAATGAAGGCTTGAATGGTTGGAAGAGGTGCTAAATAAAGGATTGCGCGTAGGCTACGAAAGCAGAAAACAAAACTTTTCTACCGCGCACACAAGGATATCATGCTAAGGAGGGATCATGGATCGTTACCACTAGACGCGCAGCGCAGCGGAAGAATAGTTGGAGAAACCGATCCAACCACGCGCGTCGAGGTAGTAGTAGAATTAGCCGATCGTCCCGAACAGATCGTCTCCTCCACGTGATCAACCACACCACGAGCAGATCCAATCTGTAGGTTGTTGATGCCGATCAACACCGCAACGAGCAGCGCCTCCACCGGTATCCACACGTTCGGGGCTGGAACGCCTATCGTGAGTGTACTAGCACTCGTGAGCGACTAGGGTTTGGCTCGGGAGGTGGCGGCTAGGGTTATGCTAGAGGTTAACAGTAGTGTGTACCCCTCAGCCCCTCGCCTCCATATATATAGACCTCCTCACTTGGGCCTTGTGGACCGAGGCCCAATAGGAGTCTATTCGGATCTCTATCCGAATTGAGCCCACATCCGAATCATATTTGAATTAGTGTTCCAACCCGTTAAGTGTGCGACCCTGTAGGTTCACGTATACTTGGTCGCGACCCGGAAACGCCTTTCCGGTCACCCTGTTAATAGCGGCCTCTAGTAAGACATATTAACCCCAAAGTATACATAAAGATCATATCGGCTGAACATGTAATGTTCTCATGTACGAATCCCTTTGCCTCACGATATAGATTGATCTCAAGGCGAGACCTGTGTCATCCTCTTAATAGCTCAATCACTCTCTCGATTCCGTGATGGATTATAAACTTGTGATTGACTCCTCAATCACCTTGGCATGGCCATGCACTTTCATAATCTATTACATCGAGGGGCCCAGAGATATCTCTCCCATAAGGAGGGGCAAATTCTATCTTGGCCATTCACATCTCACTACATATTTCATGGCAAACCCGAGGACTACTTTTATAACTACCCAGTTACGGAGTAGTGTTTAGTAGTCCCAAAATAAGCTACTACGCATGTTGGGAACCATGATAATCTCCAGTCTAAGGATTCTACATAAACACTACTTGAGACCAACTGATGACACATGGAATCTCTGCAGTGTCTCATGGCGGGTCTATCCAACATATGTTCACTAACACATGTCCATATTATTGATTTGGTATCACCATACCATGATCTATGAGACATGATCATCAATCAATACATATGATGATCTTTGAATCATATTTGTTTCTCATATGATATATGATCAGAGAGCATTTAGAAATAGCAACATTTTGGCATTAAGAGTCTCATGAATAAGTCACATACTCATTGATCAATAATGATAATGTCTATTTCAAGGAACAAAGTAATGTATTATAAATATAGTATGTGATATATACAACATCTCCATGTTGCCTCTAGGGTATATCACTAACACTAAATTGGGTCAAGGTTCAATTGGGATCAAGATTTAGTAAAATTCAAACCGGACTCAAATTTGGGTTGTTTCACAATTTGTCTCTGATATATTTTTTTTGTGTGACATCAGGATTGGGAGCTGACGGTACAGCCAAGATGAATTACCAAAGTGAATTAGCAAAGCACTTTGTAGCTAGTTCCAACTTCTGTACTTGGATCATTAGTTGCCTGTTTCACGTAGTCAATTTTGTGATCAATGTTGTATACAACTCCTTAAGGTAAATTATGAGAACGATGTGGGATGGTGACGGCACGTTACAATCTGCTAAAAACGACTTTACGTCAAAATAAACATCTTTGCTCTCTCCTAGTCAGTCTCCAGTGAATATATATGCTTGGTAATAAAACAGCTTAGCTAGATGGAATGCCGTTTTGAGGATTACCTTCCATGCTAATATGGTGGCTTTTTAAACACTTATTTTGTTTCTCTACTTTTGGGTGAGTTAAAACGAAAATATTGTACTAAATCGGTAAAGGCGAGGGTGGGAGGAAGCTGAGCCTTATCGAGCTGACTCCGATCTCCACTTAGAGCTAGAAGCCTTGAGCTAATTACAATGGACCGACCTAGCTAAACTAGCTGTCAGAATCATGAGACAACTTGGCTAGCTCATCTTCTAGGTGGTCCCTTTCGATCGAAGGATTACCCAGCCGTATCACCATGGACGCACGGCCCTGTTTGGTTGCCGTCCTGGCGCTTGTCAGCCTGACTGGGACGCTGCTGGGAATGTGCCGGTGGTATGTTTTGTTCGCGACCTGACAATTTTCGAGCTTGCCTGACCTGAATCCTCCGGTAGGTTCATTAGCCTAAGCCAGGCGACCAAAAACGGTAACCGGAGCTCCAAGCTGTAGCAAGAACGACTCAATAAACCAATTTACCACGTTAATCCAGCATCACGAGCAGAGACGTCGACACCGTGGCCGCTACCATCGACGTGTTGTCCGACCGCCGCTGCACCCCACCCCTCGCTGGTCGTCGCCGGGGAGGATGCTAGATCCGACCGTGTAGCCATGCTACCCTCCGATCCCGCCACCACCGTCTCATCCGCCGCCGCAGTCGTCACGCGCTAGGAGTCGAACAGATGGATGGGTGGTGGTGCTTCGTTGATTGCTGGGTGTTGTATGGGAAGATTTAATGGAAGTGCACTCCCCATTCACGTTTTCTTGTTTACAAAGCGTGTTTTGTTTATTACGGGGTTTTTTTTTCCTCACGCGCACGCTTCCAACCGAACAACACACCTCAGACATGCCTGATCAGCAAGGATCAGAATTTCAGGCTACCTTAGGGCAGTCCCAATGGGTGGTTTCTATAGCATTAAATAAGGTGCCAAGTAGGCGAAATGCTGATGTGTCATTGGAGTTAAGGAGGAGAGATAAGGAAATAGTTTCTTAGAGCAAGTCCAATAATGGTCTTATAGCCAAACTAGTCAGCATTTTTGCTGATGTGGAGGAGAGAAGAGAGGAGAGAGATGAGAGCTTGGCTCTCATGCAAGCAACAAGCTGGGCACGGGAGCCTATGTAGTGGTGGGCTCAGATAATAAATGTATGTGAGGAGGAATAGGAAAGAGAATGTGAGACATGGTACCACATAATAATAAAAAACTTTTTGTAGACAAATAGAAGACAAATTAAGAGCAAGTCCAATAATGGTCTTATAGCCAAGCTAGTCAGCATTTTTGCTGATGTGGAGGAGAGAGGAGAGAGATGAGAGCTTGGCTCTCAGGCCAGTCTCAATGGAGGTTTCATGTCCCAGTTTTCAACACACCCATATTTTGGAAACAGTGCAGATGAGTTTCATCCCCATGAAACTCTCTCTACTCCCATGAAACTTTTATCATCTCTCTCTTCATCAATACAGTGCCATGTCAGCGTATTTAATGCCCATGAAACTCCATGAAACCCCCACTGAGACTGGCCTCATGCAAGCAACAAGCTGGGCACGGGAGACTATGCAATGGTGGGCTCAGATAATAAATGTATGTGAGGAGGGATAGGAAAGAGAATGTGAGACATGGTACCACATAATAATAAAAAACCTTTTGTAGACAAATAGAAGACAAATTATTGTATAACTTGGCTCTTATAACTTGACTTATAGCCAAACAAGAAACCATGTCTACACGGGAACCAAGATAGAAAGAGCTGTGATAGGTAGATGATAGGAGAGAGAAGATAGATGATTGGATTGAAAATTTTATTTGTAGAAACTATCCATTGGGAGTATAGTTTTCATGAGTAGTGTCTACATTAATTGGCAAGTATAGAAACTACCTCATAGTTTCTGCATTGGGAGTGACCTTAGGCACCGATTTTTGGTAGGCACAGGCACGGAGCTCAGAGCTGCAACCAAACAGACCCACGGTGGCAATGGCAGAACCAGAGTTTGATTATATCTTGGATATAGTGGTAGAATAAATTAAACTAGCTAGACTGGACCATAGTAATATTGTCTAGACTGATATTTTTTTACACTTTAAATTAAAATCTATCATACCCGAGTTGTGGATCCGCCTCTGCATGATGGCTCTCCGCCTGTCCTCCAAAGCCGAAAAGGAGGTCTCGGGGCGCAATTATTGATGGAACCCTCGCTGCATGATTCCTCCGGCGGCAACTTGCAACCCCCGGACCCTCGAGGAATATATGGCTGGTCCCAGCGATCCCTACTCGCGCGGTGCCCGTTCTCCTCCTCTCGCGAGCAAAGTGGCATCCAAAGCAGCACCGCCCAAACTACCATGCGGTGCCTCCTGATGTGCGTTCTTAGGCCAGCGTTGCTTTCTCCTCTGTCTTCTTCACTTTCCTCTCCTCTTTCTTGGCATGACAGAAATCGATCGAGATAGAGAGTGGATCGGTCGATCGTGACACTCGAACGAGATCGGCCGTGATGATGCCGGCCGGCCGGGCGGCGTCGAGCGAGCTGCTGTAGTAATAATAATGCCTCGCGTCACGCCATCCTTCTTTGTGGTACCGTTGCTGTTGGAAGTGGTACATGTTTGTAGTACCGTCGCTGTGGGAAGTGGTACATGTGTGTACGTAGACCTGTGCTGCCGGGTGGATCTAGGTTTATATTCGGAGTTAATAAAATATCATTAAAAAGAAAAAGGAAATATCCTTAGTAAAAAAAATTAAAGTACAAATTGTCCGACTAAAATTATCTCAAATTAATGTAGAAAAATTACAAAATAATTGAGCAAAACACAATTTTAACTCTACGACCCTTTCTACAATTTTAGGAATAGCTATTTTATTGTTCCTTAGAACCATCTTATTAACTTGTTCAAATTTTTATGCTAATCAATTTAAAAGTTCAAGAAAATTTCCTTTATTATGTTCATCTAACCAATATCTAAAGGAATGCGTGTAGGCTACGAAAGCAGAAAACAAAACTTTTCTACCGCGCACACAAGGACATCATGCTTAAGGAGGGATCATGGATCGTTACCACTAGACGCGCAGCGCGGCGGAAGAAGAGTTAGAGAAGCCGATCCAACGACGCGCGTCGAGGTAGTAGTGGAATTAGCCGATCGTTCCGAACAGGTCGTCTCCTCCACGCGATTAACCACACCACGAGCAGATCCAATCTGTAGGTTGTTGATGCCGATCAGCACCGCAACGAGCAGTGCCTCCACCGATATCCACACGTCCGGGGCTGGAACGCCGATCGCGAGTGTACTAGCACTCGTGAGCGGCTAGGGTTTGGCTCGGGAGGTGGCGGCTAGGGTTTTGCTAGAGGTTAACAGAAGTGTGCCTTTTTTCTCAGCCCCTCGCCACCATATATATATAGACCTCCTCACTTGGGCCTTGTAGACCGAGGCCCATTCGGATCTCTATCCGAATTGAGCCCACATCCGAATCATATTTGAATTAGTGTTCCAACCCGTTAAGTGTGCGACCCTGTAGGTTCACGTATACTTGGTCGCGACCCGGAAATGCCTTTCTGGTCACCCTGTTAATAGCGGCCTCTAGTAAGACATATTAACCCCAAAGTATACGTAAAGATTATATCGGCTGAACATGTAATGTTCTCATGTACGAATCCCTTTGCCTCACGATATAGATTGAGCTCAAGGCGAGACCTGTGTCATCCTCTTAATAGCTCAATCACTCTCTCGATTCCGTGATGGATTATAAACTTGTGATTGACTCCTCAATCACCTTGGCATGGCCATGCACTTTCATAATCCATTACATCGAGGGGCCCAGAGATATCTCTCCCATAAGGAGGGGCAAATTCTATCTTGACCATTCACATCCCACTACATATTTCATGGCAAATCGAGGACTACTTTTATAACTACCCAGTTACGGAGTAGTGTTTAGTAGTCCCAAAATAAGCTACTACGCATGTTGGGAACCATGATGATCTCAAGTCTAAGGATTCTACATAAACACTACTTGAGACCAACTGATGATACATGGAATCTCTGCAGTGTCTCATGGTGGGTCTATCCAACATATGTTCACTAACACATGTCCATATTATTGATTTGGTATCACCATACCATGATCCATGAGACATAATCATCAATCAATACATATGCTGATCTTTGAATCATATTTGTTCCTTATATGATACATGATCAGGGATCATTTAGAAATAGCAACATTTTAGCATTAAGAGTCTCATGAATAAGTCACATACTCATTGATCAATAATGATAATGTCTATTTCAAGGAACAAAGTAATGTATCATAAACATAGTATGTGATATATATAACATCTCCATGTTGCCTCTAGGGCATATCACTAACAATATCATCTATAAAGATTTTAAATATGCAAACTTCTTCATTTTTTAAGGTTCTGCATGCTACATTTCACAAAGGCAATTATTCAATGAACTATTTGAGATATATCGAATTCGGAATTGGGAGGGAGAGTTGGAGACTGAACACAACTCACCTGAGAATAAGACCTCGCCGCAACGTTGTGCATTTCATAGCTCCCTACTCGCCACATCGCCACCCAACTTGCCACTTCATTTTCTTGCTCACCGGCACTGCCTTGCACCCTTACTTCGCACTTAAAGCTCACCTATGCTCTGATTTAGGAATTGATTTGCCTTCTCGTTGGCTCGCCGTCGTTGGCAGTCACTACACGCCATGTGTGCGCTCTCTCTCTCTCTCTCCTTGGCCACCGCTATGTACGGCCACTGTGGGCTTGCGCCACCGCAACACTATCTCATGCCTCCCGTCTAGCTGGCTCCCTCACCCTCCACGTGCGCGTCGCCACGTTGAGAGAGAGAGAGAGAAGCAAGTTAGGATTAGGAGTTAGGTGGGCGGTTGGGGCCATGGGAAATTTGGGTTATAGTGGATCTGGTAGGCATAGAGAGAGTTCTAGTGGACTGAGAGAGGAAGATGTGGGTTGGATTAGACTGATTTATTTTTTTAATATAAATATGTAGCATTTCGACTTAATTAAGAGTATATATATACTATATCTAATATATACTTTATTTTTTTGTAAAAAAATATGTTCGGCTCAACCCCGTAAACTCAAGAGGGTTCCCCTGAGGAGATGGAGGAGCTTTTGTATGATAGGCTCGGTTTTGTGTCATCTTTGCGTATGCTGGATCATGGTGGATCATCTATTCATCTACGCTGACAATGGCCGGAAGTTGACATTAATTAAGGGCCCGATTTTTTTTCCGCTTCAACTTATGAATTTTAGCTGTTTTATAGTTTTTGAGCTGTTCGTGAGAGACAGTAAAGAATAACAGAAATTCGCGTACGATTTTGGCTGATATAAATAAAGTTATTACAGTGTGTAGTACAATTAACTTGTAGACTTCGCTTTGAAAATACATTCTATTTAAAATCTAATTACTGTAGAAAAACCGAAAAACAGCTTTTAGAAGCTAAAAAGATCAGACCCTAACTTATGTTTGGCCATCAGCTCAAACATCGTGATCAAAACTTTTTTGTTTTTTGACAGAGAATCATGATTCAAACTTACTTTACTATTTCACATAACTTCTCTGATAATATGTCATTATAAATTACAAAACTAAATAATATGGAAGTACAGTGGCAAATGTACATAAGTTTCATATATTGATAGACGAATATTTAAAATGTTTGAGCGCACATATTCTGATGTGACTTGCATTTGGAACCGGTTTGAGTATGTCGCATGGTACTATGTATAGTTTACACAACCGCAAAAAACTACGTAATTGAACCACGTCAGGGTGGGCTAAAGATAGCACATAATACTGCCATAGAAAAATCATTCACCTGGGATTTTCCCTATGTTATCAAACGCATGGCAAAAAAAAAAAGATCAATGAAGAATAAGCAGGAGTACACAAGATAAAGATTTAATGTGAAAAATCCTTACGAAAAAAATTACGAACGTACAATTGGTAAAATCACTATATGGAAGAAAAGTTACAAAACCCTCTTGACATATTACAAGAGCAGATAACTTGTAGTGCGTAGTGCATGCATGTTCTATCATGAAGTTTACAGGGGGTATAAATATAAGAGGCCTAGATAAGGAAGGAACGAAGTCTTGGTCAGCAATGGAAACGAGAACCTACTTCAAAACTGAAACAGTAACCTACTCGAAGAAGAGAACAACATCTCACTCGAAGATGGAATAGAGTATCAGAAGATGATAGTCAAGTGTTGTAGTCAGAAGCGCCTTGAGTAGCTACGTCTGATTCCAGTCAACACAAACACCTTTGGACACCACATCTGGTGTAAGTCGATGCAGAGTTCATCACAAAGATGATCCCAATCATAACCTCTGACCAATTCGCATTACCACCCAGTCATGCTGATCGGAATATATATTCTTTTGAGCAAAATCTGATCAGATGCTTTAAGTGGTTGGACTCGACCAGATTCAGATCACAAAATACAATAATCTCCACCTTAAACTAAATTTCTCTTGCAGCGAAAAAACCCAAAGAACTTCTTGAATAACCTGTAAAACACTTCTTGTGCATCAAATATATGAAAGGACTAATGAGTAATACTGACCAAATCTGTGCAGAACTCAAATTTAGTGGTAGAAACTAGTTTTGTCATCATATTAGCTGAATTATCATGAGTACTGATCGTGTAAACTTTAACATCACCTTGAGAAATAACTCCTCAGATGAAGTGACAGTTGATATCAATATGCTTTGTTCTCTTATGGAATATTTGGTCTTTTGTAAGACAAATAGCACTTTGAATATCATAATTGATATTGATGCAAGATGTAATTTCGCAAAGCTCAGTGTACTGACCTCTTAACCAAACAACTTCTTTACAGGCTTTTGAAATAGCTATGTACTTGGCTTCAGTAGTCGAAAGAGCAACAATAAGTTGTAGATAAGCCTTTCAGCTTATGGTACAACCTACAACAGTAAATATATAACCAATAAGAGATATCCTCTTATCTAAATCTCCCACAAAATCATAATCCACATATGCGACTAGTCTATCACTAGTCTTTTCAAACTATAAACAACTATGAGAAGTGGCCCTCAAATATCTAAAGATCCACTGAACTGCTCTTCAGTGATCATTCCCTGAATTGGCTATATATGTATTGATAACACTCAAAGCGTGAGATAAGTCGGGGCGAGAGTAGACTATGGAGTACATAAGTGATCCGACTGCACTTGCATATGGAACACTTAACATGTATTCACTGACTCAGGTATAACTTTTCAAACAGATGATCTTTGACAATTTTTCATACCAAGACTCTTCTTGGTTGCATCAAGATCCTTTATCTCGAATTCACTGCTTAAATGTGCCTTTAACTTTGATATTTCAGTTTTGTCCTTTCCGCGATCAACATATCATCAACAATAGGAGCAAGTAGATAGTTGAGCCATTAATGGTCTTAAAATAATATAACTATCATAATCGAATCTCTTGGAACCTTAAGAGATCAAAAATTAGTTCAATCTTTTGTATAATTATCTCGACTAGTAGTGTGCCTGTGCTAACGCTACGATAAAATACAAAACAAGATAAAATTTGTAAAAAATAAAACGAACAATCAGATTCATTAAGATTCACGTCTCATATATTGTATAACCAAATATTTTTGTCACATAATGAATGTCACATAAATTGATATCATTGTCTCCTTTTCAGAGCAAGGTAGATGATCCATTCTATGCCAAACCAAAATGCATAACATTGACTTACACAGTAGAGAAGGTTGGAATAAATAGCGTTGACAAATACGCATATGTGCGCGCGGGAGAGTGAACCATACTTTGAGACAACGAATATGAAACCATTTACCTTGACTACTATTGCTAAGTATGTTTTGTACCAGTAGCCTTTAAGAAATCAGAACTACTTATTTATCTTGGTATCAGAATCTCATGCTTTGTTAGCAGCAAATTTTGTTTTTACATGACTATGGGGGTGGTTGAGGGGGTGGATTTAGTAAAAAAAATTTGGTGTATTATAGAGTAGGGTAGATTCAGAATAAAAAATAAATTGTTTAAAAAAGTCGCTCCTGCAAAAGTTGTATCAGACTTGCATCCGGACTGAACATGTACAAATGCTCTAAGGCTCGGTCAGTTTGGCATTACGGTGGATCACGATGATCTTGTTTGGTGGAGTTGCCAAATAGACTGTTAGATTTTTCCTCAGCTTTAAAAATAAGCACCGCGCAGCACAACTCACAAACTATACCTAAATCAAACATACATACGCATCACTACTCAATTGTGTAAAATTTACTACTGCTGATTGAACAAGCCACCAACTGAGGTGATGTGAGTATAAGCCACAATTCTATGATCAATGTATTCCAGCAGTACAAATATTTCGATACAGTTCATTGTACTTTCTAATACTACACTCAGCTGTTAAAGGGCATAAAAATAAAAATGAGCTAAAAAAACTGAGCTGCTAGTATGACCAATGCAAAATCACACCCAGAAAGGCAACAACACTGCTGCTTCTTCACATGCAAGCTGCAGCATAAGAGCGAGAAACCAGCAGCAGTTATGCAAGAACATCCTTCAGCTTGTCCTTCTGGTCGTCGGTTAGGGTTTTCGGGAATAACACCTCGAATATTACATACAGATCGCCTTTCTTGTTGCTTTGGTACAATGGCATGCCTTCCCCTTTGAACTTCCTAACCTCCTTGGGTTTAGTGACACCCTAAAAATTTGCGATGAAGTTGAGCTGATTGGTTGCAGATGAGAAATGACTACAGGATGCAAATTCTTGCTGCTGTGTTTAGGACTTCGTGGCTTACCTTGGTGCCAATTTCCACCAGATGGTCGTCCAGATGCTTGATGGTCTTCTCGAAACCAACCAGAGCTTGCAGCTGCAACAGCAAAAGGTGATCAGACATCTAGAACTAAGCCAATGAAACACACGCGTACATAAAAGGAACAGTGAAGTAACAGTAAGTCCCTGTCTCCAATGCACCTTCGGGGGAAGAGAATTGGTGGAGGCTAGAAGTTGGGTTCAGATAATGATGAATACTCAACAGTAGAGATAACTAAATGATAGTAATGCAAGTTTGGAACACGGTAATTTTGTAAGAAGAAAAACATAGCGTTTCCTACGAAATTCCTGCAGGAATCATACATTCCAAACAGGGCCTAAATGTTAAAAACTTAAAATGATCACTTTTGCAGTGAAACTATGCAATAATCCCTTCGAGGTTTTGTTTGTTTGATATAGGATGGATCAAAAGGTTATAGCTGAAGTAGTGACTAACCAATTTACAAAGATGGATAGCGTCGAGCTCATCCAGTCAGCAGTCTTGAGAAAACTAACTTCTTTGGTCTTTATAATATGACCATGTTTTTCAACCAAGGTTGCAAGTTGCAACACAAATTGCACTAATTTTCTCTGGATAATTAACCTTAAGGAATCTTAATTAGCACAGGTACAAGAGAGGGTTAGTACCAGGGAGATTGTAACTGTTGTGTGCAGGTCATTGCCTTCTCTTCTGAAGCGTCCATGTGGTGGTGTCCGAATCCTAAACTGCTCATGACACCATTTATTTGAGGATGAAATTAGTCAAAGCAATTATCCGCCATAGTAAATTTCAACCAAACAGAGAAAGGGCAAAGCAAACCTTCAAATCTCCAGGTTCTCCATCGATCTTAGGCTCCCCCTCCTCAAAAAATAAAACCTCCTGCAAATATCAGATGGCTCCGCCAAATCAAACATCCAAACAGTAAAGTAGAACAGATATTAATGGACACATTAGTACATTACATCTTCATGCTGAGGAAGAGAAGCCGACGTTGTGGGGAGGCGGTGATGAGACACGAGGTGGCCACGGATTTGATGGCAGCGGCAAGTCCGTAAGTGGAGGTGTCGGATTTGATGGCGACCGGGGGGGGGGAACAATTTGGTTTTCAGCGCTAGGACAGCAAGAATGTGCCCTATAGGCTATAGTCCACAAAAAAAAAGAGGTGAAATGACATTTTATGACATGGGTTCTCATATTTTTCTTTCACTGGTTGTTTTGTGTCAAATGTCACTACATTACTTGGTGGAACTTTCCAGGTCATCCTAAACTCACTGTATTTTACTTTAATCCCCCTGTCTATGTTTATATAATGTATTTTTTAACACATAGGCCAAGGAAATAGTGAAAATGGTTATATTATTTTTAATTATTATCTCTAAGCACTATATTCAATGTATGCATATAGATAATAGCAAATAAAGCTGCATATTTATTAGAGTTATAAAGGGAACACCACACTAATTTTGCATTGGAATATGAAATGCGCTCTATATTGATGGACAAGGCCATCAAAAAAATACGTGCTATAAACTTAGACGGAGGGAGTGAGTTAAAACTAAAAAGTGCTGCCTATCTAGCTTTGAAGTTCCAAATTAAGACTAAAAATTGCTGCCTATCTAGCTTTGAAGTTCTAAAAGAGAGCACTAAAAAACATGATCAAACAGGAACTGGGTATAACAACAGGAAAGCACTTTCCTGCATAAGAGGTTGAGACATTATCATATTTGATTTCTTACAAACATGCAGAATATTTCCTGATTGGGTGGAATCCAAACATAAACATGATGTGTAAAAACCAAAAATTAATATACAGTGTAAGATGTTCTCATTTAAATACAATAAGATTACGACTGCCTTACATTCATAAACTGGAATTGTCAATCTGCAATACATCAATGCAGTCCGCCAATCTTGTAACTCCATACATATCTGCACTAACGATAGGCGAAGTTGAATGAGTGAGTGGTGTGGTGGTGGTTAGTCATACTGGCCAGTGTTCTGTGTATCCATAACTGGCCAGTGGTCACTATTACTACAATAGCTAGAAATATACCTTAAGGAGTGTTTCACGTGTGTGCAGCAAATGGATCGAGAAAGGATGGTAAAGCTTCCTCTGTAGCTGCTCAATGATCTTGTACATAGAACCTGCTTCATTATTATCTATCATCCCTCCTTAAGGTAGCACCATGTGTTGGATCCAAATTTCGCAAACTTAAACAGGATGATTATGCGATAAATTCTTAGGTATATTTGTTTCAGATAGACATTTTATAATGAAAAAGGATACTTTGAGATGAAAGAAATGATGAAGCTTTATCAGATAATAATAGTATTTCACTTGTTATCTTTTTAACCTCCTCCCCATCTCTAGAAATGCTACATTTCTGGCATGTATAAACCTTCTTTCCTACATATGTTAAATATAGATAAAATGTAAGATCAATGATTGCTGAAGCAAAAATAAGTTTTACAGTTTCAATAGACATCACTGAGATGTTTTTAATTCACCCTTTTTTTAGAAAAAGAAATTGAGGATTTGCCACTGTAAAGAAGTGTATTTGAGGATTTGCCGCTCGATGTCTCATTGACATATGGCCTCCTGAGATTATTGGTCACCAACCTGAGTCAGGTAGCAGAAAGCCATCACACTTTTGATCCTTGCATCTGTATCCCTCAAGTAGAGCATCTTCCACAGAATCCTGTAAAATTGGAATATCTATTATAGCAAGAGAACATTTGATTACCAAGAGCGTGTCAATTTCCAATGGGGGAGATGAAAATAGTGGGCAGCCAAAATGGAAAACCTCAACACATCGGGGACATGTGCAGGTGAAGAAGTACTGCTTGAGATCATTCTGTCTCTTCAAAGTAGCTGCCGCAGTTTCGATGTAACTTATTGATACCTGACAAAAAAATACGCAACCAGCATTCTCCAGAATGAGAAAAAAAAGCATGGCATGCAAGTTAAGGAATGTATGATAAAGACAGAGGGCAAACATAGATTCCTTACATCAGTATTTTTACTTATAGGTTGCAATGTACGAACATATGCAGTCCGACCTTCAAATAGCAAAACTGCATTTGGTGCACAACTAAATATACCAGAAAAGGGTAAATCCAAAAATAATGATTTATGAAATGACCAAATCTGAGGAAGATGCTGAACAGGTGAACTAAAAGCTCAGTATACCACCTGTGGTTAATAATAGATATAACAGGGTATAGTCCAGTCCCAAGGGGCCTCAGTTCAGGATCACATATGGTATGAGCATTGCAGGCAAACTGCATATGTGGCAGAGAATCAATCATTCATGCTTAATTCATAAATAAATTTCTTTATACTTGCACATTCGTCCTTACAGCTATGCCAAAGGATCATAAACAGCACTTGCAATGTTACAAGGTTTCGTAATTTCAAAATTATAACATGTACAGAGAAAGCTAGGAAAAGCAGGAATAGTTTTGTCATCTCGGTGAATCACATAAACGGCTGCCACTTGATTAAAAGGACCTGGATACATAAGTTAGCAGCATGTTAGCTTATGTATCATAAGGGTTGCAAATTTGTGAGTACACCAGGGGCCAGAAGCACAGAACATGGCCATGGTTTAGGCTTACAAACATTTCAATGTAGTACTTCGTTATCAAAGCAAACACTTTGTCAGAACGGTCCTAACCGCTGCAAGGGCGATAAAGACAACAAAATTTACGAAGAGAGGAGAATAAATATGATGGTGCAGAAGCCTCCGCAGAGAGCATCCGCGCCGGCGCCGGCGAGAGGAGCGCGCGGCCGAGGGAGGGGAGGCCCCGCCGGAGCGGGGCAGCGGCCATCTGGCCAGCCATCCTCCCCACCTACCATGTCACGTGCAAAAAAAAGGACCAGATCGGATCAGATCTCACAAATCGCATGCCCGATGGGCGTATTTGGTTTGATTCGATGGGTTGATTGGTACCTTGACGACCGGCATCTGGCCGCCGAACATGAGGACGGCGCCCATCTGGAGCAGGATGCGGAAGGTGTCACGGATGTTGTTGGCGTTGAACTCCTTGAAGCTCTCAGCGCAGTCACCGCCCTGGAGGACGAAGGCGCGGCCCATGGCAAACCCTAGCTGCGCTTTATCCGCGCCGCCGCGTCCATCGGCCGGGAGCAGGGCAAACCCTAGCTGCGCTTTATCCGCGCCGATCGACGGAAAGGCGACCCGGGGGGAGCGTGCAGGCGGTGCAGCGACTTGGCGAGACGAGAGAGAGTGTGGCGGAGAGGGAGAGGGGCAGTTGATCGCCAAAGAAGGAGACGGCGGCAGAGCGGAGGGGTGGGGGGAGGAGGAGGCGGCGGCGGAGCGGAGGGGTGGGGGGAGGAGACGGCGGCGGAGCGGATGGGGTGGGGGGAGGAGGAGGCGGCGGCGTGGGGTGGGGGGAGAAGGAGGCGGCGGCGCGGGGTGGGGGGAGGAGGAGGCAGCGGCGGAGCGGAGGGGTGGGGGGAGGAGGAGGTGCCGGCGGAGCAGAGGGGTGGGGGGAGGAGAAGGCGGCGGCGGAGCGGAGGAGGCGCACGGATTCGGTGGTGGGAGGCAGGAGGCGGCGGAGGAGGAGGAGGGAGGGGAGGAGGCGGCGGAGAAATGAGGGGAGGAGCCAGGAGCGCACGGGGGGAGGCAGGAGCGAGGTAGTCGCGGGCGTGTGCGTGGGCGTCGGGGTGGTTCCAGGTTCAATGATGTGCATGATCCAAATAATATTGGCCTTAGGATTTTCAATGAGTAAGAGAAGAAGACTTGAGAAGAAATCCAGACCATTCATTTTATGAAGTTGAAACCCTTTGGTACACAAATCTGGGTAGACTTAGATTAGGCATGACTGTGAGGGTGATTGAGGGGGTGGATTTAGTAAAGAAAATTTTGGTGTATTATAGAGTAGGGTAGATGATTGTTTCAACCCATAAAAAACCTATAAAGAGACTTCTTCAATTTGCATACAAAATTATCCTTATTTGGAACAACAAAACCTTCTAGTGGCTCCATATAGATATCTTCTTCCAACTCCCCATGTAAGAACATGGTCTTAATTTATAGTTACTTGAGCTCATAATCATGCATAGCTATAGTACTGAGTAAGCTTTGAATGGAATTGTGCTTCACAACTGAAGAAAAAATATCTAAAAAATCAATATCTAGAATTTTGTTGTATCATTTACCAAGAAGCCTTGCCTTGTATCTAACCTGATTGGTTATAGATGTGACTTCTTTTTCCTTGTAAATCTACTTATAGCGTATGTGCTTCTTTACAATCGGAAGCTAAACTAAATCCTAAGTGGAATTCTTCTCAAACATTTCCATTTCTGCATGCACGACAGTCATCCACTTCTATAACTCATCTGAGCAGATGGAGTCTGAATAAGTTGAAGGTTTAGTAGTGTCTTCAATGTCTTTATCCCATGTTCAAATAATAAGTCACAATGCTAGCTTCTTCAATTATCCTCTTTAGAGGCTGGATTTTCCTCCTTTCCCCGACCAGCTGCAATGAATTGTTGGTTCAGACCAATTCCTCTCGGAGGATTACTAGTCGAGACTTGGACAGGGATATCATGTGTATTTTTCTTGTCGACCTCGGGTGAGTCCTAAATCATTGATGTGCTCCACTAACACGCTGGTCTTCTGTGGCTTCTCAATGGGAGCACATCATTGGGCATAATTCCTTTCAACAGAGTAGAATCATCAAAAAGTAACACTTTTGCTCATGACCGCCTTTTGGGTCTCAGAATTCCACAACTTATTGCCTTTAACTCCAGGCTTATGACTGAGAAAAATGCACTTAACAACTCTTAGCTCAAGTTTACCTTGACAGTATGACCATAAGTAGGATAGCTAATAATCCTTATACTCGAGTAGTCTACAGGAGAACTAGACTATATATCGATTTGACTTTTTTTGTCGATGGTAGTGTTCAGTAATCAATTGCTCAGATAACAAGCGGTAAAAGCGGTTTTAGCCCAAAAATTCTTTGATGGACCAAACATGAGCAGCGTGCAGCACATCTTTTTCATGATGGTTCTGTTCATGCGCTCGGCCACACTGTTCTGCTGAGGTGTGTTTGGTACTACAGAATGCCTTATAATTCCTTCCGATTAGCATAAGGCTTCAAATTGTCCCAAACAGAATACCTAGTTGATTTATGTTTTATTTTTGCTAAAGCCAATTTGATTTAAGCCTCCACATTATATTCTTGGTTGTAGCCAAAAAAGTTTAAATAGAATTAATTAAGAAGAGATTTTTTAGAAATGATTATTCACTTCCCTCTAGTTGACCTCCTCGATCCTACACGCGTTTTGTCAACTCAATGAGAAAAGCTAGTACATGTAGTCACAACACTGAGGGAAGCTAGTGTGTGCTGTCAACTCAACGAGAAAAACTGTTGTGTGCTGTTAACTCAATGAGAAAAAGCTACCATGTCTTGTGAAGTAAACGAGAAAAACTGGCACGTGTTGTTAATCCACTAGGAAAACATGCATGTTGTAAAATTGCACGAACGCATGATAAATTCTAGATCACATTGGTTGAATAGGGATAAAGCAATAATGAGTACGTATTTATGTTTCACACTTTGAGCGGAAACACACGGCCAGTGGAACAACATTTTCTCTACAAAATTATTTAGCTTCTACTCTTTTGCTGAATTTAAGGCTTTAGTATAGATTTGTATGAAAACGATTCATTGAGCTTTTTCAAATAGGTAACATAATTCATTATTAGCTTTTATATCTACATGCATAACCTAATTTGTCCCATGTCATTATGGATAATTGATGAAAGTTATCATTACTAATCTATTTGGACAATTTTTTCTTCTTACATGCACTATAAATCCTCAAAGAAGTTTTTAATCATATATAAATAAACATTCTCTTTCACATGTATGTTATAAATCCTAAATTTTGTCCTCATCGTCTACTCCTATTCTCAATGGGTAACCTTTTTTCCACTGGTTGTATTAGGGTCATTAGAGATTTGCTATTTGGAATTGATAAAACCTTTATAGGCAATGTTGTCCTATAGTTTTCTGTTATAATTCTCATATAAAGCAAAAGGAAGATGCGCATGGTATTGATTTTCTATTGCAAAATCTATCTGACCATGTAAAAGGGTGATAGAGGATGATGCATGGGAGGCAGGGAAAAGAATGATTGGACTGCTTATGTGCGGTAATGAACCAAACGTCAAAATCTCCTAATCTTACTCTTCTTCCTCAAGAATTAAAGAGAAGATTCACCAAATGATCGAATCTGACTCAACTATGATAGCAGCAACCAGAAGACATGCCAAAGAAACCTTGCTCGAACTAGCGGTCCTTCATTTATTTAGTGCACTTTGTGGTTGCCCATGGTATAGTTTTGGATCACGTTTGCTGGTATATATAACTCTCTTTTTATACTTCATTGCAGCCCACGGGCACTTGCTAGTCTAGTTAAATAGTTTATGTATTTTGGCAGTCAATTCTCACAAAATTTGTAGCATGCATTGTAAATAGACATCTATTTGGAAAGGGAGGGGATACTATATATTTTTCATGTCTATAAGGGTTAGCTCTGATACGCTGATATTTGGATCTCAATTTTGCTCCAAGCCAAAGGAATGGGTTTGGATTCCAGTTGTCGATCAGCTTTTCAAGAAGCTGGGGCCAAAACCCTCTTATCCAAATAGATTCTTGAATCTTGTTTGAATACAAGAATTCTATAGAGTTTTTCAAGAAATGATGTAGTTCATGAAGAATTATCATAAAATTCACATGTTTCAAACAAAACTATAAGGCCTAGTTTGAGAGACCCATTCCTAGCTAAGATTTAGTTGGATGCGCCAGGATTTTAGCTCAAATTCCCGATCCATCCATATAGATCCTGACCAGAAATTAATAGATCTTCCAAACAGACTCTAAGTGTAGGTGTTTACAACATATATTACACACATGTTCATAATAGATCTGTGAATACTATATTGGCCAAGCATCATTCTAGGTAGTGCACTATCTTAGAAAATCTTAAACTTTTATCATAAGAAGAAGAAACGCTGCGCTAAAATGTTGCAAAAAATAGCTAAGCAAGAAAATGAAAGGTAAACAAACAGCTAGGACGTTTGCTTTGCTTGTCTCGCCGGATTAGATATTTACCAGGCCGATAAGATAAGATAAACACCGTTTTTTGTTCTCTCTGACGTGTGTCGAGCGCTAAGACGAGCCATCTTAAAAAAACGGGGGTCCTAAGATGATCCGAAAAATTGTAAACACCTACCGGTAGCAGCAGCAGGGGCAGGCCCGCTCCACCACGAGCATGGCTCCGGGGCACGCTGAGTCAGATCCACTGGGGCGCGGCGGATGCTGAAAAGACGCGAATCCACGCATCCATCGCCATCCCCCGCACGCCCACGGAAAAGCAGGGGCAAAGCCGCAAAGGATTGAAGCCGCAACGCACCACCACGCGCGTCCCCTTGGCCGTCCGCCCCGCGTGCCTATCCGATCCGACGGCCCGCGGGAGCCCGACCGGCCGCGGAGACACGGAGCCGCCCCCGCTCCCTCCAGGACCTTAGCGCTTCCTCACACGACACCCCCTCACCCCCGGTCACCGCACCAGGCCTCTTAACCGCGGTCGCGACCTATTTAACCATGGTTAGTTTGGTTTCGGTCTCAAGGCTCTGCTGCTACGCCTATATAGCTCCCTCCCCGGCTACTCACCTGCCGTTCTCTCCGCTCCGGTTTTTGCAGTGGAGGGGGAGAGTAGAGGGGTGCTATAGCGTAGGGAGGTGAGTGAGTGGAGACTTGGAGTGCTGTTGTATGAGGTGGTAGAGAGGGTGGGGATGAGCTGCAACGGGTGCCGGGTGCTGCGGAAGGGGTGCAGTGAGGGCTGCGTGCTACGGCCGTGCCTGCAGTGGATCGACGCCGCCGACGCGCAGGGCCACGCCACCGTCTTCGTCGCCAAGTTCTTCGGCCGCGCCGGACTCCTCTCCTTCATCTCTGCCGTCCCCGACGCCCAGCGGCCTGGTATGTACCATGGAGGCATCATCTGATTTAGCTCTAGTTCTAAGTGTACTACTCATAAGCAATCTTTAGCTAACTGTGTGTGTGTTGGATGGGGTGCGCGTGCAGCGTTGTTCCAGTCGCTGCTGTACGAGGCGGCGGGACGGACCATCAACCCGGTGCACGGCGCGGTGGGGCTGCTCTGGACGGGGAACTGGCACCTCTGCCAGGCCGCCGTCGCAACCGTGCTCCGCGGAGGCTCCATCGGCCCGCTGCGGGAGCTCGGCGGGGGATGCGGCGCCGGCGGGGACCTCTACGGCGCCGCCAAGCTCACCGGCGGGCGGTCGACCTCCTCCACGGCGAAGCGGGTGAGAAAGGCTGAGGCGCCAGCCCCGTCGTGCGACCTTGGGCTGTGCCTAAGCCCCGGGTTGCCGGCGGCGGTGGGGGAGAGGAGGGCAGCGCTGCGGCCGGGGACGCCGTCCATGAGCTCGGACGAGTCCGTGACCACGACCGGCGGCGAGAGGGAGCCGGTGCTGCTTAACCTTTTTGCCTGAGGCCAGCCGCCGTGCTGGCCGGCTAGCTAATCCTAATCCATGCATGGGTCGAGTACATCTTGACCACCGCGCGTGTACTGGATCCCGGGGTGAAATATTAGTAATTTTTCTCGCCGGCGAGCCTAGTTTCTTTGCTTTTTACTAGCCCGCTTAGTTTTGCTGTGTACGTACAAAAGAAATTACCGGCCGGCCTGGACGCCCGTTTGCGTGGGCGAGATGAGAGCGTCGGTGACCACCGCCACCAGTAATCTTTTTTCCTCTGCTCCTTTAAATTACTATAAATAAAACTAAATTAAGCTCGATCCGTCTTATCATGATCTGAGTGTGATCAGTGGAGCTGTAGGCGTGCAGTTTACTGTTGTGTATGTGATTGACCTGGTAATGGTGATCACGGTTGGGACGTAAGGCTTGCTAACGAAACGCATCGTAGGCTCCGTGACGTGGCTTTGGGTGGGGCTAGGAGCACGGCGCCGCGTCTTGTGCCTACGGAGTTGACGAGGGGTTGACGCGGCGTGTCGGGCTGCGCCTCGCGTTTGGAGCCCTGGAAATAGAGAGAGAGGGCCAGTGGCCGACACGGATGCTCCAAAGTCCGTCCTTAGTCTTGTACCGCCTGTACGAAGACAAAAGTGGGCACGTCGCACGATGCACCAGCAGCTCCGAATCACAGAGCGGCCGGACGAGGCGAGGACCGTGGTGGTCTCCATGACGTTCTTCGGCCACCTCGGTACGGCGAGCAGCTGGTCTGCCGTGCAAGTCATTAGGCTGTACGTGCGTGCATACAGATTTTCGGCGCTGTGATCAAAGGCTATAGCGAAACAATCACAGTAATACTTTTGAAAAGCCATGGCATTATGCTATAGGGCAGATTGATCACGTTTTGCGGCCACAGCCACTGTGACACTAACAAGTCTGTCATAGCATATAACGGAAACAGCAGTGTTACTTAGAGCCTTAATTAGGGGCTTGAAAATATTCATGTTTACAATAGTTTTGATTTTCAGCTTGTCAAAATTATGATTTCAACTTTCAGCATTCGAAAATAAATATTAGATATTTGAATTAAATTAAAATTGTGTACTCTTAGTTCTTAAATTCTACTTCAAGAAATCTTTTATTTTTAATGCTATGGAACCTAACTTTTGTGTTAATATTGTATTTTTAGATAACAATAAATACATTGTAATTTATTTTCTGAATTATGTGTTTGCTTCGGGGTTAAAATAACTTGGTTAGCTAATTTTAACCTTAGTACGTTAGCATATATCATTTTTTGTGTTTGAGCTAGCCTAGCTAGTGCAGATGTTGTTTGGCTAGATTACGTGGAGATTGTTGCATGTGTTACCAGTAGTAAATTAAAACTAAGGATGTTAGTTATCGTGGGTTAATTTATTCCACCTTTTTACGGGTTAACTTAACCCTAAGTTATGAGAGAGGGATTAAAAGGGAATATATTCATGCTATAATCCAACTAAAAATTGTCATAAAAATTATGAAAAAAATTCTAGATATATTTTATAGTTTACTCCACCTATATATACAATTTCAAGTTTAAATTCATTCTACGTTAAAAGTACTGAAAAGGGGAAAATTCTGTCAAATTTGAACACATAACATATGTCGGATTTTTCCTTTTTTACTCTTTAACGTAGAATGAATTTAAACTTAAAATTTTATACAAAGTTAGAGTAAATTTTCAAGTACATCTAGAATTCTTTTATACTTTTTCGTGACAAACTTTAGTTAGATTGCACAACAATTGCACCCTAAGCTACATTGCATACAATACGTTCCCGGTTTAAAGCCATTCGAATAGATCAAGTTAAGCCTCGCTAATTTATGGGTGTTTGGTGGATTAATCCCTGAGGTCTGTTGACTCAGGAACCAAACGTAGCCTAACAGAACCGTAATTCCGTAAGTAGTTTGATTGCTAGTATATTTCAAACTATTGTAATATGAAAACTATATCATTAGAGATTTATCGTTAAAAATAGTTTTATGATATTATAATTTTATTAGTATATAGGAATAAGTTTATTTTACCCTTGAACTTTTACGTTTATATAAATTTCAACCTAAAAGTGTAAAATCGGATGTTTTACCTCTTCAACTATCAATACTATTTATTTTACCCCCAGGCTAATGGAAGGTGGTTTTAGGTGGCGTGGCATCGACATGGCAATGATTTTGAACATGTGGTTTGATTTTGAGATGACATGAAATGAGTCCTTGAGTGGTTGAATGAGGAAGATAGGCCCACATGTCAGTCTAAGCTTAGCTCTTCCTCTCCCTTCTTCCTTCTCTCTTCTGTCTGACTGAAACTGAGGCGCCAAAGGAGGCCAAAGCATCTGCGTGCAAGTGCCAAAATGGGTTGCATAGGCTAGCGCAAGCTCGAGGGCGGCAACAGCACAGTACATGTTGGCATGTGGAGACGTGCAGCTATAGACAAAGGCGATAGTGACGTACTGTCATGGCGGCCATGGCTACAGCAAATAAAACCGCAAAAATGGAGCATGTCATGGGCATCACAGGTAAAACACAGGAATTTAGCGATTATATATTAAGGTGGTGATCGGTTCGGCTGAAAACACTGTAGCTGGCTGAAAAAGCACTGTAGCTGACAGAGGCTTATTTAGCATAATTAAATTTAAAAAAATTTAAAAATATAAAAAATATGTTAGCCCATTACGTATAATACAAACAAATACGGGAAAAAAAGAACCGGCAAAAAAGCTCAACAAAAAGTCATAAGTTCAGAAAAAGACGAAACTTATAAATAGTGAAAAATAAGGCAGAAGTTAGAAGCCGAAGCCGAGTTGATCAGGGCCTAATTGATTAGAGTGAAAGTTAGAAGGTGTATTGAAACTCTCAAAAAAATTGCTAACATGAGGTTAGACCTCATGCCAGAATTCTTCTAAAATTTAGAGGAATTTTTTTAATCCTATGAAATTCCTTTGAAGCAATTCTACGAATCAAACACTGCTAGTGAAAATATTTTTTTGGGTTGAATTCATCTATTTTTCTTTGAAATTACTTTGAATCAAAGAGGGCCTTACTCCCACGTTTGCAAGTGTTATAGCTTAGTAGTGTTACTAACTCGTGTTCGATATTTCCGGCGAGTCCACATTGCAGGTTGCATACTTTTTGAGAGGTACAAGATATACACGTACATAACCTATACACTAATATACTCATACCATATGTATATACGCCTCCATATACACTAAAAAATTAATCAAAGACTCAAACAGCTTTGAAATCATAAATACAAATACTATCCTACTTAACACACACGCATACATAATCTAGTTTTTATTCAGCGAGCACGCGCGTCGAGAACGCAGACGGGCTTTGGAGCGGCTACGCGCTCCAGCCTACTGAGAAAGGCCCCCGCGCTCTATGCTTGTGAACTGTGATCCTGTGGACTAGGGCATCGCAGCACGCCGCAGCAGCAGCAGGAGGTGGGCCCACCCAGCTGAGCAAAAGGCTATGGGGTGGCGCACGGCCGGACAAACAAGGGAGTGTCCCATCAACAGAAGCGCACGGCAACTTGCGCCCCTCCGGCGGTGGGCCCCACCCCGCGCACCATCCATCCACCCACCTCTTCCCATCCCTTCCGCGCGGCGAACGCCACCGTCCGCTCCCTCCAACAGTCCAACTCTTGGGTTGGAGCAAGGCGCTACCGCCACCTGCCTGGACCGGTTCCATAAGTCACTGACGGCGTGGTGTCCACGTGATTCGCGGCCCGCGCCTCGCTGCCTCGGTGAGTTCTCTTGATGAGTTATCACGGCCGGGGGCGTGTGGCCTCGACGAGTACGCGCGCTCCCACGCGCCCTGGGCCCCACTAGCGCAAGGAGGCGAGACCTGGATGGAGGTCGCCTCGTCTGAGCGTACGCTTTTCGCCTCGTACGTGTCGGCGAGAGAAAGCAGCACAGCTCATCTCGCCGTCTCCTCGTGGGATTGGGAGGAAGTTTCGCCGCGCCTCCCCGCGGTTCGGAAGGTGGACCCACCCGCGCGGCGCGACCCTCGGGCGCAGCCAAGGGATGTGAATGGGATCGTGACCTTCGGGTCGGTCTTTACCGGAGCGACTATATAGTAATTCGACTACTTTTGCAGCGAAATTAGTCAAATTTATGGCCGTCAAATTGTAGTGAATGCACCAAACATTTTTGGTTTTTAAATTTTCTGTTTTAGAAGTTAAAAACCGAATCAAATGTTTGATTTTTAAAAATGGCTTCTATAAGCAGCTGCTTTTAGAAGCACCTTCAGTTGCATTGAACTCCGTCACCGCCACATGCACCATTGACGCCGCGAGTTCCACCTTAGCCCATCGGTACGGCCACGCGCTTCGCCTCCGCCCTGACAGCCTCGCCACACGTTGGCCTCCGCCCTAAAGGCGTCGCACACACTCCGTCTTTGCCTCAACGGCGTCGCCACACGCTCCACCTCCGCCTTGTCGGTGTCGCCACGCACTCCCCCTCGTCCCCCGACAGTGCCACCACAAGCTTTGCCACCGCCCGACAGCACCGCCATGTTCTCCGCCGCAACGCGATGGCACCGCCAGGAGCTCCGCCTCCGTTGTGACCTGGGTGTTCTCCTCCCCCACCATTTCCCTCCTCTGCGCCAACCTCTTGCACTAGATTTGGCGAACTCCACACCGGATCCACCGAGGGCTAGGCCAAATCCATCGTCCTGGTGGCTTAAGAGGTCGTGGAGAGCATGCACCAGACGATAATGGCAGCGATATTTGTTGTGATTTTTTATTTCTTCTTGCAACTTGTTGAAACGAGGACACAATTCAATCAGTTCACCCAAAAGCTCTAGCTAAATCAAACACCTCCCAGCTACCTCCACCCTAACCCATATAAAAAAAAGAAGCAAATCCATTCCCTAACCCTAGCCTACCTCCTCCCGATTCCAACCTCGCTGCCATCCCACCGAATTGTCAGTGGTGCCTCTAACACCAGCGACACCCACTGACGACCCTATCCTCCTTTGTCGCTGCCCGCCTCCTCCTCCCCTCTCGCCACCGCCGCTCCCCTCATCCTCTCCCCGGCTCCATTGTTCTTCCCCGTCTCTGGTGGCTACCGCCGCCGGATCCACCACCACCGTCCACTGCCTCCTAACCTCTCTCTTCTTGCCACCACCTTCCTTGCCTATAGTCGACGGCACCATCGCCACCGCCACTTCTACCACCCACCGCTGGTCTTCTACTGCCCTGGCATCCCTCTAAATTCGAGGTCTTAGTGAACCCAAACCCCTAACTTAGTGAACCCTAATCCTAATCTCGAACCACTATCGTAACTCATTGCCACCAGCACTAGAGAAGAAAAACCCATCGGCCAAAGTACAGATCTCCAAGCAAAATCGCAAGGATAGAAATTTGATCGTTTTCCCCACAGTACGTTAAGTCAAAGACCATGGGGTGCATATACAGGCGAGCGTACGGTGAAAACTATCTAAATAATATAAGCCCATGAAAAACAGGTCTGCAAAGTTTTCGAAAACCATGTACTGTACCGCAGTTCAAAATTCACATCCACACACTATAGTGTGAAGATTTGATCGGCTTTAGAGCATCTTTAGGGCCTGTTTGGAACAGAGGAATTTCACAGGAATTTTGCAGGAAACAGTTCAATTCCCGCACGAATCGGGAAAAATTCCCGCATTCCAAACAGGGCCTTAGTGTGTGGATTTAGGTAGTGCCATACCAAGGGAATATCAACATTGGAGAGGAAGGTGCCAGTAATAATCCAGCCAATGTGATTATTCAGACCAGGCTCATGAATAATGGGGATAGAATAGCTGTTGGATGGTTAGTACAACCCATCATTACATCCTTGTTAAAAAAAATACATGACATAGGAGGATGTTACTCTTGTTGCTTCGTTATTGATTATATCCATATAGTAAAACGGGAAAATTTGTTCAGTACCACTGAAAGGTGACCGTTTTCGGAAAATACCACTAAAAATTTGGGGTTCCGAAAATTACCACCGAAAGATACATTTTGCTTCGGGATTTAGCACTTTGGACAAAAATACCCCTCCTCCCTCACCTTCCTCTCCCTCCTGCCGCCGCCCCGTCCGCGCCTCTCTCTTCCCCCACGGCTCTGCCGTCGGTCTCCCCACCTCTCCCTCCTCACGCCGCTCGCCTCCTCCCTCTCCGCGCGCCCCATCCCCGCCGCCGTTGCCTACCTCCGCCCCCACCTCCCTGCGCCTCCTCCTCCTCCTTTCCCCGCTCCCCCGCGTCCGGCCGAACCCTGCCGCCGCCAGCGCCACCTCTTCCTCAGGCCGCCGGCGTGGAGGAGGAAGGAAAGTAGGGAAGCACGAGCTGGTGGAAGATACTAGGATTCTCACCGTGCAGCTGGCCGGGCCGGAGGTGTGCCGAGGTGGGCCGACGGCGGGGACCAAGGGCGGCGCGAGGAGGTCCGTGGCGCCGGCGGCCTGGGGCGAAAGGCAGCTCTGGGCGAAGGTTGGGGGAGCTTCGGGCCGTCGAGGTGATGCTCTCCGCGCAAGGAATCGAGGGGAGATCGCCTGAGGAAGAGGTGGCGCTGGCGGCGGCGGGGTTCGGCCGGACGCGGGGGAGCGGGGAAAGGAGGAGGAGGAGGCGCAGGGAGGTGGGGGCGGAGGTAGGCAACGGCGGCGGGGATGGGGCGCGCGGAGAGGGAGGAGGTGAGCGGCGTGAGAAGGGAGAGGCGGGGAGGCCGGCGGCAGAGCCGTGGGGGAAGAGAGAGGCGCGGACGGGGCGGCGGCAGGAGGGAGAGGAAGGTGAGGGAGGAGGGGTATTTTTGTCCAAAGTGCTAAATCCCGAAGCAAAATGTATCTTTCGGTGGTAATTGTCGGAACCCCAAATTTTTAGTGGTATTTTCTGAAAACGGTCACCTTTCAGTGGTACTGAACAAATTTTCCCTAGTAAAAAATGTCAGTGTTGGATAAGACGAGCATAGCAACTTTCAAAGTAAACGAGTAACAACAAATTGAAATTGTTGTATATTATCCAAATATGTGTGAACGTTTTACCTGCACCACCAGACCCATTAGTGTAACATCCTGATTTTCAGAGCCTTTTTGAAGCTTTTAAAATAAAATTCACCATTTGAATTTTCTGGAATTAATTAAAAGCTTAAATGAATTTTTATGAATTAAAAGGATTTAATATGAATAATTTGAACATGAACATTTGCCAAAATTATTTTATTTGAGTTCTTTGTGTCTCAAGGAATTTATTGGAATGTTTCTGGATTTTTCTGGATTTATTTGCTATTTTCTAGAGCTCAAAAGAGTTTATTTGAATTTTTGGAAAAAGAAAAGAAAAAGAAAATCCTATTTTTCCTAAAACCGGTCGGCCCAACACCGGCCCGGTCCAGCCCGCTCGCCCGCCGGTCGCCCCCGCCTGCCACGCGTCAGGCATCAGCGCCCGCGCCCGCTCCGCCTTGGCCGCCCCGATGATCGCCACGTGGCCGTCATCCGCCAGCCCAGCGCCCGCGCCCCCGCATCCCGACCGCCCGCCCACCCGCGCCACCGACAGGTGGGGCCCACCTGTCAGGCGCGTCGTCCCCGAGCGGGACTCTTCTTCCCCGTCTCCGTCGCGGACTCCTCCGCCGTACCCGTCCCGGATGCCTCGCCGCCGTGTATAAATACGGGGGCCGACCCCTCGGCTTCTCCCCGTCTCGAGCCGCCGCCACCGCCGCCGCTCACCGCCGTCGACGCCCGTAGCCGCCGTCGCCCGTGTGCGTCCGCCGCCTCCGCCGTTGCCTTCGCCACTTTCCGTCGCCGTCGTCGTCTCCGTTGCCGTCGCCGTCGTCGTCATCGCCGGTGAGACACCCGCCGCCGTCGCGAACCCCTCCCGCCGGACAGCCGCCGCCGCTACCTCACCGTCGGCCAGACTCCGCCGCCCGCGCCGCGCCGCCTCGGCCGCTCCGTCCGCGCCGCCTCGCGCCCCGTGCACGCGCACGTCAGCGCTGACGCCAGCCGCCCGCGACCCTTCGCCTTCCCGTGGACGTCGTCCACCGTGCGCCGTCTCGCTGCCAGCCGGGCCCACCCGTCAGCCGTGCACCCGTAAACCCGCCGCATCAGCTATGCCGAGTCAGCAGCCGAGTCAGCGCCACCTCAGCCCTAGTGTCCACGTGGCTTGCCACGTGGCTGCCACCTTAGCACCCGAGGTCCCCAGGTGCCACGTCAGCATGACACGTCACCCTGCCCAGTCAGCTGCCACGTCAGCCAAAACCGCCCACGTGTCAGCGCCGCGTCAGCACCCGCCGCTTGCGCCAGCAGCCCAGTCAGCCGTACTGTTCCGTGAGCCGAGCCCACCGTAGACCCAGCTTCCCGTGCGCCCGGTCCACAGCACAGTGCACTTTTCCAATTTTCCCGATTTTTAGAAAATTCAATTTTCCAAGAGCTCGTTCTCCCTCGTCCTAGCTCCGATTGACCCCGTTCTTTTTTCTAAATTCATCTAAAATTGAGCTCTACCTTTTGGTTCAGGTTTGAAAGTTTTTGGAGTTAATTTGAATTTTATTTGAATTTAGTTTCTCTTTTCGTCTCGTTTTCTCTCTCGTTAGATCGCGTGTTCGAGGGAGCGGAAGTTGGATTTGAAGATCTAGAGCCCTCATCTGAGCAAGGCCAAGGCAAGTCGTGTCCTTTGATCATGTTGAACCCAGTTTTCAAATCTATTATGTATTACTTTGTTTTAAATTATCATGCATTGCTATTTTATTATAAAACCCTTGTATTGGTAGTTAATTACCTAATTGATTATTCCTCCTTGATAATTTGAATGCCCTGATTCCATTGTCACCATAGAATGGGAAATTACTTAGTGATGCAATATTAGCTGTCACATGGGTTGTGCGTTTAATTGCTTAGCCATGCTTATCACTAGCACGTTGGGTTTATCATCACATGTGGTTAATTAATCTTGACTTAATGATATACTTGAATGTGGTGGTTAGCCACAGTTATAAAATTTGTATGTCATGACATGGGTAGTGTCATGGGCATTGGTTATACAAACTTGGTTTTCACTTGGGCGAACGATCGTGCAGTAAAGGGGGTGCTGGATGCACATTGGGGTGTGGATGTTTCGCCTGGGTAATTCTTAAGGACTTAACTTTGTGCGCCATTGATCTGAGCTTAATCGTGCAAACCACATGTCTAGTATGGGATAGACCTGGCATAATAATTTGTGAAGTCTCCACTTTGGTTTTACTACCGATGTTGTTGTGGCGCAAGAGGGGGCAATTATCGACTAGGGGGTTACCCTACTCGACGGCGAAACCTTAGCGAGTGGGATCAGGTGGAGATGGATCATTGTAAAAGCCTTGTTGTGATTTCCTTAGCGCGAGGCTAATCACATCGTGTGGGTACAGTTGTGCAACCTCTGCAGAGTGTAAACTATTCGAATAGCCGTGTCCTCGGTCATGGACAATGCTCGGTGATTTCACACGAGGGGTAGAGTCTTTATGAAATTGGGGTTTGGTTTGAGATGGGAAGTGAATGGTTAGTTCACTTGTGGATTTATTCAATTCCTTTGATTATCTACTTCGTGTCTGTTGTTAAATTAGCTTTACAATCTATTTATTGTATTCACTTCAAATTGTCGCATTATGCAAAATTAACCTTTCAGCCATCCATTGTTAAGCTTTGCATACTATATTGCATTCATTTGTTATAAACGACTTGCTGAGTACCAATGTACTCACGGCTTTATGCCCATGTTGCTCAGTTGAGGAGGAGGGACCAGATCAGCAGGAGTTGCTAGAAGGAGGCTATTATGAGGACTTCACGGATTAGGACTTCGCTCCCCAGTCGATTGCCTGTGGGCATGTCGAGTGGCTGCTACGCTTAAATTTTGGATTTCCGCTGCTAGTTTCTTTAAAGCCCTTCAGGCTAATAATTGTAAGCTTGGCCATAAGGTCGTACTTTGATGGTTATTAATATAATTTGGATTTCCTTTAGAATATCGTGATGTGGATGATATTTGTCTTTGTTTACGCTGTGTGCACTAGCGTGATCCTGGACTAGTGCAGAATACACAGTAGAGTCCGGATTTGTATATTCGGGTCTCGACAGAGATGGTATCAGAGCCATATCGACTGTAGGACGAAACCCTAGTCAGTTAGTCGTTGTCTCAAAAATTCAAAAACCTATTTTCTAAAGACAAAACAACCCAAAACCTGATATTTAGCAAATTCTTTACTCTCTTACCTTATTCTTAGGAATTCTTGCCTCTCACCTTAAATTTTCTGCAAAATGAAAAGTTTCAAACTAACCCTTATCTTGTGCCGTGCTGTAGATGTCGCAAAACAACTATAGCTGGGCAGGAGGATGGAAGAGACTTCTTCGAGTGCTGCTACGAAGTCTTGGTTTCAAAAGAACACCAATTTATAGTTCCATGGATGATGAAGTAAGAGGATACCATTTCACACGATTGTACTTCACTACCAAGCTTGGAGGTCACGTCGTACACCATAGCTTCAAGGGTTCAAATGCACAAGCAGCTGCACGCAAGGCCGTCACCCACCTTTGTCGATGGTACAAGATCAGTTTGACCAAGCTCATCCAGGAGTACAAGAGGAAGTATGAACCAGAGGAGTACACTCCGCAGACGCCAACACCCCCGCCCTCGCCTACGCCGCCCAGCCCGGAGGAAAGGCAACGCATGGCAGATGATCGCCGAGAGTACCTTCGACTCGTCATTCCGGCAGTAGCGCCTACAATGCAGTTCCGCAACCGATGGACGTTCTACAGTGATGCAGAAGAAGAAGAAGAACGCACGCCGTACCTCACCGGACCTGAGTGGGAGCCGGAAGAGTAGACCGTAGCATAGGATAGTGTCGGTTAGGAAGTGGTTTTTGTTTGCATTGAGTGTGATGTGAGCTGCAGTTTTGCCCTCAAAAGCAATATGTTGCAGTCATATCAAACCCTTTATTGAAGTGATTTATCTGATTCTTTTGTTAGCTTTTCGGCTAAGTGATTGTTTAGTTTAGGATTTGCCATTAGAATATCCCCCTTAGACGAACTTACCACTTATCTTTGCTTTTCCCTCTTACCTGGTAAGCCCTGTGAAGCCAGTTCTCAAGCAAGTGATTGTTCTTTTCAGATGGTTGATACCCGGAGCTCCGCAGGACGTGGTCAGATGAGTCAGGATCCTGAGGGCAGTCAGGCAACTCCGGAGCAGCATGCAAACCCAGCTGGACTAGATCCGACCTTGAGTCAGTTCATGGCAGCCCAGACTCAGTTGTTGAACACCATGATGCAGAACATGAACGCCATGATGAATCGACAGAATCAAGACATGGCCATGCCTCCACCAGTTCGCCAGCAGTCCAAGTTTGCAGAATTTATGAGAACAAGGCCTCCTACCTATTCACGGTCTTCTGAGCCATTAGAAGCCGATGACTGGCTGCGCTCAGTGGAAAAGAAGCTTAACCTTGCCCAGTGTACGGATCGCGAGAAGGTGTTGTATGCAGCCCATCAGCTTGAGGGTGCTGCAGCCGAGTGGTGGGAAAATTATTGTGCCGCTCATGAGGATCCAGAGAGCATCACTTGGGCTGAGTTCGCAGAAGCTTTTCGTCATGCCCATATCCTGGATGGGGTGATCGAAATGAAGAAGGAAGAATTTCGGGAGTTGCAGCAGAAGAACATGTCCGTGAGTGAATATCTCAACAAGTTCACTCAGTTGGCCCGTTATGCTCCAGAAGATGTTGCCACAGATGATGCTCGCCAGAAGAGGTTCAAGAAAGGATTGAACCCAGGATTGAAAGTTCAGGTAGTGGGACATGATTATGCCAGTTTCCAAAACATGGTGGACAAAGCAATGCTCATTGAGGAAAGTCGTCGCGAGTTGGAAGAATCTCGCAAGAGGAGAATGATGCAGCAAGGATCACAGATGCACCAAGCTCAGAGAGCCCGCTTCAGTAATTTTCAGCCAGCTCGAGTTCCTCAGCAGTCGGGATTCAAAACTCCTGCACCAGCTCCCCGTCAGTTTTCTTCAGCGCCAAAACCGCACCCAGTGGTAAGCCAGCAGCAGAGGATTACCAAGCCCATGTCAGCAATTACTTGTTTCAAATGCAATGAGACGGGACATTATGCCAACAAATGCCCGCAGAATACAGCTGTGACACCAGTTCGTTTCAACTTGGGAGCCACACCAGATCGTACCCCCGCAGCAGGGTCAGGACGCGGAGCACCTCAAGGATCAAATCAACCCAACAAAGGATCGCAGACCGTGATACGTGGCCAGGTGAACCACGTCACCATGGAGGAAGCTCAAGCAGCGCCAGATGTGGTGATCGGTAAGTTCCCAGTAAATTCAGTACCTGCCACAGTTTTGTTTGATTCTGGAGCTTCACATTCGTTTGTTTCTCGGAGTTTTGCTCTAAAGCATAAGTTGGAAGTCGTTGCACTTGGTTCCATTTTATTGGTTCAATCCCCAGGCTCTGAGATGAGTACAAACCTAGGATGCCCCAAAGTTAGGATAGTCATCCAAGGAGTAGAGTTCTCCGCAGATTTGGTTGTGCTGAATATCCAGTCTTTGGACGTAATTCTGGGTATGGATTGGCTCAAGAAGCATCAAGCAGTGTTGGAATGTGGAAGCCGAGCAGTCACCTTGGACGGTCCCGATGGAAGCAAGGTTAGATTTGAAGCCGACATGAAGCAGCCAGAAAAAGCGATGGTGTGCCAAAGTAAAGGGATTGCCCTAAGTGAAGTGCCAGTGGCCAGAGAGTATCCGGATGTTGTTCCTGATGATCTCCCTGGGATGCCACCAAAAAGAGAAGTGGAGTTCGCAATTGAGTTAGCACCAGGCACTTCGCCAATTTCCAAGAGACCTTACCGGATGCCCGCCAATGAGTTAGCAGAATTGAAGAAGCAGATACAAGAGTTATTGGGTAAAGGCTATGTCAGACCCAGTACCTCTCCGTGGGGAGCACCAGTTTTGTTTGTCAAGAAGAAGGATGGTAGCCAGCGTATGTGCGTGGATTACCGAGCTCTCAATGAAGTTACCATCAAGAACAAGTATCCGTTGCCCAGAATTGATGACCTGTTTGATCAATTAAAAGGAGCTGGAGTGTTCTCCAAGATCGATTTAAGATCAGGGTATCACCAAATGAGGATTCGACCAGAGGACATACCCAAGACAGCATTCTCAACTCGTTATGGATTGTATGAGTTCACCGTGATGTCCTTTGGCTTAACCAACGCCCCAGCCTACTTTATGTATCTGATGAACAAAGTGTTCATGGATTACTTGGACAAGTTTGTCGTTGTGTTCATTGACGACATTCTGATCTACTCCAAAAATGAGGAGGAGCATGAGGAACATTTGAGGTTGGTACTGCAGAGATTGCGGGAGCACCAGTTGTATGCTAAGTTCAGCAAGTGTGAATTTTGGATGAAGGAAGTTGCCTTTTTGGGTCATGTGTTGACAGCAGAGGGAGTGTCCGTTGACTCAGGGAAAGTACAAGATGTGCTCACCTGGAAGGCACCCACGTCAGTGACCCAGGTCAGAAGCTTCCTAGGAATGGCAGGTTATTATCGTAGATTTATTGAAGGATTCTCCAGTGTAGCCCGACCTCTCACCCAGCTACTAAAGAAGGAAAAGAAGTTTGAATGGACGCCAGAGTGCGAGAAGAGTTTTCGGAAGCTAAAGGAAAGTCTGACAACAGCACCAGTTCTAGTTTTGCCGGACATCAAGAAGGATTTTGAGATTTATTGTGACGCATCCCGCAAGGGTTTAGGGTGCGTATTGATGCAAGACAAGAGAGTGGTAGCTTATGCATCGCGCCAGTTAAGGCCACATGAGGAGAACTACCCTACGCATGATTTGGAGTTAGCAGCAGTTGTGCATGCCTTGAAAATATGGCGGCATTACCTGATGGGTAACAGATGTGAGATCTACACGGATCATAAGAGCTTGAAGTATATCTTCACCCAATCAGACCTCAACCTAAGACAAAGAAGATGGTTGGAGTTGATAAAGGACTATGACATTGGAATCCACTATCACCCAGGAAAAGCCAACGTAGTGGCGGATGCGTTGAGCAGGAAGGTGTATTGCAACACAGTTATGGTCAAGGAGAGTCAACCAGCATTGCACGAGGAATTTCAAAAGCTCAGTTTGGAGTTGGTTGAAGAAGGGATGTTAGCCGCCTTGGACTTGCAGCCGACTTTGGATAGTCAGATTCGTCAAGCGCAACCAGAGGATGAAAATATCCAGCGGATTAAGGTTGGATTGAAGGAAGGAAAAGCGACAGGTTTTGTGGAGGATGATCAGGGTATCATATGGTACAAGAAGCGATTGTGCGTACCCAATAAGGAAGAGTTGAAGCAATTGTTGCTTAAGGAGGCACACGAGTCACTATATTCAATTCATCCAGGCAGTACCAAAATGTATCATGACATCAAGGATAAGTATTGGTGGCCAGGTATGAAGCGAGAAATAGCAGAGTATGTGGCACTTTGTGATGTTTGCCAGCGAGTGAAAGCAGAGCATCAAAGACCCGCAGGTTTGCTGCAACCATTGAAAATTCCCGAGTGGAAGTGGGAAGATGTGGGGATGGACTTCATCACAGGTCTACCCAGAACCAAGGAAGGGTACGACTCAATATGGGTAATTGTGGATCGATTGACAAAGGTAGCCCATTTCCTTCCAGTCAAAACCACATATTCTGGAGATAAGTTAGCAGAATTGTATATGTCCAGAATTGTGAGTCTCCACGGAGTTCCTAAGAGGATCGTGTCGGATCGTGGATCGCAGTTCACTTCTCGATTTTGGGGTAGTTTCCACGAAGCAATGGGTACTCATCTGAATTTTAGCACAGCATACCACCCACAGACCGATGGCCAGACAGAGCGTGTAAATCAAATCCTAGAGGATATGCTGAGAGCATGTGTTTTGGATCACGGAGCTAAGTGGGACAATTGCCTACCTTTTGCAGAATTTTCCTACAATAACAGTTACCAAGCCAGTTTGCAGATGTCACCGTTTGAGGCTTTGTATGGTCGGAAGTGTAGGACCCCTCTCAATTGGAAGGAGACAGGAGAAAGGCAGATATTTGGGCCAGAGTGTTTGCAAGAAGCTGAAGAAAAAGTGCGTTTGATTCAAGAGAGGCTGAAAGCAGCTCAAGCCAGGCAAAAGAGTTATGCTGATACTCGCCGAAGAGATTTAAGCTTCGAGCCCAATGATTATGTGTATCTCAGGATCACACCTTTCAAAGGTGTTAAGCGATTCCAAATGAAGGGAAAGTTAGCACCAAGGTATGTGGGGCCATTCAAGATTTTGAAGCGCAAGGGAGAAGTTGCCTATCAGCTGGAGCTACCTGAGAACTTGAGTGGGATACATGATGTGTTTCATGTGTCTCAATTAAAGAAGTGCTTGCGAGTGCCAGAGGAAGCAGTGCCAATTGAGGCAGTGGATCTCCAGGAGGATCTGTCCTATAAAGAGCATCCCATCAAAATCTTGGAAGTGTCAGAGCGTGTTACCAGAAGAAGGGTCGTTCGTTTTTGCAAAGTTCAGTGGAGCAATCATTCAGAGGAGGAAGCAACCTGGGAAAGCGAGGAGGATCTCAAAGCGGAGTTTCCAAACCTATTCTTTAGAGAGCCAGAATCTCGGGGTCGAGATTCCGTTTAAGGGGGGAGGTTTGTAACATCCTGATTTTCAGAGCCTTTTTGAAGCTTTTAAAATAAAATTCACCATTTGAATTTTCTGGAATTAATTAAAAGCTTAAATGAATTTTTATGAATTAAAAGGATTTAATATGAATAATTTGAACATGAACATTTGCCAAAATTATTTTATTTGAGTTCTTTGTGTCTCAAGGAATTTATTGGAATGTTTCTGGATTTTTCTGGATTTATTTGCTATTTTCTAGAGCTCAAAAGAGTTTATTTGAATTTTTGGAAAAAGAAAAGAAAAAGAAAATCCTATTTTTCCTAAAACCGGTCGGCCCAACACCGGCCCGGTCCAGCCCGCTCGCCCGCCGGTCGCCCCCGCCTGCCACGCGTCAGGCATCAGCGCCCGCGCCCGCTCCGCCTTGGCCGCCCCGATGATCGCCACGTGGCCGTCATCCGCCAGCCCAGCGCCCGCGCCCCCGCATCCCGACCGCCCGCCCACCCGCGCCACCGACAGGTGGGGCCCACCTGTCAGGCGCGTCGTCCCCGAGCGGGACTCTTCTTCCCCGTCTCCGTCGCGGACTCCTCCGCCGTACCCGTCCCGGATGCCTCGCCGCCGTGTATAAATACGGGGGCCGACCCCTCGGCTTCTCCCCGTCTCGAGCCGCCGCCACCGCCGCCGCTCACCGCCGTCGACGCCCGTAGCCGCCGTCGTCCGTGTGCGTCCGCCGCCTCCGCCGTTGCCTTCGCCACTTTCCGTCGCCGTCGTCGTCTCCGTTGCCGTCGCCGTCGTCGTCATCGCCGGTGAGACACCCGCCGCCGTCGCGAACCCCTCCCGCCGGACAGCCGCCGCCGCTACCTCACCGTCGGCCAGACTCCGCCGCCCGCGCCGCGCCGCCTCGGCCGCTCCGTCCGCGCCGCCTCGCGCCCCGTGCACGCGCACGTCAGCGCTGACGCCAGCCGCCCGCGACCCTTCGCCTTCCCGTGGACGTCGTCCACCGTGCGCCGTCTCGCTGCCAGCCGGGCCCACCCGTCAGCCGTGCACCCGTAAACCCGCCGCATCAGCTATGCCGAGTCAGCAGCCGAGTCAGCGCCACCTCAGCCCTAGTGTCCACGTGGCTTGCCACGTGGCTGCCACCTTAGCACCCGAGGTCCCCAGGTGCCACGTCAGCATGACACGTCACCCTGCCCAGTCAGCTGCCACGTCAGCCAAAACCGCCCACGTGTCAGCGCCGCGTCAGCACCCGCCGCTTGCGCCAGCAGCCCAGTCAGCCGTACTGTTCCGTGAGCCGAGCCCACCGTAGACCCAGCTTCCCGTGCGTCCGGTCCACAGCACAGTGCACTTTTCCAATTTTCCCGATTTTTAGAAAATTCAATTTTCCAAGAGCTCGTTCTCCCTCGTCCTAGCTCCGATTGACCCCGTTCTTTTTTCTAAATTCATCTAAAATTGAGCTCTACCTTTTGGTTCAGGTTTGAAAGTTTTTGGAGTTAATTTGAATTTTATTTGAATTTAGTTTCTCTTTTCGTCTCGTTTTCTCTCTCGTTAGATCGCGTGTTCGAGGGAGCGGAAGTTGGATTTGAAGATCTAGAGCCCTCATCTGAGCAAGGCCAAGGCAAGTCGTGTCCTTTGATCATGTTGAACCCAGTTTTCAAATCTATTATGTATTACTTTGTTTTAAATTATCATGCATTGCTATTTTATTATAAAACCCTTGTATTGGTAGTTAATGAACTAATTGATTATTCCTCCTTGATAATTTGAATGCCCTGATTCCATTGTCACCATAGAATGGGAAATTACTTAGTGATGCAATATTAGCTGTCACATGGGTTGTGCGTTTAATTGCTTAGCCATGCTTATCACTAGCACGTTGGGTTTATCATCACATGTGGTTAATTAATCTTGACTTAATGATATACTTGAATGTGGTGGTTAGCCACAGTTATAAAATTTGTATGTCATGACATGGGTAGTGTCATGGGCATTGGTTATACAAACTTGGTTTTCACTTGGGCGAACGATCGTGCAGTAAAGGGGGTGCTGGATGCACATTGGGGTGTGGATGTTTCGCCTGGGTAATTCTTAAGGACTTAACTTTGTGCGCCATTGATCTGAGCTTAATCGTGCAAACCACATGTCTAGTATGGGATAGACCTGGCATAATAATTTGTGAAGTCTCCACTTTGGTTTTACTACCGATGTTGTTGTGGCGCAAGAGGGGGCAATTATCGACTAGGGGGTTACCCTACTCGACGGCGAAACCTTAGCGAGTGGGATCAGGTGGAGATGGATCATTGTAAAAGCCTTGTTGTGATTTCTTTAGCGCGAGGCTAATCACATCGTGTGGGTACAGTTGTGCAACCTCTGCAGAGTGTAAACTATTCGAATAGCCGTGTCCTCGGTCATGGACAATGCTCGGTGATTTCACACGAGGGGTAGAGTCTTTATGAAATTGGGGTTTGGTTTGAGATGGGAAGTGAATGGTTAGTTCACTTGTGGATTTATTCAATTCCTTTGATTATCTACTTCGTGTCTGTTGTTAAATTAGCTTTACAATCTATTTATTGTATTCACTTCAAATTGTCGCATTATGCAAAATTAACCTTTCAGCCATCCATTGTTAAGCTTTGCATACTATATTGCATTCATTTGTTATAAACGACTTGCTGAGTACCAATGTACTCACGGCTTTATGCCCATGTTGCTCAGTTGAGGAGGAGGGACCAGATCAGCAGGAGTTGCTAGAAGGAGGCTATTATGAGGACTTCACGGATTAGGACTTCGCTCCCCAGTCGATTGCCTGTGGGCATGTCGAGTGGCTGCTACGCTTAAATTTTGGATTTCCGCTGCTAGTTTCTTTAAAGCCCTTCAGGCTAATAATTGTAAGCTTGGCCATAAGGTCGTACTTTGATGGTTATTAATATAATTTGGATTTCCTTTAGAATATCGTGATGTGGATGATATTTGTCTTTGTTTACGCTGTGTGCACTAGCGTGATCCTGGACTAGTGCAGAATACACAGTAGAGTCCGGATTTGTATATTCGGGTCTCGACAATTAGGCTCAAAGGTCCATGAGGCATGTTAAATTACCTTTTATTTAAGATGAAACAGTAAAAGAGACCTCTACTATGGTATTATATATTAAAAGAATATATTACAATATGTACAGAGTAAGATAGCTTATAGAGTGTCTAGCCAATTACAAAACGCTTCACGATTAGTAGCCTTAGTTCTACACAAGTGCAAAATTACATCTCCCTTAAAGTTTCTTTTCCAATTTTCCAAACTACAATCAGAATTTTCAAAAATAACATCATTACGTTGTTTCCAAATATGCTAAGCTGCAATAATAAATATTTCCATGAAGCACTGCAGATTTGAGTTGCATTTAGTGAGGAAGACCATGCGCTCAACATTGCTATCAAAGTGCTAGGTAATCCCAAGGTACTACCAACACTAGGAACTGAATGAGCAGTCAAAGAAAAGATGAAACAACATCTCTTCCCCCCCCCATCGCACATCACATAGGTTGACAACCCAACAACGTGGAAGTTTTTCCCTTTTAAAAGATCTCTAGTATTGAGTCTATCCATGAATAAAAGCCAGGCAAAAACTTTGAGCTTCATTATGCACCTACTTTTCCATATTAGCATAAATCCTTTGGAATTGAGGAGGTAACCATATTAGTGATTATAGTATTTCTAAGAAGTGTAATGACCATACCCCAATATAAGTCCAAGAGTCATAACCTTCACGCCTCTGAATCAAACTTAACCCAGTCTGGAGCTCTTCATGTTCAGTGAAAGCCTCCACAGATAAAGGTAAATGAAATTGAGCCACTAGATCAGTAAGAGCAAGAAAGTCATGGACGGACACATCCTGGTCCTCGACAAAGTAATAAAGCCTAGAGTATTTATGACATAACAAGTGAACTTCCTAGCAGTCCTTCCAAAACAGGATATCATAGCCAGTACCAAGAAAATCCATAGCAATGCCTCTAAATTGAGTGACGAATTTTATAACATCACGTCACCAAAATGAACCACAATCACTAACAACATGTGGAATTGAACTGGCGAAGTAAGTGGATCGGATCAACTGAACCCAAGGAATGTCATGCTTACCATAGAATTTATGAAGGTGCTTGATGAGCAATGCTTCATTCTGCAGTCTTAAATTTAAAACTCCCATGCCTTCGCAATGTTTAGGCTGACACACTTTATCCCAAGTTGTAATTGAATTACAATGAATCGTCACGTCCTAGGATCCTCTCCAAAAATAACGTCGTTGAGCTCTATCAATATGAGCAATGACATTTTGAGGCAGCTTAAGCAAACACATGTAATAAATCAGCTGTAATGAGAGAACCGCATTAACCACAGTTAAGCGTCCACCATAGGAGAGGAAGGTTGTAGTACTTGACAATCTTCTTTTCACATGATCAACTAGTGAAGAAAAATCCTTTACAGAAGGACGGGTTGTCCCTAAAGGTAAGCCCAGGTAAGTGAAAGGCATTGAGCCCACCTAGCAACCAAATAATCTGGCCAAATGCTCCATTTTATCCTCTTTGGCATTGATGAGAATCATTTGCGACTTATGAAAATTCACTCAAAGACCCGTAGATGCAAAAAAGCTATATAAAAGACCTTTCAAACTAAGCAACTGTGTACCACATGCCGGCATGATCATCAAGGTATCATCTGCATACTGAACAATGGGATAACCAAGGTTGGTCATGTTTGGTATGGGATGACTAAAAACCCCTCTATTTGCTACTTCATTGACCACTGACTGCAGAAGATCAGCACCAAGCATGAACAACAATGGAGACAAAGGGTCCCCTTGTCAAACTCCTCGTTTACATTGAAATATTTTCCCAGGAACTCCATTCAACAAGATAGAAGAAAATCCTGTCTCAAAAACATGAACAAACCAAGAAATCCAATTTTCAAGGAAACCTTTACTGTGCATTACAGCTAGAATACCAGAATGTTCAATGGTATCAAAGGCCTTTTCAACGTCCAACTTAAGAATAATGCTTTCTTACTTGCTTTGTTGACATTGATGGATATACTCAAAAACCCAAGTAAGACAATCTTGGATTGTCCTACTCTACAGAAACTATATTGATTCTTGTGTACCAACTGTAATATAACCTTTTGAAGCATGTTTGCGAGCATCATCGTTAACAACTTAAGAACTGAATTTAGTAGGGAGATTGGCCTGAAATCATTAACCGTTTTTGGGACCGACTTCTTGGGAACTAAAGTGATGAATGATCTATTAATACTTCTGAGACTGACTTTGCCATGAAACAAAGCTGCATAGAATGCATAGAAATCATGCTTAATGATGTCCCAGCATTTCTTGATGAAGAGACCATTAAAACCATATGGACCTGGGGCTTTATCAGAGGGAAGCAGTTTGACTGCATCATCAATTTCCTGTCGCATCTAGGGAGCACCTAAACATTCTAAGGATGGCCCTGAAGGCAAAAGAATTTGTAGATCAAAAATCATGGAAGGAGTGGAAGACACACCCATCCTTTCTATGAAAACCGTTCTTCAGGCCTCTGCCTTCGCCTCATGCAAGTAACTGAATGAGCCATCTCTAGATAACAAAGAAGGAATAGCATTACGATGAAAATGTTCCATCGCCATTGCATGAAAATATTTGGTATTTTCATCACCGAGCTTTACCTAATGAATTGTACAACGCTTCTTCCAATAAATCTGCTGATATTGCAATAACCGAAGCAGGTGACGCTTGATGATTTTCCGAAAATTGTGTTCCTCTCGAAAAAGAATTCTATGTTCCTCCAAAGAGTCCAAAAATAGGATAACCTCATTGCAATTTTGAATAAGGAGATGAAGCTGAGAGAAGCTTTTACTATAAATTTTGAGTCCTCGTCAAAGATGCTTGAAGCAAGCCAAGACTTTAAGCGCACTATTTGTACTACGATCTAGCAAATCCCAATAGAACTTTACAATGTACAAAAACCCTGGGTGATCTGCCCAAAAATTTTCAAATCTAAACACATTTACCTTTGAAATCATTGTACTTATTTGAACCACACAAGGGGAGTGATCAGAAACATTCTTAGATAGTACATTAACTGTTATGTTGGGATAAGCCAAGGTTCATTCATTGGATTCAAAAACCAATTCAATTGTTCAAGTAAGGGTGCCTCTTGCCTGTTACTCCAGGTAAAAAAAAGTCCTTTTAAAGACAGCTCAACAAGGACAAGCTGACTAATGAGAGTATTGAAGATTAAAATATCATTCATATCCCCTCCTGGCTTATTTCTATTTTGGATGGAATGAATGAAATTAAAGTCTCCTAGGACTAGCCATTTTTGACTAGCAGGAATATGCAGATTAAACATCTAATCTACAAACTCATCTTGAGGCTCCCCAGTACAAAGACCACAAACATTTAATAAGATCCACAAGTTAGAATTAGCAGTTGATTGAAATTGGATGATCTAAGCAAAAGAGGAAAGAAAAACCATATTGCCAGAAAAACTGAACTATTCCAAAGCACCAAGATGCCCCCAAATGCACCAATTGAGGGATAGAAACTGAATTTATCAAAACATTTAGGAGCAAATTGCCTGATGTATGAATGATCAAAAGTGTCCCTTTTGGTTTTCTGAAGGTAGACAACAGAGCAACCATTCTCTCTGATTTTATTCCTAAGCGACCTCCATTTTTAAGGTGAATTAATTCCCCTAACATTCTAGCACAAAATGTTCCGATTTCTGAATTGATATCTCAAATTCATAGGAATGAACAAAAGGAGACACAAAGACAGATATGCAAAGCATACTAAGATCCAGTCTAAAAAGATAAGTGCATCCAATAGTAATTGTAGCAAAAACGACAAGGGCCAACAAGAGATAGTAGAGAGACAAAAAGAGCCCCGTCCACATTATAAAACAACCAGAAAGATAATAGAAGAAGAGAACAGACCCGATGCCAATCAGTCCATTGTCTTCTGTAGCGTAGCATTAGTCGGTGAACCAGAAGCCAAAAGGGATTCCTTGGTCAACTCCACAGGAGGGACTTTACATAGTTGGCCACCCCACGATTACATCAAACTAATCAGTAGCCTACTAGGGACTTGAGATGAAGGTGATGATGGTGGAGCTGCAATTATGGCTTGCTCTTGCAACTGGGAAAGGGTGATTGCAACTGTGCTAGAGATCTTATCTTTTGGTGAACCAACCATTGTGGAGAGTTGCAGAGTACTTGGGGCTACTTTGGAGGTAACTCTCCTTGTGTCAGATAGCTGAACATGTTGGAAGCGATCAGTAGGTCCATTAATTTGAGGGCTTCGATACAGTTCCTTTGCTGAGCCTTACAATTGTGCCTAGGCTTAGGGGGTAAAGGTGGTAGCTGGGTTTTAGTCAAAGGCATCTTGTCCCCCGAGCTCTCTAGTTCCTCAATATGGATCGTCGAAGAAGACTAAGCCACAAGCACATTAATAGAATAGTCCAAGAAATCTGGCATAATAGAGTCCCCAAACTCTAGCCGTCTAGCAGTCTTCTTCATTGGGAGAACTTTGAAAGTATTATGACACTCAATTGGCTCAAAAAAATGACTAGATAAAGTGGTCCAGACACGAGAAAAAGTAATGCACCAAGTCCGCTTGGATTGTATCCCGTAAAAGTTAGCACAAACTATCAGCTAGTTGTGCAGAAGAGCAAGCCAAGTTACAAGCCATGGTCTTAATATCTCAAACAAAGATGAGAGAACTCTCTGAACTTGCACTTGATCAAAGGGACCATACTGGCGTGGGACCACCAAGCTTGATGAAATCAATGTCCCCTCTTGAATACTACTCTGGGCCTACAGGGACCCTGACATCTCCACCACTGATCCTAATGAGAAATCACCAGAAATTAGGGCCGAGGACATCGACATCAGTTCCTGCTGTTCCATTCAGGCATTGACCACTAAGTGATCACATCCTCCTTGCTGTTGTTGCTGCGGTTCCCAAGGTTCCCATTGATCAGGAACCTCATCAACATCCTCATTGTCGTCATGAGTAGCAACATGGTTTGCCTCCATAATATTGAAAGGCAAATCTTCATCCACTAGACCAACATCAGGAAAATCAGAATTTAAAATGAAGATCATAGCTGTCTAGGACTCACCGACTCCACCAAGTGCAGCACTTTTCTTGAGAACCAATTTGCAAGGCACCAACTCAGGACTTAGATAAAGGACCTTAACTAGAACACATCCCCTGATTCTATCACCAGAGTGCTAATCTAGAAGTTTACCAAAAGATGATATTGCATGAGCAATGAAGTGATGATTTAAGTAATCTAGGGGTAACCCTAACATCATGATCCGACCAATGCGAGTAAAAGTTGCACCTCTCCATTAACAACTTCATTGTGCCTAATGAATCTAAGCTCACGGTGATCATCTAGAAAGTGCGGGTTGCCAAAAATAAGCATATATATCTGAATTGATGAACTTAACTGGAAGATGCCAACACTAAGAGAATGGGGCGAACACGTTACTACATGCATCTCTAGATGACCTTGAACATAGTCCCTGATGTCAAGCACAAACTGTGCTATCTCCTCTTCCGGAGGGCTAGCTGTAGCACTGCAATCATGTAATCTTCATGACGTTCCGACAGTGTATCTTGAAACACCAAATCAGTTCGGGGAAGATGGAGATGACCACTAACTTTAATCTGAGTCCCAGCGGGATGAAACGGCCTGGGTTCACAACATCAAAGGCCACCATTGCCGATTGTAATTTTTCTATGATGAAATCATCGGAGGTTGTGGATTTTGGAGGAACAGGAAACTAAGACTTTAGTGGAGAGGAAGGCGAAGAGTCAAGAGCATGGAAGACCCCACCAATCTCGCGTTGGGACTGTAAGAGCATTTTAAAATACGTTAGTCTCACATTGGTTATTCTATATTCATGACATACACCCTGGGCCTATATAAAAGAGGAGGCAGGTTGTCCTTTGTACACACCACACACATCCCACCAATCAATAAGTGGAGATAATGCTTTGGGCATTTTGTTTTTCTCCTTGTTCATGTGTTTATGTTTGATTGTTGGCAACATGACCTAGTACTAATACACAACACAAAGAATAATAATGTTTCCTCAGTGAGAAAATGGTGTTAAGAGTGCATGACTACATGGAGAAAGAAAAATAGAATCATGCCCGTCCATGGCAATATTCAACAACTTACTTTTTTTGTGACATACACTACTACAAAAAGGCTAATACTAGATGCCTAATCACATACAGTTGACTAAAACCGTCAATTTAAATACAATCACATGTGGTTTTGGTTTAGCGGCCGTCTATGTTACTAGCTGCATAAAACCGTTTGTGAAAAGATAATATCATAGATAGTTCATGTTGAACACCATCTGTGAAGTAACACAGACGGTTATGAACAAGAACCGTATGTGATATTACTTAATATCATAGACAGTTTTTTCTTAAAACCATCTATGATACTTTCTGTGACTCATCATAAATGGTTTGTATTAAAAACAGTCTATGATAATTTCATTTATTGCAGACCTGACCCTCACAGATCTGTCTTAAATTTCATATATGTTCTTACAGGCTACTGCTTTAAGGATGTGAGGCTATTTGGTGAAAGAAGACCGTGGATTTGGAAAGAATGATTATAGATCCATTTGTTCTTGACTATCTATAATTAGTAATTTATTTCTAATTGCATTATATTCTAGATCTAGCTTGGTAAAGGGAGAATTGAAGAGGGTTTAGATCTAGCTTGATGTTGAAAGAAGATTATTTATATCTAGCATGGTTTAGGGTTTACCCAATTTATAGTTTTTTCTACTTAATTCAATTTAATTAATTATTACATATAGCTACTTTATATCATATATATATAGTATACTAATTAATTAATTCAATATTTAACACTAAATTATTATATGCGTAGCGTAGGACCGAAGCTGGATGTATGCTAAGAACCGTGTGAGTGAAGAGTATATTAATGGCGTGTTTGCTTTTACAAGAGCTGCCGAGAAGGATATGTTAACTAAAGGGGTGGAATATATATACTATCCATGCATTGACTGCGAGAATCTAAAGATGTTTAAGATCTGAGCACAGATTGAAGCACACTTGATTCGAAGGAGTTTCAAAAAGGGGTATACACATTGGACCAGTCATGGTGAAGAGCAGATTATACAGGAAGGTAGTAATAATGACATCACCAATGAAGTCAATGATATGTCACTGAATGATGGCGATTGTGGTTCTGATTCAGATAGGCTGCACGATGACAACCTAGATCAGATTATTCACGATGCTGAAGAGAACTATAATGAGTGAGAGTATGTTAAATTCCAAGCTTGATAGAGGACTCGGAGAAGACAAGTAATGGTTGGTCCGATAAGAGCTTTACGGCGCTGTTAGGTCTCCAAGTAGATATACTTCCAAAGGGAAACAAGTTGCCCAAAATCACCTACAAAGCCAAGAAGGTTCTTTGTCCATTGTAAATGGAAGTAGAGAGAATATATATATATATATATATATATATATATATATGTGTGTGTGTGTGTGTGTGTGTGTCCGAATGACTGTATCTTCTACCGTAAAGAGTATATAAATATACATATATGTCTAGTGCATAATGCATCCCGATACAACTGAAGAGTTTATTGGGTTCTACATTGATTACATGGCTCAGATCAAACTGATAGTTGTGCCTTAACCTCGCCGTGAGGGAAGGCTCGAGGGTATTGGGACCATCGGAAAGAAAGTAATCACTCTAGATATGGATGCGCATGCTCAAACATATTTTATGGTCTTGCAACTCATGACTGAAGTGTCCTCGTATATTGACCAGCACAAGGACATGCTTCAGTAACAGAATTTGGAGCGGCTGAATGTTTGGATACGAGACAGCAGAACAGTTGGTTCAACCAATGGTTGAATGAGTGACTTGTTAGGAGCTTGCCAAGTGATATGCTGACATGGTTGACACAAGAGCCAACATTTAAAGTCGTGATATGGCAAGGATATAACATAAATGGGTACACATTTTATACGCAGGCTCAGAATATAATGAGCACTAACTAGAACATCGGTGTCTGCATAGATGTGTTCAGTACCGAAGGGTTGAGGAGCTCCTACTATGGGTTCATATAGAAGATTTGGGAGCTCAACTACATACTTTTTAAGACCCCATATTTCGGTTCCGTTAGGTCCATCTCCTATAGATGAAGATCGATAAGTACAGTGTCACTACCATGGACCTCAAACGTGTTAGATACAAAGACAAATCATTTATACTTGCTAACCAAGTTGTTCAATCTTCTATGTAACCAACTAGGCAAATAAGAAGCGCTACGTAGTTCATGGAAAAAGGAGGATTGTTCGAGTTGAGAATGTAGTGGCCAAAAAAGAATACAATCAATTTGACGAGTTTCCTCCTTTCGGGAATGGCATAAAGGTCAAGAAAGAACAACGTGACGATCATCATGAAAGGCTAATTTTTTTAAAAAAATAAGCAAGTGGAATGATAAATGAAATGTTTATGTGTCATATGTTCTGAATTTGCTTTTATGTATATGAGAATATGTTTGAATATATATGTGAATTTGCATTCATGTATATGAGAATGTATATTTACTACAACTATGTCATTCATTTGAAATAGTTTCCTAGGATGTTGAATTGCTGAACATCGCATACTTATATTTAAGGTATTCTATTTCAAGTATAATAAGTAATTATATAACTTTGCTTCAAAAAACCTGAACCGATGGCCTATTATCATAGAAGATGTATCACATACGACTTCAACAAAAATGGTCTGTGATGGCCTATTATCACAGATGGTTTTTACTACGAACTATTTGTGATAGCCTAATTATCACATACATCACAGACAGTTCGTAATAAGAATCATCTATTTAAGTAGGCCATCACAGATCGTTCATAGTAAAGACTGTCTATGATAATAGGGCATCACAGAAGTTTTTTAAGCCATTTGTGATACATCTTCTATATATATGTTCGGGCAAAAGCCTAGTTAACTTACTACTACGCACACTTGTTCATTTCTCTGGCTCCCTGTTGCGCACCCCCACCCCTCTGGCTCCCCGTTGCGTGTCGCTTCGCCTCCTACTAGGCTCCCCATCGTCGTCGCCTCCTCCTAAGCTCCCTATCACTGTCACCTCCTCGGCTCCTCGTCGCCGTTGCTGCCTCCTTGGCTCCCCATCACCATGGCCTTCGCCATCGCTCCTCCTTTGTAAATCAACCTAAGGTTAGTCCACCCCCCAAAAACTAACTTTGTTTACACTGTTGGCAAGAGATGTGAACAAGTCCATAATTTGCAGAGCTTTCATTCAAGGATATTGCTCTTCTATCCATCTATTCATATGTGCAGGTATATATGAAATAATATTGCAATGTTGTACTGGTAATCAATAATGTGTTGTAAATCAGGAGAAAGGATCAATGCTAGATAAAAATTGATATTGTAAATTGAGAAGTGAAAATTAATAATAAAGTTGAGCTCATAATTCATATTATATATTGTTTCACCTTGATAACTTCCAACCATGCCATCATATGGCAGCACCATCATTAGATTTACATGTAGTAAAGTGCTAACAACAAAAGGTAGCATGAATGTATTTTTTATCCTCTTCTTATATGTAGCATGTATGCATAGCATACAACTTTGTAAATTTATCCTCTTCATATATGTAGCATGTATGGATTTTTTATCCTATTCTTATATGTGGCATGTATGTATTTTTTATCCTCTTCTTATATATAGCATGTATGTATAGCATATAACTTTGCAAATTTATCCTCTTCTTATATGTAGCATGTATGGATTTTTTATTCTCTTCTTATATATAGCATGTATGGATTTTTAATCCTCTTCTTATATGTAGCATGTATGGACTTTTTATCCTCTTCTTTTATGCAGCATGTATGTGTAGCATATAACTTTGTAAATTTATTCTCTTCTTATATGTAACATGTATGCATTTTTTTATCCTCTTCTTATATGTAGCATGTATGCATTTTTTTATTCTCTTCTCATATGTAGCATGTATGTATAGCATATAACTTTGCAAATTTATCCTCTTCTTATATGTAGCATGTATGGATTTTTTATCCTCTTATATGTAGCATGTATGGATTTTTTATCCTCTTCTTATATATAGCGTGTATGGATTTTTTATCCTCTTCTTATATGTAGTATGTATGAATTTTTTATCCTCTTCTTATATGTAACATGTATGTATAGCATATAACTATGCAAATTTATCCTCTTATTATATGTAGCATGTATGGATTTTTATACTCTTCTTATATATAGCATGTATGTATGGTATAAACTTTGCAAATTCATTCTTTTCTTACATATAGCATGCACGTATTTCTTATTCTCTTCTTATATGTAGCATCATATGCATCTACACCTCATGCCCGATCGGCTCTCGTGAAGTCAACTTCTAAATGGTGAGGCGACTAGGGCAAACGGAAGAAGACTGATGGCAAACTGAAGAAGACTAATGATATCCCCTTCTTGCCATTGGCCCAAAAATTCATGTTAGGTGAGCCGTTGGTTGATCCGATAGAGTGCCTCCTAACTCTAGGATTCGCTTGCCAGAGATTGCATGTATGGTATATAGAACAAGCCAATAAGACGGATGGACAACGGCACTCAGGTGTCAATGTCATGTTCAGGCCGCATCATCTTTACCACGAGGTTCAAGACTGTGTCTGCACGGTGACTTTCGAGGAGTTGTCCTTTCTCTTCAACCTCGACGCCTCACTCATTCGATGCTAGACACTGTAAGCACACACAATCATGGTCTACGTTCGTATAATACCGATAAATGTCATATATAACTCCTTACTTTTGTATGTATATATAGATATATGGTTTCTGATGCCAAATCAAGGGAATTACCGGTAGATTTTCTCAACCCACACTTGGTCTCCATGCAAACCATCCAAGGGGATGCATCTTTCATCAAGAGTTACATGACGATGTCATTGCTGGATCACCACTATAAGGAATTCATATTTTTTGCCCTACAACTAGGTGTAAATGCTACACTAGTGGCTATACTTATTAATTTATACTTTAAAAAGCAACACAAGCTTAGATTTAATGACTATAGCAACATACCTGCATAAGTTCCACTGGATTCTAATTGTAATTATACCAGAATGGAACAAGGTAATATACCTTGATTTCTTAAAGAGGACCAAATATGACTTCACAGTTATCCAACAATTAATCGACAGGTAAATACATTTTCTCCATAGATAACTATATTATAGTTTTTCTTTCCTTTGCAATGGCTAAGTCTAACTTTTTGGAATTATGTGGGCTGTTCGTCGCATACATTGCTACTGGAGGGAGATCCAAGGGAGGGATCAGCGTCCCGCGACACAATTTAGATTTTTTGGTACTCGCTAGTACTCATTAATCCTATATATCACTTCGTAGTAATGCCTCTTGAACTAATTAATTCTATTTTTGCAGTGCCACCAATAGCCACCGGGCAACACCTGTGGATACTATGTTTGCCACAACATACAACTACTCCTCAGTTCTACGGTGACCAATGATTCTTTGGTTTGTCAATCTTGCAATAATTATTTCATACTTATCAATTTATATATATGCACGACTTTAATCTTCCTAGTGACAAGTTGCGACCATCGCTACAACTGCGTTGGAGTAGACCGAGCTCTAAAAAATTCAAGAACAGTTTGTGTACTTCTTGTTGTCTCAGGTCATAAACCAAGCTAGAGAGTTTCACAATGTAGATTGAGCTTGATTGAGATAAGATTGAATTTAGTTGTGCATGTATGTATTTGTTCATAAACGATTAATTTATTTCATTTGAGTTAATTGATTTGTGAAATGGATATTCTTATTTTTGAAATGAATGTGAATTGGATGTATATATGTATTTATTGTGTTTATGCTTGTTTCAGAGGGCATGGTTAGAATTTACTAAGGCTAGCCAATAAACAGAAATAGATTTAGCAATAGAAAAGAATATCACAGATGATTTCATCTACAAACTGTCTGTGATACATCAACTATCATAAATGATTTTAATCACAAACCGTCGGTGATAGCCAACTATCACGGACGGTTCTGAGTTAATAACCGTCTGTGATAGCCTGTATCACATAGTGATGATGAGTCAGGGACAAGAGAGGGAGAGAGGGAGGTGGCAATGACGTCGGGCTCCACATGCCGACAGTAGAAGGCGAATGATGAGTCTCCCGTACTAGGCAAAACAGTACGAGGATGACGAGGCAAAGCCTAGGGTGGTGGTGGTAGTTTGGGGTTGTGATTAGTGGGGTGGTGCCGGTGGCAACAGATGGCGATTTTGGCAACTGAGGTGCACTGCACGAGCAGAAATCAAATTAAATTTGGAACTGAGGAAGAGGTGGCATACTGTGTGACGTGGTTAGATTTTCAAAGGGGCTCACCAGAACAATGGGAACGTGACGGCTAGGTCGCCCACCGGCTCGCAGCGTACACCGATGGCCCTGAGGGCTATCGCGGCCATCAGTTCCCGCTCGTCCACATCGCACGGAGCTCAGCCTTTTCCCCTTCTTTTAATTGACCTGCTTGCTTGCATTGCCATCTCAGCCACGTAGGACGGTAGCTCAAATGAATCTGTTAAGAAACGATGGATTGAACATGCACCAGTGAAGAGAGCCCACTGAGTTCGTGTAGCTTAGTTCATTATAACCTTTCATAATGGAACTTTTGCAGGTTGAGGTTGATGAATGTCTAGAGGAGGCTTGAGATAAAAATGTGGGGAACCTCATTTTGCTCTTCTTTGTATCTTGTCCTACGTCGATTAGTTGATGGTAAAATACATGACATTATACTAACTAATGGTTAATACTGGGTTCAAGGCTCCGAAACGGAAGATTACATTCCTTAAACTTGTCAAAGTTTCAATGGAGAACTGTTCACATATATGGTCCTATCGTAACTTTTTTATTTTGACCCCTTAGCATCTATTTTTACAAAAATGACCTCTTCTCCAAGCTCGAAAGGCGCAACAGGCGACACGTGTCACCTGTTGCGCCGCCGTAGCTTGGTAGGTCGTGCGTAGCAACAGGCGGACACGCGGTAGGGTGACGGGCGCACGCAGCAGTAGGCACTACTGAGCCAGTGTAGCTCGATAGCAGCCTATCGAGCCACCTTTGCTTGGCAAGCTATTGCCGAGCTGCACTGGCTTGATAGCCGGCCGACATTCCCAGGTAGGCACAGCAGGAGCGCGTGGGTATGGGGGAGAAGCGGCAGACGTGCGTGGGCTCGGGGCCAGGGAATCTCACAGGGAGTATCGTGCATGGTCTGCCTCTGGAAATCTCGTGGTTAATTACACGACATGACGTTATATTCTCATTTAGTTAGAGCATTGATTACGCTACTTTCGTGCGCACATATAAATTGTGACCTCTGTTGCATTGCTGTCGAGCGACAGAGATCACAGCCAGGGGAAGGAAAGAAAAGAGTCACATTGTTACTGAGCTAGAGTGCAACCAGAGGAAGGAAAGAAAAGTGTCGCATTGCTGTCGAGTGAGAACGCAGCTATAATCCTTCACAATTGGAAGCACTGTGGAGCTGGTGAATACCTTTGAAAAAATGCATGTTTCATTCGCATGCAAGTAACAACCTTAATATATAGTTAGCGTTCGTTAGCATAACTATGGTTTTGTAATGTAGAATATGCTGGGGTGCCATATTTAGTTGATGGATGTATTTCTGTAAGTTGCCATGTTTACTTGTTGTAAATAGATACAGAAATACAGGCAGAAACATAGCTAAAATAATTTTATGTATGCCCACACGTGTATATTCAATATATGTCTGCACGTGTAACTAGAACTAATTGTATTTAATTAGTACTAATCATAATTACTTAGTACTAATCACAATAAATTAGTATAAGTGTGCATTTAATCAAAGCAGCAAGCTAGCGTAAGAAGAAAAATGCTATATGTACATATGTATGCGACGTGATTACTCTCGGTTGTGGTCAGTTGTATTTAACACCGTTTGACACTAACATATTATTTTATATACCACAGAGAATGTCTACTAGTGGCGGCCTCATGGGTGGCACATTGCTCGACCCATTCTTGGATGCTATCATCATTGTTCGGTGTGCTCCAACGGTGAAGGATCGGCCCCCTTTGCTCTCTAGGGAACTCAACAATCGATACATTCCAGTTCTGTGGCGGACCGAGTTGCTACCCATGGCAAGAATGATGGACATTGGGCAGTCCTTCGTGCTGGACTCATCACTTCTATCGACACTTGTTGACTAGTGGAGGCTGGAGACCCACACGTTTCACTTCCGGTGGAGGGAGATGACCATTGTCCTATAGAATGTTGCATATCTCACTGATTTGCTAATACGGGGTCTTCCTGTTGTTGCACCCACTAGATCACCCGACTAGAAGGAATGTATACTGTACCGGTTTGGTCATCCTGTTTCAGATAAGTCCTTTAGAGTGCCATATGGGTGGCTATGGCTGTACAGGCAATGCCCAACAGACGCGCTTGTACATGCTGTGAGGTCCCACCTAGTGGCTTACTCTTCATATTCGGGTGGATCATGTTTCTTACAACTCAGGGAGACTCAGTGTATTCTAGCTGCATCCACATTGCGGAGGCCCTGGTCGATGCCGAGCCTTAGGAGGTCCCGATGTACAACTGGGGCTCGGCTGTTCTTTGCGTGACCTATAGGGTTTTGTGACAAACCTCGCCGGTTGTTACATCTTGTTGCAGCTGTGGTAGTGGGTGCACTTCCCTATTAGTTGACCATACTTTGGGTGCTAGTGCACTCGTGCCAGTTGGAGGCGTGCTTCTATGGTGATGGGGACGGCGATGACCTAGTGGACGAACCCACCATGGGTACTCGCTAGACCACCAGCGAGGTAGGATGGTCTAGGGAGAGGCCATGACAAGCGTACCTGGATTTCCACAACGCGTTCGAGACCTTGGATGATGGTAACGTCATATGGACGGTGTGGACTACATAGTTCATCTTCGAGATAGCTCATTTGGGACTGTTAGAACAATATGAGCAGGACATGATAGATTGGCTCATGAGCCGCCATCTCATCTTCTCCTATATGGTTGAGCCCTATGCCCCGCAATGAGTCATGAGACAATTGTTTTCGTTGCTGCAATCAACAAGATACCTTCTTTTTGTTACTTTTCAGACATGTCGTCTTTGTGTAGGACGATCGAGCGTGACACTATTCTGCTTCCGTCTTCGTCACGGAGGTAGCCCGAATCCAGACCATCCTCACCGGGGGGGACAGGGACGAAGGAGCACTCTACTTCTGTCCTCGTCACGTAGACAACCCAACACCCAGGACACCACAAGCACTGACATCAACTCTCCTATCTGAGACTGCGAGGTACAGTACGACACGTACACACCTGCGGGTCACCCGCTTCTCTGGTAGCGTGACGAGTGGTACGATCAGTGTGGACTACGCGGCATCGGGCTTTGCTGCAACTGACTACTGTGGATTGGAGTACCGGGGAGGTTCATAATCCATGCAACACGTGACACCGGTACTTACAATTACGGGTTTCATTTCAGTTCTACCTTATGTCAATCTAATGAAACGTGTTTCCCTCCACAGGATGCCAGCAATTACGCGGAGGACTAAGTGCACGAGATGTTCATTGTGTAAAAGATTGGGCCTAGTCAATTGTATGGGCACCTGCTCCTAGTACCACCATCGCAATACAACTTGTGTGACGTACGGTGCTCTTCCGACAAGCTGACTTTCCCTCAGTACCGGCTTCGTCGCAAGAGGAAGCGGACATCCGGCAACCCTTGATCCGCGACTGCATTCAGTGTCAGCTCTTTAGTTGGGCCATTTTAAATTACAAGTTTTCACAAGACAAATCCACTATCAGAAAATTATTACCTCATCTTATTATATGGAGTTTGGCGTATTCTTATATTTCTGTGAAGCATCTAGCACACGCACACATGAAAATTGTCAGTTACCCGAAGGCGCAAACTTACTACAGAATAGTACTATGCAAGGCCGAGCAGCTACTGAACCGTGGCGGCTCGGTAGCTGCCTGCCGCACCAGGGCTACGAGATAAGCTGGTGCTGGGCAACCACAGCTGGGCAGCTACTCAGGCCCACCCACCTGCTGCGGCGCACCGGCTCCTTCCTCGCCAATTGAGCCATTGGCCTTCTGTCGAGCTACAATGACGCGGCAGGTGATACGTGTCATCTATCGTACTTTTCAAGCTCGAGGAAATGCTATTATTATAAACATGGATGTTAGTGAGTTAAAATTGAAAAAAAAAATTGTACAGGTCTATATGTATGAGCAGTTCTTCATTGGAAGATCAGAAGCGCCGTATTCCCCTGTAGAGCTGATCCCGAACAAGGCAGGGGGGGGGGGGGGGGGGGGGATGTCGTTTCTCGTGCCGAAGTCGCCCAACCGCGTGGGCTTGTCCCGGCGCGTTTCGGCGCCGAAGTTGCTGACTTCTCGCGATCGGACAGCGATCACCCTACGTCGCCTTCCCCAGACACGGGACGCGCCCACCGTACGGCGTAACGTGGTCTCATCTCATTCGGTCCCTGGGCGCTGGAGCCAGGCCCCCTCCGTGTTCGATGCATGCACCTGCCTGTCCGCCTGTCCCATGTCACGTGGCCGGGATCGCAGCGGTGCCGCCTGTGCCTGCACGCATCTCGGTCCATGTGCCGGCACGTGAAGAGGGCGGCGGCCAAGCGTGGGTGGGGTTTTCTGCTGCACTATAGAGCTAGTATTTTGTCCGTCTGTTTTCTACGGAGGAGGCGCGTTCTCGAAATCTGAAGTATACTAGCACGCTAGGTGAGTACGGCATGCGAAATTGTTGCAAACATCGTGTTCTCGATTTGACCACGCAGCTGGTTTTGGCAATCGATTTGTCTATAGATTAAAGTGACGAGTTGTCAGGCTAAAGCGCAAGGGTGAGTCTTTATTATAACCATGTCTTTTAGTTTTAGCATTATTATTTGTATGATTATATAAAATACTGATAAACAATCTCAAAAAATTGTTCCGATAAACCGTTTTAAAAAACATCAAAAAACTATAAGTCATAAACTATAAATCATACGCTGAAAAAAAAAATCTAAATGTAGTTGTCCTATAAAGTTATATAGGATGTGAGGTACAATAGTAGGATGGGATCACCATGTGTAGAACGGCCGTTGGGTGTATGTAATGTGCCCAAACTGTATTTGGTTAATTATATGCATTGATCTGGAATCCAAGATGGTGTTTAGCCGCTTAAATGATATGCATCATAATTATGTGCAACTTAATTTTTAAATAAATATTATTTTTTATATAATTATCAACAAAATTGACTAATCAGCATGGTCCTCCCTAATCTTTCTTAAGCACAACTTAATTAAGACATCGCTAATTACTATTAAAATGCAAAATCCCGTCTTAAAGTATATTGGAGTTTGATTCCCCTGCAACTATTTTGATGGCATTTTCACCCTAATAGTACATAGTTTTTTTTGCGAAACTCCTCTTGCCTTCCGCTTTCATGTGATTTTTGACGATGTGACCAACATGGCTCTCCAGCGTGGCAAGGGTGGTTTTCCAACATAGCATGAGGGGTTTTATGTTAGGCACAACATATGGGGGAGGCAAACTGTTTCCATGCTTGGCGTACTTTTGTGATGAACCTAAAACGGCACATAGCTACAGGATAGCTAAGGCACACCCACCTTGCTTCTCCCTAAATCGTCACCACTAAATTACAGGTCGTCTCCTCTGTAGCATCCTCATTTTTTTTGCCTTTGTAAAAAATATTTTAAATTAATTATTTCAAAATTTTGGTTATATTTGGGCTTCTTGCAATAACCAAATTAAAATTAGAAATTAAGCTCCAAATAAATCTATTCAAATTCCAATTCAAATCCAAATTCATCGAAACAAATTCAAATTCTCCTTCCCAATTTTGTCGACCGAGCCCATACTTCTTCTCGGCCCATTTCTCCTTTTCTCCTCATCTAGGCCGAGATCAACCAAGCCTAGCCCCCTCTCTTCTCTTTCTCTCTCTTCCTTTCCTTTCCTTGGATAGCACGACGCCAGGCCCCTCTCGATTCAGCCCAGGGTGGCCTAGCTGGCACAACTACTGCTGCCTTCCTCTACTCGCTCCAGGCTGCACGCAGCAGCGGCACCGTCGAGCGACGCCATGCCAACGCCGCCCGCACGCGTGCACGGCTCGAGCTGAGTCGTCGCGCGTACGCATCAATTGGAAACGCCCGCATTCATCGAACACCTTCTCCTCCCGTTCCTTTCCTCGTTATTCCGCAATCAAAGCCTCAGCAATTCAGCCGTTTCCGCTCGCCACCGCCGCCGGGATAACCGCTCGCGTGCGCCCTGTCCTCTGCCTATAATTAGGAGCACAGGGACTGCCTCGCCCTCCTCTTTGATTTTCCCTAAACCGTAGCTTCTACCTCTCTGCCGTTCGACCGGAATGCTTCGCGCCGTCACGTTCATTTCCGGAGCCGGCGGCCGCCTCACCACTCCAATCTCCCTCTCAGGTGATCTACTTGCAAGTTTGTTCACGTCAAATCACGTTCCCGAGCCTGCTTTCTCATTCCTATAAATTAATTTAAATCATGTTCCCGAGCCTGCTTTCTCATTCCTCTAAATTAATTTAAAGCCATTTTTTGGAATTGAACTGATTTTCGTCATTTCTCTCCGAGCATTGCCGTCGCTAAATTCGTCATCTCCGGTGAGCACCTGCCGACGTCGACCACACTATCATCTTCCTAGCATCATATTCTACACCGTGCTCACGTATTCTTCGCCGGCTGACCACTGCCTCACCACTCGGATCTCCCTTCTAGGTGATCTACTTGCAAGTTTGTTCGCGTCAAATCATGTTCTTGAACATGCTCTCTCATTCCCTAAAGTAGTTTAAAGCTGCTTTTCGGAATTGAACCAATCTTCGCCAGCTCTCTTTGAGCGTCGCCATCGCTAAATTCGTCATCTCCGGTGAGCTCCTACCAACATTGACCACACTATCATCATCCTAGCGTCGCATTCTATGCCATGATCACGTATTCTTCACCGGAACCTCTACTATTACAAAACAAACTATATTGGACATCTCATCACATATGATTCATGGAGAACCATCTGTGCTCTAATTATCACAAACGGTTTTACAAGCGTGATCGTGTACCACTTGTGATAATTGCAGACGTCGCAAATGGTTTTTAATTAGAATCATATGTGATAGTTCACAGACAGTTATTAATACAAACCGTTTGTGATAGTTGCAATATCACAGATGGCTTGTGGTTGGAATCATCTGTGATATATATATATATATATATATATATATATATATATATATATATATATATATATATATATATATATATATATATATATATATATATATATATATATATTTGTGCACATGAATAGTGCTTTGTCCATCGATGTGCACCTCTTCGATTGTTTCGGCTCCCCGATGCATCTTTTCATCCCACGAGCCCAATGTATTCCTTATTGTATAAAAATGATCGTCTGCCACTAGAGATTAATCCCCACATTGCTGATTCTATATAAGTACCTCGCCGACCAGCTATCTTACTTTCTTCGTTGTCTCTCAAGCACAAATAAATGGCTCTCTACTTTTCCTTGTCGCCGATATTGATAGCCAACCTAGCCATCCTGGGTGAGCACCTCGTCGACCAAACACTGGCGGATGTTGTGGAAAGACACTGTGGCGGATGCTGTGGCAGATGCTGTGGAACTATCACAGGCAATTTAGTGGCACAAACCGTCTGTGATATACGTATCATAAACGGTTCCATAACAGAACTATCTGTGATATATACCACATTACAAACTATTCTATTATGGAACATCACAGACTGTTCCATATAAGTAGTGCCCCGCTAGGGTTTGCACCCTCACTCACTCACTCGGTCACATCCTTTCGCCTCATCACCTCACGACGCCTAGCAAAATCCAACACCTCACCGTTGCTCCCAGCTGGATCAACAACCTCACTATCGTCCCCAGCTGGATCCGTTGTCACCCCGGTTGAATTCGTCATCGCCTCCAACCGGATCCATCGTCACCCTAGTTGGATTCACTGTCACTCACAACCGGATTGACCACCTCGCCTTCGCCCCTAGCCGGATCCATCATCGCCCTACGCAGATTCGCCGTCGACCGTCGCCCCATTATGAGTTTGTGGTTTGATTAGTGATGCTTGTTAATTTTTGGATTGTTTTTCTACAGTAATTTCTGGATTTGTTTAATTGGTCTATTTTGTGAACAATTTTTCTATGCTACTCTAAAAGCATCATTCAATTATGAAGCACACAACCTTGAATACAACAGAATATGTTGTTAGCTGGATTATTAGTATTGTTCATTATTTGGTTAATGATAAATAGAACTTCTTGTAACACAATAGACAAATAGCTAGAAAGTGCTAATATCAAAAGTTTGTGCTAGAGAGTTGATATAAGGATATCAAACAGGTGTGAGGTGTGAGAGAATGAAAGAGATAACTAGTTGTTTGTGTGTGTACCATTGGCTCTAAAGGTGTTTTCTCATCCGATCGATGAGTTGCTTCTCATCATATGATGTATCTCTTCATTCTTTGAAAAACCTTGTGCTGTGTTTTAGTGTTTTACAGCTATAATATATAGGCTAATGTACATTATAAGGCATATATTAAGGCTGCAGTTATAATGTCTATATGTTGTAAGGCTCATTAGAAGGAGAACCCCAATGGTATTAATATCACAGTCGTAGTAGTACTGGCTATCAATGAGTTTTTGTTAGTCTTTTAATAAAGTTTTAAGTTTCTCCCTTGTAGGCTTTGTAGCTACATGGCATATCTAACAGTGGCTATCTTAGCTTTCTCTTACATATCACATCACTCAAAATCCTAGTTGGGGGAGAAACAAATTGTGAGGGTGTACAAGGATGGAAGTTTTTAAGTTGTTTCTAAGTGAGTTGGAGTTCTTAGAGATAACCTTAAGGGAGGGCCGTGTTATTACTACATGATCTATTTGGAATGGCATATTAGTGTTCCAAAGAGACCTTGTAGTAATAATATATGCCAAAGAGACCTTCAAAGGACATGAAGTAAATCACACACTCTAGTGTCCTCTATGATTCACTTTGTTGTTACCACAAGATCTATTTGGAATGGCAAATCACACATTTCAGTATGCCAAGTTATACAAAGTAAGTTATAGCTATTGTTTCTTCCTCTTCATTATGCTATGTGTTAGGCTTAGTAGCTGTCTTAGGCATGAAAGAACTTTTGGGCTGCCGCGCCATTTATTTGTAAATGAAGTGATGAGGCGATGGGGTCCCGATCTTCCGATAGGATGATAACTATCGATTTTGGTGGAGATGACTCTTGCGATCCGACTACAACCGTACGAGACGTCACTTGCGCCTTAGCAATCGCTGAACCACACCCAAGTCGTTATCAACCGTGCCAAGAACGCGGTTGACCTGACCACGAAGGTCTATTCCTGCATGCAATCGAAGAACAAGCAAGAACAAGGATAGTGAGCAACCTGAATTTGCTAGATATAAAAGTCGCACAAGGATAGTTGAGGTTCTGTAACACGAATCTGTTGGTCTAGCCGACACAAGAGAACGTGGAGTTTGCACAAGGGGCTAAACTGATCTAAACAAAACCTAAGTCCTAGAAACGGAGGCGGCGGCTCCTATATAGTGAAAACAACCAGGGGAGGCGTCCCAAAGGGTACACCCTAGGGTTACAAGGCCCATGGGCCCAAGTGGAGGTGGCGCAGCACCCTTTTGACTCGGACTCAGAAACCTACATGTATTGTTTTGATCATTCCGGCCGGCTCGGACGGAATTTGAAGATGAGGTTGGATCCGTTGGAAAATAGACTTCATAAGCTTTCCATGAAGTACAAGAACGTCCCAAACGGAGTCCGTATGAGGAAGTTATGCCCGTTTGAACTTGGTACCATCTCAGCAGTCCGAGTCTGATTCCAAAACGTGTCCAACTCGAATTCGTGCTTGACTTGGTCCCAAGTGACGTGGTGACCTCCATTATTCCTTCCATGCATGTCCAGGACTCCATGTCCCTTTCCTTCATCCTTTCCCAAGTTCCTAAGCACAATTAAATCACTTGCATTAGGTAGCGGTCTATTCTTAGTAACATATGAAGGCTGAAGAAACGAATTCACCTTTAGTTCAATCTTGATATTGGGCGCTATTGTCGTATGTGTTTGTGGCGTGGTCACATCATCCTCCCCTTCTTGATAGAAAACCGTCCTCGGTTTTAACATATGTGTAGCCTCACGTATTGCATGATCTTCATCATAAATCTCGGTACATAATAACAAACGCAACAAACTCTCATTATGTAATATCATACGTTCTTTATCACACAAAGTAAAACCTCTTTGAAACGAGCTCACCTTATAATTTAAGCGATGCGTAGGAGCTCTTGTAATTGGAACAACAAGCATAGCAAATATGGTTGTATCCATAGGGGTCGTGTCCTCATCATCCTCCCCTTCTTGAAAACAAAGCCGTCATCGGCTTTTGATAAACTGAAAGTATGGTAATAAAGAAGCCAAGGTGTATGCATGGTATATGTATATGTCATCCGTTTTAACAGTTCTTCGTTGTTGCACAATTAATGTTATAACACAGCAGCAATCATAAAAGCTCATTGTACTATTAACCCAAAAGTAATGATATATGTTAATGAACAAATCAAAATTTCTCACACAGTAATTATCGCAACTTGTTTTGCAAATGTAAGTGAAGCATTTATGCAATTCAAATCTTTGAAGTTGTAAACTTATTGTGGTGGCACATATAGGCAAAGCTACAACTTTTGGAATCAAACAAAGTTTATCCATATAATCAGATTTCAATTGAGCAATAGCAAATTTATCCAGCAAGGGTGAAGAGATTTGTGTGTTCTTCCATAATTCATCATCTTTATTCAGATTGTCCATACTAGATGATGCAAAAAGAGATGAACACATAGGCATTGGATGCATACTAAATTTTACTCCCCTCTCATATTGAACAAGATTCAACACACAAGAATTGTTGTCTAAAACAGCAAGCTTCAATTCATCCATGTGATCACAAGTTATGCGTATTCGATATACAAAAAATTGATTGTCTACACCATAATCTCCAATCAAATTAAACTTATACCCAGGGGTGTAGGCACTAAACAAGAATTTCGAACATGCAAGTTCAGAAACTTTCTCCATAGCACAATCCAAACTAACGGCCTCATTAAGCATGATATAGCACAATGCATCAGCAGGAGATATTCTATCAAATACTTCCTTATGTATAATTAATTCGACATGTGCAAAATTATGAGCATTTAGATCAGCACATGGTTCGTTCAAGTCAACACAAGGAATATCAAAAAATTGCACTACAGCAGGTATATACTCACAAGGTTGATCTATGTCTTGTTGTAGCACCAAATCAGTACCTTTGTCATTATCGTCCTCATCAGATACTGTAGGTACCTCAAATTTCTCCTCTAATGGCATAAGATGCACCAGATCATCCTTCACCTCTTCAAGTATCTCGGTGGTATCTGTAGATGGAGTAGGAACCAAAACAATATCAACATTTTCAATTACCTCAGGTTCCACCTCGCTTGTGACCGTGGGTGCTGGAGGTACAAAACGATGTCGTAATTTCTTTTTCATCTCCTCCCATGTGTATATATAGTGGAACTCGAGATTTGACCACCAATGTTGAACATCACCAATCAGCGCCGTCCTTGCCATGCTCATCTTCTCATAAGGATCAAGATCTTGTCTTTCAAAGTAGCTATCCATCATAGTAACCCACAAGAAGTAGTCCGACGACGTACTTTTAGCGGTGAGTGGCAAGATATATACCGGTAATTGTTTCCCTTCAAGTTCAAATCTGCCCGTGATGACATCATAATCTACCAATTTTCTCAAGCCTGTCATTGTTAGTAGAAAACAAGGAAACAAATCACAAGTAAATGTTCCTGTCAACTACTAGGTTATGGAGGCTCAAATCAAGTCACGCATCTCTCAAGCTCTTACCAAATTCTTACAAGTTCTTACCAAAACAAACAGGTGGTGCAACCGGTGGCTGGTTCGTGATAAATCTAACTCAAGTGATGAGTAAAACGATTGCAAGATACAGCGAGACCTGTTCGGTTAGTAGAAAAGTGGAGCTTGGATAGGCTATGTATTTTATAGCAAAGGAAAACAATCAATTAATTTCAGAAATTGCACAGAATTGAATTATAGTTCGTATCTAGCACTTAGCCTATGTTGCTGATCAACCAAGGATGGAAGAAGGCTAAAATATATGTATGGCAATGTATGGGAGTGGTAAATACAAGATAATTCAATCGAATGCAATCTGCAATTGAAGAACACAAGGATTGATCCAAAACTTGAAAACTGAAGATTTCTGTCCACTGGACAGCACGTCGGTATTTCGGCCGTAACTTTTTGTCAGTTGCCTTTTTTTCAATGATTCTTTTTTTCTCGGTTTTCTGACGGCTTTTTCTACAACTTTTGTTTTCGGGCCAAGTTATGGAAACCGACCGAAAAAGTCGCACAAAATTCACAAGTGCCGACTGTTGCAGATTCAATCTGGAATTTTGGGTCAACTTTCACCGCTTATATCTCTTAACTGCCTTTTTGGAATGACGTGAAATTTACAGATAGATGGATGATAAATTTTTGAATCTAATGGCGGTGGTCTCACTCAAAAATAATCTCGGAATCAAAAGATATGGCGTTTTTGGTGGTGGCTGCAGAGGAAGGAAAAATCAGCCGAATTGGAATTAGGGTTTGGGGTGGGGATTTTTTTGTTTGGATTTTTTTATGGAATCAAGGATATGACCAGCAACTAGACAAAGCTGAAACGGACACAAATTCAATTTAGCAAACCAAAACTAACAGATTGAAAGGCACAACAGGGTTTGGACAGCGAAAATTAACTCTTTTTGTGGGGCAATTTTTTTTCTGGACTATGGGAAATAAAAATCAATCTACTAACTAGGGATACAAAGAATTCCTACCGGTCAACTGAAGCTCTGATACCAACTGATGAGGCGATGGGGTCTCAATCTTCCGATAGGATGATAACTATCGATTTTGGTGGAGATGACTCTTGCGATCCGACTACAACCGTACGAGGCGTCACTTGCGCCTTAGCAATCGCTGAACCACACCCAAGTCGTTATCAACCGTGCCAAGAACGCGGTTGACCTGACCACGAAGGTCTATTCCTGCATGCAATCGAAGAACAAGCAAGAACAAGGATAGTGAGCAACCTGAATTTGCTAGATATAAAAGTCGCACAAGGATAGTTGAGGTTCTGTAACACGAATCTGTTGGTCTAGCCGACACAAGAGAACGTGGAGTTTGCACAAGGGGCTAAACTGATCTAAACAAAACCTAAGTCCTAGAAACGGAGGCGGCGGCTCCTATATAGTGAAAACAACCAGGGGAGGCGTCCCAAAGGGTACACCCTAGGGTTACAAGGCCCATGGGCCCAAGTGGAGGTGGCGCAGCACCCTTTTGACTCGGACTCAGAAACCTACGTGTATTGTTTTGATGATTTCGGCCGGCTCGGACGGAATTTGAAGATGAGGTTGGATCCGTTGGAAAATAGACTTCATAGGCTTTCCATGAAGTACAAGAACGTCCCAAACGGAGTCCGTATGAGGAAGTTATGCCCGTTTGAACTTGGTACCATCTCAGCAGTCCGAGTCTGATTCCAAAACGTGTCCAACTCGAATTCGTGCTTGACTTGGTCCCAAGTGACGTGGTGACCTCCATTATTCCTTCCATGCATGTCCAGGACTCCATGTCCCTTTCCTTCATCCTTTCCCAAGTTCCTAAGCACAATTAAATCACTTGCATTAGGTAGCGGTCTATTCTTAGTAACATATGAAGGCTGAAGAAACGAATTCACCTTTAGTTCAATCTTGATATTGGGCGCTATTGTCGTATGTGTTTGTGGCGTGGTCACATCATCCTCCCCTTCTTGATAGAAAACCGTCCTCGGTTTTAACATATGTGTAGCCTCACGTATTGCATGATCTTCATCATAAATCTCGGTACATAATAACAAACGCAACAAACTCTCATTATGTAATATCATACGTTCTTTATCACACAAAGTAAAACCTCTTTGAAACGAGCTCACCTTATAATTTAAGCGATGCGTAGGAGTTCTTGTAATTGGAACAACAAGCATAGCAAATATGGTTGTATCCATAGGTGTCGTGTCCTCATCATGAAGGGTATGGCAGTCTAAAGGTTTTTTTTCCGCCTATGACAACAACCAATCCTAACACGCAGAATGATAAGGAGGAAGAGACTTCAGTCATAACTTATTTTGTAGAACCTAAGACACTGGGCTGTATAATTTGGGATGTTAGTGGATTCTGATTGTGATTGTACCAAAATAGACCAAGGTAATATACCTTGATTTCCTACTTAGGAACAACCACGACTTCACTCGTGTACAATAAGCAATTGACAGGTAAACTTATTTTCTCTATACATAACTCTATTGTAGTCTTCCTTTTGTTTGCAATGGTCGAGGGTAACCTTTTAGAATCATGTAGATCGTTCAGCGCTTACGTAAGTCAACCTGTCAATATTTATTTTGTGATTATCAATTTATATATATGTATATGTATGCTAATGACTTTAACACTCCTAGCGACAGGGCGTGGAATTTGACTCAAGTGCATTCGATCTTGACAAACTCATCGAAGTTCAAGGAAAGCTCTCTGAATTCTTGATGGCAGAGGTCATTCACCCAAATAGAGAGTTCAACCCTAGCGCTGATGATTAGATGTTCAAATATTTGATTCGATTGTAATTCACTTAGTTGTGCTTAGTTAAATAATTAATTCAATTGTACTTTATTTAGTTGTTAAATTCATTTTTGAGATCTGTGTAATGATTGTTTGTGCTATATATGTGATCTACTTGCTTGTTTTCAGAGGGCATAGCTAGTATTTCCAAAGGCTAGATGAAAAACAAAAAATAGCTATCATAGATGGTTTGTAACACCAAACCATCTGTGATATCTGACATATCACAGATGGTTATTAGTATTAGCCATCTATGATATGTAAGGTATTAGACGGCTATGTTTAAGAATCATCTGTGATATCTGACAAATCACGGACGGTTGTTTTGAAAAACCATATATGTTGTAACTATGATAGATGGTTTGAGAGCCGTTTATGATAACTACCTGTTATCATAGACACATAAATTCAGACGGTTCAGAAACCGTCTATGATGATGTTTTAAGCCACCTGTGATAACTCTTTCTATGGTAGTGCTCATCGAAATGCCGTCGCCACTGTCTACCTTCGCTTCAACCGCCACCCTACTCATTGCTGGCGCTGCCACTGTGCATATTCGTCGTACCATCACCTCCGAAACTTTTTTGAGGTTGTGCCACTCCATTTTGCCCATCAGCCTCACCTCCTGCACTATCGCTCACCATTGCCGTCGCTTCCCATAGCCACTGTGCTCGCTCCTCTGTGTTTTCTCTGTCTCTCTCGATCTCTCTCTCTTTCTCTCCCTCTCCAGTGATATCCTTCACTTTGCGTCAAATCATGTTCCCTAATCTCATCTGTAATTCACCTTAATTAATTTCATTTTCATACCGTTGTTTGCTGGAATCGAACCGATCTTTGTCATCTCTGTTTGGGCATCGTCATCACTAAATTCGTTGTCTCTGATGATCCCCGATCGACATAGACCATACCATAATATTCCTCGTGCCATGTTCTACACTGTGCTCTTGTTTGATTCGCCGGAACCTCATTGGAGCATTGTCACCACCACGCTTTAGCTGCCACCTTGCTCATCGCTGGCACCTCCACTATTCATATTCGCCTTGCTATAACCTCCCAAAACTTTTCTAAGGTTGTGCCACTCTGTTTTTCCTATCAGCCTCGCCTCCCACACTGCCGCTCACTGTTGCCACCACCGCCTAGAGCCACTGCGCCCACTCCTTTGTTTTTTCTATGTCTCTCTTGATCTCTCTGTTTCTCTCTTTGTCGCACTAACAGGGGTCCCACTTGTTAGTACTCTAAAGAACTAAATTAAATCAGCTCTAAACCGAACCAGCCTACTTCTGTCTATGACGTGTGGGCCCATGATCAGTTTATTTTCAAAGTGGTTTTTATTTTTGTCTCATTAACATGAGGACCCGCTTGTCAATCTCTAGAGTATTTTATTTATTTTTATTTGAATGGAATATTCCATAAAATATTCTTCTTTTCTCTCATTTTCTCAATTAATCTTTTCGGCAGATTTCTGGTAGTTTGTTCTCTTGGAGTTGTTACAGTTTCTAAATTCATATAAAATCATAATTTATCTTCCAATGTTATTTTTAAACTTTTTATATTTTATTTGTTGTTTATTTATTCTCGTTTTGTGCGTTTAGATGTTGACGTGAGTTTAGAGCAACCGGAAGAAGCACCACCTACCACCAACGAAGACAAGTCTCCTATTGTTTAGCAACTTTATTTTTTTATATTGTTTGAAACTAGTATGCATGGCTATTTACATAAAATGTTAAATTCTTTGTTTAGGATGATATTTAATCCTGATTAAATTTACCTCTTTGATATTGCCATTCATATACTTTTGTTGCCTTAGTATAGTTGATTTGCTGCAACAAGTATCTGAGCGGTGGATTATTTTAGTTAGGTAGAAATGCTTAAGCTCACTATACCAGTCCATATCATTCTATGGGCGAGAATAACTAAAAATATTTAAATCTGTTGTCTTTTCAAATAGGTATTCCCATTGGTTTATAAAATAAAATAAAATTGAAAACTAATTTAGGCGGATGGTAAGTTGAGGTGGGTGTAGATTGAGCACGAGACCTTGTAAGTAATGTGATAGTTATACTCGAGTCAATTAAGGACTGATGTTATGTCTATAGAAATTGAGCTATACAGTACATCCACAAGTCCAAGTGGGTACAACCTAGCTTATTAATTTGTAACAGTCTAGCTTTAATTTCGTTAGTTGGATGAATGTGGGTGTCAGATTGAGATGGTTTATTCCCACACGGTGAAAGAGGGGCTTCTGATTGGGTAGCTAGAACCCTTTTAGCGGTGAAACCTTAGTGGTTAGAGTTAGGTTGGGTTTGGTTCCAACAAAAGGGTTTGTTTCGAACAACTTAGCCACAAAGGAAGGCCACCTTGCCACACTGGAGAGCTAGGTTGGGCACGCTATCAAAAATAGCACAAAAATAGGTGGCAAGAGGGAGTTTGAAATAGTTTGAAATAGTTTGCGTATGTAATTTAAGTTACTAGAAATGACTCTTCTTAATAGTACAACAATCCTATATTAGTAATTCAGTCTTTCAACTAAACACCAAGACCGTAAAAGACTAGAAACACTTTCTTAGCCTATGCTAATTATACCTTTGCTATCTTTACCTTAAGTATCCTCTCGAAACTTGATAACACACATCTTCACTTCAAGCTAGGGTCCTTGTCTTGATATGCATCAACCCATGATGCATCCTTCACTTACCCTCCATTAACACATGATGGGTCCTCTTTTGACTTGATGATCAACTCATGATTATCTCCTCTTCAGAATCTTGACTTGGTGCTCATCAACACATGATGCCATCCTTCATCCTAAACCTTGACTTAACGACGATTAACTCATGATGCCATTCAAAATCTTCATTATCATGGGATATTACCTATTCATCGAACTTATAAAAAATATTAGTCCCACAACATGATTATCATTAATTACCAAAACATACCATTGACTTATAATAACGGGTCTAGATTCTTCATGCATCACAACACAATATATAAATTTCTAGTGATCAAATCCGAGGTTAATGATATCACTAGAAATGTCCTTATGGAATCTCTGATGTGTCTTTCTTTGAAAATGTGTTCCCTGTGAGAGCAAATGAAGTTATTGCCCCTGATGGTTCATGTGAACATTTCATTCTTTCTAGCATGGATGACACCGTTGCTGAATTGGAGTTGAGGAGTAAGAGACAAAGAACTGAAAAGTCTTTAGGTAATGACTATATCACCTACCTCATGGATGATGAACCACGTAACCTTTTATAGGCATACACATACCCGGATGTGGAGTACTAGAAGAAAGTAGTCCATAGCTAGATGGATTCCATCCTAGCTAACAAAACTTGAGAGATTACTGATCTTCCAAGCGGATGTAAGCCAATGGGCTACAAATGGATCATCAAAAGAATGCGAAGACCCAATGGTACTAGCTGTCGCATATAAATTTCAAGTACACCAAATGGATGTAAAGAACACTTTCCTAAATAGAGAGTTAGATAAGGAGATTTATACGCAACAGCCTGATGGATTTGTGACTGAAGGGCAAGAAAAGAAAGTATGTCGCTTGGTTAAATCCCCATACAGTCTAAAATAATCTCTCAAGCAATAGCATGAGAAATTTGATAGTACGTTGACTTCAATCAGGTTTGTGTAAATGAAGCTGACAAGTGTGTTTACTATCAATTTTAATGGGGGTGAAGATGTCACCCTGTAACTTTATGTGGATGGCATATTACTATTGGGACCAACATGGATGAAATTAGTAATATTAAGTCTTTCTTCTCTCAGAACTTTGATATGAAAGACTAGGATGAAGCTGATGTTATTTTAAATATTTAAGATATTAAAAGGTGAAAACATGATTACTTTATTGCAATCCCATTATGTGGACTGTAAATTAGTAGCCATACCATTTGATCCAAATGTTATGTTGCATTAAAACACTAGATATGAAAAAGACCAGCTTAAATGTTCATAAATAATTAGATCCTTAATTTATTTGACTAGTGGAACGAGGTCAACATATCATATGCTGTAAGCAGATTGAGCTCATATGCAGCCAATCTAGGAAATAATCATTGAATAGTACTAGAAAGGGTATTGCTTAGATACCTAAGAGGGACCAAGAATTTAGCGATATATTATTCTAGCCATCTGATAGTTTTGGAAGGATTCAATGACTCTAACAAGATCAATGACTTGGATGATATGAAGGCCACACATAGTTTTGTATTCACCCTAGTAGGTGGGGCTGTTTGGATGCTAGGATGACCCAGGGATGGAATGGTCCTGTTCCAATTTTGAGGCCATCCAGCTGTTTGGTTGGTGGAATGGGGGAGAATGGGATGGAAGCAAATGGTCCCTCCCAAAGGAATATTCCTCAAAAATTCGGTATCATCTCACTCCACAAAAAATCCCGGACGACTTCATCCCACAGAAAACTCACGCGCCAGATCCGGGCGGAGGCCCGCGCGAGCGGCGGCGGGCGGCGCAGGAGGTCGGGCGACGGGCGGCGGCGCGGGAGGTCGGGCGACGGGCGGCGGCGCGGGAGGTCGGGCGACGGGCGGCGGCACGGGAGGTCGGGCGACGGGCGGCGGCGCAGGAGGTCGGGCGGCGGGAGGTCGGGCGCGGGCGGCGGCGCGGGAGATCGGGCGCGGCCGGCGGCGCTTGAGGCCGGCGGCGCAGGAGGTCGGGCGGCGGGAGGTCGGGCGCGGGAGGCCGGCGTGGGAGGTCAGGCGCGGGCGGCGGCGCAGGAGATCGGGCGCGGCCGGCGGCGCTTGAGGCCGGCGGCGCAGGAGCTCGGGCGCGGCCGGCGGCGCTTGAGGCCGGCGCGAGCGGCGGCCAGGGAGGCCTGCGTGGGATCATCCCATTCTTCTTCATCCCACTAACCAAACAAAAAATAGAATCATCCCATACTATGAACCAAACGCATGGACGGAACCATCCCATTCCATCCCAACCCAAAAAACTGGAATCATCCCATCCTATTCCTCCCCATTCCACCAACCAAACACATCCTAAATAGACTATCCTTACATAGCAGGCAAAGCTAGTAACACTTGTCCTATCAGTAGTAGAGGCAAAATGGCTCAAAGAACTACTTTTGACCTACTGGTATTGGAGAAACCAATTCCATCTATTTCGATCTACTGCAATAACCAAACCATTCTGATTAAGATGAAGAGTAGAAAGGACAATATGAAGTCCTTAAAACACATAAAGAGATGAGTTGGTTCAACATGCCAGAGAGACAAGTGTAATCACTGCAAAATACATCCAGTCTGAAAGGAATCTAGTAGATCCTTCACTAAAGGAATGGCGAGAAAGGTCATTCCTGTAACATCAAAGGGAATAGGGCTCATATCCATTTGATGGTCTTTAATGGTGGTAACCTATCCTAGAAGAACAGAGATCTTGTGAACTAGGCTCTAAGACAACAAACTATGAAAAGACAGGGAGTACACCTAAAGGGCCCCATTGGCTGTAGTACTCTAACTGTACGATAGGTTGAGCAATAGCCCTTAATGAATTCGATGCCTGATATGACGGTTGGGAACTATTCTATAAAGTTTCTTGGATAATTCACCTACGTGAGTATGATCATGGGGCCACGATAAAAGGGTGTTTGGGTATACTTTCTTAAGTACTCATGAGAGAGATACGGGGACATGACCGTAACGTCCCAACTCGAGAGGGAAAGGGCAAGCTGCCCTACACAGAGTGCAACATGAGCAAAAATTCTCACATCAAGGCATTAGATCAAGGCGTAGTACTCCTCTATCTATTCATAGTCATAATTCTTGTTCCTAGACATTGAGTTCAAACCTGCAAGATACTCATTGTTAAACAACTATATATCAAACAAGACATTTGAGGTATGACACCAAATCGAAAAATTGGTAGGGATTGTTGTCTTGAGGGCATTTTGGGTTTTCCCAATTTGTTTTTTGGTTTAAACAAATTAGATGAGAAAGAGAGTGGGGCCCACCTGTCATTGGCATAAGAAAGAAGATAAGGAGAGGGAGGTGGCCTTCGGTTAGGTCTCTTGCGGCTCTCGGGGTGGAATCATGGGGATCATCCCGATCCCCACTTCCCCGGTGATCTCAGGCGGGTGGTGGAGGTGTCTTCTCTCCTCACCTCTTTAGATACATGTTGGGGCTCTTTGTGCTTGACACGAGTAGCAAGAGCAACCCCTAGGGTTTTGAGCTCTAGCAATGGTGACCTAGTTTGGTACCCCTGCTCTAGCAACCCGAGGCCATGCTTCGGTGAGGGCGGAGCCAAGGGACTAAGTTTTCGACGGCAGCGGTGACTCTGACTGCCAGTGATGTCCTAATGATGGCCCCAGCTGGCTGTGGCGGTGCTGGTGGTGTGGCATGGTGGCACTCCCATGTAGCGGTGCGTGTAGTTTGGCTATGATCTTTGTGGTTTCATTGTGTGGTGTTTGACTTGTCTAGTACTTGGCTGGTGCTAGTTTCTTAGTCTTGTGTAGCATTATTTGACATTCAACCTCATGATCGTGGTGTTAGTCGGCTAGTGTGGGTGGCTTTGTATATCTGAGAACCACATCACGGTGCAAACGTCAGTGATAGGTTCTTTGGGACAGCACCGACTTTGACGTGCCTAGCCTTGCTGCCTTCTAAACGGCTTAGAGTGCCATCTCCTCATGAGTTGCCTTTGGTACTTATTGTTATTGTATAATTGAGAGTCATTCTAGTATACTGTAGTATTTGGCAATACTATTCACTAGTTCTGGGAGAGAATTGCATGATAATTTATGGGATAATTGATTGCTCGATGAGGATTAATAGTCTATATGAGATTAAGATGGCCTTTTAGGATATTCTACTAGTAAACTGAGTATTTGGCAGCAGCTGTTGGTGTTGTTTCGTACTTGACGTAGCCTTAATCATTTTGTCCAACAATACTTATTGTTAGTGACCTTTAGTTAAGTCACTATTATTTATATGCCTTTTGTTTTGTTGTTGATTTATTATAACAAAGCATTGATTTATCATAACAAAGCATCTGGAAGTGCAGTTCATTGTTTGTTTAATTATATTGAATTGCTATTGATTATTGTGGTAAGTTAATTAGCTCAAAACTTGTAGAATATCTAGAGATCATCATTTTAGTCATTGATTATATTTAGACTACCGTGGCGATGAGGCATTGTTTAAAACAAGAGTAGCCCGACATCTAAGGGCACAAATAACAATTTAAGTATTATGCTAATTGTTCTTTTATTTTCAGCAGCCCTGTTAAGCAGATTTTATATTTAAATGACTTGGAAGAGATTTGTGATCTTACAATTATTTTATTTTTGATCTTGATATTTAATCTATTTTGGAAACATGCTTTATTACTTATTTATAATTCTAGAAATTTATTCAAATATTTGCTGAAACCATGGTTATTACAACATGTTGCCCATGAACTTTGAGATGCGGGTAAGTTTTTAATAAACTCCTCCACTTGCAGGTGGGGTTTTGCAAAAAAAATATATAAATCTTTTGGGACAAATTATGTTATGGGAAAAGTCTATAGTATCACTATTTCTTTCAATACCGCTGCAAATTACATTCTCCCCTTAGTTTTAGCAGTGCTTATGCTATGCTGGGCCAAGTCGTATGGTTTTGCCACTGTACATCACAGAGTGAAGGTGTCCACGTCATCCTTCCCTTCAGTTCTTGCATACAAGTCATGATAATGGTATTACATGGATAAAAGGTAGGCCTGACACTCTTTCTCGTCCGAGATTTAAGTGTGGAGGGGTGCTAGTTTTTGTCCGAACAAAGAAAATAAGTGAAGAAACAACCAAGAAGAGAGATGGAAGAACAGAAAGGTTGATACACAGTAAGAAATGGAGCTATCTTATCGTGCCAAATTCAGACACTGGTGGAGCCGAGGAGGGTGCTTCAGCCCTTTCTGCTCCATATGCTGCCCAACAGTTGAACTAGCCTTTACTGCTGACGACCCCAACTGAGATGGATGAGGAGGCAGCACCCTGCAGTCGGGGCTACCGGACTCCGTCGACGACGAAGAAATGCTCGTCCTAGAATCTACGCTAGACGACGTCTCCTTCTTCGTTGCCTTCTTTTCCGCCGTCCCGAAACTTCCTATTGCCAGTGTTAGCTCTAGGTCACTCTCTTCAAGAACATGGGGAGCCTTCTTTTGCTCTAAGTAGGCGTCCCATGACTTGCTTGAGCCTGCCTCGTTCTCCTGTGCATGACGCTCGTCTTCAGGTTTGCATTTGACGCTGGGCGTTGTGTTTGCCGCGTCAGTCATCAGTAGCTTCTGAACTCGGTACAGCCGATGCAGTTCTTGAACCTGAATGCATGCAGCATAAGTTGTTAATTTCAGGTCAGAAGGGTACAAGACAGAAAAAAGAATTTAGGAAGTTTTAGATGAAGAGCTTCTTGATTTGGATCTCCTAGTTCTTTGTTCTTACCTGCTGCTTGAATGTCTGTTCTTGCTTCAACATGGTCATCTTCGTGTGCTCTTTCTCGTACTGCTTCAGATATCTTGACATCTTGTGGAAAAGCCTTGATGTGAAGTAATGGAGACCAGGGAAGCTGCAAAATTCAGGAACGAATCAACAAAGTGTCCTATGGATACACTTGTTTTGTCATGGAAGTTACACACAACCATGGAAATTGCAGCCTATCTTGATAGATGCAAGAAAAATGAAAACCATGAGATAAGAATAGACTCTACTTACAAGAAGTGGAGACCTATCACTTCGATGCTTATCGGGATCGAGGCCTCGAAGAACCTTGCATAGGGGCACTTTATGGATAGGATGGTAGAGAGCGAGCACTTTAACTTTCTCAACACTCTACAACAGCCTATTTTAAAGGCAGAGATAGACCGGCCAGGGAGATTGCAGTCTCAATTGTCACTGCAGTTTCAACTATTTGAGAGGGGAAGGAATGATGCCCCCACCACAAATTGCCAAGCAAAGGACAGACCAGAAAAGCAGGAAACATAGCAACCCCCACTTGCTATAAATATGTGCATCCATGTATCTATCCACAAGTAGATTTATGGGGGAACTACACTAAAAGAATCACCCATAACACAGGCAGGCACAGCCAGGGTTATGAAAATCAGCCGAAAATCACCTAAAATCGATGAAAATTGGATCTACCGGGCACCCTGGTTAGAGTACAAACCGCTCTCAAATATTTTGTTTTACTCCAAGTTCATCTGGTTTACTGTGGTGTTTCTTCGATTTACCGCTTTACAGCGATTTAGACTGATTTTGACCCATTTTTATTTGAAATTTGAATTTTTATTTGAAATGTTTGGCCCAAAAACTACCGAAATTTTTCGAAAATCGGTGCTACTGGTCCTACCAGACCCCTAGTAAAAATTCAAAATTGGTTTTGATAACCCTACTCATGTCAACAGCAAGAACCCATGCCTTCGAGTGCAGGAATTTGACCCTGGTCATCAAGTAAACGACATCTTCGCCGTTCATGCTGGGAGTGGGTGCATGCCTGCCCTGAATCATGCTCCTAACTTGTTGACATCACATACCTCCACTGAGGAATACAGAGTACTACGGACCTTTTCTTTTATTTCTCAATCTAGTTGAATAAATGATTCATAATTGTCATCTCAGATTAGTTATATCCAATGTGGATCTATGGATCTTGTTGACATCCAAGTGTAAATACAATCATACTGTTGGATTTATATATGAAAAAGATAAATATAGTGCCATCTGTGCTTTCAACATAAACCATGTTTGGATTAATTTGTTATCCTAATTATATATTTACGGTGTTTGTTCTATCAACCTAATTCGACACTCAATGTTGCACTTGTTGCATGTGAACTATAGAATAATGCTACTTAAAGGTCTGCATGCCCTTTCCCTTTTCGGTTATTTTTTCCCCTCTTTTTTTTTTGATCAGACCGAATTATTTGTGACCCTACACCAACATTGTTCCCACAGCTTTCCAAGAAACCCGATCACCGATCGCCACCACGTGCGACAATCGACTCCAATTAGCAAAAACCAAGACATGGATGGGTCACCAGCGATGTGCGCGAGAGAAAGGTTCTTTGGAGATCAGAAATGATGCAGTTTTGGACCCCCCTTGATGGATTAACAATGGGGATCCTGAACTGTATATATGCTCTCTGCCTTGGAGGGACGCGAGCTTGTTCAGACAACTCACGCATTAACAACCAAACCTGGGAATCTGGAGACAATGGCATGATTTGGGGGGATGTGGCTGCATGTGCCCCATGATCTGATACTCCCTCTTGGGCACCATCCACGAGCTGGACTTGTCCTCCATGTTTTGGTGATATGCAGTAGGTTTACAGGAGCAGGTGATGGATAGCCATTAATTCAGTTATGTAATGTCTCCTTTACAGATGATGGCATCTCAATGCTGATGCCGCCTAGGCTAGGGACCACAATTTTGGACTGAATTTCATGAAATTCATCGAAATTTGGTTTTCTCGGTCCACCCTGAAAAAAGCCCAATCTGGTCAAACAATTTGGCCGTTTTCAATTTTCTCTGCCCAACCCACCACATCTCTCTCATGTCATGGGAGAACTTCATTGCGCCGGCCCGGTTCCATCCGACTTTGAGTGGGGGCGCTGGCACGGGCGATGGCCACCGTGCCTGTGCATAGCAAGGCCGCTCATTGATGTTGACGGCTCGACTACCATCAATTCATTCTTGGCAAGCAGCAGCACTGGCAGCTGAGCTAGGTGACCTTGTCCCTGTCACTCCACAAGCCGGTGGAGGTGTAACACCTCGGCTTCTTAAAAGCCCAAGATGTTACCCAAAACTAATATTTCTACCAATTTTTATCAATAACGAAGCATCAACATCATCTAGACTTCAAGAATAAATATCCAACATGATTATAAGCATAAATTTCAGTAGCATGATAAACAATAAATTGAATTTAATATGAACTAAATATTCACTAAGATGAACCAATTGATAATCTAAACCAAGAAACTATTAGATAGTAACACTATGAGCTATAAGGAACTAAGGATAAACCATTAAGCATCTAATTATTTCATGGATACACTAATTTGTTTACAACAATAAATGAATGGTTCGCTAGGTGGAGTAAAGGCAACAAAAGTACAATTGTTTTATGTTCTAACCCCTCCCATGTATGTTGTCTTCAACGTTCACACAAAAAACAATTAAGTAAGGATGAGTCCACAACTCTGTAAGTATACAATAAAATAAGAGCATCAACAACATATCCAATTCATCATTTGTTCGCATTTTCCACAAATCTCTTTTCCCATCTCAATTTCTTTTAGCGCAATGCGAACTCATGCTCATGTCTCCTCTACAACCTACACCGGTATAGCAGAGGGTACACCCATCGATGTCACCCACTACCTCCATCCCATGGAGGTGCCTACTGAAGTAGGTCGTTCACAATAGAACACCAGAATAGTCACATAGCTTTACTCATAGTTATTGACTTTCTCACCATTCTGACTCGTAATACATATGCTATGTCATGAATATCATTTACCATCATTTTATCACATGTCACAATTGTCATCAAATTAATACAATAATAAATAGAATATGATCAAATATTGCATGACATTGTCATGTGGGGTATTCCCTACCAATGCCGCAAGACTAGGGAAGTACCCCCACTCGTAAGTCGTAATACATATGCCATGTCATGAATGTCATTTACCATCATTTTATCACATGTCACAATTGTCATCAAATTAATACCATAAATAGAATATGATTAAATATTGCATGACATTATCATGTGGGGTATTCCCTACCAATGCCGCGAGACAGGGAAGTACCCCTACAACAGGTGCAGCAGCCGTGAGTGCTAATACCTCTTTGGCAAGAAGAGTTCTAATTAGATATCTATCTATAGCTATAGATTGGTTACTTTAAATAAGAGATAAGATTAGGAAACCTAGATGGATTTAGCATATAAGAAGGGAAGTATTACCCTTGTAATCGGCAGTCAATAAGGATAGTTTTTGTTCTTCCCAGTCTCTGATTCCCCCAATTCCCTTTCTTCCTCTTACCAATAACTGATCCCTCATCACGACATCTGGGCGTGGAGAGTCTCCAACGAAGCTTGCGGACACCCACCGCTACATCCTGAGGTCTCGGAGACATACCAATTTGGTATCAGAGCCGACACTGACATGCGCCATGCTAGCATCAGAGGAAGCGATAGAGGTCTCAATGGCTCAGATTCTACAATCCATCCAGCGGCTCACCGTCTGCATTGACGGCATACATCAGCAGATGGGCGATGTCGTCAACCATCTGACAGCCATTGAGAAGCAACTAACAGGGGAGTTACTAGGGCTCTTGACATCTGCTCCAGGGTCTCAGATGTTACTGCCATTGGTGTCTTCCGGCCACCCAACTTCCACCGCACTGCCAACCTATGTCACAGCATCTGTCAGCCCCTACATAAAGTCGTTGCATTCCATCACCCACCCCACCACATTACCATCCGCCAATCCCAATCCAACTGCTACATCCATAACACACATCCTTCCATATCACCACCCGCAGCTCCCCATCTAATGCTAGAAAAGCTTAACCATTATAACCCACCTGTCCCACCCTCGAGAAAATTGATACTATGCCACTCCTTTGGAGTGGCTTCGATAAAATGCCACCCTCTAGATGGCAATTGTTAAAATGCCACTCAATACATGATTATCTCTATGATTTGCCCTTTTAGGGGGTTTAGCCATTTCCTTTTCGTTTTTTATTTTTTTTCCACCAAAATTGTATGTGAAATGACCATAATACCCCTTCTCTTTAGAAGACGGCACGGAACGCCGACGCCGCCGGCAAGGCCCGCCTCCGCCGTCGCCCGCACGCCCAGGCCGCCTCCGCCCGCACGCCCGCGCCGCCTCCGCCCGCCGCTGTCCGCATGGGCTTTTCCGCCGCCTCCGCCCGCACGCCCGGGCCGCCGCTGCTCAGTGTGTGTGTGAGCAGTCATGGTCACACCTGGAAATGCTCCATCTGGACGTCGCTGGCCTTTAGCGGGACGTAGTCGCCGAGGTAGACCTCGAGGTGGTCGGAGAGGTTACTCTTGTCGATGCTCTCGTGGTGGTAGCTCTTGCACACCAAGTAGACCACTGTCTGCACCACCAGCGCCAGCATCACCACCGTGCAGAGCACCGGGAGCATGGCGAGGCCGAGGAGGAGCCTGCCGCCGGCGCCGACGCCGTGGCTCGCGCCGCTGACGACCCATGTCCGGAAGGTGACCTCGACGATGACGAAGACGAGGTTGAGCATAAAGAATATCGCCGCGGCGGTCCAGAGCTTGCCCTGGATGAGCGCCTTGCTCTTGCGCATGGCGCCGAAGCCCTTGTAGTCCTCGAGCACGGAGACGACGCTGGCGAGGTGCCAGACGACGCTGAGGTAGAGGAGCCCGGCCAGGTAGGCGATGGCGAGGAGGTAGAAGAGCAGGCCGGCGAGGCCGGAGCCGGAGGCGGCGGCGAGGAGGAGCGCGACGAGGACGAGGAGGAAGAGGAGGTTGCAGGCGAAGAGGAGGGCGGAGGCGGCGAGGAAGGTGGCGGCGAGGCGGCGCCAGACGCGGGGCACGACGGAGAGGACGCGCGAGAAGGAGAGGACGTCGTGCTTGGCGGAGTAGATGGATGCGACGGAGAAGACGGCGGCGGCGGTGGAGAGGAGGGAGAAGAGGAGGAGGGCGAGGAGGTAGGCGGCCTTGAAGAGGAGGAAGGCGGCCCAGTCGGTGGAGAGGCGGGAGAGGAGGCGGCCCTGGGAGGGGGTGCCGGGGGCGGCGGAGTGGTAGAAGAGGGCGTGGGAGACGGCGATGTGGAGGAGGAAGAGGGGGGAGAGGGGGAGGACGAAGGCGGCGGCAATGCGGGCGAAGAGGGGGCGGTGCGCGCGAAGGATGTGCACGGCCTCCCGGAAGATGCCAACGATGTCGAGGAACTGCAGCTGCTGCGGCTCGCACTCCATGGATTCGTCTTCCAGATGGATGGATGGGTTGAGGCCCGATCAATTTGGGAGGGAGGGAGCGCGGGGACAGAATCAATTGGCGGCGCGGGCGTGCGGGCGACGGCGGCCTGGGCGTGCGGGCGGCGGTGGAGGCGGGCCTTGCCGGCGGCATCGGCGTTCCGTGCCGTCGGCTAAAGAGAAGGGGTATTATGGTCATTTCACATACAATTTTGGTGAAAAAAATAAAAAACGAAAAAGAAATGGCTAAACTCCCTAAAAGGGCAAATCATAGAGATAATCATGTATTGAGTGGCATTTTAACAATTGCCATCTAGAGAGTGGCATTTTATCGAAGTCACTCCAAAAGAGTGGCATAGTATCAATTTTCTCCCCACCCTCTGGCAGTATTTCCCATGGATTTCCATACTACCACAAGCTAGAGTTCCTGGTATATGACAGCAAAGATGACCCTCGCCTGGATCAATCGGTGTGAGCAATTCTTCCATAAACAACGCACTGAGGAGGCAGACAAGGTTTGGCTAGCCTCGTACCACCTCACCGGGATCGCTCAATACTGGTATTACCAGTTAGAGCACGACTTGGGTACCCCTTCCTGGCCGCAGCTCAAGGAGTTATGCCATTTGTGATTTGGTCTGCCCATCAAAAGCAATCCGCTCGAAGAACTTGCATGCCTATACTTCCACGGCTCGATGTCTGACTACATTAAGCAGTTCCTTGCCCTCTTATACTGGACCAAGGCACTGCATCCTCTGCACCAGATGTAACTCTTTACAGTGGGTCTTCTGGAGCACTTGCATATGGATGTTGAGCTTCAGAATCCATCGGACCTCCAGGTCGCCATGAGTTTGGCCCACGCTTATGAAAAACACAGACATATGACACAAAGAGCAGCACCACAAGAGGGACTTCGCTCGAGTCAGCGGGCGTCCGGATGACAGCGACCGTCTATACCTATTCCGGCGGTTCAGCAATTAACCTCCCAGGGAGGGCCGACAGCCACACCAGCATAGCCCCGTCGCCCCATTCACCATCTAAATCCAACGAAGATGGCTGAGCACCACAAGCAGGGTCTTTGCTTCAATTGCGATGAGCAATATACCCACAACCACCGTTGTCAATGCCTCTTCCACATCGACGTTGCAGATGACGACGACGAAGCTTTGTCCGCTGATTACTCCGATCAATCCCAACAGGCACCCACAGTCTTTCTTCATGCCGTCATGAGGTTATGGAGTATTCGCACCGAGTTAATTGGATTTTTGGTACTCTAAACATTGGGCTTCGCATATTTGGTACTCCAAACATTGGCTTCGTAAAATTAGTACTTATATCCTTGACACCTTGATTAGTATGCCATTATACCTCATTTTTTCTTTCTTAATCTTTTTTCTAATCTTCTAGCTCATGAAAGGACCATGCTGCCCCTGCCCTTAATCACGTAACTCATCCTGGAGAATCGAATTGAATCGTCGCCTGTTCGGTTTCTCGTAGCTGCCGGGTACGGACGCCGCCGCCGCCGGCCAGTCCACGTACGCCGTCACCGGCCAGCCCATGTACGCCGCCGCCGGCCAGTCCACGTACGCCGTCAAGTGTTGCATCGACGAGCCCTGATCTCTGGCAGCAACTCCATCAAGGCATGCATATTTCGCTTCTGAAGCCAGCAGCCCAAGTTACCATCGTTTTGCTTCTGAAGACGTCATCTTTTCCCTTTTTTTTAATATTTTGCACGTTATCTTTTCCTTTTTTAATATTTCGCATTGGATTATCTTTTTAAATATTTTGTACGTTATCTTTATCTTTTCCAGTCCATGTACGCCGTCGCCGCCGCCGGCCAGTCCACATACGCCGTCGCCGCAATCCACGTAACGTGCAGCATTTACCTTGGTTTAGACCCACAGAAAATGCATAGCATGAACTGGACACCATAGAACGTAACCAACCCCATAACAGGCTATAGTCCAAACAATAAGAAAATTACCCAGGATAATCAATCTCACGGTAATCCACATAACACTAAGCAAATGAATTATGCATGTCTCTAAATTGGCGTCATCTTCTTTGGTCGAGCTGCAGTGGCCATCCTATCTGGAGTACTTGTGGTTGCTTGTGCAGAAGAAGAAGCACTCTCTCCCAGTAAGAAGGCAAGGCGGCTGCACATATATATTATCACATTTAGTTAAATATTTTTTCCATTTGTGCATTGCTCAACAGAGATGTCATTTACCACTTACCTTCTAGTGACTCTGCCAGGACTATCCTGTAGTATCTGTTCTCTAGTTGGCCTTTGTGGGGTGATAGGTTCACCTGGTTTTGCTTTTGTACTATTCTTTCTAGGCTTCCTCTTCCTATATTTAAGTACAGAAAATAAATTCAATACTTTTAGGTGATAATTAAAGCAGTGAGTAAAGAATAAAGAATTACCTTTTTTGGTTCCATTTAGTGGGCACTTGTAACTAGCTTGCTTATGACCCTTTAGTCCACATCGTTTGCAAGTCATTGGACCTCTAATCATTTTCTTTCCCTTAGCATCGGTGGTACCAGTAGCAGCATTTGTAGTATCATTTTCACTAGTACCAGCAATATTTGCATTATCATTTGCACCTTTTTTCTTGTGGCCACCTTCAAGACATCCTTTGATTCTCAATTTCCTTTGTCTTCTAGCTTTTCTCTTTGCAAGTGGTGCACCCAAAATAAATGGCAGATCCACTTGTTGCCACTGTGATTTGTCTGTCATTGGTTCAATCTCTCTCCTATAAGCGGCCTTAAAGTTATCCACAGAAAAGTACTCATGCACAAATTGTTCAAGATTTACATTCCTTTGTGCTGTTACAAAAGCCAAAACATGTTGACATGGCTTTCCAGTGTGCTGCCATTCAAGACAAGTACATGTCTTTTGATTTAGCTTCACAATATGCCTTTCACAGTTTTTGCTATTGTCCCAAACTTCTGCACTCCAATTGGCAGATTCCACGACTTTCAAATGCCCCAAACCTCTAGTATTGGCCTTCAGCTGAACCATAATAGATGGTAGAATCCTTCCAGATGGTAGTCTTTCTCCAATCCTCCTTCTCCTCCTCCACAAGTCCATGATCTTTTCTCTCACCTTGTCAGCTAGTTCTGCAACTGGCAAGTCCTTAATGTCTCGGATCCAGTTGTTGAATACCTCAGCTATATTATTAGTGATGAAGTCACATTTGATATTCGGATTGAAGCCACACCTATACCATAACAGAGAATGGTACTCCTTTAACCACAACCATACATCATTTGATTCTCTAAATATTGCAGTCATATGTTCTTTGAACACCTCTTCCCTGTAAGCCCTTGCTGCAGGATACATCCTTCCAAACCCATGAAACCTTTTCTGAAAATTCTTCATAAGATGCAAAAAACATTCCTGTTGTTCAGCCTTGGGAAACACATTCTTCATTGCATTTTCCAAGCCTTTGCAAGCATCTGTGCAAACTGCAAGCAGTGGAGGATCTCCGATGGCATTCTTAAGTTCAGTCATAAACCAAGTCCAATTGTCTTCCGTCTCAGAAGCAATGAACCCGTATGCAAGTGAATACATTCCATTGAGACCATCAACCGCCGTAGCTGAAGCAAAATGGCCATTCCACCTCCCATTGAGTGCAGTAGAATCTATACTCAAATATGGTCTACATCCTTCCAAAAATCCATCTATGCATGGTTTAAGTGCACAGAAAAAACGATGAAAATATACATGACACCTTGATTAGTATGCCATTATACCTCATTTTTTCTTTCTTAATCTTTTTTCTAATCTTTTAGCTCATGAAAGGACCATGCTGCCCCTGCCTTTAATCACGTAACTCATCCTGGAGAATCGAATCGAATCGTCGCCTGTTCGGTTTCTCGTCGCTGTCGGGTACGGACGCCGCCGCCGGCCAGTCCACGTACGCCGTCACCGGCCAGCCCATGTACGCCGTCGCCGCCGCCGGCCAGTCCACGTACGCCGTCGCCGCTGCCGGCCAGTCCACGTACGCCGTCAAGCGTTGCATCGACGAGCCCTGATCTCCGGCAGCAACTCCATCAAGGCATGCATATTTCGCTTCTGAAGCCAGCAGCCCAAGCTACCATCGTTTTGCTTCTGAAGACGTCATCTTTTCTTTCTTTTTTTTAATATTTTGCATGTTATCTTTTTCTTTTTTAGTATTTCGCATTGGATTTGATTGAAATTAGGGGTCCGTGAGTAGCATATTCTATATTCCGGCAGCATGGAACCTGATCAGAATGATGCTATTCCACAGTATTTCTCTTCCCTTTGCACTTATTGATTTTGTATCGATATGAAAATAAAGACAATCTGAACATAGAGTATTGATTTTGTAGGCTTGATTCTTCAACTGTGGCAGAAGTTGATTGGAATAACTTGCAGATTGTGGAGACACATGATGATGAAGGAAGAATTGAAATGATTAGTGAGAATCAGTTGTATGCCATATTAGGCTTAAGGGATGAGGATGAGAGAGGAAATAAAGCTGTACAAGAGAATGCAATTGTGCCAAAAAGAGGTCAGGGTGTGCAATGGGATGATACTGAAGATGCTTTAGTTCATGTGTCTGATGCTATACCAGATGAGGTAGTCATTACATATGATAAAGATCGCCCAGTTATGGAACTTGGCACTATGTTCCCGTCGATGGACGAATTCAGGTTGGCTGTGAGGCAATTTGCCATCAACAAGGAATTTGAACTAGGCACACAGAAGTCAGATAAGAAGAAGTTTAGAGGGTTCTGTAAGTCCAGTGAAGATTGCCCTTGGAGTATTGTTGGCACCCGGCAGGATGATAACCATACTATAAAGGTAAAGTTTGATTAGCTATATATTTAATTACCTAAATTGTATTTGTTTTGTATGTATATTTTCCTAACTATTTTGTTTCGATATAAAATGCAGGTGACTACTTTAAATGATCGACATAATTGCATTTCAAGCAGCAGGGTCAAGACCAGAACACCGTCTCAGGCTTGGGTCGCTAGCAAGGCCGTGAGTATCCTTAGGAGTACTCCCAACATGGGTGCTAAAGAACTACAGACAAAGTTGCAGGATGAGTACTCTGTCACAATCTCATATGACACAGTCTGGAGGGGTAGAGAAAAGGCACTTGCAGAAGTGTATGGTAAATGGGAAGAAAGTTTTGACATGCTATATAGATGGAAGGCTGAGGTTCTGAAGAGGTCACCTGGAAGTGTCGTGGAGATTGACATATTGGAGGACGATGGTCATGTATATTTTCATCGTTTTTTCTGTGCACTTAAACCATGCATAGATGGATTTTTGGAAGGATGTAGACCATATTTGAGTATAGATTCTACTGCACTCAATGGGAGGTGGAATGGCCATTTTGCTTCAGCTACGGCGGTTGATGGTCTCAATGGAATGTATTCACTTGCATACGGGTTCATTGCTTCTGAGACGGAAGACAATTGGACTTGGTTTATGACTGAACTTAAGAATGCCATCGGAGATCCTCCACTGCTTGCAGTTTGCACAGATGCTTGCAAAGGCTTGGAAAATGCAGTGAAGAATGTGTTTCCCAAGGCTGAACAACGGGAATGTTTTTTGCATCTTATGAAGAATTTTCAGAAAAGGTTTCATGGGTTTGGAAGGATGTATCCTGCAGCAAGGGCTTACAGGGAAGAGGTGTTCAAAGAACATATGACTGCAATATTTAGAGAATCAAATGATGTATGGTTGTGGTTAAAGGAGTACCATTCTCTGTTATGGTATAGGTGTGGCTTCAATCCGAATATCAAATGTGACTTCATCACTAATAATATAGCTGAGGTATTCAACAACTGGATCCGAGACATTAAGGACTTGCCAGTTGCAGAACTAGCTGACAAGGTGAGAGAAAAGATCATGGACTTGTGGAGGAGGAGAAGGAGGATTGGAGAAAGACTACCATCTGGAAGGATTCTACCATCTATTATGGTTCAGCTGAAGGCAAATACTAGAGGTTTGGGGCATTTGAAAGTCGTGGAATCTGCCAATTGGAGTGCAGAAGTTTGGGACAATAGCAAAAACTGTGAAAGGCATATTGTGAAGCTAAATCAAAAGACATGTACTTGTCTTGAATGGCAGCACACTGGAAAGCCATGTCAACATGTTTTGGCTTTTGTAACAGCACAAAGGAATGTAAATCTTGAACAATTTGTGCATGAGTACTTTTCTGTGGATAACTTTAAGGCCGCTTATAGGAGAGAGATTGAACCAATGACAGACAAATCACAGTGGCAACAAGTGGATCTGCCATTTATTTTGGGTGCACCACTTGCAAAGAGAAAAGCTGGAAGACAAAGGAAATTGAGAATCAAAGGATGTTTTGAAGGTGGCCACAAGAAAAAAGGTGCAAATGATAATGCAAATATTGCTGGTACTAGTGAAAATGATACTACAAATGCTGCTACTGGTACCACCGATGCTAAGGGAAAGAAAATGATTAGAGGTCCAATGACTTGCAAACGATGTGGACTAAAGGGTCATAGGCAAGCTAGTTACAAGTGCCCACTAAATGGAACCAAAAAAGGTAATTCTTTATTCTTTACTCACTGCTTTAATTATCACCTAAAAGTATTGAATTTATTTTCTGTACTTAAATATAGGAAGAGGAAGCCTAGAAAGAATAGTACAAAAGCAAAACCAGGTGAACCTATCACCCCACAAAGGCCAACTAGAGAACAGATACTACAGGATAGTCCTGGCAGAGTCACTAGAAGGTAAGTGGTAAATGACATCTCTGTTGAGCAATGCACAAATGGAAAAAATATTTAACTAAATGTGATAATATATATGTGCAGCCGCCTTGCCTTCTTACTGGGAGAGAGTGCTTCTTCTTCTGCACAAGCAACCACAAGTACTCCGGATAGGATGGCCACTGCAGCTCGACCAAAGAAGATGACACCAATTTAGAGACATGCATAATTCATTTGCTTAGTGTTATGTGGATTACCGTGAGATTGATTATCCTGGGTAATTTTCTTATTGTTTGGACTATAGCCTGTTATGGGGTTGGTTACGTTCTATGGTGTCCAGTTCATGCTATGCATTTTCTGTGGGTCTAAACCAAGGTAAATGCTGCACGTTATGTGGATTGCGGCGACGGCGTATGTGGACTGGCCGGCGGCGGCGACGGCGTACATGGACTGGAAAAGATAAAGATAACGTGCAAAATATTTAAAAAGATAATCCAATGCGAAATATTAAAAAAGGAAAAGATAACGTGCAAAATATTAAAAAAAAGGGAAAAGATGACGTCTTCAGAAGCAAAACGATGGTAACTTGGGCTGCTGGCTTCATAAGCGAAATATGCATGCCTTGATGGAGTTACTGCTAGAGATCAGGGCTCGTCGATGCAACACTTGACGGCGTACGTGGACTGGCCGGCGGCGGCGGCGGCGTACATGGGCTGGCCGGTGACGGCGTACGTGGACTGGCCGGCGGCGGCGGCGGCGTCCGTACCCGGTAGCGACGAGAAACCGAACAGGCGACGATTCAATTTGATTCTCCAGGATGAGTTACGTGATTAAGGGCAGGGGCAGCATGGTCCTTTCATGAGCTAAAAGATTAAGAAAGAAAAAATGAGGTATAATGGCATACTAATCAAGGTGTCAAGGATATAAGTACTAATTTTACGAAGCCAATGTTTGGAGTACCAAATATGCGAAGCCCAATGTTTAGAGTACCAAAAATCCAATTAACTCCGCAACTTCATTAGTGATGGCATGGCGTCCAAGACCGGAATCTAGCTAGAGCCACGACCAGGTTTGCATGTCAAGGTGGTTAATGGGGATAAAGTCTCTAGTGGTGGTGTCAGCCGAGATCTCTCCATACAAATAGATGGTGAAACTTTCCTAATAGATGCTCTTGCAATTCCACTTGGCAGTTTCGACCTTGTCCTCGGGGTACAATGGCTCCAGACCCTTGGTCCTATTTTGTGGGATTTCAGCAACCTCACCATGACTTTTTGAGGAGAGGGTCGCCCAATCTCTTGGCATGCACCCGAACGATGTGGAGAAGACGGCCTTTCAAACACACCATGGCTACTTTGAATTTTTCGTGATGCCTTTTGGTCTAACCAATGCGTCATCCACCTTTCAAGCATTAATGAATGAAGTTTTACGGTCCTTCACTGTTTTGCCTTGGTGTTCTTCGACGATATCTTGATACATAACTCGTCATGGTCGGAACACATGCAACATCTCCAGGTAGTCTTCCAAACCATGCGCGATCATCAACTCCATTTGAAGTGATCCAAGTGCGCGTTCGGGACACCGTCAGTCACCTATTTGGGCCATGTGATCTCGGCCAATGGTGTTACCATGGATGAAGACAAAGTCCTCGCTTGGCCACAACCCATCTTTGCCTAGGGTCTATGCGGCTTCCTAGGGCTAGTAGGCTATTATCGAAAGTTTATTCGGAACTTCGATACCATTGACATGCCTCTCTCCAAACTACTCAAGAAGGAGACCTTTCAATGGTTTGAGGACGTCGACCACGCATTTCAACAACTCAAGAAATCCCTCTCCTCTGCCCCGGTCTTGCACTTGCTGAATTTCTTGGTTCCCTTCATCGTCGAGTGCGACGCATCTGGTACGGGCTTTGGTGTCATTCTCCACCAGGGTGCTGGGCCCTTGGCTTTCTTCAGCAAACCCATGGTTGCTCGACGCACCAAATTGGCAGCATATGAGAGGGAACTCATTGGATTGGTCCATGCAGTTCGGCATTGGCAGCCATATCTTTGGGGCCGCTCCTTCATCATGCGAACGGACCACTATAGCTTGAAATTTCCCTTGGACCAGCACCTTTCGACTATCCCTCAGCATCAATGGGTGAGTAAACTAATTGGCTACAACTTCACAGTGGATTATCACCCAGGGTGCTTGAATGTGGTCGCTGATGTCCTTTCTCGCCATGAAGGAGATGCAGTCAGCACATATGCCCTCTCTTTTTTAGATAATGGATTAAAATCCGGCCTCTACATCCAACTTGGATGTACACATATGCCCTCTCTGGTTCCTCCTGTCCCTATTCAACGAGCTCCACCAAGAGATGGCCTCCTCACCGGAAGTCCAAGCCCTCTATGTGAAGCTTCAATCTGGGGAGCCAGGATAGCCATGGACATGGGTGGATGGACTGCTGCTGCACACCAGCAAAGTGTATGTTCCAAGTGCATCTCCATCCTTGCCGGCCATCCTCACAGTGGCACATGCTGGACATGAGGGGTTCTAGAAGACATTGCATTAGCTGAGGACAGATTTTTATGTACCACATGACAGGAGGGCAGTCCAAGACTTTGTGCGAACATGTGTCATATGCCAACGCAATAAGACAGAGCACCTCCACCCGACAGGCTTACTTTAACCATTGACAGTTCCTACAAGTGTTTGGGAAGATATATCAATGGACTTCGTGGAAGAGTTGCCTTGCATTCACGGCAAATCAGTCATTCTTTCAGTCATTGATCGCTTTTCCAAATATGGGCACTTCATTCCATTGGGTCATCCGTACATGGCAACGACAGTCACTCGTGCCTTCGTCACTGAAATTGTGTGCCTTCACGGGATTCCTCAGTCGATTGTCAACAACCATGACCTGGTTTTCACCAGTGCCTTTTGGCAGGATTTATTTCATTTGATCGACACTCAACTCCATATGAGCTCAAATTTCATCCACAATCAGATGGTCAGATAGAGGCAACTAACAAAGTTATCGCCATCTACCTCAGATGCCTCACCGGTGACTGGCCTCGCAATTGGGCGGATTGGCTTCTGTGAACTGAGTACTGATATAACACATCATACCATACGACTCTACATCACACCCTGTTCAAAGTTGTTTACGGGCGCCCGCACCCACTCTGACGGCATATGATGATGGCATGGCTAAAGTGGTGGCTGTTGAGGCTCAATTGCACAGCCGAGATGACTTTCTCCAAGAGGTTAGGGAGCACCTCCTTTAGGCACAAGAATATGCCAAGCGCTATTATGATAAAGACCATCAGGAGGTCAGCTTCGCAGAAGGCGAGTGGGTATGGTTGTGTTTGCTACATCGTATTGCAGCATCATTACCAGGCTGACGCACGGGCAAGCTGGGTCCCTGGTACTATGGTCCTTTTCTGGTGGAAGCTCGAATTGGCTCAATGGCTTACATAAGCTTGCAGAAGGATCCCGTCTCCATAATGTGTTTCACGTAGGCCTCCTCAAGAAGTACCATGGTGAACCCCCAATGGTTACACCTTGCCTCCTACCGATTGAGAATGGTGGTTCCATTCCAGTCCTAGCCAGAGTCCTCAAGGCTAGCCTACGTCAGGATATTTGGCATGTGTTGGTTCAATTGTTGGATTGCCAGCCGCGGATGCAACTTGGGAGCTAGTAGAGGATTTCAAGATGTCCTATCCTACATTTCAGCTCAAGGACAAGCTGCAGGCCGGGAGAGATGTCATGTGGGGTATTCCCTACCAATGCTGCAAGACTAGGGAAGTGCCTCCACAATAGGCGCAACAGCCGTGAGTTTTAATACCTCTTCAGCAAGAAGAGTTCTAATTAGATATCTATCTATGGCTATAGATTGGTTACTTTAAATAAGAGATAAGATTAGGAAACCTAGATGGATTTAGCTTAGAAGAAGGGAAGTATTACCCTTGTAATCGGTAGTCAATAAAGATAGGTTTTCTTCTTCCCAGTCTCTGTTTTCCCCTGTTCCTTGTCTTCATCTTGCTGACAACTGATCCCTCATCATAGCGTCTGGGTGTGGGGAGTCTCCAGCGAAGCTTGCGGCCATCCACCGCTACTTCCTACGGCCTCAGAGACATACCAGACATAAATAAAATGACAAATAAAATAGCAATTATCAACTACCAACCATTATTTTAGTATGTACTTGCCTCTCTAGTTGTTAAAACCGGCTTGATTAGGACATGACAACTCAACCGACACCACTTCTCCTACAGAAATTACTCATTCTCAATATAAGATTTAGTATTACAAGGCAATAAATAAATAACAACACTCCTATATGGTCTCTAAACCCACAACTTTTCTCTTTTACTGGACAGTCAACTCCACTGTTTCGGTACTAAAATTATCATAACTTTCAATTACCATATCGAAACATAGCAAACTATACCAGTTATAGAATCCATACAAAATTCCCCATAACTTCCTAGTTGATAAATGTTCATATTAAATCAGCTAGACTCCCATCTATAACCTAGAAAATAGATCTGTCATCTTTTGGACAGTCGAATTAATAATTTAATATCTTTTAATCTACACATGCAAATATATTAAACTATCAAATTTTCAGAAACTACATGAAATTATCTACTACTTTCTAGTTATTCCTAAAATTTAATTCTAGCATTAAATTACTCAAATTCATGTTTTTCCACGACTGTATCGAGCAGCAACCCGGTACCAGATAGCAGCTTCCCAAAATTCATAACTTGTATTCTACTTATGTAAAAATTGTGCTCTTATACTTTCTAGAAACATTAAGAAATTTTCTACAATGTTCATGTTTACGAAATTCCGAAATGGGCTCATTTACTATTTTAATCTATAATTGCTACTTGCTGCTAAAGTATGACAAATTTACTAGACAATATGATTATACAGTTCTTATCATGTAATCTACTAATCCGATTGATATAAATAAAAATTCTATAGGTAGCTATCGAAATTCTCTACAACTTTCTAGTAGTTGAAATTCCCAAATTACGTCTACACGACATCCAAATTTGCAATACATGAAACAACAGATTAAATTGATTTACTATTCTATTCCCCCTACTAGCAACTGCTAATTCCCTTCCTAATCTTCCTAATCTCAATTTAACCTCTAATCCTGCTCCTTAAAAATGTGAGTTGGTGGTCGTCGATCCGTTCTCCCTCCTCTCTTCTCAGCCATCCGATCAAAGATCAGCCGTCCAGATCCGCATGTAGGTAGTTCTTTCGCTCTTCATAGAAAATGTTGGACTAACGCATGGGCCGCGCTCCTCCTCTTCTCTTCCCCCGCATCCTCCGCCTCTCGCAACCACTCCACCTCCTGCAACCGCCGCCTCCTTCTCTCCCCCGAAATCTTATGCCACTCCTCCTTTTACTCTTCAGTGCCTCCACCAATTCCTTCCCCCCAGTAGCGCTGCATCTCCTCGTCGCCGCCTCCGCAATGCATTCGCCCACCGCCTCTTCTCCCATCTGCCTGCCGCCTCCCCACCTCCACCTCCCACAACCGTCGCCTCCTTTTCTCCCCCGAACCCCCATGCCGTGCCTCCTCCTCCTCGGTGCCGCCACCAATTCCATCTCCCATTGCCCTCCAACCAGCGGCATGACGCTCGATAACAGCGGCCTTGGATTGAAGAGAAGGACGCTCGGCGATAGCAGCCAGTGGAGCAGATAGAAGGGCGCTCGATGATGGCGGTGGTGGCTTCCTTTTCCTACGCCCGCCTACATGGCTCTCCCCTGCTGCCGCCACCCAGCGGTCGCTCACCTAGTGAGTCTCTCTACCTTTGCTCTTCGCTCAGAGCACATCACGCTGTCTAGTGATTTTGGTCTCCCAAGCTCATCATCGAAGTCAGTGCCATGGTCGAAGGGGGTCATGATTGAGGGGCCATGGCCGAAATTGAGGGTCTGTGGTCGAAGTTGAAGCTGTGGTCGAATGGAGTTGTGGTTGAAGGGCCGTGGTTGAAGTCAAAGATTAGTGGTCGAAATCGAAGCCGTGGTCGAAGTCGAAGTCGAAGGGCCATGGTCAAATTCAGGCCATGGTCAAAGTCAAAGGGTCGTAGTTGAAGTCCAAGCCATGGTCGAAGGGGACAGTGGTCGAAGGTAGCAGTGGTTGAAGTCGAATGGCTATGGACGAAGTCAGTCTGCGTTTGAAGTCAAAGGGCCATGGTCGAAGTCAGGCCATGGTCCAAGTCCAAACCATGGAAGAAGGGGATAGTGGTCGAAGGGGCAGTTGTCGAAGTCGAAGGGTCGTGGTCGAAGTCCAAGCCATGGTTGAAGGGGATAGTGATCGAAGGGGGTAGAGGTCAAAGTCGAAGGGCCACGGACGAAGTCGGTCCGCAGTTGAAGTCGAAGGGTTGTGGTCGATGTCGGGGCCATAGTCGAAAGGGGGCCATGGTTGAGGGGCTGTGGTGGAAGTCGAAGATCCATGGTCGAAGTCGAAGCCGTGGTCGAAGGGGGCAATGGTCGAAGGAAAAAGTGGTCGACATCGAAGGGCCATGGTCGAAAGGGATGGTGGTTAACATCGAAGGGCCGTGGTCGAAGGGACAATGGTCGAAGGGGATGGTGGTCGACGTCGAAGGATCGTGGTTGTTGAAGGGTCGTGGTCGAAGGGGGCAGTAGTCAAAGTCAAAGATCCGTGGTCGAAGTCGAAGCCATGATCTAAGGGGGCTGTGGTCGAAAGGGGAAGTGGTCGACATCGAAGGGCCATGGTCGAAGGGGACAATACTCGAAGGGGGGCAGTGGTTGAACGGGGAAGTGGTCGATGTTAAGGGCCATGGTCGTCAAAGGGTCATGGTCGAAGGGGATAATGGTCGAAGGGGGTATTGGTCGAAGTCACAGATCTGTGGTTGAAGTCAAAAATTCGTGGTCGAAGTCGAAGCCGTGGTCGGAGGGGGCCGTGATCGATGTCGAAGGGCCGTGGTCGAAGGGGACAGTGGTCGAAGTCAAAGATCCGTGGTGAAATTTCAAGATCCTTGGTCAATGTCAAAGCCGTGGTTGAAGGTATGTCGAAGCCGTGGTTGAAGGGGGAAGTGGTCATCATCGAAGGGCCGTGGTCGAAGAGGACAGTGGTCAAGGGGGGCAGTCATCGAAGTCGAAGATCCGTGGTCATCGTTGAAGCCATAGTCGAAGAGGGAAGTGGTCGATGTCAAAGGGCCGTGGTCGAAGGGGACAGTGGTTGAAGGGGACAGTGGTCGAAGTCGAAGGGGGCAGTGCTCGAGGTCAAAGGGTGCAGTGGTTGAAGTCACGGTCATGGTCATAGTCATAGCGCCCGTGGACGTGGTCGTAGTGGCCATAGTCTTAGTCATAGTGCCAACCCAAAGGGCACATGCTGGTTCATCCATAACCTCCGCCACTACGAGTTCTCCCTCCAATTGGACATCCCCGTCGCCTACCCTAGGTCACCCCCGAGATCGAGCTCCTCACCCTCAACGGCAAGACCCACAAGGTCTCGTACTCCCCATGGATTGTAACATGCTTTTGTCCACGAGGTGTGATCAACGGCTTCTGATTTATGACCACGAGCGCTGGTCGATGTCTTTCGACTTACGACCACGAGCGTTGGTCAAAATCCAAGATCCGTGGTTGCAATCGAAACCGTGGCCGAACGGGGCCATGGTCGAAGGGGGAAGTGGTCGATGTTGAAGGGATGTGATTGAAGGGGATAGTGGTTGAAGGGGGCATTGGTTGAAGTCAAAGGGGGCAATGGTCAAAGTCGAAGGGGGCAGTGGTCGAAGTCGAGGGGGCATGGTCAAAGTTGGGGCTGTGGTCGAAGTCGAGGTCGTGGTAGAAGGGGGCCGTGGTCAACATCGAAGGGCCGTGGTCAAAGTCGGGGCCAAGCAGGTTGGACGGGTCAAGCAGGCTAGCGCCGGTAGTCAGGCGACAGGGCACAAGTGCACTAGAGGCCTACCAACGTATGACCACCATCGATGGTTGATCGCTTCTGACCTACGATCATGCGCGATGGTCAACAGCTTCTAACTTACGACCATGAGGTGTGATCGATGGCTTCGATTTACAACCACGAGCACTGGTCGATGTGTTCCGACTTACGAGCTTGAGGTGTGGTCGATGTCTTCCGACTTATGACCACGAGCGCTGGTCGATGTGTTCTGACTTACGATCACAAGGTGTCCTCGATGGTTTCTGACTTACGACTACGAACGATGGTCGTTGGCTTCCGACGTACAAGCACGAGCCATTGTCAAAGTCTACCGATTTAGGATCACACACGATGGTCGACGGCTTCCAACTTACGACCACCAGTGGTGGTCGACCGCTCCCGACCTACGATCACGCACGATGGTTGACAGCTTCCAACTTACAATAACGAGGTGTGCTCAAGGGCTCCCGACCTACGACCACGAGGTGTGGTCGATGTCTTCTGACTTATGACCATGAGGTGTGATCGATGGTTTCCGACTTACTTGACGGATTTTAAAACTTTTGGAACATGTTTGTATGCATATTTTAAAATTTTTTACCACTCGTGAGTTTTAAAATATGAAGTATGATAAATTTTAAAAATACGTAGCAACGTACGGGTATTCAGCTAGTTAAAATAAACAATAGAGGGGAAAAAATTAGATCGTTACCACAAGACGATTTGGCAAAACCCCGATTTCCTTTTCATTTTTCTTTTCCATCTCTACTTCCTTTAGATCCCTGCCGCGGCTCTTTTCTTGCCCCGGGTTTTCCTACGGATCGGTGGACAAGGGGATTACACGGCTCCTGAGGCTGCACACCCTCACGAACGATCGCTGGTCGGCTACTTCGGCACTGCATCAACTGAAGGGACGGCCGACGCAACACTGGCGCAACTCGGCCGACGAGGGAACGCACCACGCAGAACGCGCTGCCACGCGAGCTGACCGGGCGTGTTGGCGTGCGGCGATTGGCTCCAAAATGATGCCACGTGGCGACGAGAGACCCGGCGGGCCGACGCGTCGTGCTGATGGATGCGCTGCGCGTGCGTCTGAGTTGCCGTGCTGGAGTTGCTGCCGAGCGACGAGTACAGCCGAATCTCCCGTGGCGCACTGCGGACAGCAATCTTCCCCAGGCGATGGCAACCGCAAGGGAAAAAAACGCGTGGGCGCTGCAGCGGCGGCGCGCAGCGCGAAGGAACCAAAAAACACTCTGCGGTTAGGGCTTCTCTCTCCCACACCTACCGTATTTTACACGTGACAATCCTAATCGTTTGCAAATCCCGTAAGACTTGTTTTAGAAAACCGACTCCACTCCAAAAATACTATACATCCCTTTTTCCATAATTACTTTTCTTTAATTACACAGGAGTCCTTAAAAGGGTATTTTCAAGATATTACAAGAGGCTGCGTCGCTAATGTTGCACCATTGGTGCGGCGGTGAGCACTAGCAGCCAACACTGATGGCATGGATGTAGGGCGCTTGGCACCTGCTCTCGACGCAATAGCTCCTTCAGGAAATCTACAACCTCTCGTGGAGAGCACCAACAACCCTACAAAACCGCTGAAGCCAGCGGCGCAAGAAGACGGCGGCCATTGCTCGTCCTAGGCATCTTGGACCCCATCGACTTAGATCTAGACCATGGACATGATCGAGCTGCAGAGGCTCAAGGCTAAGCTCTCACTACTACAAAAAGAATCATCACAAATGGTTCGGAGCTGTCATCACAGATAATTTTCTGAACCGTTTGAATTTATAGGTCAGTGATAATCGAAAATTATCACAGATGGTTTGTGAGTCGTCTATGATAAATACAACGCAGATGGTTTGTAACTAGAACCATCTGTGATACTCTAACATCACAGATGGCTCGAAGTAAAAACTGTCTATGATAGTCTAACATCACAGATGGTTCTAACTACCAACCGTCTGTAATAGGTGAGTATCACAGACAATTGTAATATAGAACTATCTGTGATAGTCCTTCATAGACAATTTATACCACAAAATCGTCTATGATAGTTCATACTATACCTAAATTTTTCTGTTTTTTAGCTAGCTCAAGAAATGTTAGCTATGCCCTTTGAAAACAAGCAAATATAGCCGCAAACATTGCGGCATATTCTATTAGAATTCACCGTTACAGTATCACAAGATAATGAGTAGGTTACCTATCTAACACAGTGCGAATATAGAAAGAACACATCTCCTAATCCTACGAACCTAACTCTTAAATATAGCAAGAACACATTTTCTAATCCTACGAATCCATGGCAAAAACATAGAAGGAAAGATTCTAGCAGCGCGCGAGCTGGATGTCCTTGATGCTGACTTGAGCACCATTTTGGTAGCTAACTGCTTCCGCGGTGTTTTGCAATGAAGGAGAGGCGGCGGTAGCGTCACCTTTGTGTCACAACGGTGACACTGTACAAGACACTCTTACGATACTTACGACAAGAGTGCCTTGTGTAGTGGACCGTGGTGTCACAATGGAGACGCTAGCTCACGACGGTAGTCAGCATCATCGAGGAATAAGCTAGGAGTGGATGAACTAGCTAGGAGCAGCGAGTAGAACTCACGCATCTTGAAGTGAAAGGGAGAGGGGGAGTAATTAATAAGGGGTGAGAGGTGGGATGAACCGATGCCTACCGTTCGATGCGGAGAGAATGGATGGGTGAGATCAGAATTCTGGGGGAGGTGCTAGGGATCGGTGTCATGGTATTATCAGAGACGATTTGTAATACGAACTGTTTGTGATAATGCACATATCACAGACGGTTCTTATAAATAAACATCTGTGAATTATCACAGACGGTTATTAATACGAATCGTCTATGATATCTTGTATTATCACATATAGTTTATACTAACAATCATCTGTGATATTTTCACAGACGATTATTAATACGAACTGTCTGTGATGTCTTGCTTTATCACAAACGGTTCGTATAATTAATCGTCTATGAAAATATCACAGACGATTCTTAGTATAAACTGTCTGTGATAGTTGCAGCACAGACGGTTCATAGGAACCATCTATGATGTAGCCGTCCAGTATAGTCTCTTTTGTAGTAGTGTCTACACCATGCTAAGAGGTTAGCCTAGCTAATTAACCATCATCACGTCTCCACTAACCATCAATCAGCTCGGATATATTTGTATTTTTTGAATTCAAATTGTATGTTTAAATATTTTGACTGATTTTTTTAAAAAATCTGAAAATTTGAAAATATCCAAATTTTGGTTTTTTTAGAGAGGTCCGAAAATTTTTCCAAACCAAAATTATTTTTTCTGGCTTTGCAAAGGTAAACTGCCAAGAGCAAATCTAGCCAGCAAGAATGTCAAATCAATCTAAGGACGTACATGCCACAAATCTAGCAAGTTTTTCCCCTAACCTACGGGTAATGGTTCTATGTTCTTCTGCCATGTTGACAATACCTTTTTTGTGTTGACCAGTTTAATGAATGATAGTATCGCGAAGGTATTATTGCTACTTTCTTTACATGTTTAATACTCATTTTGTGTTCATGTATGCAATGATACATAAATGAGTTCTTGTTGTAACTGAACTAACAAGAACACGGCGTGGTCCATTACAGCTCTTGTTCTAGTTCGAATACTGCATTCTGTGATATAGATCCACCCATGGGGACAAACATACTGCAAATATTGTGAATCCCAAATTAAACTCATTTGTAGCTATGAACGTCAGTGTCGTACATTAAGGTACCCTCGAAAACAAAGAATAAAAGGCCTTCTATTTCGAGTGTTATCAATTCCTTTGTAGATAGATGAAGTACATGGCTAGTACTTGCAACACTCTGTTCTTTAAATCAAAAGCTGGTGGCTTTTGGTTTTTGCTATAATGCCTAACTTTTAAACGGAGTATTTTCTCAAGACGGGGTCTACAAGTTAAACGATCTACACGTTAAAAGCTCAACATCTGTACTAGCCAAAATCGCAAGTGAGTATCTGTCTCTCCGTAATCTGTACCGTAAACAGCCAAAATTCAAAAATTTCAACCAAAAGCCATAAACCGCAGCTGAAAAGAACAGGCCCAAAAAGCACTTCGCCATGATTCTAGCGCCTAGGTAGCTGCTTAGATACATATCTAAGTCACAACAGAGCACATATCACATTGAACATGGATGCACTGAACGATACTAAAATATCAGCAATTGACAGAACAGTACTCCCATAGTAGAAAAATGTAAGGTGCTGTTTGAGTTAGATGCGGTCTGCAATATTGAGCTTTGACCGTTATTTTTTTTACAATATTTTATTTATAGCTACAAAATCATAATAATAAGAAAGTGTTTAAATATGAATATAACAGTACCACTTTTGTTTGATAATATATATATATATATATATATATATATATATATATATATATATATATATATATATATATATATATATATATATATATATTCGTAGAGATCTTGTGCAAATACTCCCCCTATTATAGCGGGGGAATCACCACGCGGAGGGCAGTGCCAGCTCAGCCCGCGAGCGCGTCCGGCCGGCGCGTGGCCGAAAAAATTCGGTACGGTCAGGGGAGCGTTTTTGCGAAAAAGTCCCTGCGTTTTTCCGAAATTACGTAAAGGCCCTTTTTCCTCGCGAAAAGGTCCCTGCCAGTTTTTTTAGCCCCTCCACTTTGCAGGATAGCCCCCCGTGGTTTTCGAAATTGCGCACGAGTCCTCGTTTGTTTACGTACAGGTCCTCGATTTTTTTACGAAAAAGCCTTTTAACTTTTTTGAAAATACGCATGTGCTCTCGATTTTTTTTAAAAAACTCTTCACCAATTATCGCCTCTTTTACTTTGGTACGTACGGTGGCTGGCGCGGCGTGGCGCCGCGCCTATTAGGGCATCTGTAGTGTATATAACTCAAGGGGTCTTAAGTTGGGTCCCATCTGAACCTTAAGGCTGACTCCATAGTGTATATAACCCAAGAGGCTTTAAGACGGTCCCACTTGGCAGATAAAGAAAAATTGTATTTTAATGCTTGTGGTCAGGTCTTTAGCTTGAGGACCAGCCTTAAGCCTTTTTGCTTATAGCCTGCTTAAGGTCACCCCTGTAATGTATAAGGTTGACCTTAAGGTGGCTTAAGACCCTCTATTTTCATACACTACAGATGCCCTTAGGCTAGTAATAATAGAGCTGGAGAGCTGGATGCCTCTCTTCCTTTGGGGCACTGTCCTTGCTGTACCGATGGAATCTACCTCGGAAAATGGGAGAGTGCTTAGCCAAAAATGAGACAATGAACAACCAGCGTTGTACATATAATCATTGTTTTTGCGATGATTGGGTTAGTTGCTGGTGCGGATCTACCTTTCTGTAGGGTGCAGGCTATGCAGCCTCAACCTGTTCAGTAACTTGATCAGTCCAGATGCCATGTGCCACACGGAAGAAGCACATGGCATTTGCCTTCTTGTTGTGTATGTATGCAGGTGCAGCATTAATGGATTGTTGCTTAGGATGTGCTCGCCCCAAACACTGCTGCAATCTCGATCTGATCCGAATCGAAAGAAAACTAGTACTAAGAACGATGTGGCTAGTTACATAAGAACCTCGATTTCTCTTTTTTTTTGTAGAAAAAACGGGGTGTTTTCACCCCTACATGGATGGACTTGGGACCGAGCCGAAGAGGCAAAGACCTTAAGCTCGACCCTGCTCTCCTGCATCCTTTGCTCTAATTGATATTAACATGAAATAGGTCAAATTCAGGTGTGCTTCGTTAATTAGCACGAGGGGAACAAGATGGATCACCGTCCGAGACTGACCCTTTTTTTTCCCCAGGCAGGTCTGACAGTCTGAAACAACGTCATAGTTAAATTGGATGCGGTGTAGAGTTTCAGGAATCTCAGAACCTGTCCGCCCGGCCTGCTGATTTTCATTCGGACTTGGAAGACGAAATTCAATTGGGTCATTTGAAACATTAATTGGGTCATTTGAAACATGGGATTTTGGTCAAATTCATGTAGGAATTGATTAAACTATTTCCTGTGCTTCTACGAAAATTCATGCCTTCCAAATATGGTCCTAGCTAGGAGCTAAACAGAGCTACTGCTTCACGGCGTGTCGTTTTCAGATATATACCAATTTCCAATGTCCAACGGGATATGGTATACCTGTTGGCTCAGGATCGCTATGGGCTATATGAACCAAGCACCCTTGTAGGACTAATGCTGGCAACCTGAGAGGATAAATAATTTTTAAATTTTTTCTTTAAAATATTTAAAATTTTTACTCGAACGACTATGATAGTCACTAAGTTCATATTATACCAATACAACTATGCACACTAAGCTTAGAAATAAGAGTCAACAAAATCAACCTCTTTCATAAGCCCGATCAGACTACTATTAATGAGCCGGTCTAACCGCTATCCTATCTGACTGCCTCCTTATGACCGGTCACATCGGCTAGCCAGTCAGACTGAAAGCTTAGAAATAAGAGTCAACAAAATCAACCTCTTTCATAAGCCCGATCAGACTACTATTAATGAGCCGGTCTAACCGCTATCCTATCTGACTGCCTCCTTATGACCGGTCACATCGGCTAGCCAGTCAGACTGAAGGTCTGAATCCGGTCTAACTAGTCCCTAATAGTCAGACTTGAAAATATCTTAGGACAAAAGCTCAAAACTTGCTCAAATCTCATCGAAACACTTTCAATTTTTGCATGAGACTTGTTTAAAGCAATAAAAACATAAACCAATTAAGAATCAAAAGGTTCTTGGGTTTAAGTTCACCAAATCGAAGAGAATCAAATTTAGATCACAAAAATACCAAAAATCCTAATTCTCAAATTACTTCTTACTTGTGAGGATCAAAGATATGATGTCTTTCAAATTTATTCTCACATGTCCTAATAAGGTAATTTAAGCAAGAGATTTGACTAGAGCTCCCATAAACCCAAAATCACACATCTAGCTCAAAAGCAAGAACAACCAAGCAAGAACATGATTAAGACAAACTTTTGATCTATTTCAATAGAGAATGAGATTTATAAACTCATAGATCATTACAAGGTGTAGCCAAAGCACCACCCTTCCTTATTTCAAGGTCTCTCTCTTACAACTATGGAGGAAGATAAGTTAGTAGAGAAAAGCTAAATCCTAGAATCCTTGGGGCTACCACCTCCTCTTCTCCCCTCTAAATATGCACAAACCATAATGGGTCCAACCCATTAAGCTTACCGGGGAAACCCATCAACCCCACTAATACGGATTTTACACACTCACACACGCTTCTCAAAGCGCTTACAAGAAACAACCCACTAATACATTAATGTTTGATCCACTCCACAACCGACTCTATCCTAACCCTAAACAACTTCGTTTGTGCCTCCTCGCATCGCAATTTTGGTGTAGGCCTCAAGTCCAGTTCTGGGTATTTTCCCAAAATGCCCTTGACGAAACTTCTGGACACCTTTTCTTGACTCTATCTTTATCTTTACCTCAAAGCATCTCATCATGCTTTGACATACATCCTGTAGTGCCTAATTACTGCCCATTACGTCTTCATGCATTCGGACTCCTCCGAACCATCCCTATGTGCATCAACACTTGGTGTATTACATGCACCAACTCGCCTCTTTATAATCTTTATCTTTTCTATGCTCTCGCTTGAGCCTTGTAGCCTCACCCAAACTTACACAACCGCTTGGACCTCAGCTCTCCCACCTAATCCCAATCCATTACCATCGATCTCCATGTTCTCCAAGCCACCCATCCATCCAAAGACCAAGCAACTATATCGAGCACAAGTTCTATGCACTTGACTCACATTAGTCAAACATATACATCATTCAATGCAATATAAACCCTCATGCTTCTCAAGCCATGAGCCGAATTAAAACCCACTTAGCTTAATGCACCCTATTCTTTGGCTGCAACCACCAATCTGACTTTATCTTTATGCTAGTCGGATCTCCCCAGTTAGACCGCTAACCACTGGTCGGTCTGATTGGTCACGATGTGTGACCACATTTTCAATGCCGGTTACACCAACCAACTCACCCCGGTTTGATAGCCAACCAAGGTCAATCCGACTGCATGTGCCCAAATTCAAAACATGCTCTCTAAAAAAACAACTGTCAACTAGAAATCAGTCATACTACCCCAACGGTCTAATCGTCCCAAACTCTGATCACACTAGATCACCGTCGAACCACTATTCATAGGCCGGTCCGACCGCTTCCTCATAGTGGTCTGACTAGTTCAATCGCCAGCACTGGCAACAAATCTAAATTTTCTAAAATTATTGCAAAATTTAAATTCAACTCAACCAAAGTGCCTATTATTCATCAAAAATATATCTTAGACCTAGTACATGGTCTCTCAATCCTCTCCTTGATGAACACATTGGCAATATTCCAAAAAATACAAAGTTGAGTTGGTTTTAGAATTTAGAAGAGAATTTTGCAAAAGAAAATTTAACTTGGCTCAAGAAGTGAATAGAAGTTGAACATAACCAAGTGAGCTAGAAAATGGAGTGAAGAAACTAGAAATAGCATGTTTTTAACATGCGCACTCCAAACTCATTCAAACATGGGAAATCCTCACTCTAGGTCTATATGAAAGAGCAATTGTTCTTTTTGACCTTGATCATGGTGAGAAAGGCTAAGCAAATCAAGAATTTTCAAGAAAGCACAAAAATCTAAAAAAATCCCTCATTTTCTTCCCTTGACTGACAAATGGGGCCACACACTATTCAGTAGAATGAACTGGACCCACACGTCAGTGGCTCATAGTCATTTAATCAGTTTTAAAAGAAATTTTAAATAGTTGGGGCCCACGTGTCATAGATTCAGTGGCATTAATTCAACCGAGAGGGCCCATTTGTCTGTGGGATTAACGAATGGCTAAGCAAAGTCATTAGATTTAATTAACCACTATTTAAACTTAACTACCGCGTGTTACAAGTCTTCTTCCCTGTTGAGGAGAGGTAGAGCTCATCGCCAGCGAGGGAAGTGTTGGTTGTCAAAAGTGAGGCCTGAAATGGGGACTTGGCGCGATCCTTTGGGTGAGGTGGCCTCAGTGCGATTTGGGGTGGATGGTAGATGACGATGAGCATGAGCGTAGTAGTGGCTGGAGCATGGCACCACAGTAGTCTATGCTATTAGAATCTAATTCCATGCTAGGAAAGCATCTAGGCAATACGAAAGGGCTACCTAAGGGGTCGACGGAGCTCAAGGACGGCTAAGGAAGCTTCGTGACGTAGGTCGGAGTACGGTACCAAAGAGCTATGGTAGTCGGTGGCTAGAATTGATGACGGGGATGAACTGAGGGGTCCACGACAAGGCCCCTGACGGAAGGAATCGATCGGAGGTGCCTCCTGTCGGCAAGTTGCTATAGTCACCAGAGTTGGAGAAGAGAGCAGCTCCGGCAAGCTACGGGTGATGGTAGGGTGATTCCTTGAAGGGACAAAGCAAATGAGATATGATGAAACTGCTAGAGGCTCGACAGGGTACTTATAGATGGCCAGGCGACCGGGCGATGTGGATCGGGTACAGTGGTGGTAGCGAAGTGTCCCAATGACTTCAATTCACTAGCGTTTGCTTGGGCATGGCCACAGGGGCATGGAGGGGACACCAAAGACCAAGAAACCATATTGAGCACAAGTTCCATGCAGTTGACTCATGTTAGTCAAACACAAGTTAATCAAACACATGCATCATACAATGCAACACAAACCCTCATGGTTCTCAAGCCATGAATCAAACTCAAACCAATTTATTTCAACTGACCCTGACCTATAGCTGCAACCACCAGTCTGACTGCTATCTTCATGTAAAATGGATTAGCCTAGTCAGACCGCCAACCACTGGCCGGTCTAACTAGCCATTCAGTGTGATCACATTTTTAGTGCTGGTCACACCGGCCAACTAACTCCGGTCTGACCGCCAACCATGGCTAGTCCAACCACACATGACCAACTCCAAAATATGCTCTCTAGAAAAAGCAATCGCCAACTAGAAATTGGTCATACCATCTGTATGGTCTGGCTGCCCTAAACTCCGGTCACACTAGACTGTCGGTCAGACCACCATTCATATGCTGGTCTGACTAGTTTGACTACCGGCACAGGCAACAAATCTGAATTTTTTGAAATTGTTGCAAAATTCAAATTCAACTCAACTTAGGTGTCAATTGTTCATCACAAACATATCTTAGACCAAGTACATGATCTCTCATCCCTCCCAAGTTAGTAATGTTCAGGATAGATGACATTCTTGTTTTCATTATTTTATTCCCAAATACACATCATTCTACAATTTTGAAATAACAATTTACCTTTCTTTTGTAATTATATACCCTTCCTATTCATGCTAGCATTTGTATCTGAAATTTTTTCCCAACCGAACTTATATTACCAATGTCATTTGTTGCTAGATACAATGATGGAATTGGCTAACATGTATTTATTGAGAGATAAAGTACCATGTGGAGGCCACCCCAGAGTTCGACAATGGTGATGAATTATTGGACAACCCGTGTGCATGTTGTAGAGTTTGTGTAGAAGTAGTTGCAAAAATCTGCTTCAGGTTTTGCTGTTCCGTCAAACTGACCACCATTAGATGGTGGGTTGTCTGTAGTACCATGTGAGCAATGAATTGTCTGTGAGAACTGATGATCCGAGTGAGTTTTTAGGCCAGCAAACAGTCCGCCATGTGTTGGCCAACAATCTGCACCGATGGAACATGAGCGATGGTCTATGAGTTGAGTGATGGTAGAGATATTTTGTGAAGCGACCGTCCACGATTTATAAGAGTTGAGTCTAGAGGGGTGTATTCTCTATTTCGGATGGGTTGAATCAAGCTCAGCAGATAGTTCACCAATGCATACAAAGACAGGACCAAGGTAAAATGGTGAATCGCATTGTGGCTTGATCCTAAGGGTTTAGGTGTTGGAATATGGATAGGCTACATTAGCGTAGATTAAAATTTCTACCTCGTAAACCAGGAAATCATATGAACAAGAGATTATAGATCATTACCACTAGACATGTAGTGTAGCAGAAGTAGAGTTGAAGCAGCCAGTTCAACGAAGCACGTGTCGGTGTAGTGGAAGTAGTCATCGTCCTTTGGTCAACTATCTCCTCCTCGCGATCGTCCCAATCAGCACCGCAGTCATAGCAACACCTCTATTGAGGTTCACACATCCAGGGATGGAATGTCATATGTTGGTGTGCTAGCACCAGCGTGCACGACAGGGGTTATGAGAGGTGGTGGCTAGGGTTTTGATGGGTGTGTCTGGAGATGCCTCCCTCAGGCCTAGTACTTCCCTTTATATGGCCTCCAATCAAATCCTTATCCGATACGATTAGATATCAGATCCAACTCGAATAGCCTCAGGCTGAATCTTTATCTGTTGGATCGAAATGGCGACAGAGGGGGGGGGGGGGTGAATGTCGACTTCTTTTAAAACTGAACCCCAAAAGTACCCACTTGAATCCCTCCTCCACTAGCTATAATAAGCTATGAAAGAGATGACCTATATTCTCTGGAACCTTCAAAACACAGAGGAGAAAACCAACAACACAAACTATCAGTGAAAAGAGAGCTAAAGGGAAGCATAAAAAATCATACCCACAATGGTAGACAGATGAAATCTTCTTCTATAGCTATGAAGAAAAGCTATGAAGAGACATCCTGATGATCTCTGGAACTTTGGAGAAACCAACCAAAGAAAAAGGCAGAGAGGGAACAACCACGAACAAAATAGGAGCAGCAAAACCCTGGGGCCGGTCAGACCGCACCTGAGATGCCGGTCTGACCGGTCAAGACCCTCCGATCTGACCGCTCCAGGGGCCGGTCTGACCGCCATTATCCGAGCGGTCTGACCGCCCTCTTCCCTCCGGTCTGACCGCTCCTTGGGAAATTGCACAGACAGGGCTGAAAATCAGGCAACAAGAATGCAGAGTTTTCAGACTTTGAACACCAGTGCAATTTGGGGTTTCTCCTTGATCCTCTTGGCCCAGAACAGCAAGGAAATGACCACAATAGCCAAAGGAACCTAAGAGATCAAGGAAATCCAACTCAAGACCAAGAAATTGAGGTTTTGCCTAAAATTTGAAAATCTACAAAGTGCTCCACCAAAATCCAAATTCCTCCCCAATCTTTGATCCTTTGACAATGAAACTTTGAGGATATCTAAAAGATAGTCTCAGGACTCTGGATACCAAGTTTCATGCCATCTCCAGAGGGGAAACACGAAATACACAAAAACCCTAGAAATGAACTGAAGAACAGAGCAAGCCAAAAGGCAAAAACTGAGATTAAACAAGGATTGCTCTTAGGATTGACTAGCCAACTGGCTTTTGAGCATCTCCTAGATCACAGCAACTCATTTTGCCACTCCTCAGCAAGAATCAAGCCAAAATGCAAAAACTCAAAAATCACACATAGGAAGCATCGAAGGTCAAAACCAGCAGAGGGACAGAGACTTGATCAATTTCAGCCAAAACCATCTCATATTGATATTGAGGAAAGAAGATACATGATTACATAGAAGAAATAGCTCACATCGTCTCTACTTCCCCATACATGCTTGGAGAAATCAAGCTACATGCTTGAGAAGGGAAGAACTCTCTCCAAGAACTCACGTACACAAGAACACACAGGGGGACAGAGCTCTGCCTCTCTCAACAACCCATACCAACTAAAGCCTCAAAGCAAAAACCAACCCCCAAAGGCTCTTTTGACTAAAGCAAACCCTAACTCTCTCCCAAAGCCATGAGGGGGCATGCAGCCACTCCCTCCTTTATATAGCCCTTGGCTAATGGGTCTCCAACCCGTTATGCCCGCTAAACCCGAACGGATCCCGCTCCTGCTTTTGCAGCCTCGCGAAATTACCATTTCACCCAAGCCTCGCAACCACCTCGAGTCTCCGTCGTCTTCAACACATCTCGATCATTCTGACCTCGACACTGCCCGTGTCTAGTCCGGTCACCTCGTGTCTTGCCACGACTCCGTCTCGACGTCCTGCAGCCAACACAGACAAGAAACACATCAAATAGCACCGCTCGATACATGAAAGCATAAATAGCATCAAAACATCATACTTACGCATGACGAAGTCCAACCTATCGAATCAAAGAATATGCATTCTAACCATTTTGACCAGGTTTGACCAAGTCCGATCGAGCCCGATTGCACCACGCAACGTCAAGGACCGAACCAACCAAATCAAACTCGACTTTCCCAAACCGATGTCAATTACTCATCACACACTTGGGATGACCTCCACATGGTCTCTCATTATCCAATACGAGTAGAGATCATATCCCACTCGGAGTCTATCATTCAAACCCTTATCATTTCGACCCGTTAAGTGTGTGACCCTAGTAGGACATAACAACTCCCAAATATACATAAAGATTATATTGGACAAACCTATATATTGCTCATGTACCAATCCTTTTGCCTCATGATATCAAATCGAACTCAAGGCGAGAAGCGTGCCATCTTATGGTAGCTCAATCCTTCACTTGAACGTGTAATGGATTACTCAGTTGTGATTAACTCCTCGACCACAATTGGTATGGTTATGCACTTCCTTAATCCAACCACATTGAGGGGCCCAAAGTTATCTCTTGTTATATAGGATGGGCAAATTCCATCTTGATTACTTATATTCCTTCGCATGTTTTATAGCAAACCCCCAAAGCTACCTTTATGACTACCCAGTTACAGAGTAGTGTTTGGCAACCCTGAAGTAAATTATTACACATATAGGAAACTGTGACGATCTCATATCTAAGGATCCTACATATCACTTAACAATATAACAATTCCCGTAATGTCTTATGGTAGGTCGATCCAACACTATATTCTCTAACATGTGTCCATAGTATTGATTTGATATTCCTATATCCATGATCCATGAAATATGATCATCAATCAATACATGTGCTGATCCATAAATCATAATTGTCCCACATAATGATATAAGATCAGGGATAATTTAGAATAACATCAAAACATAAATAAAGAGTTCCGTGAACAAGTCATATACTTGTTGGTCAATATAAAAGACATTTATTCAAAGGACAAAATAATATATTATTCAAAAGATCGTAAACATAGTAGTGATACAATCATCTCCATGATTACCTTTAAGGCATATCACTAACAATGCATTCGTCTCGATCAGCATATCAAGCATTCTTTATAGGTTCTATGAAATTCTCTTGTGATGAATATGTTTGGTGAGCTTGGGCACCTCTAAAATACAAATTCTTCATGTGGTTAACATTGAACAATCATTATTGGATAGTTGAGAGGCTTTGTCGGTGTGGCCTTCCTCATCATTATTTATGTGTTCTTTGTTCTTCTCTGTTCTTAGGAGGAAGAACCCATCAATCTTTTGTTGATTCAATGCAACTTTACTAGATTGTTGTGGTTAAGAAAGCAGAGCCTAACTCCTACATTGGTGGACAATCTTTGCGAATGGTGGCTATCACTGACAAGTCATCTATGTTTTATGGAATTTAAAGGGTGCAACACCACTATAATCTAACTCTCAGGCACATTTGGCTAGAATGTATTGTGAGGGTATATAACAATTCTCACAAGTGAATTTCCATGATCATTTAAGGGATTAAAGAAGAATGCAATATGCGGAGATCAGCTAGTGTATCTTGCATCAACAAACTATTTGGTTAGCTTTGTTTGTTGGTAGTTTGTTGTTCTTCCTTCCATTTTTGTCATTAGGAGGCTCATTCGCTCATGGGTGGTGGTTGTCATTTCTTGTACAGTGAACTTGTTGTTATCAATTGTTTTCCTCTTCTTAATTCAATGATACACATATCTCCTGCATGTTTTAAAAAAATGAGTTAATTCCACTACATCCTTTTCAACATTGATATGGTTAGAATGACATATCTAAGCTTGTGCACACACCGCACAATAATGCATCATAAATGGAGTCAACAAAGTTTGAGAATCATTGAGAACACAATCACGGGTGCTAAAAGTTGATTCAAAAGCAACCATTGACATCACAATTAATTATTGCTAATACATTACGAGCCATACATAGTGAATTGCATTTATGCCAATAGTGTCAATTTTTTTAATACGTTATTCTGTGTCTTCACCAATGTCATGAACCTAGTTCATGGCAAGGATAACTATTATGGGACAACACAGTTGAAGAGGAAGGAGTTAGAAGAGGAAGGAGACCATGGAAGAACCTTTGGGAGAGAAAGACTTTACTTTATTCTTGCCAACCTTCTCACGAGTGCAAGACTCCCATTAAATAGCCAAGCTACTAACAAATGCATCTTCTTACAAGTTCTTCATTGAATACGCTGAGGAGGTGAGATAGGTATGTATATGGCACAGCTGAATGTATATAGATGGGAAATAGTTGGCTCTTTCCCACACTCTAACTGGAAAGATGACAACTTATGATATGCAAATGGTTGGAGTTGTATTAATTCCGATGCATGTTACACTACATGTCCCTAATGCATAGTTGGCAGACTAGATTTCATTTACAAGGGTCTAGCGATCATATTGATCCTCTTAATTAATGTTTCAGCAAGTTCATTCTAAGAATACACATGTGGGACCGAATGTTCCACCATTATACCTAAGGCCATACAATAGTCATTAAATGTCTTTGAGGTAAACTCTTCAGAATTATCCATTCTTATGGAGTGGATCCTATAATTCAGAAACTTGAATCTTAGCATAATTATTTGTGAAATCATCTTGGCAAAGACATGATTTCTAGTGGATAATAGACATATGTGTGTCCACTGAGTAGATGCATCTATTAGTACTATAAAGTACCTAAATGCTCTAGACATAGGCTCAATATGTCCGCATATATCACCTTGAATCCTCTCTAGGAAATCAGGCAATTCATCCTTGATCTTATGAGGGTCTTGTAATCAATTTGCCTTTTGCACAGGCTTCACACACAAAGTGTGAAAGATCAAGAATATTTTTGGGCTTCAAGCTATGGCCAGGAAAATGATGTAATAACATATGCATCATGTTATTTCTTGTCAAGACCTGAATATGCAAATCTGAACCTCTCTATGTATTCTACACCAGTCCAGGATCATGATAGCTCACATAGTGGAAACATAGATAAAATATCGACCACAATCATAATTAACTAAGAAAGACGCAAGTACTATTACTTATCAGAGTTGCGACCTTATGGTTGAGCTAACAAATAATAGCCTGAAGGGCTTAGCAAAATCTAGCAGCAGAAAATAAAGATAAGCGTAGTAGCCATTCAATATGCCACAGGCAATCAATTGAGAAGCGAAGTCCTATTCTGAGAAATAATAGAAGAATCCTCTTTCAAGTACCTCTGACTAAGATGGTTCTTCTTCAGCAACTAAGCAACAATGTATATAGCCGTAAGTACATAGAGTACTCAGCAAGTCATTTGTAATAAGATGTAATATAATTATGCAAGGCTTATCAAAGGAAGGCTGAATGGTTATTTTGCAAAAATCAATAATTTAGAGTAAATACAATAAGTAGATTCAAATGCACAATTTAAAAATGATTAGTTAGTAATTAATTCAAAGGAAATAAATAACCACAAGTGAACATACCATTTACTTCCATCGAAACTCGGTCTTTACCCCTCATGTGAAATCACCGAGCATCGTCCATAACCAGGGAGATGGCTATTTGAATAATTTTACACTATATAGAGGTTGCACAAATTTATCCACATGATATGACCATCTTGTGTTATCAATGGTATAGCATGCTTCCTTAGGTATACTGACCAAGAAGATCACAACAAGGCCTTTACAATACTCAATCTTAAACTGATATCACTCGCTAAGATTTCGCTGCCGAGTAGGCTTACCATCTAGTTAAAAAACCCCTCATGCGCCATGTGGAAAATTACCCATAAATGAATTAACCATCCACATCAACGACTGAATTTCACTATGGATTTTGATAACTCAAGAAGTTTTGATTTGGTTGTGATCCAACGAGAAAAAAGAAAGGTATAACAAGCCATGAGAAAAATGGAGTAAAGTAACAATACGTTTTATTGGCAGAACGTGTATGAATGACGAAATCAAGGTTGAAACATAACAAATTAATTGGCTAGGTCCGTCCCATACAAACATGTGGTTGTACGATAAGACTCAGATAAATACCGCACAAAGTTAAGTCCTTAGACATTACTCAGGTGAGGCCTCCGCATCCCAAAGTGCTGACCACACTTCCCTCTTTACTACACGATCACTCGCCTAACTAAAAACCATTTTGTATAACAACACTAATGACACACCGATGGCATGGTACATAAATTTTATAACTATGCCTGACCACCACGATTCAATATCTTGTTAAGTCAAAATTAATTAATTAATCAGCATATGATGATGAGCCCAACATGACAATAAGTATGGCTAATTATACTAAATGTATAACCCAAGTGAATAATAGTATTATATCAGTAGATAATTACTCATTTAGTCAAGTTGGTTAATAACTACCAAGTCCAAAGGTTTATAATAATTTAGCAATGCATGATAATTTAAAATAAAATAATAAATAATAGATTTGAAACAACATGTTCAATATGATCAAATGTCACAACTTGCCTTAGATTTGCTCAGTTACCAACTCTTAAACTTCAAGTCTTGCTTCTACTCTTTCAAAGACGTTATCCAATGAGCAAGAAATTGAACAAAATACAAATAAATTTAAATGAAATCTAAAAATAATAAAACTAGAACCAAAAGACAGATCTTAATTTTAGATGAATTTAGGAAGAAGAATCGGGTTAATCGAAGTTCGGACGGAGAAGAACGGCTGTCAGAAGTTTTAAATATGAGAAAAAGGAAAAATGTTACTATTTGGTGTTTTGGAATTATTTTTCTAAAGGAAAATTGGATTTATAAAATCAGCAAGGCTTTTGGATTTTTGGTCGAATTGTTCTTCTAAAGAAAATTGGCCAAGTCCATGGATCAAGGCTTGAGTCTACGGTAGGCTTGGTCTAAGGCACAGTGGCTAACAAATAGGGAGGCATGGCTCACAGTGGATGAAGACTATGGAAGCTTCTAGGTGCTGATGTGGCTTAGGTTGATGCCATGGCTGATGCATGATTAAGGGCAGACTGAGGTGACGCTTTGGGGACTAAAGAGATGACACGCTGGGCAAGGCGAGGCAAGAGACGAACGGCGAGGCACGGATGGCGGAGGAAGGGTAGTGCTCGGTGGAGAGGCTCATCAGTAGGAAGGGTCGATGGTGCTGCTCACTGGTGAAAAAGATGAACCGGTGTGGAAGACGAAGAAGACGATGGTGATGAAGACGATGATAGTGGCGAGAAATCGAAATAGCAACAAGATGAACTTGTGAGGAAGATGAATAGTGCATGGCACTATTCATCTAACATGTGGGCCCCACATGTCAATGGCTGCAAATGGCAATGCGCAGATGTGTGACACGTGGCGAAGATCGGCTAGGGCAAGGCAGGATGGCGAGTTGGGCTGGGCCGAGCGGACGGGCCGGGCCAAGGCGCTAGTGAAGAGATGGGTTGAGGCATGAAAATTGGGCCAGGCCGAAGGGAAACTAGGCCAAGAGGAATAGGAGATTTTGTCCCAAGAGGATTTAGGAATTTCTAGTATTGTCCAATTTTCAAAAAAGGAAAGGAATTTAAGCTCTAGAAAATAGCAAATAAATTCAAAAAAACCAAGAGAATACAAAAAAATTCTTAACAGCACAAGGAACCCAAATAAAATAGGTTTTGATATAATTAACATTTATTTTGTTCACATTAAATCTTTTTAATTTTAGAAAATTCAAATTAGGATGTTACATTTCTGGGATGACGCGATGTTCATGCCACTTTCTAAATAGTTCGAGGTCTTTCACCTGGGCACTCATCACAATATGTTCATTATCATGTTTAATAAATGTGCAGTACAATTCAGAGGAGATAGTAGGGAGTTTCTCTACATTTTTCTTTTGATGCCCTTCTTTCTTTGTAATGAGAATGTACTCAGAACCATTCTCTTCCTTTGTTTCGACATTAAAACTATTGTTTTGAATATCCTTGAAACTTTAGAATTCTAGTTGAGTTAGGGAATAATAAAGCATTCTTAATGATTATTTTAGTTCCCATTGATAATACTAATGTGGATCTTCCAGATCCTACAAAATTACCACAGTTGTTAGCTATATTTATAATATTGCTAGTCTTAGAACTAAATGCCTGAAAATACTTCATATCTTGTAGGATTGAATTCATGGTAAAACTGCCCCTAAGACAAAGTTCATGTTCTCCCTCCATTGGATTGTACGATTCTATAAGCAAAAGACAATTTGCATGAATTAAAAACATTGCAAATGCATGAACGCAAAATAAAACATGTACACAAACTGGAAACTTAATTTATATCATGAAAACATTACAAGGAATAACCTTAATCCCTAAATAGTAATATTGTTGACTAATTCAAGACCGATAGAATTTAGGTGTTCAATTTAGCAACACCATACTAAACACACTATGTATTGACTCCTAAATTTAGGGGATATATACCTTTAATCTTCACTTGGATGAACAATCTTATCTTCATGAAGATAAACTTTTTGGAAATATCTTATTGCTGCCATCTTCCATAGGAACCTGATCAGGTGAAACCCTAGTGTTTCTCCTCTTCCTGTGGTTGTTCCTCTTGCGACCCTTGCGTCCATTTGACCAACTTGTTGGCATGATGGAGAATTTCATATTATTTAGTGCACTAAGGTGTAGGTCCTTTGCCCTTTCCATCTCAAGAAGAGATCCAAGCAAGACACAATACTTCTTGATTTGTCTCTCCCTTAGGATACTAGCCACGGGGTAGTTTTTTGCAAGTAGAGCTGAAATAGCCTGTTCAACCATATCTTCCTTTGTTATGTTCATGCCCAACATTCTAAGAACTTTGGCATTGGTCACATGATCCAAGCTGAATGATTCTATGAAGGCAAAGTCTTGCATCCTCAAACTCATCCATGTATCGAATGCATATGTCCGGAGATGATCTCCCTATATTGCTTCAAAGTGTTCCTTTAGACAATCCTAGAGTTCGCTGGGTTCTCAAATAGCAATGAGCTCTACACACAGTTCCATATACAAATGGTTCCTCAAATAGATTAGAATTTTATTGCAAAAAAAGAGAGTAGAACACACTTCTTGGTTGTAACAGATGCATACCCTTCTTTGGACAGGGTTGATTGCAAATCCCGAGCTTCAAGATGGTCGTTAGCTTCCATCTCCCAAAACAAAATAATTGGAACAATCATACTTTAGCTCTCTGAATTCCCTAGCAGGTATGACCTTGTTCATACCATCCATATCACCTACAACACTGTACAACAATATGCACATAATTACCATAAGCTAATAAATAGGTACAACATGTACTACATAAGTCAAACATGTGCTACAGTGATAAAACGAATTTTCAATAATATGCATAATTTTCTATCAATTTCTTAGGTATAGAAAACATTCTTTGTACTCAACAATCAATATAAAACAATTTTTGGCATTTAAATAAAGCATAAAACACTAAATTATATAAACTAGAAAATATCTGAGGCCTATATTGCAAAATTCCACTGATTGGAAGACCACCTACTTTGTTCTGAAAAGTTCCAGGTCTCTTTTGCAAGAATTCCGTCTAGAAGGATCCCTTTTTAACAAACCTAGGACCTATGCATAATTTGCTAAAACCCTGAGGGCTTTTCTCCAAATTTGCCATGAACGGATCAGATCCCACCTGATTCGGACTATTATTAGCCCAAATTTGGCCCACTACCGAATGCATGCGGCCAACGACTAAGCCCAACTTAGTATGGCCCCAATCCCGATCAGAGGCAAAGCGCAAGGGGGAGGCCTCTGTGGTGGGTGCAATGACAATGATGAGAAACGACAGTGACAGTGACCCGTGTGGCCTCTTCCTCCTCTCCCATCGGCAAGAGGTGGCACGCACGGTAGCCCTCCCCCTTACCTATGCCTAGGGTGAAGGTGGAGGCGGTGGCACACGTCCGCTTGGCTCTTGGCCGGTGCGACAGCTGTGCTCCTCGGTGACCCTGTCCCTTCCCTCTCACACATCATAGGGAGGCGGCAGTGGTTATCATTGGTGACCCTGTTCCCCTCCCCCACTCTCTGGCCTAGCGAGGTGGCGACGGTGGTAGCATCAACGGCCCTATCCTTCCCCTTGCTCGGCGGCATAGGGAGGCGATGGTGGATGCCCTTGGCCTTGGCCCACAGCGGAGGGGGCTCACCGGCCATGCCCTTCCCATGAAGGCAGAAGGTGGTGATGGTGGGAGCTTGGACAATGATGGTCACGGTGCGAAGATGTCGAGGTCCTCGTGGGCATGACATTGACGCAAAGGCGACAATGACCTAGTACACCAGCTCAGAGGCGATGACTACAGGGTGCCCTTGGGGCATGGTGCATTTGGAGGTGTGTGGCATCCCAGTGGCAAGGTAGGTGGCGTGCATGCGGAGGCATGCACCCACTTTGATCTATTACAGTGCGGCAATGCGCACATGAAGGTGTGTGGCGATCAGTCCGACGATGTTACGGCTGTGGCACGCACAAGGAAATGTGCAATCGATAGCCCATTTGTGGTGGTGCTGGTGGCGCGTACATAGAGGCATGGGCGGACCCAGGGCCCGGCGACCCTGGGCCCCTGCCCGGGCTCATCTCCAGCACCTAAACAACACCTCAGTGTTTCCTTGGTCATGTATCTTTGAACACGAGAAGTAATGCTTATTTGATGTAATTGTTCTTACGGTTGATAATCACATAAGTTTGCTTTGGACATAAAATACAAGAAGGTTTTTCTATCATACTTGTGTGTACATTTGAATTGTGAATGCTCTAAAATTATCGAATTTTTTTAACTAAGCACCTCATTAAGCCACTAAGCTAATGACTACTCCAGTAATGTTGAGCCAAAACCCAAGTAATTTTCTCAGGGAAACTTGGTTACTTTGACGCTATTAATTGTACCATGTATCATTGATTTCTAAACCATAATAGAGTTTTATTGCCTTTATTGTTTATTTATATAATTTATTTCCAGTTTGTTAGCTTTTCCTGTTTCGACTTTGAGTCATGCTAGTATGCTACCATCCATACCGACTCCCACCTGCTTAGTTTACAGCTAACATTTCGAACTGTAGATTGCTTTTGTAGTATTCTAAACTTGTGTTTTATTGTTACTCCCGTGGTCTTTTAAATGACATTGAAACGAAGAGGTAGTATTCTCCAAGCTGCTGCCGTGAATTACAGGAGCACGGAGACATAACGTAGTAGCGCTAGTAAATGCGCGATGACGGAAGCGAGGCGCCGCTCGGCGGCGGCGGAGCTCCCAATCTCCAAAGGCCCAGACTCTGTTCTTCGCCCAGGCTCGTCAAATTCTCTGGGTCCGCCACTGCATAGAGGCGTATGCTTGTCGGCTAGGTTGGCATGGTGATGCATGCTAAAGTGTGTGCCGGTCCGGCCTTGGTACGATGGAGTGCGCAATGAAGGCGTGCACCCAGTTTGACCAGTGGGAGATGTGAATGTGATGCATGATAGTAGAAACTAAAAACAAATCTATGAAAAAATAAAACATCACTACATAATAGAATTGAAAATTAGATCAATGCAATGTAACAAAAAGCCTTATCTTTAGAACTTTAGAAAGACTTAACGTGTTGAATGATCAAGGTCGCATCACCGATGATCAAACTCACAAAGCAAGAATTAAAAGTAGATAAGAACACAAAGATGTAGTCCCATACTTCTCTCTTTATTTATCTTTCTAATCATAGACTTGTATATATAATGAAAGCCCCCTACGTCGCTTTATATAGGCAAAGCAGTTTCCCCCTCATGATTAGATAAACACATAGGACTAAACTAGCTGATAGGTCTTGTGGGCTGACAGGCTCCCAATGGGGGTTTAGTTTAGGTAAAATGTTCGCACATAATCGAGCCTTAGACAACCTATATGCAACAGTTGGAACCTACTTCTCACTTTTGCCACTATTTTTTCTCGCCTCTCATTTATGTAATCCAATTAGTTAGTGCTCCGTTCAATTTTGCCATTTTTGCGGCACTCCATGCAGTCAATGTGCTTTGACTAGACCAGACATGTCAGATTCCTTTGAAAAAGATGACAATACCCATGGTTCTCTTTTCCCTCGCCCACTCCCCCCTCTCAGGCACACCAGTGTGCCCTTCTGTTCACTTGCTGCCGCCGTGAAATGCTACCGCACTTCAACAGGAGCAAGAGCAGCTGCCACTCTTGCTCCTCTCCACTTACAGCAACGGGGACGGCGAGATTCGATAGCGGTGGCACCAGAATTCGAGAAGAAGGATGGGGACATAGCGGATACGATAGGGGACGATGAGATCTGGCGGTGCGGTGGATCCAACAATGGGGAAGGTGAGATTTGGCATCACCGAGGCCTGAGACGGGGACGACGAATTGGGCGGCAGCGGCATACCCAGGGATCTTCTTCGCCTCCGGCTCCTCGATCTGGTCGACATCATTGCAGCCATGCACCTCATCCTGACCATCGGGTGTGGCTTCCATTGTTTTGTCCCGATTCAACCATGATGGGAACGCTGCCACCTGTTGCTTAGCCTCGCCTAGGAACACACCATGCATGCGCCACCCCCACCGTACCACCTGCTGCTCTGCGCCATTCTGTGCCGCTATCGTCGACTGCCTCGTCAGGGATGACAACATTGAGAGGAGAGAGAGCAAAGAAAGATTGAGAGGAGAGAGGACAAAGAAAGATGGAGAGAAGAGAATTGTTGGTGTGGTTAGTAAGAGTATTTTGGTCCTCTCACGCTGCCGTAATGGACGGAATTGACCGAAACCGACCGAAGTGGCATCTCTGAACAGGACACTAGCGTATGATGACACAGGTGAGGCTACAAAAATTAGTGGCAAAAGTGAGAAGGATGCCAACTAATGGATAAATAAAATTTTTGCTTGTTTGTTTGTGTAAGGGAGCACGTACAACCACGACTATATGTACATATGCGTGTCTAATATATATTTTTTTCTCTAAACACACGTGTCTATCATAAGAAATTGAACTCGGGTAGGTGAGAATCCTTGCTCCCACCACCCAGGTCATTGGCTATCTTTAGTTGTATTCATTTCTTAAGTGGATCTTCTCACGCATTTTTTTTTATATAAAGGAAGAGTGTATATTTAAACATAAGAAAATACTCCTTCCATTTTACAATATTTATCTGGTTAGCATAAAAAGGAAGTACAAAATTTAAGTAATATTTAATGGAATTGAACTATGTTTGTCTTTATTTGATAAAGTAGCACTATGTCTATCTAATAGGAGTAAACATAGTATAATTTTATTTAATATTACTTAAATTTTGTGTATGCATACCGGACAAAAATCGCGAAAGAAAGGTAGTAAAAAAATAAAAATAAAAAGGCTGTTAAAAAAACAAAACAATAAAAGGCCAGTAACCCAGTGGGGTATTTGGGCAGATCCAGAAAGGCCTAGAAATGGCGGAGCTCATCCAACTCACGAGGCGCCTTAGGAAAAAGTAGCAACCAAGCCGGGCCTTTCTGCCTCTTCCTTGCTGCTCGCACAATGGATTCTTTACCTTCGTTGAAGCTCACAAGGGAGGGGCGGCAGAGGCGAGGCGACGAGAGAGGGAGAGTCGACGAGAGCGGCGGCCTCGCTTCACCAATCGGAGCCCCTTGCCATGGATCCCATCATGAAGCTCCTCGAGGACGACGAGGTGCCCGACCCGACTCGAACCTCCCTCCACCTCTCTTGCCATTTTCGTCGAGTTCTTGGGTAAGGGAAGGATTGAAATGGCCTTTTCTTGTTCTTGGGATTGCGCAGGACGAGAGTATGACTGTTGGAACTGAACCAATCAGCTCTGATAATCGTGAGAACGCACACATTGCTCTCACGCACATGAGTAGGGGGGCAAATAAACATATTGCTCTCTCATGCGATGACGCGCGCTCATTGCTCCCACGCACACGAGTAGTGGGGCAAATAAACATATTGCTCTCTCATGCGATGACACACGCTCATGAGTAAAGTGGGCAAATAAATATAGAGACTTTCTTTTCGGCTCGACGTCACTCGCAACTCTTCCACATGTTTAGCATATTACATAACTTAAATAAACCTTATACACACACGATCTCTCCATACACTCACTAACTCCATTAATTTAACCCTATTCTCATGCCTCTTTAAATCTCTCCACGATCTGTAGCCTCTCACAACTACTTACGACCACATTAGGTACATAGTCTTACGACCACATATACAGAATATCGATCACACACCACACATACAACTACGACTAGGACCGCTTCTCACAGCACTTTAACTTCTGACTTCCCTCGGCGCATGGATGCTCCAACAAGGGGCGGAATCACACCTCGGGCAAGGTAGGCTTCAGCCTGGGGTATGGAAAAATATCTAGTGTACAGCCCGTGTAAATTCAGTCCAGTCTGGGTAACATTTTTATGATCTAGTCCAGATATTCTAGATCATTCCACCACTAAGTCCAGGGCGTAACCAAATCCTGACTCTACCACTAGCTCCAACTACACTCGGCTATGTCCGACTTCTGCGCGAGTACTCGACTACCATGAGTACTCGAGCACACACTGCTAAACTATTTACATGTAAAGATTATAACTAACAATTTCCCCCCTAATCTTGACATGAATACTCACCGATACGGATTACCCGCTTCTTGTCGCACGCAGTAGCCTCTTCTTCTTGCCACACTAAGCAGCATCTTGTTGCACGCAGCAGCCCTCTCTTCTTGCCACACGCAGCGGCCTCAATTCTCTTCTTGCCACACGCAGCGGCCTTCTCTTCTTGCCACACGTAGCGGCCAGGGGCGGAGGGCCCGATAGGGCAAGGTATGGCATGGGCCATACCTCAAATTTTTGCAATAGACCCCCATATACTCCTCTATCCAAGCCCAATAATGTAAACCCTAGAAACAATGCCCTGTCTGCTGTGCTCCTGCTCCTGAGATGCTAAGAAAGTGAGCGGCGGTGGGGCAGCGCGGCGGGCCGGCGGCGGTGGGGAGCAGCGCTCCGGCGGGCGGGCGGGAGGCGACCGGGCGGGCGGGAGGCGGCCGTCGGGCGGGCCGCGGGCGGGAGGCGGGCGGAAATCGCGAGGTCGCGAGGAGGAGGAGCCGAGGAGCGGGAGGCGGCCGTCGGGCGGGCGGGAGGCGACCGGGAGGCGGCTGGCGGGCGGGCGGGAGGCGTGCCGCGGGCCGAACTCGCGAGGTCGCGAGGAGGAGGAGCCGAGGAGGCGCTCGGCTGTCTGGGAGCCGGTGGGGATCTGGGGACTGGGGGCAGCACTGCAGCAGCCGGCTGAATTTACTTTTATTTGAGATTTTGAGGCTTGAGCAATGGATAAAAGGGGAAAGGAAAAATCACAGAGAGGTGAGGCATATATTAGGAGTGTCATTGATTTTTGATAATTGATATGTAGTTTACATTTGCCAATTTACATTTTGCAAATTTATAGGTCAATTTATTTGTCTATTTGCTTTTATGTGTTTAGATTTGAAGAGCTATTTTAATCGGGGTTCAAGTGCCACAAACCCAAGCACTCGTGAAAGTGGAAATGTTGAAGTGGAGGTGGGAGAGTCTGTTGGTGCTGGGCAAGTGGAAGAGCGACAAGAACAACTTCAATTAGGCTCTGTACAAGTGGAAGAGGTAATTGAAGAAGAGACGGTGCAAGGTGATCTTATAACTAAATTCAACCCAGATTATATTGTTTTTGATCCGGGGCTTCGTATTCCAATTGATAGATTTGCTCCTAGTATTATAGCTTGAATGGTATTGCTTTCGATCCGCCCCACCTCATTTTTTTTTCGTCCTCCGCCACTGGTAGCGGCTTCATCTTCCTACACACAGTGAACCAATCAGCTCCAATAATCTACTCGCAGGAGAGATTGCACACATTGCTCTCTCATGGGACGACACACGCACACGAGTAGGGAAGGCAAATAAACACATGAGAGACTTTTTCTTTACGGTGACACACACCCTTTTCTTCTTTCTTTTCTATTCACTCGCAACTCCTCCACATGCTTAATAGTTTACATGGCTTAAATAAGGCTCATGCACACACATGACCTTCACGCACCCACCAACTCCACTAACCTAGTCATATTATCATGCCTCCTGGAATCTCTCCACGATTCGCATGACTTAGGCCTCTCACAACTACTTACGACCATGTTAGGTATATAGTCTTACGACCATACACACAGACTGTCGACTACACAGTCTTACAACCACACACAACTACGGCTAAGACCGTTTCTCACGGCGCTTCAACTTCCGATTTCTCTCGGCACATGGATGCTCTAACTACACTCGGCTATGTCTGACTTCCGCGTGAGTACTCGACTACCACGAGTACTCGAACATATACTGATATAAACTATTTACATGTAAAGATTTTAACCAACATGCACTCAGGGGCCTATGTTGAGGCCTTCACGGCGGCACTGAACCGCGAGGTGGAGGGCAGCACCGCCGCATCCTCCTCCCAGCCTCTGGATCACGCCGTCAGTGAGTACCCCCGGCACGCGCGAAGCCCAATTAATCCTCAAATTCGGGGTGCTCCAACTTTTTGCAAGAAAATGTGGTTAGAGGAATCAAGAAACGGTGGTGCATGGGTTAGCAAATGCGGTTCTTGGATTAGGGTGAACAAAGAAATCAAGAAACGTTTCTTTGCATGATAACAGAATTCAGCTCCTAAGTTGTAAAAAACCGGTTTGCAATTTAGGTTTAGAGTGCGTGCTTCAAATAAATGAGCCTATCTACGAATTTTTCTTTGGGAGTTGTTTCTATACTTTTCTCAACAGTGATTTTCATACTTTTTAAAACATAATGAATGGTAGATAGATATTATTTACCTCTTTATTTACTTTGAGATTAGTGCTATTCTTGTTAGAGAGGAAAATATAGATGCACTGCTCATTTTTCTTATTACGTATCGACTCCTGGCTCCTCTGAGGGTATGGCAGGAGGAAACGAATTTTGTTGAGATTGAGATTAGGGTTTGAAGCTTATGTCTTCATTTAAGGGAAGCAAAATAGTAGGAACAAAAAATATTGAAATGCTGAAGGTATGGACAGTCTGTTAGCAAAATAAAGCTATTTTGCTTATTGCTCCTTGACTGCATGAAAATAACATAGAAGCAAGACATTTGGCTTAAAGAGTGTGGTTATTGAATTTGAGATATTATGTAGGTTCTTGAAATTGGTCCTTGGTTTATGTGAAATGGAACAAGAGCCCACATATCCATGACCATTTGGTTTGCAGTTAATTTTTCATACAAAAATGGTTCTCTTAGCGCATGAAAAGAATCAAGCATTGTGCAGTGCAAATAACTACTATGTTGTTCAATTGGAATTTCCCTTTTGTAGGCCCGTAAAGTAGGCCTGGATTGAGAGAACTTTATCCAATGAGCATAAGGATACTGAATACAAATATACCATTCAATTTTTTCAGCAATAAGTTTCTTGAATTTTTTTGTCCTTTCGCTATGGATAATTTGAACAAGAGTGGATGACACTTACACTTGTGTAGGATCGATTCACATTAAGATAGGCAATCAGAGGGGGGGTGAATGATTGCGGAAGCTAAAAATAAATTTTAGGACTCTCCCCTAAACACAAAACCTATTTAAGCCTCGTTTAAAAATTCTGGACAGAATAATGTACTCTCACTAAAACTGATCCCGATAAAAAACCGTAACTCCGATTAAGCTTAAATTTTGACAGAATAAACTAGACAAAATTATTAAACTAATCCAACTGGAATTACGTCAAACGGAGGTCTAGAACTCGAGATATAAAATAAACAAGATCGCTGAAGCAGATAGTGACGAGAATTGATTAAGCCCTAATTAAGCGAATAAACAAAATCCGTAAGTATAAAAAACAAAACTCAATTAACCTTACCTAATTGCATGCACTAATCATATTTTCCTCTCTCTTCAAAAACTCAAATCATGTTTGCATGTACCGAGAGCAACAAAAAGGAGTTAGCACATGCAATCTTTAAAAGAACTTTTCAATAACTAACAGCCATCATGCAACACGTCAAAACCGTAAAACAAATACTGGATTAGTAATTACCTCCTGATGTAATTAGCTAGTAGATCTTCCTAGTTTCGTCACGTATGCATGCGCCGTCTCGTTTTCTTCTGCCGCAGACCAAGCCGCCTCTTGATCTTTCAATCTTCCGCGCCGCCTTGCTCTGTTCACTCTGCGTCTTCTTAGCGCTGGTTGTGCAGCCCCCTGTGTGTTTCTTTCCGAAGATCACCAAGGGCCTGTTTGGTTGCCTGCATCCGGTTGAACCAGGCTGGCCGGATGCAGGGTCTCCTTGTTTGGTTGCCTGGTCGCTGGGTTCAGCCTGGCTCTGCTCATGCAAGATTCCCCCCGCAGTCAGGCTCTGGAGAAACGTGGGAATCGGGCGTTTCTGGGGAGCCAGGCTCGCGGGATGCAGGTGATTAGTCAGTTGATGATGTTATTAGTATATATTAGTAAATATCAAGTATTATTAACGTGTTTTGAAGAAGTTTAAGATATAATAAGATACGAACATCTCATATAACATATCTTCATAATCATAATCTTATATTATTTTTATCTCATGCAACATATCTTCGTACAGGCAACCAAACAATATCTCTTCTCAGCCAGACTCTACTCGTACGTGAACCAAACACGACAGCGTTGCATGCGCTCAACCTGTCCCACGAGAGCCTGGCTCTCAGATACAAGCCAGGCTCTACTCGTACGTGAACCAAACAGGCCCCAAGCGAATCAATTTGCCGCACACTCTGTTTTCTTCAAAAAGCCCTAGCTTTGTTCGTACACGATCGCCGCAATGCCGTTTCTTTTTCTTTAGAAAATCAGCACAGCGCCCGCACAAAAAGAATGAACACCAACCGGCCGCAAGGAAGACGCTCACGCTTTTGTTTTTCAAAAACGACGGCCGAACTCTCAAAAAACCGCCGCACAGCCTATCTCATTAATCTCTCTTCCGTTACAAATCACGGCGTATAAACAGCCGCCGCTCTCTCTCTATTTATCTAGTCGCCTTTCAATCTTTAACCTACTCCAATACAAACTTTCAGTCCTAATACAACTCATCCTGGGCCTTTTCGCCTCAACCAGGCTTTTTGGCCCTCTACTTTTCAAGGGACCCAAAACCCTTCATAACATGGGTTTTTTAAATTCTTTTTATGCTTCCGATTTTTCCAGCCTTCCACGTGTCGAAGCCTCCAGGACCGCACCTCCTGTATCTTCTCCGCGCATCATCTCCATGCACATTGTTCTCTAGCCTGAACATCCCACGTGACATCCTTGACCAATAGGACCTCAGTTCCTCTCTGAACTTAGTCCCGAAACCTCAGTTCCACCCGAACCTAGTTTCAGTCCCATCATCGACCATGTTCCGCCTCAAGCAACACCTGCACATGAATAAACAAACAACCGCATACGAGCACAAGTCCACGACTTGACTCAAGTCAATCCGCACAATACCTCACACGAGCGTATCATGCAACCTATCATATCACCATGCTATCACAAGCATATAAAGAAGCAACACACCATAAATAATACAGTAATACCATAACCAACGTTGTCAATTATTCATCATCTAAAATAACCTAGACCAGGCCACATGGTCTAACAACTTGCATTCTAGAAGCAATGAAGTTTCCAAACAAATATTCCTTACACTTGAAAATATGTTCCGACTTATTTCAGGAATTATTATATGGCGGTCTTTTTTTAGAAGTATTTGTGTTGTCCTTTTGCCATGGAGAATTTGAACGAGAGTGGATGACATTTACACTGGTATTCTAGAAGCAATGAAGTTTTCAAACAAATATTCTTAAACTTGAAAATAATTTCCGACATAATTCAGAAATTATTATATGGTGGTTTTTAGGAGTATTTGCATTGCCCTTTTTCTATGGAGTATTTGAACTAGAGTGAATGAAGTTTGCACTAAATTGGTAACATTTACAGCATGTAAGCAGAAGCATATATGCCCATAGTAGAGTGGAATGCATGTCTTTTCATCCTATGTTTTCTTCTGTGGTGATTAACGCTGCACTTTAATTTTCTATTCCACACTCAACTAAGAAATAGAACTTCATGAGAAAGCATCACTATTTTATGAGGATAGCACTTTTATGAGGATAGCATTTAGATCTGGTTTCAAAGGTTGTATACTTTCATCTTCAATTTTACGAATATTTCTGTTTTAGGGAACTTTGGTAAGCTCATGCTTAGTTGTTTGTGACAGATCTAGCTCTCCTACTGGCTTCCAATCTACGTTGCGCTGATACTTCACAAAAGTCATGTACCCGTAGCGGATACTGTACAGGATACAAATATGGCCCTAATACACGCCGATACGTATCCTGCACGTATCCTGTATTAATGATTATTCAAAAAAGAAAATAATTCCCAATACAATTAACCTAATAACCCCATCCCTTCACAGACGCCCGCCAGATCCACATCCATTCCAACGCCCACCGCCTCCACGCCTCTAACAGCGCCTTGGCTCGCCGCTTCCATGCCACCTCAGCCCGCCCGTTGCCTCCATGCCACCTCAGCCCGCCCGCTGCCTCCACGCCCGCCACCTCAACAGCCATCACCACCCACCGTTACCTCCATGCATGTCGCCTCCACACCCGCTGCCTCCACCTGTCGCCTCCACTCGTCACTTCAGCCCATCACCTCCACACCTACCGCCTTCGCCTGTCTCTTCCGCCCGTCGCATCGGCCGTTGCCTCGGCTCGTTTCCTCTGCCCATCGCATTGGCCGTCGCCTCGTCCCGTCTCCTCCGCCCATCGCCTCTGTCCGTCGCCTCCGCCCATCGCCTCCTTCCGTCGCCTCCATCCATCGCCTTGGCCATCGCCTCCGACCGTCGCCTCGGCCCGTCTCCTCGGTCTGTCGCCTCCGTCACCTCCGCCCGCTGGCCTCGGTCTGTTGCCTCAACACCCGCCGGCCGCCGCCTCTACCCGTCGCGTATGCCCAGCGCCTCAACACCCACCGACCGCCGCCTTCGCCCGTCGCCTCTGCCCAGCGCCTCAGTCGTCGCCTCTGCCCATGGGCTGTGCAGTATGTAACTTCCTGTTGTTAGTAACTTAGCATATATTGGCTATCACAGTGTGTTCGTTAGCTTGCTTATTTGCTATTTTTTGTCCTGCTGTTCAGATCAAATCATGGCATTTGGTGGTGGTGGATTTGGAGGCTCGAGTGCATCGTGTAGCACTGGTACTAGTGTGTGTCCTGCCCCATCCAGTGGAGCCGCCTCGGCTAGGAGCATCCTAAATGTTGCTCGTGTGGTACCTCCAACTGACAATGAAAAGAAGCCGCTTTGGAGATATGTTGAGTTGCTACAGAAGACTGGGAATGGTGCAGGAGGGAATGCATGGTCTAAATGTAGGCTCTGTGATTATATTATTCATAGGAGCTACTCAAGAGTTAAAGCACATCTCTTGAAGATAGGAAATTATGATGCCCATTATTCAATGAGTTTTGACGCTGTAACTTGTAACCTTTTTGCCAGGAAGAAGAGGAGCAACTTTTATCTTCTCCAAAGGAAGAGAGTCGAGTTTCAGAAGCTGCTAGGAAAGTTGTACAACTGGAGGAAGAAAGGCTCATTCTACAAAAGGGACCTCTGACAAAGAAATTAGCAGATATCAGTTAATACCTTCATCATGCGAGTATAGTTAACTTGGTATGGAAACTGTATGCTTTTATTCTCTAATGCTGGTGTTTTGGCAGTGAGGAAATGCACTTTGGGGAACATAGGCGGTGACGTGGAGCATTGTCTATTGATGGTGAGAGATTATCTAGCAAGGCCCTTTCTAGATATGGCTTATGCCAAATCTAACTTAGGCTTTCTCCAGTGCGTTGAGGAGTGGTTACGAGGATTCATAAGCAATATAATAAGGCTTTCGAAACAGGTGTGATATCTTAGTTTCATTGACCTCTCCCACATAAAACTTAATCTATTTGGAATACTAATTATTCTGGTTGCTCTCACTGGTGATGTGGTTGGCTTTGGCTTCCACACAGGCAATGTGTGTGCATCTGCACAATCGCTACGAGCCATCTGATGATTTCTTGTACCTTGTTGTGCATCAAGAGTAGTCATTGCAGCAGATGCCACTGTGGACGAGTTTTATGTCCAGCTGTCTACGGTGTAGCATCAGAATGACTCTTTGGGACCAGATACTTACCACACTTGTCAGTGCTATCAGCGTCAGCAGTCTCACCTGGAGCTTCACCGCATCTATGACTTCTTGACACAACTCCGGATTGAGTATGAGCAGACTCATAGTTGTTGGCTTGCCACCTTCATGTGACTCTGTTTGAGGCTATTGCATCTGTTCGTATTGAGGAGATTCGCATTTGTAGTGCGGGTCTGTGGTCGTCACCATCAATTCCTTTGGTTTTAGTAGCTCCTCTAGCTTGTACACCGGCTACACCTCCAATTACTCCTTCACCAGTGATGCCTCTACTAGTAACAGCTGCTGTTGGTAGGGGCTCTACTGTACCTATTGCAATAAGAATGGCTATGTGGAGCAGTTCTTCTATAGAAAGAATAAGGATTTATGTTGAGGTGGCCGTCCTCTGAAGGGCGTTGGAGATTCCTCCTCTCAGAGGAGTTTTGCTGCTTTTGACACTCAAGAGATTCTGACACTGCTGCGTTGTAAGGTTGCTTCTCACCTGCCCAGTTTTGTTGGTTCTGCTGCATAATCTTCCAATGAGAGATCACTTTCTACTTCTCCTTCCTCAGATGTATCACCTTGAATTCTCAACTCTGGTGTTTCTTTTCATATGACATATGATTCCACCAGTCTCACTTCTATTAATCCTCTAGCTACTTCTATTACTATTCAGACAGTAGATGATATCTCTCTTTCTATCACAGGACGAGGCACTTTTCAATTCCTCTTTTCATGTTCCTGTTGTTTTTCATGTTCCAAAACTAACCATGCAGCTTATATCTGCTGGTTAGCTCACTAATCACAGTTGTCGTGTTATTTTCAATTCTGATTCCTATTGTGTTCAAGATTGTTACACGGGAACTTTGGTTGGTACTGGCCCTCGCCGCCATGACTCACAGCGTCTCTGGGAGCTTGACTACCTTCAACTTCCTTCGCTGCTCCTGTTGGTCTTGCTGTCTCCACCATTGCCTCCACATCTGTTACATTCTCCATCACGTCTTTTGCTCAGTGGCGTCATCGTTTAGGTCATCTTTGTGGGTCGCATTTGTCTTCATTAGTTCGTCGTGGTCTTTTAGGGTCTGTGTCTGGTGATAATTCTCTCAATTGTCAGGGGTGTAAGCTTGGCAAACAACTTCAACTCCCCTATCCTTCCAGTGAGTCTGTCACAACGTTCTTTTGATCTTGTTCATTTTGATCTGTGGGTTCTGGCTCCTTTTGTTTTGAAAGGAGGTCATCGTATTGTATAATTTTTATTGATGATTTTTCTTGGCACACATGGATATACTTTAACTCATCTCATAGTGAGGTTCTATCCATCTACAAGAATTTTGTCACCATGGTACATACTCAGTTTTACTCTCCTATTCGTGTTTTTCGTGCTAATTCTGCTGAGGAGTACTTGTCAGGAGTCTTTTGTGGTTTTCTTGCTGAGCAGGGCATCGTCTCAGTTTTCTTGTCCTGGTGCTCATTCTTAGAATGGTGTGGTTGAACGAAAGCATCACCATCTTCTTGAGACAGGGTTATGCTTGCTTCTGCTGTCCCACCACAGTTTTGGGCTAAGACTGTTTCTACTACCACTTTCCTGATTAATATTCAACCTTCTGCACTTCAGGGTGGGATCCCAATTGAGCGTCTTTATAGCAAGACTCATGATTATTCTAGTCTTCGTCTTTTTGGGTGTGTGTGTGTTATGTTCTTCTTACACCTTGTGAACGCACCAAGCTGACCGCTCAGTTCGTGGAGTGCGTTTTTCTGGGGCTATAGCGCTGAGCATAAGGGACAATGTTGTTGGGATCCTGTTGGCTGATGCATACTGATTTCTTGGGACATCACTTTTGATGAGTCTCGTTCTTTCTACCCTCGCCCTTCTCCTTCCACAACTCCAGCATCTCTTGTTGAGCCACTTTCCTGATATTTCCTGCCACTTCCATAGTCACCAATCCATAGCTTTTGCTCTCTTCAGTACCTACTTTACCATCGGCGCCTCCTTCACCACTGGCACTTGTTCCTTTTTATCCTCTGTAATACACTCGTCGTCCACGAGTTGAGGATTCTTCTGATGGGTCATCTTCTTTGGCCTCTCCTTGATATGCTCTTCGTGATCATTAGTCTATTCGGTCTCCTGAGTGTTTTGGTTTTGCTGCCGCTGGTCTTGCTGAGCCAACTTCTTATCGTGATGTGTCATTCATCAGTAGTGCCAGCATGCGATGGCAGAGGACATTGCTACCCTTGAGCGTGCTGGCATGTGGGATCTTGTCCCTCTTCCTGGGCTGTTACTTCTATCACGTTCAAGTGGGTCTGTAAAATTAAGACCCACTCTGATAGTTCTCTTAAGCGCTACAAGGTTGGTCTCGTGGCACATGGTTTTCAACAAGAGTATGGTTGTGATTGTGATGAGACTCTTGCTCCTATGGCTCACATGACCATTATTTGCACTCTTCTTGATGTGGCGTCTATTCGGGCATGGTTTATCTCTCACCTTGATGTTAAGAATACTTTCCTCAATGGTGAGCTACGTGAGGGTATGGTTTGTTGCCTTCGTCGATCTCTTTACAGCCTTAAGCAAGCTCCTTGTGCTTGCTTTGATCATTTCTCTTTTGTTGTCACTGCAGCTTGTTTCTCTACCAGTGCTCATGATCCTACTCTTTTTATTCACACTTCATCTCATGGTCGGACGCTTCTCCTTCTATATGTTGATGATATGATCATTACTGGAGATGATTCTCAGTACATCACTTTTGTCAAGAAGCGTTTTAGTGAGCAGTTTCTCATGTCTGATTTGCGTCCTCTTTGCTACTTTTTTGGGATTGAGGTTATTTCTATGTCCGAGAGCTTCTATCTGTCCCAGAAAAGTACATCTAGTATCTTCTTGATTATGCGTCTCTTACTGATCAGCACACAACTGAGACTCCCATGGAGCTTAATGTTCATCTTCGGGCCACTGATGGTGAGCCTCTTACTGATCCTACTCGCTATCATTACCTTATTGGGTCTTGTTTACCTTGGTGTCACTTAGCCTGATATTTTGTACCATGTGCATATCCTCGGTCAGTTTGTTTCTGCTCCCACTTAATTTCACTATAGTCATCTTTTTCATGTTCTACGATATCTTCATGGAACCATTTCTCGTTGTCTCTTTTTCCCTCACTCCAGCTCTTTACAGCTTCAGGTATATTCTGATGCCACCTGGGCTAGTGATCACTTTGATCGCCGGTCTCTCTTTGCCTATTGTGTTTCTGTTGGTGGTTCTCTCATCGCTTGGAAGACTAAAAAGTACATCAGTTTCTCGTTCAAGTGCTGAGGCTGAGTTATGAGCTATGGCTTTGTTAACTACAGAGGTTACTTGCCTACGGTGGCTACTTGAGAATTTTGATGTTTTTGTTTCCGCACTGACTCCTCTTTTGTCTGACAGTACTGGTGTTATTAGCATTGCTAAAAATCCGGTGAAACATGAGCTTATAAAGCATATTAGTGTGATGCTTCCTACAGCAGACATAGGTGCAGGACTAGATTGTTGCTCTTCAGTATGTGCCTTTAGAGTTTCAGTTGACAAACTTCTTCACAAAAGTACAGACGAGAGCCTAGCACAGTTTCTATCTCTCCAAACCCCATCTTGTTGATCCACTATAAGTTTAACCGAGGGGGGTGTTAGATGTGTATCTCTACCTGTGTATTTTCTCTGTTTATAAGGGGTTACCTGCATATATGTCATACCTGTACTTGTATATATATTGGCCTCATAATGAATACAAATGCTATTCATAACAATATGCATGGTGAGGTCGGTTTCAATGTGGCCATCTTTGTTAAATGAGACTCCTTTATCTTCATATGCTTACACGGTACATCATCTTCTGGCATTTGAATGTACAAATACCAACTGTGGATGCAATCTTTAGTCAGGCAGGGTAATCCTTGCAATCACTGCTATGCAATTTGTATAGTGCCCACTATCTGATGAGTAGGAGTGAATACAGATCGAATATGGATAGATAATGGTTCTGTCATATTTGTTTTCATATTTTTTTTCCTCGGATGCAGATATGAATACGAATATCCCAGATACGAATAATGTCAAATACAACTACGGAGTGAATACGAATCGAATCAAATACGGTCACGAATATTTTTCGAAACATGAAAACCCTTTAAATTGTACATACAAAATGAACAAAAAACATAACTAGTTTATTTGATATAAACATTCGTGAATAACATTTATGAATTCTTCGTATAGGCTAAGGATCCTTCTCTAACTTCATGTATTAATGTATATGTTAATATATGATGGACTACTAAAGTATCTTGTAAATGGGTTGGGCTGAAATAGAGGATTTAGGTTGCGGATATCCGGGCCCTGAATATCCAGATAATCTGGATCCGTATTCGTATTCGACGGATAGTGAGCTACCGAATCCGTATTTGTATCCGATAGATAAAATCCATATTCGTTTCCGATCCGATACTATCCGACAAATATCCGAGCCGACATAATCCGTATTTGAAAATTGTCCAGATCAGTCGAAAACTGTTCGATCCGTTTTCACCCCTAGTGATGAATAGGCTTGAGTGTATGGTGACTGGTTCACCAAGTCAGTCTCACTCATCAGTAGGTGTTTTTGAAATGGGAACAACAAAGGATCAGATGTCCGATCTATCGAATGTTCGTTGCATCAGTTCATACGGAATACCGTAGCAGTATATGCAAAATGCAAATGTTGCAGTAAAATTTGTGTGCTCTACTTTTTTAAGCTGCTACATTTCGATTGAATTGTTCGTCAAGTGTTACATGGAAAGAATCAGACATCCAATGTATAATTTATGATTTATCTAGTAAATGGACTGTTTATGCCCATGTTACTTCTGATAAGTATACTGTAAATTAAAGCCTGGAGATGTAGACTTATTATTCGTATTGTGCTTATATTTTTAAGCTATTGTAAGCTGTATATAACTTTTTTTTACAGGCAAAACTTAAGTTTTTTTTAAATGAGAATGTAACCATGGCTTGATATTATGTACCAAGACGTTCCGGTCAATTTTCTCTCTGTAGTTACTCTGAGCTATCACTCCTTGTAGAGTTTACTTGACTGTTGTAGATTTGGTGTGTCAATTAGTTATATAAGCTTTAGTGGACAAACTCTTTCAGTGATTATAACTAGGATTAAACCTGCACATTGTTGCGGTACTCTAATCTCTTTCTGCAATTTATATGATCTATTGAGTGCCTTTTGGGCGTGTAGTTGTGTTCATTGGACATTTGGACTGGAATCCGCTGGCATCTGATGGCACTGAGAGAATTTGCTAGCTCAGCACCCTTGTCCCTTTAGTCTTGTTCGTTAGAAATATGTAGTAGATTCTATACTGTATGGTCTATTAAATGTCATTACTTTTGTGTATGCAGTAGATTCTATATGGTATGGTCTATTAAATGTCTTTGTTTTTGTGTGTGTATTTTTGTTCATTATATTGGCATCCAATGGCAAGAAGAGAATGTGATGGTGTGGCACTCTTTTGTGAGTTGTGACTTGTTTTGCATTCGGCTTTAATTGAGATTAAGATATGTTGATTGGTGTAATCGGGCCTAGGTTTCTCAAATTTAGTGCTCGTGAAGTCGTGATGTAGCTTTCTCTGCAATGTTGTTCGAATGATGATCATATTGGTAATTGCAGGGAGATGACAATGCAGTTGTTGATCCAGAGGAGGACAAGAATGAGGGTTGTGGCACGTCAAAGCATGCTAAGGTTAGTCTCCTTTCAGGAGTCGATCAGCTGATACTTGTAAAGTTGTACATAGATACTACATACTCGATATGTTGATGGTTTTTTATACATTGTAGACTTACAAGGAGGAAGATGATAAAATGAGAACAACAGCTGCAAATGCTGCTGTGCAAGTTGCAGCAGGGGAAGATGACATGCTTTCAAAGTGGCAATTGCTAGCTGAACGAAATAAGCAGAGGAGTGCAGGAGGTAATGGTTCTTCTGGCTCCTTGCTGGGTAACATGTTGCCTCACAAGCCTTCAGCAAAATCTGGAAAATGCTCAAGAGAGCAGTAGGAAATTGAGAAGAGAGGCTATTTTTCAATGCTTGGACCTGGTAAGCTCATTAGCCTTTTGCTCTTAGTATTATTCCATTTGTATTAACTAGAATGCACTTGCAGTCAAACCACAATGCATTGCACATGACCACTAGAATTTTTCTGCCCATGTGGAATTCTCCCCTCTGGTGGGCTAGAAATAGGCAGGATCCCGGTCGATCCCTTACACCATCCAAACAAACCCTAGTAGTACTGTAACCGGGCACATGCAGCGCACATCATGCCACTACTACACAAAACCGTATTACAGACGGTTTTGTGAGCCGTCTGAATTTATGGGTCAGTAATGATACGAGTTCATCACAGACGGTTTTCGAACCGTCTGTGGTGTAAATATCAATTCATTTCACAAACATAAAACATCCATTTTGCAAATCAATTAATTGAAATGAAAACAAGCAAATATAATATGAAACACAGTACACATTTTATTTTTTATTAAGATTAGAGCCTACCATGACAATATCCTAAAACAACAAACAGGTTGCCTTGTACAGCGCACGAGCTGGATGTCTTTGACGCCCACCATCGTTGACATTGATTGAGCGCTGCCTTGTGCATCGTCTGCTTCGTTGGGCTATTATGGTATGGGTCAAGGAGGAGGAGAACAGCAAAAAGGGGGAGAACATCAAAGAGGAGGAGAACAACAAGGAGGAGAAGAACAGCAAGGAGGAGAATAGAAAGGAGGCTGGGTTTTGGTGATTATTTATAGGGGAGGGAGTGCGAAATTTTTTGGCGCGGGGATGGAGAGGTGGAGCTACGATCCGTGGGGTGAGGATTGGTGGATTTCTATTGGCTAGGATTGGGTTGAGGAGGATCGACGGGCCCAGCAGTCAGATTATCACAGGCGGTTGGTAGCTAGAACCGTCTGTGATGAATGAATATCACAGACGGTTCTACATGCCAACCGTCTATGAATTAGAGCACAAAATTTTATATACCGATGCAATATAAACAACTAGTCTGAAAAGATAAAATAGCAAAGTTTTTTATGACTTATATATACTCATTTGAAAGGTTTCGATGAGATCTACAACTTTTCGGTTGAAGCAAAATCCAAATTCCGAAAGGAAGATCAAGAAAAAGGGCAAAAACAGAAACCAAAAACTTGCGACGCAGGTTTAGGTCCAAAGATGGTTGATTTTCGGGGTCTTGGAGGGTGACTAACGCAAGCCGGTCATTTTTTTTGGATCGGACTCGTTGTTAGCTTTTCAACGAGTACAAGAACGTCAAAAACAGACACCGTATGGAAAAGTTATGCCCGTTTTACTGAAAGTGTCTCAAAACTGAATCCTACTCGGACTCAGGCGGGAAATTATGAAATTTTGGGGAATTGTAAGGCGGGAAACATATCACAGACGGTTTTTAATACGAATCGTCTGTGATAACTTCATTATCACAAACGGTTTTTAACTAGAATCGTCTGTGATACTTCATAGATGGTTCGTATTAAAAACCGTCTGTGAAAATACCACAGACGGTTATTCGTATGAACCGTCTGTGATACTTGCAGCACAGATGGTTCCTAGGAACCGACTGTAATATAAGCGTCTAGTTTAGCCTCTTTTGTAGTAGTGTGCTACACAATTTCATTCAACGCTATTATAGATTTTAAGATGATGCGGTTACTGTAACCAGGCACATGCAGTGCACATCATGCTACACGTTTTCATCCAACGCTATTATAGATTTTAAGGCCCCATTTGGCACGGCTCCACTTCACAAGTGGAGCTGTTTTTTTGGCTTCAGCTCCACGAACAGCTCCACCGATGGAGCTGGAGCTGTTTTGGTAGACTGTTTGGCAAAACAGCTCCACCTGTTTTATCATGCATGGTTGAGAGATGTCAATTGTCCAATATGCCCCTGTCTATTTGGCTTGTAGTAACATCAAGAGCTGTATGTTTCTACATGATTTTTCATCCGAGTAAATTTGAATTAAAAAAATTAAAATTTAAAATAACACAAAGTATTGGCAACCAATATTTAATGGCGGCGGCGCTCCCTTCACGGTTGAAGACGAGAAGACCGAACAGAGGAACGGGAACGGGAGAATAGAAGAGCCGGTGGCAGATCGCGTAAATTCACGAAAGTACAAGGGCAGTGGCATGCGGGCCTGCGGATGGAGCCGGGTGGAGCTACTTTTTCAGCTCCATCTCGTACATATCTTTTGTCTCAGCATGTTTTAAGGGACTCCTTGGGTGGAGCTATTTTGTTTTACCCCGTTTGGCACAAAACGGCTCCAAACAGCTCCAGGAGCCGGTGGTGGAGCTGTGCCAAACGGGGCCTAGATGATGCGGTTCAACCCAATCTTTTTTTAACAATCGCTCTTATTTGAACTAAATGGAAATTTAACATGAAATTTTGATTTGGTTAATATTTTATATCTCTTGATATCTTCAATGTAATATCCAAAGAGCACCGAAATGTTGCTAGAACAGCATGACTTCATAGCAGAACCGGCATTTTGTTTTCAATGTAGGTGTTTAATGTGCTTGAGAAAATTGGTCTATTAGAAGGTGATGACATTACGTGCCTCAATTCGCATGATGACATCTTAATGTTCTCACATTTCAATTCTTTTCTACCATCATACTGGTTTTAAGATCCCCAATTAGGATTTTGAATCATGTAACTCATTTGCGGAAATTAAGCAAATCCACTCTAGTGGTACCTCTAGGCATCCCACGGTCCCACCTAAACCAATCTAGGAAGTGCCTAAACCAATGTAGGAAGTGTATTATACAGTTATAAATTTAAATTTACATCGGAAAAATTTCAGTCGGTTTTTAAATCTCGGTACCCACCAATTTTTCCAGTTACTGGCCGGTAACCGCCGGTTTTTCTATCCCTGCTTACACCTTTGTCAAAAACATGTACTTCGTACCATCTACATATAGATATCCTAAGTTCAGTTTCCAATCAGTATACGTAGTAAAATATTTGTTTGTTCGGTACAGTCCTACTCATGTTTGTCAATTGGGATTATATTGAATAGAACAAGGGGGAAAACCTGTAGTTGGGAGAATAAAAAAAGAAATTAGTTTAAAATGAGCATATTTATATTCAAACCATTGTGGCACCCAATTTCAAACATCATGTCACTACTACAGAAATCGACATTACAGACGGTTCAGAAACGTCATCACAGACGGTTTTCTGAACTGTCTGAATTTATGGGTCAGTGATGATCGAAGGTTATCACAGACGGTTTTCGAACCGTCTGTGATTATTAGATATCACAGACGGTTTTTCATTAAAAACCGTCTGTGATATCTGATAATCACAGACGGTTTTTAATTAAAAACCGTCTGTGATACATATCACAGACGGTTTTTACTTAAAACCGTCTGTGATATTCCTTCCTCCTAAACCAAAATCTATTTCTGTTTATTGGCTAGCCTCAGGAAATGCTAGCCATGCCCTCTGAAACAAGCAGATAATCACAGACAAAAAACATACAATTCACACATCTCATTTGCTTTCAGGTACATTTCGCAGACATAAAACATCCAATTGACATCGCACTTCATCTCACAGACATAAAGCATGCATCCATTTCGCAAATCAATTAATTGAATTGAACTGAAATATCCATTAACAAATGCACAGTTACAAAAGATCTACACTGCATTTACACTTAGTGATAAGACCAATAAGAAATCAGTGTGCGCAGTGGAACCGTCCTTCTGGCTGTATGACTTGAGTCAGCAAAAAGAACGCCAACTCTGATTGAACCTCTCGAAGCTCAGACTGTTTCAATGCAGTTGACGGGATTGATACAGCCTGTCGATAGGAATATCAATGTACATATATATGTAACGTGATAAGTATGAAGTAATTATGGGAAGAGTGACAAACCTTGCGATTGGTGACCCTCGAGGAATCGAGGAGTAGTTCCATATGTTGGCAAACGTAGTATCCACATGTGTTGCCCGGCTGCTGCTGGTGGCACTGCAAAAAATGGAATGTGTTAGTTCAAAAGGCATTAGTACCATCTGTTGCATAGGATTAATTAATGTGAAATAGCGAATACCTTAAAATCTCGAACATGTGTCAGCAGGCCGTTGGCCCCGCGCTTCGAGTCACCTCCCTTTTCAATGTACATCGCGAACGCCCTACGTAATTCGAAAAGGTTAACCTTAATCATTCGGAAGGAAAGAAAGAGTACAATGTAGATATGTATGGGGAATATGTGCTTACCTATCGATTACTTGGCTGACAACTGTGAAGTCCATTTTATTCTTACTTAGGGAATCAAGGTAATATACCTTGTTCCATTTTGGTACAATTACTATTAAAATCCAATGAAAGCTCTGATTGAAGGGCATAAGTACATAGTCCTTATTGCGGCAACTCAGCAGGCCTGATGCAATGTACCTCTCGACGAGGGATGCCTCCACGTCGATGGTAGTCTTGGCGACCAATTGTGGGTCCAAGAAACCAGCTGATGAGTTCGATACTCTAGCTTTAATCAGCATGTGTCTATATATATACACACGAAAGCAAAAAATTAGATATGGCATTTATCGGTATGACATTAACGGAGACTGTGATTGTACACACTTACAACGTCCAGCATCGAATGATTGAGACGTCAAGAGCGTTGAGCATGAACAGCTCGAATAAATCCTCAAAGGCGACCACGAATGTACACTCTTGAAGATTGTGGTGTAAATCTTCCTCGGAGAATTTGACAGTGATACTTGAAGTCCGTTCTCCCTCTGGCTTATTGGACTGCTGCATATACCACGTGTACAATTGCATGCAACTATATGGTAGCTTTTGGAGGGCTTTTTGCTCGAGCAACGGCTCGCCAAGCACGAATTTGCGGGCCAAAGGGTGGTACGAAAGATCATCATTGGTCTTCTTTGCTTTGCCCTTGCTGGCCTTGCTGCCTCGGCTATAGGTCGACTTCACGGAAGTCGACTTTGAAGGTAGCAGCGGTGCAAGTTGCTCTGGGGAGAATAGGGCCCGTGGAGATAGCATCGTTGTAGTATCCGGTGGTGGAACCGACTGGTCTTGTACTGGAGATGGCACCAGTGCATGTTGCTCTAGTCCTGCCACTGGTGAAGAAGCCTCCAGGAAGATGTCGCTTTTGGGCCACTGGATGAATGTTCCAATGGCCTGTCCTAGAGTCACGATCTCGTCGTTGGGGGGCTTCGGTAGCGGGACCACCTCAAAATTGACATACACACCATCCACATTAACTTTTGCGAAGCCTGGCGCTAAAGCTTGGCCGTGCACCATGGCCCCGTTACCAGACGAATATGCCTGGCCCCAAGCAGCGTACAAGGGAATGGCGCCATATCTCACTTGGAGCTTGCAGTTCGTAGGCTCCTACATAACGATACAAAATTAGCTACTCGAATAGGCCTACCAATGGAGCAAGCATTCGAGAGGTAATAATTATTACCAGGATGTCGTCCACAGGAAATTTGGACTGGGTATGCGTCGGATTGGACGCGCAGCTACTCGGACGGTTGTGCGGGCTACCTAGCATAGCAGCGGCGGTGGCGGCCTGCTGACTTTCTGTCTGTTTCCGCACCTCTTCTCTGATTACTTCACCCATCTGAGCAAATAGCTCCTCTCGAAGAGATTCCTTGATCTCTTCTCGTAGCTGCTCCTCACGCTCGGCTTTGTTTCTCTTCCTACGCCGATACATTCCGGAGTCATCTTGGAAACCATGTTTCCAAGGAACGTAAAGCCCAAGGCCTCTCGTACGACCCGGGTGCTCCTTGTTTCCCAGGGCCACGGAGAGCATATCATTCTCCCTTGTTCCCTGGAATGATCCCAGGGTAGATTCAAAACTCAGCTCTTCCTGCAAGAGCACGACATGTCATTTCAATTCGTACGAAGTTGTGGAGTAATTACAAGCTACGTAGTTTGATCGATATCTTACCAGGCGCTGGGACACTTGCTGGTCTGCAGGGTTTCGAAAGGAGACGTCCCCCGATGTCGTATTATCACAGACGGTTTTAAACTTAGAACCGTCTGTTTTATTGATATCACAGACGGTTCTAAGTTTAAAACCGTCTGTGATAAGCCTTTGCGACTGTAGTTATTAAGACAACACCAATAAGCACAGCTGCATTCATATCCATCACCAAACAGCTGCATTCATATACAACACCAACCAGCTGCATTCATATCAACCATCACATGTGCATCACACATATACATAAATGCCAATACTCATATACATTTTGTCACACATTTTCACATATACATCTCAAAATTGACTACATCACACATTTTCACATATACATCTCAAAATTGACTGCATCATACATTTTCACATATACATCTCAAAATTGTCACACATTTTCACATATACATCTCAAAATTGACTACATCACACATTTTCACATATAGATCTCAAAATTGTCACACATTTTCACATATACATTCTTATTGTACTTGCTTATTTCCTTTAAAAATTAGCCCTTCATCATGATCAATGCGTACGTAACTAGTTTCGTCACGTTGTTCATCGTCGACCCTTATGCCATTTCCAAAAGGAGGTAACTCGTCAAATTGATTGTATTCCTCCTCGTCCACTACATTCTCCACTCCGACAATTCTCCTTTTTCCATGAAGAACTACATGGCGTTTCTTATTTGCCGGGTCGGTTACATAGAAAACTTGAACAACTTGATTGGCGAGTATGAATGGTTCGTCTTTGTACCCGACACGTTGGAGGTCCACGGTCGTGACACCGTACTTGTCAACCTTCACCTGTAGGAGATGCACCCAACGACAGCGAAATAAGGGGATCTTAAAAACCACATAGTCGAGCTCCCAAATCTCTTCTATTAAGCCATAGTACGAGTTTCTCGACCCATCGGTACTGAATGCATCTATGCGGACTCCGCTGTTCTGGTTAGTGCTCTTGACATCCTGAGACTGCGTATAGAATGTGTACCCATTTATGTCATATCCTTGCCATGTCACAACTGTAAATGTCGGCCCTTTTGCCAACCATCTCAGCGTCTCACTCGGCGAGCTCCTAGCAATTTGCTCCTTCACCCATTGGTTGAACCAACGGTTGTGTTGCCTCATGATCCAAACATCCGGCCGCTCTGGATTCTGTTGCCGAAGCACATCCTTGTGCTGGTCCACATAAGGCGCCACTTCAGTCATGTGTTGCAACACCGTGAAATGGGCTTGAGTATACGTGTCCATATCTGGAGTGATTGCTTTCCTTCCGATAGTTCCGAGACCCTTCAGCCTCCCTTCATGACGAGATTGAGGGACACCTATCGGTTGAATCTGAGCCATATAATAGACACAAAACTCAATCACCTCTTCGCTTGCATAACCTTCGACGATGCTGCCCTCCGGCCGAGAACGATTCCGTACGTAGGACTTGAGAATTCCCATGAACCTCTCAAATGGGTACATGCTGCGTAGGAATACGGGCCCGCACATTTTTATCTCCCACACAACGTGAACAATGAGATGGACCATGATATCGAAAAACGAAGTAGGGAAATACATTTCAAGGTGACATAGAGTCATCACCACCTCGTCCTGCATAGCATCTAGTCCTTCGGGATCGATGACCTTCTGAGCAATTGTGTTAAAGAAATAACATAGCCTCATGATTGTCTCTCGGACTTTGATCGGCAAAATATTTCTAATTGCAATAGGGAGCATCTGTGTCATCAGCACATGACAATCATGAGACTTCATGCCATTTAACTTCAAATCTTGCATCGAAACAATTTTCTTCACGTTGCCGGAGTAACCAGACGGAACTTTCACACCATGCAAGCACTGGCACAGTTCTGTTTTCTCAGCCTTGGACAGAGTGTAACACGCAGGGGGAAGGTACGTTCGTCCATTATCAGTGCTTGTCGGTGCTAACTCAGGCCTGATGTCCATGTCAGCCAAGTCAAGCCGTGCGTTGACACCGTCCTTTGTTTTATCACAGATGTTCAGTAAGAGACCAATCAAGCTGTCGCACACATTCTTTTCTACGTGCATGACGTCGATGCAGTGCCGAACATCTAGGTACTCCCAATAAGGTAAGTCCCAAAATATTGATCTCTTCTTCCAGGTGTTCTTCTCATGAGCCCTCAATTTACGTCCCTTTCCGAGGACAACATCTAAATCCTTAACCATATCATAAACCTCGCGTCCCCTTAAATGCCTTGGAGCTGAACCATCTTCCTTCTCTCCGTCAAATTGTTTCTTCATCTTGCGGTATGGGTGAGCCCTCCGAAGGAACCGGCAGTGACGCATGTAGACAGTTTTGCGTGAGTGTCTCAGCCACACACTCTCGGTACCATCTAAACAGTGAGTACAAGCTTTGGCACCTTTTGTACTATGGCCCGATAGGTTACCAAGGGCAGGATAATCATTTATGGTGCAGAACAATAAGGAGCGCAGAGTGAAGTTCTCTCGTTTGTACGCATCCCATACTTGTACCCCTTCGTTCCACATTACTTTTAGATCTTCCACCAACGGTGCTAGGAACACATCGATATCATTCCCAGGTTGTTTTGGCCCTTGGAAAAGTATCGACAGCAAAATATACTTTCGCTTCATACACAACCAAGGAGGAAGGTTATAGATGCAGAGAGTCACGGGCCATGTGCTATGTCGGCTGCTCATGCTACTGAAAGGATTCATTCCATCTGTACTCAGTCCAAACCTTATATTCCTTGGTTCTGCACCGAACTCTGCAAAACTCCTATCGATGTTTCTCCACTGCGCGGAATCAGCAAGGTGTCTTATCATTCCATCCTTCTTGCGCTCCTCCGAGTGCCAACGCAGCAGTTTTGCCTCCTTTGGATTTGCAAAAAACCTTTTCAAACGGGGAATTATAGGAAAATACCATGTCACCTTAGCAGGAGGTCCTTTCTTCGCCTCTGTTCCCTCGCCATCAACTGATTGATTGTTACGTTTGTATCGGGATGCGTTGCACACCGGACATATATGCATGTTTGCATACTCTTTACGGTAGAGGATACAATCGTTCGGGCATGCATGTATTCTTTCTACTTCCATTCCCAACGGACAAAGAACCTTCTTGGCTTTATACGTGGTTTTAGGCAACTCATTTCCCTCCGGAAGCATGTCCGCTAAAAGACCTAGCAGCGCCGTGAAACTCTTGTCCGACCAACCGTTGCTTGCCTTCAATTTCAACAGTTCAAGCACGGCCGACAACCTCGTGTACTTGCATCCCGTGTACAAAGGTTTCTCTGAGTCCTCCATCAAGCCACGGAATTTAACATACTCTCTCTCATCATAGTTCTCTTCAACATCGCGAAGCATCTGATCCAGATTATCATCGTGCAACCTATCCGAATCCGACCCACAATCGACATCAGCCGGCGGCATGTCATTCAGTTCACAGGCGATGTCATCCGGGGGCATATCATTCACTTCACCGGCGATGTCATCCGGCGGCATATGATCATTCACTTCGCCATGACTGGTCCAACACGTATAATCCTTTTTGAAACCCCTCCGAATCAAGTGCGATTCAATTTACCCTCGGTTCTTAAACATCTTCACATTCTCGCAGTCAGTGCATGGACAGCACATATATATCGCCCCCTTATTCAACATATCCTCCTCGGCAGCTCTTATAAAAGCAGAAACGCCATTAATGTACTCTTCACTCACACGGCTCGCGGCATACATCCAGCTTCGGTCCTACGTTACGTACATATATAACAACTTAGTATTAAAATCTAGATTAACTAATTATAACTACATATATACCGGCCACATTTATTATATTGAGACTTTATTTGCTAGATTCATATTACAAACACAACAGCTATTATATAACCAACAATTTTGCAAATTAACCATCTTCAATAACCACTCATGGATTACTTAGAACTAAATTGTAATGCAATTAAAGAAAAAATAAATTGCATTACTAACCATATCTAGAACAACCAGCAAAGTATGAATCTTCAAAGCTCAATCTCTGCCTCTTCCCACCAAATTAACAAGGCCTGAAATCGCCTAGCTTCCTCCCGAGTGAAAAAGTGCGCAGCAGTGGCTAGATCTGGATCGAAATGAAGACAGATGCGGTCTGAGCAGCGCAATAAATGCCTACTGACATTATCACAGATGGTTTTTAATAAAAAACCGTCTGTGAATTATCACAGACGGTTTTTAATTATTAACCGTCTGTGATAACAAGGTTATCACAGACGGTTTTTATTTAAAAACCGTCTGTGATAATCTGGGATTATCACAGACGGTTTTTAATACAGACCGTCTGTGATACAAACGTATCACAGACGGTTCATAGTTAATAACCGTCTGTGATAATCCATTTTCCCGCCACAAATACCACAGACGTCCTCCAAATTACAACCGTCTGTAATAGTGCTCATTAGAGACGGTTTCACAAAACCGTCTGTGATGAGGCGTCTACTATTAGGCTTTCTGTAGTAGTGTGTCCTCACTGCTACGAGAATTTTATTTCAGATTCTAGACCATACAATGATATTGATGTCAAAATTGTACTCCCTCCAATCGAAAATATATGATGTTTTAGGGAGTTGGTTTTGGTTTCCAAATAGAGTCATTTGGGTTCTCGAGACAACATTACACTTAGTGCCCCTATCAATTGCTTATTAGTAGTGGTTAGATGAGTATGCAATCAAACTACGCCGAAAGCTAAAGTATCAATTTATGCCTTGTTCTATGTGCATCTAGTTAAAACGAAAAGTCAGACCAAAGGGAGTAATATGTTTGGTTAGATATATACTATAAAAGTTTGGTTTTAGGCAACAGTAAGGGATAATATTTTAATTCGGTTATTGTTCAGCCTATCGCCAACAACAAATGTAGATAAAAGAGATAATTCATACTATACCACTCTAAAGATTGTCTTCCATATTATATCATAATTTTAAATTCATACAATGCCATTACCTCTCATTTCTTGCATTTTCCTTCATTTTGTAGCATTTGACTCATGCAAAAAGTCCATTATACCCTTAGATCAATTAGTATGATATTCGAAAAATCCACCAACATTGGATACACAAGAGCTAAGAGATTCTTGTGCCTCTTGTAAACACATCATGCCTACCTCCACCAGGGCCGGTTCTAGGATTTTAGGGGCCCGGGGCGAAACTAGAAATAGGGGCCTTAGTATAAATATCTAAATATAAATCTACACACACACACACACACACACACATATATATATATATAATTTTACCAACAAACACTTAATTAAAGAAAAATTCACATCAAGGAGTTCATAGATATTACCTTAAAATTTCTTCTAACATTTCTAGATGCGAAGTCATTGATGATGGTATTGATATCAATCTCATCCAATAATTTCTTCTCAATACATAAAGTTGCCAAACCGTTTAACCTCTCTTGAGACATTGTTGACCTTAAATGATTCTTCAACAATTTCAACTTTAAAAAGCTTCTTTCAGCTGATGCCACGGTTACAGGCATAGTAAATAAAATCCGATAAGCAATAGAAATATTAGGATAACAATCCGCTTCTCTGACAAACTCAAAGATCTCCATAGCAGACATTGGTTTATCTGATAAAGTCAATTGCATAACACTTAACTCAGAAATTAGATCATTTAACTCAACATCAGAGGAACCATCTAGAGAGAAAGTTTCTGCAAATTTTGTACAACATTCTTTTAATTCAGTTCGATCCAATAACTTCAATGTTGTTGAACTCATTAAAAATCCAAATATACTTCCGAATGTTTGGAGTTCTTGAAATCTACTTTTCAATGAATTGATTGCCATATCAACCATAACAAAAAAAATAATTAACTTCAAATTCCTTCTCAGCTTGCAAAACTGCTTCATCACAATCAATTTCATCAAACTGTTTCTTCCTAAGAACACGCCGCTTGACTGGAAATGATGGCTCTACATTCATTTGAGCTGCAATATCTTTGGCAATGATCATACTCAAAGCAAACCCTTCATTTCTATAAGTATTAAAGTATTTAACCATGCCTTCTATTTATTGCATGTATATACTCTACATAGTATATGGGGGCCCCTGAATTTTGGGGGCCCGGGCCCGAGGTGACCGCCCCCTCTCGCCCCCCTCAGGGCCGGCCCTGACCTCCACTCCACTGTAACCTTCGAGTATGTTGTGGTAGCGGCCCTGGTGTCAACAGTGGAGGGCATCACAGAGCGTGTTCGTGCTCCTAAAGAACTTCACCGCCAAGAAAGGCCACGCAGGGTAGCCGCGCAACCAAGCTGCAGGCGAGGCCGCCAGCAGGGCTTCACCGATGGGCGATGTTTGTGGTTATGTGTCGTACAGGGACCTCGAGATGATCAAGGAGGACATCGACAGCTACAAGATAGGCCTTAGTAAGGGCACAGTATTGGTTGTGGGTGGGTTCGAAACAACTTTGAACCAGCTTTGGCTTGTACATACTACAATAACTAACTTTTAAATATTGTGTTTTTTCAAGGCGAAGTAAACATGAAGATTGTAGTAAAAAGTGTATTAAGTTTAGCTGTATCAGCTAAAATCGCATGCAACTGCGACGGGATTGAATACCCGGATCAAATCAGAGTTCACGTCACCTTTGCGACCAGTCAGAATTCAAAAATTTAAACTACAAGTCACAGTCCAAAAGAACCCACCCATTGAGTTGGTTCTATGGTTAAATGAATTAAGTAATAAAGTTCTTGTCTCCCTTTCTTTCGGCGAAGTCATGTAATCATACTAATTGACCTAAGGGCATAATGGACTTTTTGCATAGGTTAAATGCTGTAAAATGAAGGAAAAGGCAAGAAATGAGAGGTAATGGTACTGTGTGAATCTAAAATTCTTTGGAGTGGTATAATATGGAAGACAATCTTTGGAGTGGCGTCTAAGGCATGCCAAACTTTGGGATGGTATAGTATGAATTATCTCTAGATAAAAAACATGCAAGATATAAAAAGTAACCAACTTCTGGGTGTTAAATTAGGAAATAAATGCACGTTAAATACTGGACAAATCTGGGATTCGACCTAACTGAAAAGTATCTGTCATGCCTACACTTGTTTAACCCTGAATGTTTTGTGCTTTTGCTTTAGGTGGTGTTAGAAGGTCACCCACACATAAAACTGGCACGGAACATTACGGTGAAGGATGTGATTGCAGCACTTGAGAGCCTCAGATGTCGAAATCTTCTTTACTGTTCCAGCTATATGGGAGATCACCGACAGAATCAGCGGCAAAATAGTTTCAGCAAAATTATTGCGGTCCATCTTGCAATGTTCAATTTTGTTTCGTCGTCCCTCCATGGTTCCCAAGTCAACTTGAGAGGCATTTTTTTGGAGTAGAATGGTTGATATGAGATGGGCCATCTACCAGGTGGGTTTGATTGGTTGACGAATCAATTTTGCAGGCATTTAGAAATCACTAGTGAATCAACATTTTTTCACGGAATCAATGTGCAGATGTGTGTGCGCGTTTTTGAAAGATCTATAACCTTGTCATTGCTTCCAATGTCAAGGTAACTTCAGTTAGCACGATCTGACATATAGTATCATGCTCATTATGTATAGAGAGAGAGAGTTGGTCGGTTTTTTCTTGAGATGTTTATACGACTACTCGTGCGTTGCTCTACTTTTTTACCTTGCAATGCTGGTATCTCAACCATCATAGAGAAAACACGAAATGTGTACATTTTTGTCAGCTCGGATTTAGTCATGAACAGGCTTTGTATCCCCTACTCCAAAGAGTAGCAAGGAAATTCAAAGGGTACACTGGACGGTAACACAGCTGCGACAAATGCAGCTTACAATTTACATGACATAGTAACTGTATCAACAAAGTATTATTTTTACATGCCCTCTTTATTTTTACAAACTCCTCAACACATTATTTATGCTTTATGAGTACATATCTCAGAACCTACTCCTACAAGCCCTCTTTAGTTTTTCTGTTGCAGATACCATAACTCACGATATTCTCCACGCTAGATTTCCTATTTTTAGTATTATTTTGACTTCCTTTCAACTAGGGACGGCATGCGTTATTGAGCACCAGCATGAATGGGAGCTCCTAACATCCAAAGTCATAAGGAACTAATCCTTGCAGCTCTGGGCCATTGAGCCTGCTGTTGTTCTCAAAGCTGAAAAGAAGAGGGGTTAGGCCCTCATTGCATCAGTTTATGTCAAAATTTTCCCAAGTTCTAGTGGATACTGGAAGACACTAACTAGCAAAACAATGATATAGTATTCCACTTAACCATCATATCTTTTTTTTTAGCAGAAAGTGTCATTCTAACTAAATAGATCGACACAAATGTCATCTCAATTATCAGTAGGCAATATTAGAATTTAAAAGCATACTTGTCTTAGTTGCGCATCTAACTCATCTTATGCAACATTCCACTGCATTTTTTGGGGGATCGCAGTGCAAATCCAGCAATATTCATAATTGTTTAGAACTTAAGGTGCATTTCACAAAACATACATCGTAAACAATAGATTCACAAAACATACTAGTTAACATAATGGCATACCTTCGAAGAGGGAAGGTTGAGAAAGGACCATCAACAGGGATCGTCCCACAGAGGTCATTGTTGGACAAGTCACTACATGTCACAAGAACTTAAAACAATCAGCAACCATAGAGAATCAAGTTCAACAACTAGATTTGGTATAGCTTTACACTCACATGACTTTCAGATTGGAGAGTTTGGCTAGCTCCCTTGGAATTGATCCAGCAAGTTTATTGTTGTTCAAGCGCCTATTATAAGAAATCGAGTTTTAGTTGCAGCATAGAAAAGTTGGTCACGTATGAATGATGAGAACCAAACCAACTTCCTTTTAATAAAATCAGCACTTAACCATGTCGAAAAACAAATGCACTGAGAGATATATTTGAAATTTCATTTCAGCTGATTCAGAATTACGGCCAAAACCCATTTCGATTCATCATTTGGACACTAAAGATGCCATGATTTTGTAGTAGGCAATCAATTGTAATCAGACAGTGATACATACATGAACCTCAGTGAGTTGAGGTTGGAAAGTGACTTGGGGATTCCTCCAGTGAGCTTGTTGGCATACAAATCCAAGCTGATCAAATTCTTTAGATTGCCCAATTCTTTTGGGATCTCGCCCTCGAGATTGTTCCTGTACAGCTCCCTGCAAATCAAATTTCAATTTCCATTGAGAAAATTAAGATTGAAGGGCTTTTTATTTTCGGTTCGAATAACAGAAGAAGTAGGATTCATCATATGGGATACGTACAGGTACTGGAGGTTCACAAGACGGCCGAGCTCGGGGCCAATGGAGCCGGAGACGTTGGAGTTACCTAAATCCCTGAAAAGAAATTCACAACGATGTAGTCACACAACACAATCATCGAACAGGAAACGATTCTTGAACTATGAAAAGGGCCGGATTCTTGATTATGCTATTAGTGATTATTTCAGAACCCCCCCCCCCCCCCCCCCCCCCTTGAACAGGATGATGATTCAATTATTGCTTATTGGGCCAACAAACCAGCATATTCTTCAACAAAAAGCAAGTGGAAGACTAAAGACCATCCATTTCTTTACCAGTACGCAAGTAATTTCCCATAATAAACCATGCTATCGTCGGGCAGTTCGAGCCTCAAGATCTTGGAACCAAGATTTGATTTTGACGCGTTCCTCGATGTCTTACGATTTCATGAACAAGAATCCAACGAATTCTCGATTGCTAGCGCTAAATGGTTGCCTATATGATCCATGAACCAGGGCAATTATAGAGACACAAGTTTACGGACGCAAAAAAAAAAAAACCTTAGGGTAGTACGAAGTCATTAATCATAGCATGCACAGCTAACAGCTTCAATATTCAATCAGCATAGCAGTTGGTCGAACACTCGAAATTAATAGCAAGCACAGGGAAACCCTCGAGCCGACCAAGAACTAGAAACCAAACAGAGTTGAAGAAAAAAAAAAGAAATTCAAACAGGGAGGGAGCAGATGAAAATCTTGAACGGAGAGAGGAAGGCGAGACGGCCGCGGCAGCATGTAGGGGAGGAACAGAACTCACAGTCGGACGACGCGGCTGGCGTGGTCGCAGGTGACGTGGAACCAGGTGCAGGGGTTGACGAGGGCAGGGTCCCAGCTCTGCAGCACGCCGTTGGGGTCCGACAGCCTCATCCGCAGCGCGTACAGTGCGTCCCCCTCCTCGTTCGACGCCCAGGCCGCGCCGGCCAGGAGGAGGGCGGCGGCGGCGGCGAGGAAGGCCACGCGAAGCGCCATTAGAGGCTAGCTAGCTAGAGAGTACAGGGGATCGACCAGGGGAAGAAGAAGGGGGGAGCTGGTTTGTAGTGGTGTTGGTCGTGGCTATTGGAAAGGGGAAGGACAGTACAGGGAATCGACGTGGGGAAGTAGGAGGCAAGGGGATCGACGACTTTACAGGGATCGACGACTTGAATGAAAGCCACTTTTAGTACTATTTTATACCGTATTTATAAAAATAACAGTTTAGCGAAAGTATTGATAAAAATATTATTTTTACCGTCCGGCTGTCGGGCAGCAGCGGCCGAGACGCGAGAAAATTATATAAAATTCCCATGGTTAAGTTAATCCGAACAAACGTGTCTAATTCGAACTGCATAAAATTTCTAAAAAATTACATAATAATTATTATGATATTAGAAGGCTTCACATAAAATTTTGTAATTTTTAGAGCTTGCTTGCTATATGTAAAAACTCATAAAAAATCAAAATTCTATGAAATTTTCAGCAACATTTGCCATGGATAAAATCCTCAAAAATTACACTACGAGGAATGTTGTGCCCGAAGGCTGTACATAAATTTTCGTAATTTTTAAAACTCATTTGATATATTTAAAAATTCAAATAATTAAGATAGGTAATTAGGCCGGCTAATTCCTAGGCCTAATTACCTGCCACCATGCCTATAGGCGGCAGGTAATTAGGCCTGGTAATTAGCCAACCTAATTACCTACTTTTCTATTTAGTGTTTGTTTGAATTTTTAAATATATCAAATTTGCTCAAAACATTACGAAAATTTATGTACATCCTCCTGATATAATGTTCCTCGCAGTATAATTTTTCGAAAATTTTATTCGTGGCGAATGTTGCTAAAAATTCATACAATTTTGATAATTTTATGAGTTTTTACATATGGCAAATGAGCTCTGAAAATTATAAAATTTTATGTGAAGCTTTCTGACGTAGTAACAGTTATTATACAATGTTTCGGAATTTTATGCAATCCAAATTAGCTACGTTTGTTCGAATTAACTTAACCATGAGAATTTTTTGGTTAAATTCATAGTTAACTTAATGCGAATAAACGTGACTAATTTGGATTGTATAAAATTCCTAAAAATCACATAATAATTATTACAATATGGAAGGTTCCACATAAAATTTTGTAATTTTTAGAGCTCGTTTATTATATGTAAAAACTTGTAAATATATCAAAATGTTATGAATTTTTTAGTAACATTCGCCATGGATAAAATTCATCAAAAATTACACTACGAGGAATGTTGTGTCGGGAGGCTGTACATAAATTTTCGTAAGTTTTTGAGCTCATTTGATATATTTTAAAATTTAAATAAACACTAAACCGGAAAAAAAATTTAGGCAGACAATTAGACCAGCTAATTACCTGCTGCCTGGGGGGCTGGCAACAGGCTTGCCTGCCGCCTGGTGGCTAGGCGATAGGCGGCCTATCGCCTGGTGGTTGGATGACAAGCACTGCCGCCGGGCGACAGCGCCACACGTCGCCTCGCGGACGCTGCCACCCGGCCCGTCGACAGCAAAAATGACATTTTTGTCAATACGTCTCACATACCACTATTTTTGTAAATACGGTGCAAAATAGTATCAAAACTAGCTTTGGTTCTCGATGACTTTACAGTGGATTTGATTCAGTTAACTATGGTATTTATAAAAGTAATAGTGTGTTCATCATATTTGTAGAAATATCATTTTTATCATTCGGAGGATGAGTGACAGTGTCAACGAGGCAACACGTGGAGAGAGCCACCAGCGGCAGGCACTTGCCGCCCCGCTAGGAGATGGTAGGTAGTTTGCCGCCCAGTGAGGAGACGATAGGTGATTAAGCTGGATTAATTATCTGCTCTAATTTTTTGCTTAGTACTTGTTTGCATTTTTAAATATAACAAATGAGCTAAAAAAATTACAAAAATTTATGTACAGCCTCTTCATATAACGTACTTGATAGTGTAATTTTTAAGTAATTTTATCCATTGTGAATTTTGTTCAAAAATTCATACAATTTTGATATTTGTATGAGTTTTTACATATAGCAAACGAGTTTTAAAAATTACAAAGTTTTATGTGAAGCCTTCTAACATAGTTATAGTTATTGTGTAATTTTTGGGAAATTTTATGTAGACCAAATTTGTCACGTTTATTCGGGTTAGTTTAATCGTGAATTTACGAATATTTCACGATTTTTTTTAGAATTTTATACACTAGAAATACTTGTACAGGTAAAATTAAATGTTGTAGTAATAAAAATGTATCACACTAGATACAATATGGCTCACCCATCTGAGCCACTGCTACCTCCTCGCCGCATCTACCTTCCTGTACGTGGTGTCTTCCGTTGAGCATGAGCATGTTCCGTAGGATACGTCAATCGGTCCAGAGGTTGTGTCTCCGATTAGAGGAGGTATGGAGACCGTTCTATTTGCTCAGTGGCCAGCGGTGGTCTAGTAGGCTCAGGTATAGTAGGCTTGGGTCCTGTAAGAGTTGATGTCCTCCAGCTAGACATGCCAACTGCGAGTCATCAGAAATAATGTCATGAATCAAGGACTCTAAAAATCTCCCTCGTGGTGCGAAGGAGCTCTTACCTTGACCGTATGATGTGGCAGTGAAGCTGGAGAAGCTTTGTCCACCAAAGTGTCCAAACCTTGGGTATGCTGTGAACGCTAAGCTCTGCTCTGCGTACACTGCAAAATCTGGTGCCGTGTAGTGCTCTCTGGAAGCATCTGGGAGGCCTGTATCATCATTAGTCGATCATCGTCACCCCCACATTGAATTAGAGGTTGCAAGATGAAATGATTAGAGGTTGCAAGATGAAATGATATTAGTCACAATAAATATTTCAATTGTAAAATGCGAATCTCATACCTCCCAAATGTGCAATGAAGATGAAGAACGGGTAGCTTAGCAGTAGTCTTTGCAGGTGGTGTGGACATCAAAAGTGATGCATCTCAACGACGGACCTACGACGAGAGAACGCCATGATGTTAGTAGAACGCAAGGCCTAATAGGAAAATAAAATGTAGGTTTGTACGTAAGTTACCTCCTCGTCGAATGCACGGATGATCGACGGCTAGTACTACGACGCTAGGCAGACTAGGTAGATTACGAAGGTCGATCGCACTCGCTAGGTCGTGATGACCTAGCGGGTGAGCATGGTGCCCTCACTGGGTGGCTTATGTGCACAGTGTGATCTGTGAAACGACCATAACTTAGGTTGTGCACTATTTTTTGGCCTACTTTAGGATATACTTCAAAGTATTCTACAGGCCCAGTGATGTCTCCGGGCTAGGATGGTGGCCTCGGATGCCCTTGCGATGCGCTATGCCCGCTTTAGCTGAAGTGACTGAGATTCTGCGATGAGCGACTGAGATGAGCAATGATGAACTACGAGAGGTTCATATTTATGGCCGAGCGAAAAATGAACCCGGTGCGCTCACCCCGTAGATTGAGGACCCATTGTCATAAGCAGCACTTCGGGTGAGGGGAGACGGCATGATAACACTGATAAATGTGCAAACAAGGGAGCGAGCGAGGGGGACGACATGGATATAACAACAATAGTGCGGACGAGGAAGCGCACGAGGGGGCACGACACAAATAAAGTGGCAATTGTGCGAAGAACATAGCAGAAAAGAAAATATAGCATGATCAGGCTGATACATGCGCGAAGCACAGAGGTCAGCCGCTTGAAAAGATGTCTAAGTATCGTTAAATTCATGATTAAATTAACCCGAATAAACGTGGTAAATTTGGACCACATAAAATTCCCAACAAATTACATAATACTATGACTGTGTCAGGAGGCATCATATAAAATTTTATAATTTTTGGAGCTTTTTTGCTATATATAAAAACTCATACAAATATCATAGTTTTATAAATTTTTGAGCAAAATTCACAATGGATAATGTCATCCAAAAATTACACTGTCAAGTAAGTTGTGTCGGAAGGTTGTACATAAATTTTTGTAATTTTTTGAGCTCATTTGATATATTTAAAAATTCAAATAAACACTAAATGAAAAAAATTAGAACATATAATTAAGCTGGCTAATCAGCCGACTTAATCACCTGTTGTCTCCTCACCAAGTGGCAGGCTGCCTGCTGTCTACTGGCAGGATGGCAGGCACCTGCCGCCGACGGCCCCTCCACGTGTTACCTCGCTGGCGCTACCGTCCGCCCACTGGACGATAAAAGTGATATTTCATAAATACGATATGTATACTACTACTTTTATAAATATCGTGACTAAGAGTGTTAAATCTGCTAAAAATTTAGGGATCGACTAGGGGAAGAAGAATACAACAAGGACAGTGCAAGTCCACGGTCCAACTTGGACCAGGCACAAGAAGAAGCAAATTGCAAGGTTCACCAAGAAGAGGCACTATCATGAAAAGGAAACAACCTAATGAGAGAGAGAATGTAGAAAGTAGGAAGGGCTTGTTTGGCCAAGATCTCTACCGTTTCAGTTCTTGTGAGTCAACAAGTGGGGCAAGAGGTGGTTTCTACCGATTCTAATTCTACCTTTTTTTTAACACTTATGAACTATCTATTCATGTCTGTCTATCATAGCATGCCTATTGTTATCATTAACTATCGGCAAATCCTACGTAATTGAGTGTGTATATAGCACATGGATTTCCATATCTAAAATAAAGCTGCATTTGTTATTAAATTATATTATCTACGTCTACATAGTATCTAATTAGTTTGCATCGTTATAACTAAGCCCACCAACATAAATGATGTAGAGCTACCGAGGTGGCTAAGGTCTATACTCAAACTATCTTTATGTCTGTCAAAAGCTCTTAAGGAACTGAATGGGCGTCGGAATTTCGTTAAAACTCCAACAACAACTCCTAATTGGAATAAGAATCTTGCGTTCCAAACAGAACTCGTCGGTCAAATTTTTTAGCTTTGACCAAAAAGATGGGAGGCGAAACTCACCTAAAACACAAGCAATTACCCCCTTTTGAACATCTAATGATTTGCTATGAATTGCTAAGTTGTATGAATCCTCCCTAGATACTCAAATATTTGTATCAAAAATTGAAAGCGTGAACATAGATACGGAGAGAGAAAACGGTCGCTATACAAATTGTCAGAGTGGGCAGATAATTTCCAGTGTGTGGGTCGGAGGGGGCACTCGGGTCCTTGCCATGGGATTGGCGTTATTTTCTTCTGCGCGTCTGGTGGGCCCACAGAGAAAATTCAAAGTCGTCTGATTTTTTTATTCGACCCGAATAAACGAACCATTTCTGTATCCACTCCTTTTTCTTCCACTGTACCGTGTACTACGTATGATGCGCTCCCCGACACGACATGGACAACGTGCTGCGAGCCTGCAAAGAAAAGAGGGCACAAAACGAAAGATCAGGGCAGCTGCCAAACTAAAGCACAAAAGTATGACTTGAAATGACAGAATACATTTACTATACTTGAAAATATCGGTTTTTAGGAGGAAAGTTGGTAGTGTATGCAGTATTTGTTCTCAGGCAGTCAGCTTTAGTATCACATGCCGCAGGATAATAAACTCTTTTATGTGCCATTATTTTACTAGTAGTATTATATGCCATCCATTTGCAAAAACTCGACATTTTTGAACAAAAATTTCATTCAGAAAATACTTAGCACTCTCTATTATAGAGTAAAGGACCAAGTGAAAAGATCTAGAATATTGCTACGATGAACAATTGACAAATTTGTGGAGTTGGAATTTGTATTTTGAAAAGTTTGCATTTTGTCAGTGTTTGTTGTCAGACAAACCGGCATGACCACTGGCTATCGCCGGACTGACCACTGACTAGATGTCGGTCAGATCACTGGTGTGTTGCGGATCCACCAAGCGGCATGACTGGAGGTTTAACAGCGGTTGCAATTTTTTAGAATAGGTGTTTTACAATTTTAGGACATTAATTTTTGGATTATTTTGGTCAGTGCATTTATGTTGCATGAAGCATGTTATAGCTGACATGGGTCAAGTAGTAAAGAACTTGTGCCTAGAAATGATTTCTTCATCTTGGATGTGTAGAAAAACTTTGGAGTCAACCGTGATCAACAACGAGGATTGTGGCCACACTCATAGAGGAGCTGAGGCCTAGAATGGTTAAGGATGCTGAGTGAGATGGTTGAGCTCAAGTATGGCATGAGAAACGTAGAAAAATGTTAAAGAGAAGGTTCGAGCGACGTGTTGTATTAAGTGATTTGGTTGGTCCAAGTGAGGCGTGGTCTAATGAAACCAGAATGGAAGATATTTGTTGATGAGTGGCAAGCCATTGGTGCACCTATACGTGGTGAGTATGATGATTGCTTCCAAGGGAAGATAAAGACCGAGTCAAGACGAGGGTATTTTGATAATTTTCTAAATACTGAAAACTTCGTTGGATCAAAATCATGGTGCTTAGGAAAGCAGTTTAGGTCAAGAAAATGCTAAAAAGATTAAGTGGATTAAAAGCTAAAGACTTAGCGGATTCGACATCATGTGCTTTGAAAAGTATACATGAGTTAAGTATGTCAGTAAAACCAGTGTTATGTGGGATTAATTGATTTTCTCTAAATGTGCGAGTGGATAGTATCTATTAGGGTTCGATGTGGGCTAGTTGTCTCATCTATTTAATAGGTGTTATGTGGGGTTAACTGGTTTCCCCTAACCACCCAAGATTCCAACCTTGTGTTCTAAGGTTAGAGAAGTGTTTGTGTCGTAGTGTTCTTTCATGTCCTCCACATGGAGTGGCTATAAAACATTCATTCTAAATAACAATATATCAACTTGGTTCTTTATCCATGATGTCTCCTTGTTTTGGTTGATTTGCACTTGTTGGTTTTGATCTCTTCTCTTTCCTTTTTGATTTTGTTATGTGCCAAGGACTGTAAGTGATAGAGATGACTCATGGAGATAAAATCCCATCCATCTAGGCGTGCTCGGTTTTGCTTGATTTTGGCCTAATCTTGAGGTTTCTTAATCCCAACATTTTTGCTTTGAATCTTTGGAAGATTTTGCTTGCCGTGACTTGTAAAAATACATCTAGAGCTATCTTGGCCATCTTTTACCCACGATCAAGTCATATCCTAGTTTTTAATTTTTACATGGTATTGGTGCAACCTTGCGTGTTTTGAAGAAAGTTTGAGACTTTTTCCAGAATCATCCCGATCTTTGGATGGAATAGATTCCTAAGACTCTACACAAGGTGTGTGTAAAGTTTTTATCTCATTTGGCCATGGATTTTGAGAGTTGCACCAAAATTGATTTGGACTCGGGCTGATTTTGTATTCTAAGAATAGGATAGCGGTCAGACCATTCCTTGGCCCGGTCATACCAGTCGCCAGTTAGACTGCCAGTTAGTTGATTAATTATACTGCTAGTGGCTAGAACGCAAGGGCACCGCCGGTCAAACCACTACTTTGTCATTGATTAGACCACACCTTAGTGGGCGGTCAGATTGCTCAGGTGTAGAGCCTTGGTCTTTGGTTTCTAAGTTTGATGTTTTGTTCTAATTCTAGTCTTTATAGCTCTATAGCTATAAGAGTGAATAATTTGAGAATACTTGGGACAAAGTTGTAAGGCACCATTCACCGTCCCTCTGTTGTCATTGTAGTCCTACAAGTGGTATTAGAGTCCGGTTAGCTCTCATTGATATGTCTTAACGGTTTTGACCATGGCATCAGACAAGTATTCAAGTAAGTCACCCGTCTTCGATGGGGTTAACTTCTCTTATTGGAACGCCCGGATGTCCTCTAACATTGAAGCTCAAGGGCACTTAATTTGCTCAAAGTCATGAATCCTTATGTTGTGCCTACCGATGACCCAGTGAATACACCAGATGTGGAGGTAAATAGCAAGGCACAAATTTTTCTGATTCAGGAGCTTAGTTGATCTGAGTTTGAGTAAGTAGCTCATTTGAGGTATGCTCACAAAATCTAGAAGACCCTCGCTGACTACCATGAGGGCTCTATTACAACAAGGAAGTGGGACGGAAACAACTTAAGAAACAATACTCTAAGATTGAGCAAAAGTTTGGCAAATCTTTGGATGAGTTGTAAGGAAGATTTAATAAGATTATCCATGGTTTGCATACTGTTGGCTTAACTTTTTCTGACATTAAGAATAGACGCCAATTGCTTGGTGCACTTGATGTTAAAGTTTAGGAAATGAAGATTACTTTCATCAATAACAACACTGTTATGAGTGAGCCTACCATAAATAGGCTCTACTCGAGGTTGAAGACTGACTTTATCTCATGTCTCTCCAAGATAGAGTCGATGGCTCTTGTGATTGATCCTACTGAGTAGCTCTTCGAGTCCTTTGGACTTTGGTTCTTCTGGATTTTCATTGTTCACTTTGCATTTCCTAAGTGATGAGCAGCTAGAGAAACTTCCTGAGGATGACCTAGCACTCATATCCACAAAATTCACAAAAGTTTATCATGAAGTGAGGAACAGAAAGAGGCGTGGTCCTTTCACTTGCTTCGAGTGTAGTGAGCTAAACCACATTCGGGCCAAGTACTCCAAGCTGAAGGACAAAGAGGACTCTTGAAGGCATCCTCAACATCATGATGTAAAGTCAAAGAAGCCCAACTGCTGCAAGTTCGTCAGCTAGGTCCTTGTCGTAACGTCAGCTAGGTGCTTGTTGAATCCAATTGAGGTATTGGATTTTACCTGCTATAACTTTGGTTCTACTAACCTTTGTTCACATACTGTGGTGTGTGTGGGAGAAGGTTCAAGCAAGGAAAAGGATTTGTTCTTGTGTTACGCAAGAGCTAGGTCAACAGAGAAGCTACCCGCAAGAAATACCATGAAAGATCAGTGTCAAAACAACATGATTGAGCTAGCTTGCTAGTTGGATCCACATTAGGTGGTATCAGAGCACCTATTGATCATGGTACATGCTCAATTTTTTGTTGATCACAATACAAGAATATGTTGGAGCACGATCAATGTGTTCTGAGGCTACCGATGTACATCATGTCGTTGTGCGCTAAGAGCACTCCGGAGGACTACTACATGTGGGTGGAAGACCTGGAGCACTTTTTTCGGGGTTGCAAACTCTCTTTTAACAAGAAGATGAGACTGGCTCGGATGGCATTGATTGGTGACGTGTTGTGTTGGTGGACGAACATGTAGTGAAATCAGGATGGACAAGGCCTTCGGATCTGCACTACATGAGAAGAGATGAAGGTGTTGACGTGATGCCAATTTATAGGGTCATCACATGAACACAAAAAGAAAACAACAAAGAAGGTGATGGCTACTGCTATAATCGAAGAAAAAGGGATAATTAGGGTGACCAAAACCCTAATTCATCCATCCCATAATGAAGAGAAGCATTGCCACCATGGGTTGCCAATTGCAAGGAAGGGAGCAATAGGAACCCTAGACGCAATTGTGGAGGGTGTTGCAGCTAAAGGAGGTTCGACCACTACCACAAAAGAAGATGTTTCAACCACAACAAAAGAAGAGGTGAACCTACCGAGCAAGGGTGCTGAAAATTGTTCTACCCTTGACCACAAGGAGGAGGACAAAGCACTGTCTAGTAGGAGGGCAAAGAACATCAAAGCTAAGAAGGTACGAGGTGACAACATCGAAAAGGTGGCAAAGGGGCAGCGTTGGAGCCCTTTCAAAACCCAATGCCAAGTCAAAGGCAAGGCGTGCACGCTGATTGTTGATGGTGAAAGTTTCACCAATATGATTAGCAAGAATTTGTTGTACACTGGGGCTGTCCACATGGAGGCATTCTGAACCTCATTATGTGGAGTGGTTGAACAAGGTTGGGAAGCTAAAAATAACACACAAGGTGTGTGTGCCATTCAGTTGGAGAGTGTGTGGGATCAAGTGGAGTGCGATGTTTTGCCATTTGAGGTGTGCGGTTTGCTGTTAGGAAGGCCATGGCAGTACGATCGCAATGTCACACATGTAGGAGAATCAACATATACACTTTCAAGCTTGGAGGAAAACGACATGTACTAAAGCCAATCCGTCGCACCCCGAAACAACAAATCTAGAATCCTCTATGTAAATCGCACAATCCCAGGAAAAGCTAGTGCACACAGGGTTAACAGGGATACATATCATGTATAACAACCGAACTTTATTAATTAAAAAATACAGCCTTATGGCCAAAGTTTACAATAACAGGGCTCAAAGCCAAACATAAAGATAAACAGTGGAAAATAAATAACAAAGAGCAGCCCATCTCGTCTTCCTACTCATCGTTATCCTCACCGAAGCTAATGAAGGCATCCTTTGAAAATAGTGAATTAAGCAACATGAGTACATAGAGTACTCCACAAGATACACCAGGAGGTTTAACAGAGTTAATGTATGCATAAGGGTTGACAATGGAAGGCATAGTAAGGTTAATTGAGCGTGAAGCGAAATTAAAGTAAATAATGTAAGTAGATTCAAAAGCTGAAATTGATACAATAGATAGAAACTGCAATTTAACAAAGCAATATTGTTAGTGCAGACTCTGACCAAACACTAACCTATCCACAGGTATACCACCTGGTCCATATTTCTCCAAAAAAGATTCCAACAATTTCCATCAAAACCAGTTTTTGAAAACTGAAAGTCTAATCTGTGAAAAACCATACTCGGCATGTCCATGTCCGCGGACACGGCTACCTAGGATAGTTTGATACTCTGCAAAGGTGTACAACTTTACCCACAAGACATGCATGTTCTCTCATTTTGCCACGCGATTAGCACACTGCCTTAGGTGTGCAGCTGAGAGTTCATGACAAGGCCTTTACAATGTTTTGTTATCAACTTGACCACGCCGCCACTAAGGTTTCACCACAACATGAATCCATATGTTGGAGCCCCCTCTTGAGCAATGTGATACTTCTCGTGGCCTACGCTATGCTCACATTCAACCTATAGTGAAACCAAGTTGAAACTTCACAAATTACTTAGTCAGGTCAGTCCCATACCAGACTTATGGTAGTACTGTGTGACTTTATAATAGAAGCTCACAGACCGGTTCTTAAATGGACTTAGGCACCAACCACATACCGCTTGTGCCTAGCAATCAACCTTATGTCACCGAATAACAATGCATGCCAGCAAGTACCCACCACCTAACCATTAGCCTAAGTCTAAACCAGATTTGTACGTTGTTTTGAAATAAATCATAGCCTTTCTTGACTCACACGTTTCAAAAGCTTAACATTTTAAGTGCAAAAGTTATCCCAACACAAAATTTATGTCTATGCAGGTCTAAGCATTTGATACAAAATTTCTCTAGTCCATTCTAGTATACTAACTAGAGTTTTATCCAAGGTGACAAGGCATGTTGATGTTCAATGTCCAATTTGGCCATATACAAAGGAAATGGTTGTAACTAGAGTTTAAATCAGATTTGAACTAATTTGAATAAAAGTATGCATGTGTAATAATTTAAAATAACATAAATAATTTTAATTACTAGGAGCAACATGATCAAATGTGTAACTAGCCTTGCTCGAAGTCTTGGTGCTGCAAGTCATTAAAATCGCACTCTCCGGAGTTGTCGTAATCTACACGTGGAAATAACCCAATAAACTCAAATAAAATTCAAATAAACTCCAAAAAATTTAGAAAGAGTCCATAAATGGATATTTTAGAATTTTGGATGAATTTAGAAACTTGAACGGGTCCAATTGGAGTTAGGATGAAGAAATACAAGTTTTTTGAAGTATTTTTTGCTGTGGTCAGAAATGGCAGTAGTCGGAAGTAGGGGTGGTCGAAGGTTACCGAGCGATCAGAGGCTTAGAGGTTGGAGGATATATGTGGTCAAAAGCTTGTAGTAGTCGGCAAATAATAGTCAAAAAAGTTTTAGTGTGGTTGAATGGATTGGAGGTTATACCGTTGTCGGAGTAGTTATACTGAGTAGATCTTCAGCTGGTCAAAAGCAAGAGAGTGGTCAAAACAAGAGTAATTGAAAGCTGAATGATCAAAGCTTTGCGGTCAAAAGCTATATGTGGTCGATAGGCTTGGGTGATTGAATAACTGTGGTCGGAAATTATACTTGGTTAAAAACTATGTGTTGTCGAAACACTAAGAGTTGTTGGATGGGGTGGTCAAAAGGATTAAAGTGGTCGAAAATAGCCGTGGTCGGAAACCAACTGTGGTCAAAAGTTGGTGGTTGGAAGGCTTACAGAGTGGTCAAAGTCTAAAGCATGGTCGGAGCGGTTGAATGTTATAAAGTGGTCGGAGAGATTGGAGTGGTCAAAGGCCATAGAGTTTTGAGAGTGGTTAAGGGCTTTAAAGTGTTTAGGGTTGTTGGTGGTTTTCAGCGGTTGTAGTCGAAGGTCGGAGGTAGTCGGAGACAGTAGTGGTCGAGAGCGATTATGGTCGTGAGCGATCGTGGTCGAAAACAGTGGTCGATAGCAATGGTCAGAAGGATTGGTCGAACAGCTGCCATGGTCGAACCCAGGCAGTGGTCGAACAAGGATGCAATTAAAAGTGGAGGTGGTCAAACAAGCGGCCATGGTCGAAGTCACAAAGTTACTGTGGTCGAAAGTGATACCGGTCGGAATCGACTGTGGTTGGAAATGACTATAGTCGAAAGCGATCAAACGATGCGGAGCGGTCAGAAAGATCAAATGGTGCAATGAGGTTGGAGGCATCTGAGACTACTGTAGTTGGATAAGACCTTTGTAGTTAAAAGATACAGAGAGAAGAGTTGATTACCTTAGCGTGGACTGCGATGGGGCTGGAAGTTGGTCGACAGCGAAGAATAAGCAGCGTTGTGGCTCAGTTGTCGACGGTGAAGGGGTTCCAGTGGCGGACCAGATCAGCGAAGTGCGACGACGATCATATGGCTCAGTGAAAGTGGAGGCAGTGGTGGTGTAACACGAAGAGTCCCAAGCTCACTGAAAAAGGTCACCGGAGCTCAATTTAAGACCAGTGAAGGAAGAATTCAATGTGAATAGTTTCGGGCATACAAGAGCAAGAATTGAGAGCAGAGAAATGTGAACAGGAGATGCTCGGAACGTATTTATGGCCAATGTAATGGTGCATGATCGTGATTGATGACCAATTGACCAGGTTTTAAGGCGGGGAAAACCGATAGAGGAAGTGGAAACTGATGAGGCTTTCAAAGGCATCAATTGCTACGGTTAATCAGGAAGTAATGATTGGCTATTGAGAGCTTGGAGGGTCATCAATGGCGACGATTGGAGACGGAAGAAGGAAAAGGAGATAATAGGCGGTCCCATCGGTCGGTGAGAAAGAGTGAAGATACATAGATCTAGCAAAACTCAAGAATAACATAGACTATTTTTGGCTTTAATAAAATAATTTAATTAAGTTTTCTTACTCTAGGCTTTAGAATAAAATCCAGAAAAAATCCAAATAAATTCCAACAATTTGTAAATAAAATTTTGGGATGTTAAACAATGGCAAACAATGCAATCAAGTCCAAGATCAAGCTCACTGTGAAAGAGAAGAAAGCTTTGAAGAATACCCCGAAACTGAGGATGTTTTCGCTTGAAAGGGGGGATGATGTGGTATCGAGTAGCATTATTACTTTGAGTTGTGTTTAAGCATCACAATCTGTAATCACTTCACAAAATGGTGTTGTTTTGAGTCAAAGAGAAGGTGAAGCCAAGGGGGGGGGGGGAGTGGTTTGTAACACCCCAGCCAAGCAATGACATGGAATGCTACTAAACTAACAACATATTAAAGACGAACCTATATTCACCTTACAAAATTTCGGCAGAACCTCCTTTGTTTAATGAGTAAATCAAAGGTTTCCAACATGCATAGACAACTGATCTGAATAATAGTAAACAATAAATATTCAATTCTAAACAAACTGAATTAAGTTTGCCATCACACTCGCAACCACAATACTTAAATAAAGAACGGAAGCAATGTAAAAGTTCTAAACCCTTATTACAGTCTAAACTTGATGATCTTTAATCAGTTACCACTTAAGTTATTCAACAAATAATGTTTAAGGTTCTTTATTTCTTCCAAGGTGAATGGACCGTGCAAGTGCAACCAAGCTAATCCATCTTTATCCCCATGCATGCCGGTCCCATGTGGGTACCTAAAAACAAACAGCAACCACAACAACAACAAGAGTGAGTCCAACGACTCAGCAAATATAAATAGTGGCAACAAGAGTAAAAGTGAACATCATTCCTCATGTTCAACCATCAATCACATAAATAAATCATGCTATGCAATATGAACAAAAGAATCTCTTTATCTCTTCTCTTTCGCATTTTACCGGTAATGCGGAGTGTGCATCCGTCAATGCACACCCATGCCTGTACCATCTGGTACAGGGACCAATTGCCCATACTCCACAAATATGGCGACCTTTAGCCCGTCATGACATCAACATGGCGGGGACCTCAACGTATGGTCGTCTCGTGACCAAAACCTCAATAATCAACATGATGCACAAACGTGAATATCTCAATGAATAAATTGCATTCACGATAACTATGCACCAGAAATTCTCTCATTAATACAACATGCATCCGCATCAACATTGCATATGAATAACATATTCATACTACAAAAGCTCATATTCATAGACTTCATAACTCTCAAACATCCGTAATTAACACATAACTCATAGCATTAGCAACCATGAACTTTACCAATCATATCACCATAACAATCATGAACAACTCAAATTCTCATAGAATTTATCAAACTATACCATTCGATAATATCTATTATATCCATAAATATACTTGCCTTAACCGCGAGGAAACGGGGGATGAGCAGAAGGCGCGGCCCCTGGAATCCGTCCTCCTCCTGAACCATAATTTTAATAATCGCTAAGGCAACAGTAACGAGTCTTTAGATTAAACAAAAACACCCCCACTATCCCAACATGTTTAACTTGACTCAAACCCCAAATCCTTTCGGCCACCCTGTCCCCCTCTACAGACAGTCAACTTCAAAAATCCTTATCTAATGGTACAGAAGTCCGAATAGGGCGTTCTCAGATTTTCTGGAAATATAATTAAATTTCCTAAACAAACTTAGTTGGGGAGCCCTTCTGATTCTTCCATATACTGCCCCTACCAAGCCAATCTACATAACATCAATTATCACGTCGGGTTCTCTGGACAGTACACTAAAATTATCATAACTTTCACCCCGTGAGTCGGAATCAAGGTTTCTTGACCTTTCTGGAACGATAAGGAAAATATCTGAAACTTTCATAATATGGAGATCCTCTGATTCTCCTGATTTCTAATCGCCCAAACCCATCTACCGAAACCTGACAGGAATTTCCACGATCTACAGGACAGTCCGACTAGAAAAATCATAACTTTTTCTACAGAGGTCTGAATGACGCGTTCTAGCACTTCATGGAAAGATAAAGATGTCCTCTACAAATCTCTAGGAGAAGACCAGACCTGAATCCCCACGGATCTATTTCAAAAAGACCGTCTAACAGAGGCTATCCTGAGCAGATCCGAAAACCGACATTGCTAATCAACTAAATATGCAGCTAGCAGGGAGAATTAGGAGTAATTACCCTTAACCAATCGCTGAAGAACACGAAGAACTCCACACGATCTCTGCCTCCATTCCTTTTCCCATCCTAATCTCCACCTTCCGGATCCACAACTCTTCCTGGCAGACGTTTGCTCTCCTCCTCTCGAACCGCAGCGATCGGGATCCCTTCACCAATCGCAGGGGGCGTCCATGGAGGCGAGGGAGACGCTGCTGGCCAAAGGGGGCGCAAGGAGGAAGAGGGAGATGCGCACAAGGGAGGTGGGGGGGCGGTTAGGGGAGAGGGGCGGCTAGGGTTTGGGGGTGGGGCGCCTCCCCCCTTTTCCCTTGGCCGGCCACCTCTTGGGCCTCGGCCCAAGCCCAGGTTGCCGCTAAATTATTAACTGATGAATCTCGCCCGGGATATTACATTCTACCCCCCTTAAACAGAATTTGACCCCGAATTCTAATCATACTTTCACAATGCTATAATTACAATTAAACTTAATCATAAACACACACCTGCACAAACACACAAAATTCTTGCTCCTTGTATCAATCGATCTCTTCACTTTAACAATGAGCACCTCTTTTAACCAGGGGCGCACAACAGTTCCCGACTGAAAACAAAAGAGTCTTAATGCAACCAACTCAAAACCATCTTCCCTTCAGAAGAGCCCAATCCAAAGACAAAGACTCAACATGAAAACTTTTCCACCTTTCAAGTAGACAGTTTAGAAATAAATGCCACATAAGCCAAAAACGAAACCCCTCGAATAACCAGATTAACTTTTTTTTCTTAACTGGAAAGAACCAGACAAACCGACAAGAACCCACTCAATATGTAATAGACATCCGTCATAAACACAAAGCTCAAATAAAACTAAGAGAATATCTCACTAAGCAAGATCATGCTCTTTTCCACCATCTTCCTTTTAAGAATTTAACTTTCTCTTAAACCATAGGATCCCAAATCATCGCATAACATTCTAACTCTTTTCTCTTAAATTAGCAACCTCATGGCTATGCTCAAGCCGAACACAAATTCCACACCTATGTAAAGAGACTCTTTCAATCCACAATAACACACTCTGATCAACTTCTCTAGCAGAGGAATTACTTTGATAAATAATTCCCAACACACCACGATATAGCTTACAGCCACATTCACATCACCTAAATCTATTAAGGATGATCAACTTTAAATTCACCACCTTCATGCTCATTTACTGCTTCCCAAGGATTCTATCAAACATCACCATAACTCTTAGAATCTAAACATGGAAAACCAAGATGCTAGCATAAAAAATGCAAAGCCCACATTTCAACCTTTAAGACTCTTACAATGAATTTCTGGTATACTTGATAGGTAACCCTCAGATCTAATGACTAAAATTTTCACACAACTCAACCATAACCTCGGTCACTAAGGTCAACACTTCTCACCAATCAAGTAACCGCCCAAGGCGATTCATTTCACCAATCTTAGACCTTCTCTAACCCACACCAATCAAATTTAGCTACGCGACCACAAAGTAGCCATTTCTAACTGATTGACCAAGTTATCCTTAGAGATAATCTATCTCACAAAGGGGTTACTCACTGAGGCCGAGTCATCCTTAACAATAACTCAACCATCCTCGCTATCCCATTAATTAACACGACTATTAGATTCCTCTATACTACTACTCTCATCATAAACCTTCTACACAATCTTACCGAGTACCCAAAATGCGATACTCTAAGAAACTAATTAAGATTTCCATACTTGCTAATTCTAATATTCTATCAAGATGAACACAAGATCTTGGACCACATCTCGCTATAGGTCCTACTAGTTGCGACAACGAAACCTATTAACTCCAAAGACAAACATTCTATTTAAATCAAATCCTTTCCAAGGATTATTCTAATAAATCGATTTATTGCGCCATGCATCTCAAACATCTTGACACCTGAAGCCTCACAGAAGCATCTACTCGACCACCACTATCCAGTTGCCAACATTCATCTTTAAAGGCTTTGCAACATGAATCAGTTAATCCTTTCTCAAAAGAAGAGGCCAATAAGAATAATAATAATAGTTTCAGCACTCAGATAAACGTTTACCAATCACGGTAAACACCAGACCAAGAGGAACAATCAATTGGCAATGAACTAGAAAAACATAAGGGGAGTCCACAATTGAAGGCACAATCCCCCAAGAAGAGGATATCAGATCGCAAGATACGAAACTTGGCTTCAGACCTCAAATACTCCTAATGCACTCTTTCCGTTAACATAGAAAACAATTCTTTGACTACAACAACACTTGGTCAGCTCGAACAAGACAAGTTCTTAAGACCAAACCACAAGAACCACTTAAGAACCAATAAGATCTTTCACACTTCACTTTGCTCGGAACAGTTCAACTACCAAATAAATCATGAGATCCAAATGATCTCCGCCGCAAAACTCAAAACATTTTTATTTATGAAATATCACGAAAGGCAATCAAATTAATCTCCCCTTAAAGGAATCAACATCACTCTAGCAACCATAACTGCTAGTCTTTCTAACAACACATCATGCACTCCTGGCATGAACCAACATAACTCACTATCCCATCATTAACCTTCCCAGGGAAACATAATAACCTATTTCATATATTTTCCATAAGGTTGCAATACTCAACCTGGTCAAGAGGATAACTAATGCACAAACCCCACTATCGAAGTAAACCGTCTTTTAACTAAGGCATGCTGCCCAGGTCATCCTCACAACACACCTATTTAGATCACCCTTAAATTCCTATCATTAACCTATTAGCAATGCTCAACATCAATTTAGTGCACACCAATTCCAATCTAATGGTTATCGTAAACAGTTGACGATTATACCGTCATGGAAGGATTTATGGTCATTTCTCTATTTGCGTTCCAACCAGCAAACATAAGACCATCAAGAAACCAAAAAACATACTTAACTCTTCCTTCCTACACAGTTAAATTAATCCATTGAGATCAAGTAATCCAACCAGTTTAGTAAACTAAACAATTTTAAGGATCAACCTTCTCATCAAAGACATACTATTATCCTACCACTCCACCATCAGGTAACAAAAATCACCAATTACATTCCATCGGTTCATCTCTTAGTGATGCTCGAAACCATACTTCGATACGTAATAAATGCACCTAGCAATTACATATGATCAGTACTTATCCATAAAAGGTAACTCCAAGATTAATATCCACTATGACAATATTCTAACATCTTCTGGACCTATCCATCCCAAAGGGTTAGATTAATCCGTTGAGACCCGCAGGTCCCCTCTATCCGAGAAGCTTATCAAAATATATCACCTATAGTGATCAAACCAGTTTCGTCAACGTTCCCTACTTGTTATTAACTCTGTTGATTCCACCTAAATATAGTCATACTCATAGTCACAGCTCATCAAGAACTACTAGAGAACAACCTCAACTTATTCAACTTTCCTTTCAAGGATCTTAGCTAAGATCAATCATGCACACACTGCAACCCAATCTTGATAATCCATATCATATTCATTAAGTGCTTTGATTATAACCTCTCATCTTATCATGACAACACATCGCCAAAGGGTTTAACATCTTCTTTCATAAAAGAGATCCATTAAGCTTCAACACTCAAAATACCCCAGAGAGATACAATGAGTAACAGCCTCCACGAACTAAAGGACTTGCAGAAGGAAACTTTCATTAACCCAAAAACATCAAGCGAATAAATGGATCAAGATTTCCCATGAGGAAGACAAAACTCCAATATAAAGGTCAAACTTGACCACCAACCAAGTTCACCAGTCGTAAGAATAACTCATCGGCTGGGAAAACAATGATTGCTTTACAGGACAAATTCAGCCCAATCAAAACACATTATCCTTTCTCAAAGCAGCCGATCAACCGTAATGAACTAATAACCCAAGAGAAACTCATCGAGCCCTACTGGACTAGAGTTGACCAAATTCAAAGTCAAAGAAGAGGACAACTCTTCTAGAGATACTCACTATCGACGCCTATTCTAAGATATCTGAGGTTACCGCCTTCATATTCTCATACCGCTAACGGTGGTGTAACCTGGTACAGCCCAGGGCCACAACCATGACCTCAACCTCTCAACATGGGTTATCCCCACCCATAATATCTATAGTTTTATAATATAGATATAATATATCATCTCAAACCACAATCATCATTACAACATAACGGAAACGTAAATGCAATGCTTCACCCAATCCCATCCTACTGTGCACTGTGTGTCAATTTAATTATTCAATTACCACGGACCTAAAGCCCGCTCTGATACCAACTGTAACACCCCAGCCAAGCAATGACATGGAATGCTACTAAACTAACAACATATTAAAGACGAACCTATATTCACCTTACAAAATTTCGGCAGAACCTCCTTTATTTAATGAGTAAATCAAAGGTTTCCAACATGCATAGACAACTGATCTGAATAATAGTAAACAATAAATATTCAATTCTAAACAAACTGAATTATGTTTGCCATCACACTCGCAACCACAATACTTAAATAAAGAACAGAAGCAATGTAAAAGTTCTAAACCTTTATTACAGTCTAAACTTGATGATCTTTAATCAGTTACCACTTAAGTTATTCAACAAATAATGTTTAAGGTTCTTTATTTCTTCCAAGGTGAATGAACCGTGCAAGTGCAACCAAGCTAATCCATCTTTATCCCCATGCATGCCGGTCCCATGTGGGTACCTAAAAACAAACATCAACCACAACAACAACAAGAGTGAGTCCAACGACTCAGCAAATATAAATAGTGGCAACAAGAGTAAAAGTGAACATCATTCCTCATGTTCAACCATCAATCACATAAATAAATCATGCTATGCAATATGAACAAAAGAATCTCTTTATCTCTTCTCTTTCGTATTTTACCGGTAATGCGGAGTGTGCATCCGTCAATGCACACCCATGCCTGTACCATCTGGTACAGGGACCAATTGCCCATACTCCACAAGTATGGGGACCTTTAGCCCGTCATGACATCAACATGGCGGGGACCTCAACGTATGGTCGTCTCGTGACCAAAATCTCAATAATCAACATGATGCACAAACGTGAATATCTCAATGAATAAATTGCATTCACGATAACTATGCACCAGAAATTCTCTCATTAATACAACATGCATCCGCATCAACATTGCATATAAATAACATATTCATACTACAAAAGCTCATATTCATAGACTTCATAACTCTCAAACATCCGTAATTAACACATAACTCATAGCATTAGCAACCATGAACTTTACCAATCATATCACCATAACAATCATGAACAACTCAAGTTCTCATAGAATTTATCAAACTATACCATTCGATAATATCTATTATATCCATAAATATACTTGCCTTAACCGCGAGGAAACGGGGGATGAGCAGAAGGCGCGGCCCCTGGAATCCGTCCTCCTCCTGAACCATAATTTTAATAATCGCTAAGGCAACAGTAACGAGTCTTTAGATTAAACAAAAACACCCCCACTATCCCAACATGTTTAACTTGACTCAAACCCCAAATCCTTTCGGCCACCCTGTCCCCCTCTACAGACAGTCAACTTCAAAAATCCTTATCTAATGGTACAGAAGTCCGAATAGGGCGTTCTCAGATTTTCTGGAAATATAATTAAATTTCCTAAACAAACTTAGTTGGGGAGCCCTTCTGATTCTTCCATATACTGCCCCTACCAAGCCAATCTACAGAACATCAATTATCACGTCGGGTTCTCTGGACAGTACACTAAAATTATCATAACTTTCACCCCGTGAGTCGGAATCAAGGTTTCTTGACCTTTCTGGAACGATAAGGAAAATATCTGAAACTTTCATAATATGGAGATCCTCTGATTCTCCTGATTTCTAATCGCCCAAACCCATCTACCGAAACCTGACAGGAATTTCCACAATCTACAGGACAGTCCGACTAGAAAAATCATAACTTTTTCTACAGAGGTCTGAATGACGCGTTCTAGCACTTCATGGAAAGATAAAGATGTCCTCTACAAATCTCTAGGAGAAGACCAGACCTGAATCCCCACGTATCTATTTCAAAAAGACCGTCTAACAGAGGCTATCCTGAGCAGATCCGAAAACCGACATTGCTAATCAACTAAATATGCAGCTAGCAGGGAGAATTAGGAGTAATTACCCTTAACCAATCGCTGAAGAACACGAAGAACTCCACACGATCTCTGCCTCCATTCCTTTTCCCATCCTAATCTCCACCTTCCGGATCCACAACTCTTCCCGGCAGACGTTTGCTCTCCTCCTCTCGAACCGCAGCGATCGGGATCCCTTCACCAATCGCAGGGGGCGTCCATGGAGGCGAGGGAGACGCTGCTGGCCAAAGGGGGCGCAAGGAGGAAGAGGGAGATGCGCACAAGGGAGGTGGAGGGGCGGTTAGGGGAGAGGGGCGATGCGCACAAGGGAGGTGGAGGGGCGGTTAGGGGAGAGGGGCGGCTAGGGTTTGGGGGTGGGGCGCCTCCCCCCCTTTTCCCTTGGCCGGCCACCTCTTGAGCCTCGGCCCAAGCCCAGGTTGCCGCTAAATTGCAGAATTCCCCCTTTTTCCCTGACTAAATTATTAACTAATGAATCTCGCCCGGGATATTACATGGATGGTAGCGAAAGACAAGGCTAAGAGGGAAAGCAAACCTTAGTGCAGCCTCATGAAGAAAACAAGGAGAACAATTCTGCCAAAGGAAGGAAGTTGGGAGTGCATGAGGAGCCATGGTCACATGAGAGGGTGATCCCATGCGTCCAGCCACATGGGAGGAGAGAAGGGCCACATGATTGTGTGAAGTAGTTGGCGCGTGATCCAAGGAGTGAGCTCATGGAAGGATTAGCATGTGGGAAGCATCCAAGCCAGAAAGAAAGATGCCAAGTTGAGTCCAAGCCATGCCAATTCAAGCCAGATGGACTAAGAGGGCGAGCAAATCAAGGGGAAGGGTTTGGTTGGGAAAGTAGAAAGAAGTAATTGGTTGGTTATTTATTGAGGGGGAGATAGAGCCAGCAAAGGAATCTGAGCTAGCTGGTAATCTGTGTGGGTTTCCTAGCTCCAATCTGAGTGGGGCTCTATCCTTTTGGCATGTGAAGCTAGGAAACTGATTCAGTCATGCATATCAAGAAAGTGGAGGGAGCTTGAGATGGATACACAAGAAAACATGCCCAAAAAGCTAGTTAGAATTGGGCACTTCATCCAAGCCAAGAGTTTGAGCCATATACAAACTATCCAGCCATGTGGAATCCAAAAACCATGGTAGTGCCATGGGAAACCAGGAATAAAGCCAAGAGAACGAAAGCCAAGCCAGGAAGGAAGATGTGCATCCAAGGAAGCAACTGCACCCTATAAGGAAGGCCAATGTCATGGACTCGTTGTTGGATCGATTTCTAAAATCTTATCTCCAGGAGTTTGAGTTCCATACCATACGTATGCTTGTTTGATTTGGCCAAATTAGTTGTGTCATGTGTTAAGGTTGGTCGAACCATTGTGTGCGGGTTTTGGGAGTTCTATTCCAAAACCAGTTTCAGTTTTTAGGAGTTAGGTCCATTTTCAAAAGGAGTCCGAATCTATCTATTATAACATGTCGAGCTCGATTTAGAGTCGGCCTTAGGCCTAGTTGTGCATGTGTTTTGTTTATGTCTGTGCCCTTAGGCACCTGTATAAGGCCAAGGGCCAAACCTTTAGAGGGATCCCAGATGTATTATCTATGATATAGAGTTGAGAATAGATACTAGAAAATCACCAAGGTTTTGGTGGCCATTGATGGCATGTTCTTGAGATTTCAATGTAGGAATTGCTCTTAGTTTGTTGAATCCAATTGAGGTATTGGATTTTGCTCACTAGAACTTTGGTTCTACTACCCTTTGTTCACATGCTATGGTGTGCATGGGAGAAGGTTCAAGCAAGGAGAAGGATCTGTTCATATGTTGTGCAAGAGCTTGGTCAAGGGAGAAGCTACCAGCAAGAAGTACCATAAAAGATCAGGGCCAAAACAATGTGATTCAGGTAGCTTGCTAGTTGGATCCACATCACCTAGACATCTTTTACACTTAGACATAGTTGGTTCTTCAAGAGTCTAGTTTGCAAAAGGGAAGTGGTATATGCTTGTCATTGTAGATGACTTCTCTAGGTATTATTGGGTGTATTTTACCTCTTCCAAGGATGAGGCCTTTGGTTTCTTTAGGGAGTTGACCTTTAGATTTTTTGTTGATCTCTTAGGAGCTTTGAGAGTCATTTGGTGTGATAATGAAACTGAATTCAAGAACTCATCTTTTGCATCTTCTGTGTTGAGCGAGGTCTAGTGCACTAGTCCTATTCTCCTAAAGTCCCCAGCAAAATAGAGTTGTAGAATGGAAGAATAGGGCTTTTATAGAGGTGGCTAGCACTCCTAAGAGGTTTTGGGCTGATGTAATTTCCACTGCTTGCTATATATCTAATAGAGTGTTCTTGAGATTGTCCTTAGGTAAAACTTCTTATGAGTTAAGATTTGATCATAAACCTAACATCTCTCATTTCAAGATATTTGGTTGCAAGTGATTCATTCTAAATCATGACAATTTAGATAAATTTGAATCTAGATATTATGATGGCATTTTCTTGGATGCCCTACTCATTCTCATGGCTTTCATGTTTTCAGTTTAGATACTAACAAAATCTTTGAGACATATGAAATCACTTTTAATGAGCTTAGTCCTGGTACTACTCCCGATAGTATAGGTACACAGATATACGGTGATCATGATAGCATCTTCATCAATGATGATTCTGACTAGGAAGATAGGGATCCAATCCCCCCTCTTATGTCTCCTGAGTTAGTTGGAGAGCCTGCTTCCACTACTCTAGCTTCAACAGAGCAACCTCCTCCCACTTTCACTACTGCTATGAATGGCTCTGCTCCTACCGCCACAACCCATGAGGTAGAAGACATGTCTGCATTAAGACCACCACTTCATATTCAGCAACAACACCCTCAGGAGCAAATGATTGGGGATCTCCATGAGCGAGTTACTCGCTTTAGGTTTATCTCCCCAATTCCTATACTCATTTTGTTTTTGTTGCATCTTTTGAAATCAGATAAACCATGCTTTATTTGATTCTTTTTGGATCAATGCATGTATAAAGAGCTTAAAAACTTTGAGAGAAACAAAGTCTGGACCTTAGGTTAACCTGTTGCTTATATAATATCATTGGTACAAAATGGGTACTTAAAAATAAACAAAGTGAGGATGGGTTGGTAGTTCTCAACAAGGCTAGGCTTGTAACTCAGGGTTTCTCCCATATAAAAGGCTTAAACTTTGAAGAAACCTTTGCACCTATAACTAGATTAGAAGCCACTCATATTTTACTAGCATTTGCTGTCTAAGGGCTTTAAGTTGTTTCACATGGACATCAAGAGTGATTTCTAAATGGTTTCATAGAAGGGATTCATATCTAGCAGCCTCCTGGTTTTAAAAATCCCAAGTTTCCAAATCATATGAGTAAGCTCGATAAAGCCTTGTATGGTTGAGTAAGCCCCCTAAATTTTGGTATGATAAGCTTAAGAGTTTCCTGCTTAAGAATGATTTTAAAATAAAAATGGTGGATAAAATCTTGTTTACTCTCAGGCATGGTAGTGATTTCATTCTTGTTCAGATTTATATGGATGATATAATCTTTGGTGGCTTCTCTCATGCTTTGATATCTAGATTTTCAGATTCGATGATCAAGAAATTCAAGATAAGCAGGATGGGTGAGTAACTTTTCTCCTTGGTCTTCAAATCAAGCAACTAAAGGATGTGACCTTCATTAATGAAAGCAAGTACTCTAAGGACCTTCTTCATCATTTTGATATGGAAGCAGCAAGCCAATGTCTACTCCAATTGTCACTTCAACTGCGCTAGCTCATGATGAGAATGAAGAGCCCATGGGCCAGAAAGAGTACCATAGCATGATTGGCTCCCGCATCGAGGTTGAACACATAATTTTGTGTGTGTCTGTGTACTCAACTTCAGGCTTCTCCTCGTGCCTCTCATTGTTAAGTAGTATGTTGTATTTTTAGGTATCTTCAAGACACTATTGACTTTAGACTCTGGTATTCTTCTAATTTTGCACTCTCTCTTTGTGATTTTTTCTAATGCTAAATTTGTGGGGTGTAGAATAAATAGAAAGAATACCTTTAGCACATGTCAATTTTTAGGCACATCTCTTATCTATTAGTCATCTAAGAAGCAATCCTCTATTGCACAGTTTGCTGTAGAAGCGGAGTATACAGCTACTGGTAGTAGTTGCTCTCAAGTTCTCTAGATCTTATCACTCTGTAGGACTATAGGTTAGCCTTAGGTTGTGTTCTACTCCTGTGTGATAACACTAGTTCCATCAATATTGCCAAAAACCTAGTGTAACACTCCAAGACAAAGCACATTGATATTAGATACCATTTTCTCAGAGATTATGTAGAGAAGGAGGATGTTGTTCTTTAGTTTGTAGAGTTAGAGCACAAAATTATTGATATTTTCACTAAGGCTTTCAATTCTTCTTATTTTGTTTCTTTGGGGTGTTTGGGGTTATTTTTCATTTTGGCTTGCTTTTAGGGGGAGTTGACTCTTTTGCATTTAGATATTTAGATTTCAGAAAGTTGCATTGTAAAATTTAAATGGAGCTTTGACTATTATCTCCATGTGATATGATATCTTGCTTTATATCTTACCATGTCTTGTGCTAGTTCTGCTAGATTAATCATGTCTTTCTATGCGCAGCTTAGCTTTTGCCATACTAGCTTATTTAAATATAAGAAAACTTAAATAAAAACATGTCAATGTTAGATCTTATGACTAGTTTGCTTTAGTTATGTTCTTATGATTTATGCTGTGTCAAATAGTCTAAGTTCAGTATAGAATTTGAGCTTTAGATTGAGCTATAGTAGTTCTTTGTTGAAGCATGAGTTTACTTCTCCCAACCTTTTGTGACTCATGTCGATAATTGCTAACAGACTCAAGAGTACCTCATTATTCTTGAACTAGAAATAAAAATAAAAAATGATCTATTTTAGTGCAAAAAAACTAATCTCACCCATCATTTCTTATGAAATGGCTTGCCATTACACTATACATAAAATTAGGGAGAGTTTTAGATGTCTTGAGCATAGTGCTTAGGATAGTCGCATAAGGCTTGAGATCTAGCACATGACAACTTAAAGTGACGAAAACAAAAAATATTGAAAAATGATTGAACCTTAGGATGTAGTTTTGGATGGCTTCTAGTCTGAGACTTGTTTTATTAGATAAGACCAAAATATGTTTCAAAAGTTACAAATTGTGCTCAGATCCAAGTATTTGAACAAAATGATTCAATATTAAGCTTGTAGCACTCTAAAATGACTCAATTGTAGCTTCTTGGTTCAAATTAGTTTATTAACATGGCTTGGTTCATTTTTAATACATTTGGCTAAACTATGACTTTGAGTAACTTAACATGCTAAAAATCCATTTAATTTCATATCCTTTTTCATTTGGCTTAGCTTTGCTATATATGTATTGCCATGAACTAGATAGCTACTTCACATAATATGGCTTGGTGTAATACTTTTAGAATCAATTTGGATAATTGTCATAGCTCCTTATTATTCATGCTATATATTTTTCCATGGATCTTGATGACTCTATTGTTAAATGGGAGAAAGATTCGACAAAATACATATTTTGGCAAGGAGGAGAAAGAGAGCATGTTTTGGAATTTTTGTGAGAATTCTTGCTAAATGGATATTTTTATATTTTGTTATGATTCTTTTGATCTCTTCTTACCATAACCAAGATCAAATAGAACAATTGTTCTTTCATATTGCCCTAGAGTGAGATTTTCCAATTTCTTTGGTTGAGTTGAAGATTTTTATGGAAAACTTACTCTATTCAGTGGCTTCACTCTATTTCTAGCTTATATGGTCATTTTCAGACTTTCCAATCCTTTTGTGACTATTTCGAGTCTCTCTTTGCAAAATTCCCCTTTTACTTCTAAAACAACCTCTATTGGCATTTTTGAAAAATTACCAATGTGTTCATCAAGGGGGAGATTGAGGGACCATGTGAAAAGGTCCAGGATATTGTTGTGGTGAACCATTGACAAGTTTATGGTGTTAAAATTTGAATTTTGCAAAGCTGCATTCTGTCAGCGTTTGTTGTCAGACAACCAGTTTAACCGCTAGTTAGCTGTCGATCAGACTACTGAGCGGTATGACCAGAGGTTTAATTGTGGTTGTAATTATCCAAAACAGGTGTTTTGCACTGGAATTGACTAGCCCCAGCTTGGTAGTTAGACCAACCCTGAGAATTTGTTTTGTGATTTCGGGAAATTGGTTTTTGGATGAATTTAATTATTATTGGTTAGTACATTTGTATTGCATGAAGCATGTTTTAGCTAATGTGGTTGTGAAGAATTTGTGCCTGTAATTTTTTGTTTGTCTTTGGATGCATAGTGAAGTTTTAGAGTCAACCATGGTCAATGGTGATGATCAGGGCTATACTTATGGAGGAGCCAAAGCCTAGAACGGTCAAGAATGTTGGGTGTGGCAGTTGAGCTTAAGCATGGCACAAGAAAGGCAGTAAATATTGAAGGAAAGGTTTGAGCGACGGGTTGAACCAAGTGGTTTAGTCGGCCCAAGTGAGGTGCGGTTTAGTGGAACTAGAACATGAAAGACTTATTGATGTGTGACAAACCATTGGTATATCTATACATGGCAAGTATAGTGATTGCTTGTAATGGAAGATGAAGACCAAGTCAAGGCAATGGTATTTTGGTAATTTGTCAAATACTAGAAACTTCGTTGGATCAAAACTGTGGTGCATGGAAAAGCAGTTTAGGTCAAGAAAATACTGAAAAGATCAAGTGAATCAAAGATTAAAAGACTTATCATATTTGAGCTCATGTGCTTTGAAAAGAATGCATGAATTCAGTGTGTGAGTAAAACCCATGTTGTGTGGGGTTAACAGGTTCCCCCAAATGTGCTAGTGGATAGTATCCATTAGGGTTAGATACGGGCTGGCTGTCTCATCTATTTAATAGGTTAGCATGGAGGCTTATAAGCTAACCATCCAAGATTTTAACCTTGTGTTCTAGGGTTAGTGTTAGAGAAGAGTGAGTATTGTTGTGTGCTCTCTTGTCCTCCAGATGTAGTAGATGTAAAACCTTCATTCTTAAGTAGCAATATATCAACTTTATTCATCACTTATGATGTCTCTTTGTTTTGCTTGATTTGCTCTTGTTCTTGCCAGTTTTGATCCCTTTTCTCCCCTTCCCAATTTTGTTATGTGCTAACGATGTGTAAATAATGGAAATGACTCATAGAAATCAAATCCCATCCATCTAGACACCAGGTCTTGAAGGATTTTGAACTTGTCTAGGTTTGCTTGGTTTTGGCCTAATCTTGAGATTTCTTGATTCCAAGATTTTTGCTTTGAATCATTAGGAGATTTTGTTTGTGGTGATATATGGGAATACATTTAGAGCTATCTTGGTCATCTTCTTTCCATGAGCAAGTCATGTCTCGAGTTTTCAGTTTTTATCCAGTTTTAGTACAACCTTATGTGTTTTGAGGAAAGTTTGGGACATTGGTCAGGATAATCTCTATCCTTAGATAGAATAAGATCCTGAGACTTTAAGTAAGATGTGTGCAAAGTTTTATTTCATTTGGCCATGGGTTTTGGGAGTTGTGCCAAAAATAGTTTGGACTTGAACTGATTTTCTGTTCTAGGAATAAGGAGCGGTCAGACCGTTTCCTGGCCTGGTCATACCAGTTGCCAGTCAGACTGCCAGCTTGCCGTCGTTCAGACCACTAGCGGTCAGAGCGCAAGGGGGCTGCTAGTCAGACCGCTGCTTTATCGCCAGTTAGACCCCACCTTAGTGGCCGATCAGACCGCTCATGTGCAGAGCTAGCTCTTTGGTTTCTGAGTTTAATGTTTTGTCCTTGGCTTCCAATTCTAATCTTCATAGTTCTGTAGTTAATAAAGTGAAGAATTTGAAAATATTTAGAGGAAAAGTTGTAATGCACCATTTATACCCCCTCTGTTGACATTGTGATTCTACGTAGAGTTGGACTTTCACAACAAAAACTTTATTGTCTCTATCTATTATCAACCACTTTGCTGCTCGTGTTTTGTCTTTAGTACGATTTGAGGATATTTTGTACACGCTTTAGTCAAAAGTGATTTGTATTCATGAACGAAGGGATTACTGTTGTTTATATCAGCAATTTGTTCTCCACTAGAAGAAGACGTCCTTGTCCAGAAGCTACTAAACTCGGTGCCGGACAAGTATCTGCAAGTAGTCGTGGCGATCGAGTAGTTTTCTGATGTGGACTCCATGCCATTTGACAAGGCGATTGGCCATCGCAAGGCGTACAAGGAACGTACAAGGAGACAAAGCGATGACAACAATGAAGGATAGCTCTTGCTCACTCATGCTGAGTGGCAGGCGAGGCAAAAGAATGGTGGCGGAGGAGATTCGTCGTCAAGCAACAAGAGCCGTGGCGCTAGCAGCTCAGTTGGGCGCGACTGAGGTAGAGGACACGGCAGGGGATTCAGCCGCGGCAGAGGAGGCCGAGATGGCTACGGCCCACCATGCCAAGACATGGCCAGCAAAAAGGTAAAGACAAGAGTCACATCAAGTATTTTAATTGTGATATATATTGCCACTATGCATCCGAATGTCACAAAACACGGTGGGAACGTGAGGAGGTGAACCTGACTTGTACTCAGGATGAAGAAACTACCCTGTTGTTGTCAGTTTGTGCTACTGACTCCCACGAGGTGGTGCTGCTGAATGAGAACCTCACTCCGAACCTCAACAAAACTGAGGAGGCCAAAGTTGATTTGGAAGTTTGGTATTTGGATAACGTTGCTAGTAATCACATGACTAGGCACCAAGGGAAGTTCATGGAACTAGGTAAGCACATTATAGGAGTTATCAAGTTCAGTGATGGCTTAGCTGTGGAGATCAAGGGAAAGGGCTCCATTTTGTTCAAATGCAAGAATGGAGATAAGCTCATTCTCCCGAAGGTGTACTACATTTTGAGTTTAAGGAATAACATTGTGAGCCTTGGTCAGATGACCGAAGGGGGGAGTGAGATAGTGCTAGCTGGAGCATACCTGAGGGTCCAAAACCAACGTGGTCGAAAATCAACGTGGTTTAAACCAGTGTAGTCAAAGGCCAGATCAACATGGTCGAAACCAATGTGGTTAAAGGCCAACAAGTGGTCTAAAATCGACGTGATCGAATTAGGTCGGAATACGACTAGTGAGATCGACAACTTGTGAGTGGTCAAAAACCCAATGTGGTCACAAAGAGACAAAGTGGTCGAAGGCCTAATCGTGGTCGAAAACTTGAACGTGGTTGAAAAACCTCAAACCATAGCTCTTACCTCTCCTCCCCTTATATAGGCTGACAACTTGAATCCAAAACTTAATGAATCCCCATCAGGCCAAACTGGGGATAACCCGTTAACCCCACCTAACATCCGGTTTTTCTCACACACGCTTCTCAAAGTGGCTTACAATCATTAACCCATTAGGGAATCAACACTTAATCCACTTCACATTTTCAACACATACAAGCCCTAAACCACTTAGGCCAACGCTGTGGTTTTACATACCGCCACTCTTCCGGTATTTGGACAATTTACCAAAATGCCCCTCTACCGCCTTCCGTGAAGCTTCTCTTTTCCTTTGCCACGAAGCACCACCCATGCTTCACCATCTTCCACGTGGCCCCAATGACTTGCTACCAAGTCTTACACGTCCGGATCCCACTGAACCGTTCTCGCTTGCAAATGGCCCAAGTCATTTGGCGCACCACATGTCTCTTCTCGCACATGATGGCACCCGTCTTCCTTGACCATCTAGATCTTGACTCCTCCCTGAGCCTAGTCCCGGTCCACCTTACCGTTGCCCATCATGATCACCACCGGTAGATTCTGCTCTGGTTTCTCGTCATCCCGGTTTGCAACCACCCCGCAAGCCTCAGTTATCTTCGGCGTCTTCCTGACCATTCTGGACCTCAACACCACCCTTTGCCTAGTCCCGGTCCTCCTACGCCTTACTATGACCTTGCTCCGAAGTCCTGCAACCACCACCAACAACAAGCAAACCGTCACATAGCACCGCACAACACACAAAGTCATGAATTGCGCAATTCATCCAAACAATGCTTAATGCAAAATGTATGCACTCAAAATTGACCCTAAACCTAGAACCAAATCCCCAAAAGCCCTGCTTTTTTGGGAAGATTGGTAGTACCGCTCTTAACATGCTGGTACTTCCGCACTACGGTCTACTGCTCACTAAAGCGGTACTTTCGCACCTTGCAAACCTGCATTGGATCTATCTGGAAAAATATACCGCAACTCAGAGCGGAACTACCGCTTGCGGTTCTACCACGTTTACCACTGTCTAGCTCAAATACAATCCTTGCAAAACCCTCAAAAACCAAACTCAAACTCCACAAATACTCTAATCCAAAAATCAATTACTCATGACAACCATGGGGTGACCTCTACATGGTCTCACATTCTCCCCCTTGATGAGTATATTGACAAACACCGAAAAGGCATGAAGATAAGTTTGTTTTTGAAAAGAAAAGCAAGAAGTTGCAAAAACCACACATAGTCCAATAAAAGAAAAGAAGGAACTCATGATCATGTTGGCAAAGTGTGAAATAAAGCAAACAATAAGAAAGAATAAGTTTTCTACAAAATCTACAAATCACACACAAAAGGTCAATCTTGCTCATGGTCCAAAGAAAAGAGCCAATTGCTTAACATGACCATTTTCATAGCAAGAGCATGAACCAAAAATGCAAAAGAGAGCAAATGATATGTAATGAAGCTCCCCTCACTCAATATCTCATTTGGCATTTTTACGTTCCAATTAGCAAGTTTTGCAACTCATACCATTTATATTACTCAAAATGTATACTCTCCCTCTTAGTGCCTTTTGCACCCCTTAATGCCTTTTCCTAAATCATTCTCCCCTTTTGGCAATAGAGATATCAACGGCTAAAACTTCCCCTCAAAATATGCATGATACTATTTAGGGCATAAGAAGCATAAAAAGAGAGGATGTATGTATGCATGAAAATGCAAAACCTAAAGAGCTTTGAAAATTATTCAAAGTGAGATTCAAGTTAAAAAGATACCACATGAAGCTATAAAATGCATACAAAACTATCTAGATCATGATAACGCATATATAATTAATCTAGCAATATAGCACAATTTAAAACATTTAAATTAATTTCAAGATAAGTAAGACTTCAAAATCGACAAGTTTATCTAAAGATATCCTGTATGAGCAAGCCATACCAAGAAGGCTAAATGGAGCCAAGTGCTAAAAGTTGAAAATTGAAACATTTTGTTCAAGAACTTGAAATCACTTGTAATTAAGCAAATTTAGCACATTTGACATCTTTTCAAGTTTAGTTTTGGTTTTAGCCAAGCTTCAACCAATTTTTGACAAAATTTTATTTCCTTAGCCATGTGTTAGATCTAAAGCTTTATGCGACCACTCCGAGTAAGAAGCTTAAGAAACTGATATGGTCATCCAAAACTCCCCTTGAGTTCATACCTAGTATAATGGCAAACTGTCTCCTGAGAAAGGATTGGTGAGATCAGGTTTTTTTTACACAAAAGAGATCATTTTGCATTTTCTTGACTTAGTTCAAGAACAAAGACTAATGCTAACTCATGCTTCAACAAAGAACTAGCATTGCTCAATCTAAAGCTCAATTTAGATTCTACATTCAAAGAAGCATTTTTAACATGGCATATATTATAAAAAGATCACTAGAGAGTGAACTAGTCAAAATATCGAACTTTGCAAATTTAAAAGATAACAATTGCAATAATTGACATCATTTGTGAATTTTAGTTCAAGTTTGCAAATTAAGCTAGCATGGTAAAGATTTAATCGTACATACGAAAGCATGATAAAACTTGATAAATATGCATAACATGGCAATGAGCAATATCAAATTAGAATTACATCACAATTGAGTAATAATCAAAACTCATATCTAAATGCATATCTCATAATGCACTACCATGGATGATGATTCAAAAGAAAGCAAGAAGACAAAACTTCCTAGCTACAAGAAGATACAAATACAAGATACCATAAAAAGGATTAAGCTTCCCCTAAGAACAAGCTACAAGATAAAACATCTAGAAGCACTTGTAATGGAAGAAATAGGTCAAAAAGATCAAAACTTGCAAAAGTCACTCACCAAACTCTGTCCTCACAAGGAATGGCTACAAGAAGAGAGAGGTAAGTTCTATACTCCACATGGTCTCTAGAAGAAGGATAAAATCACAGTTAGGGAGTGAATCTAAAATACTAGAAATCCCCACTACTAGATTCTAGTGAAAAAAGGCAAGTTCAATCTAGACAGGGTAAGAGATCCTAGTGTAGAAGAGAAGTGCCTAAGAAAGATAGCATAGAAGGTGTGACTCTCAACACCCTGAACCGACCTAAAAACCCTAACACTCCCAAATGGTATGCAATGCTGAATATGAAAGTAGGGAATTGACAAAGCTCAAGCAAGAACCTGCGTCATACTGCTTGACAGTGTGATGTAGTCAAAGTTGAGACAAGTTACATCGTGAGATCTATAGAAACCTCTACCAGAAACTCAAAGGAAGTTAGAGACCCAAGACATCCACATAAGCCACATGGTCTCCCCCTCAGATCCACAACCTGTAACTCAAATACAAGAATAACTGGTGTCATAGTACTAGGAAAAGTGATATACAAGCATGGATCCAGCATTGAGGCATATGACAACAAGAGTAGCATGACAAGCACAAATTACAACAACACATGAGAACATATCCCCTACACAAGCTCTATCTAGACTTCACCAAATCATCTAGGACAACAAAACCTAGTGCAAACCAAATCTAGAAGAAACTTGTGGACTAACCAAAACTCTCGTGATATCTGGGCATAAGCACAATCTAAAGCTACCAAGATGTCATACAAACTATTTTCATGCCAAGACAGAAATGAATAAGCTCATAATATACATGCATCTCAACGAGTCACCAACCATACACATATAGCAAATGACAAGGAAAAGCCATAAAAACATATGCTAGCATGCATACAAGTATGAGCATGTACACATGAACCAAAAAAGATAAACAGGCATGAACAAATGTAACATTATGATATAGAAGGCTATCCAAGATGTAATCAATCTCAAAATATCCATAATCAAACACGCATCATGTAGGCATACATTATGACAAACAAAAATCATGGAAAGTACGGTAACATATATAAATAATAGCGAATCAATAAAATAAAATAGACACAACAAAACATAAAATCGTGATGATACTTGACTCTATATACACACAATCAACAAGTAACTTATGCTTATGAAGTCAAGTCAAAACTTATGTATCCAATAAACTAATGCATATAATATGGCATATGGATACCTATGCAAAATACTCATAAAGGCATGACAAGAATGTAACATGAGTAATATATGCTAGTATGCTACAATTTAGTACATGAATAAGTACAACATGCCAATTATGATCAAACATGAATATAAGGGCATGAAGGTATAGAATGGCTCACAAAGTAGGTGGAGATGCCAAATGTGAAAACATGTGCCTCTTAGAGGCAATCAAAGGGAGTGGAGAACTAACAAGTGTTTCAATCACATGATGAAGCAAAAGACTACAACCTAATCAATCATATGTTCTCCATCCCACGACTCGGTACCTACCTATGAGAAGAACAAAGTGCCCTAGTCTTAGATTTCGAAGGGTTAACAATCAAGTAATTGGAAACCTAAAACGTAGACACACTATCACTAGAAGTATCTGTGTTAGCATGATGCAAAGGATGGTTCATGCAAGAAAATCCAATCTTAGAGGCACACCGTAAGTGGACAACTCGATGAGAAAAATGAGTGCCATCTTTGAAAAAGCTGTGAATGCCTTGTTTAAAAGCACCAAGATGAGAATCAACAAGAGCACCAAAGAACTCACAACTCCTCATTGTAGGTGCACACCTTGATAGGGAGAACAAGGTCCACCACTTGAGAAATGGTGGACATCATTCTTCGGGACAGCATGCGAACTAAAACCAAAACTATGATAATTAAGTCCATGACTCCGTCCATCACCACTAGAAAAGGTGTCAATGAAGCCATCAACAAAGTGAGCCTTCATGCTAGGCTCATGAGTGTTCATGCCCTAAGAAAGGCTATGCACACTTTGAGACTTAGAAGCATAGGCTCGTCGCATGCGTTTGGCATACCGAAAGCAAAAGTCTACATGATGTCCATCCTTCCTACAAAATGAGTAATAATGCAAAGATCTGCTAGAAGACATGGTCCGAGAGGACAAGGCACCATCCTTGCTTAAAAGAGAAGTCCCTTTGGATAAGGATGAAAATCATGTGTCAGCTCTAGGTCCACACATGCTATAAAATGGGCGATGTGTGTTCCTAAAAACTCGATGAAGAACTCAACGCTCATGCTTGACACGACGAGTTTTTAGAAGTCCCTTAAACAACACCAAAAGAGGCACAAGAAGCATCACTAGTCAAGTTAGAGCTATCCAAAGCAATGGCACAAGTGCCAATAGCAAGTGACTCAAGAGAAGCATGAGAAGAATCCAAATTTGATTACAAGAAGCAAATCATCTTTTAAAACATCAATCTCAGATTGGAAAGCAACACAAGAGTTATAAGACTTGGCGTTCATATCATTACACACTCTCTTCAAAGAATCAAGCTCATTCTTCAAGACCATGCAAGATGTGCAAGAGATTAAAGATACATTGATAATGTGAATGGAATGCAAAGCATCAACATCATTTAATAAGCTAGCATAAATCTTGCAAGAGAGTAAATCATCATCAAGAATTTATCATATTTCAAGCACCTGCTAGGAAAATTAGACTTAAGCTCATAAATTTCAACCATAGCCTTTTTCTACTTGCTCAAGACAATTGGAAAAGTTCAAATTCCATTTTTTATTTTCAGTTCTAGCAGGTTCAAGTTTTACACATGTGGAATGAGCCAATTTTAACTTCTCAATTTCAGCAAGCATGTTAGAACAAGAATCATGTTCATTCTTAGCCAAAGATCTAAAATTTCCTATTTCTAACTTAGCATAATCAAGCTCATGATGTAAGGCAACACAAGAATCACAAGGCATAAAAGCATTTGATTTGAGCAATTCATTTTCAGATTTTAAGCATGCAAGAGAACGTCTTAAATTACCATTATCCACAAGTAATGACTCACAAGACTTACATGGCAAAGGCAATTTTGGATTTTGCTCTCTGTATAGCTAGACTAGCTTAGAATCCCCATGGTTGAGATTGCGAAGAACTCAAAAGAGAGAAGGAGATGAAGAACTTGGGGATGGTAGGATTGTAGACAAAGACTGTAGTGTGGGAATAGTAAGAAATGACTATAAAAGAAAGGAAGTCTTTTTATATCCCCATTTTTACATCAATTGTTCCCCTATTTTACCACAAATTGTTGTTCTCTATTCCCAATAAGTGGACACGATTACCAAGAGATAGAATATTTTCTCTCTCCCACATTCTTATTAAATGACTGGAATGATTGTGTAGTGAAGAAAATCTTCTTAATGCACGTTTTGAGGCAAGAAAGCCTTAAGTAAATATTTTCTATTTTATAAAGCCTTGGGGGCTAGTTGATGAGGATTATTGATCAGGTCAATATTCTCATACGACTAGTTATGACCAAGAAATGACCAATCATAGGCAATGACGACCAATCAAACATTTCTATAAGCCTTGACCATGTAAACTGGTCGAGGATATGGCAGTTTCCCACGTGATAAACATTAGTGTAGTTATTGGCACATCGGGCAATTTACGATAGTTGACCAATGGATACATTGGTTGATTAAGGGACATGGCGGTTCAAGACTCAACAAAGATAGGTATGTGAGGATGAAAGGCGCCATTAGTGACATTAATTGCCACCCCTTAGATAGGCATAAATAGGGTGGCTTGCGTGCCTCGAAACAGTGGGATTCCATTCTTGTAACATTCTTGCTGTCCATGGCAATAAAGTCTCTATTTGATTATGCTCTCTTGTTTTATATTCTAGTATGTTCAATAGGGGACCCTGGTTCTCAATCATCGACACATTTCATTAGACAAGAGATTAAAGGAAGGAGAAGGAATGGAGACAAGAACGAGAACATGAGAGAGAATAATATTGCTAGCCAGAAAGAATTTTAAATAAAAGTGAGCAACCATTGAGTGCTATACCGTCAAGAGAGCTCCTGATGGTATAGACTTCACCGGCTCTCCCCCTTCCCTCCCTCTCTCTTATCCGCAAGCAGCAACTCCCTCTCTCTTCTCCGGCACCGGCCATAGCTCTGCACCTCTCCTCCACTTGCCCCCATCCCCTCCTCCGCCACCGGCGGCCGGCAGTGACCTCGCCACACCATTCCCCATCCAACCTAATATTAGGTGCACCGCCACCTCGCAGTGCATCCCTCTACCGCTGCCCACCATCGGGCCACCACCTCCCTGACCTCCCTCTACATCCAGGGGCATGGTGAACCCAGGACGGCAGTAGTGCCACCCCTGTTAGCCGTTGAGCAATAGCGAGTGTGTGTGTGTGTGAGAGAGAGACGAAGTAGATGCTATACTGTTTGAATAGTATAGCGTTTTCTAGCATTTTCTCTAAATAAAAATATGAGGATGAGGATAGAAACCCATGAACTAATCTGTTCGGTTGTTCTTGACCATTTGATTTTGGGAAGCTAATTTTGGTACCATTTCGACGCCCATATATTAAGTGGGAAGCTGACTGTTCATTTGAGTAAATATGAAGAGTTTTTAGTATGTAAACGAACATTTCAGGAGATATTTGTTAAAAGCTAGCAGAAGCTAAGGATTAATTTTGCTCTAGATTTGTATGTATATAAGTCTTGATCAAAATTATTTACCATACGAGTACATTCTGATCGGTTTGGTACGGCAAATTGTACACATGTTATTCTACAAAGGAGAAATGTAACACAAAGTTCTTAAACAAATGGAAAATAACACAGATGCAAGTTCAAAATATAGAATACAATCACATATATGGTTACACATGCATTTTAATGTTATAGTAAGTTTAGGGACTCTTTGGAACATGGAAATTTTTAGATTGCAGGAACTAAAATTTTCTGCAATATTCCTTCCGGATTTCTTTGAAATCTTGCATTCAAAACAACTCTGAACTTCTCTCCCGCCATGAGAGGGTGTTTGGATATGCTTATGAAATAGGTTCCTCTAAAATACATGTTAGCTAGTGCTTTGAGTAACAAATAGATATGCTATTGGGAGTTTTATTTTTAAAACCTCTCATTTGTTGATTTATGGAATTTTGTTGCTGTGTAGAAACTAAAATATTGTACTTCCTTAAAAACAGGTTGAAGTTCAGTTGTTTCATAAAAGATGGCTTCAGACTGATTTTATCAAAATAATTTCTCAAATTAGAGGGATATGTCCTACTATCTTGTTTTCTTCTTCTACTTGATCGAGACAAGAAATTATTATTAAAGTCCTGCTTTAGTACAACTTGAACAAATTATGCCAAGATGAATTTGTGCTTGAAGTAATTCCAAGGAACATTGATCTATTGTATTTTTTGATGTGTTGAAAACAGAAATACATTTCCAATTCTTTGTTTTCCTGTATTTCTAGATCTTCTTCTAGCACTATTTTTTGAGCACATGATGTTATAGTAGTACTATTTGATACTTCCATGTCGCACAGAGAAGGAAAATAAGAAAGAAATGTTCCCCTCTTGTCATAAATTGCATCTTACCCGCATTTGATGTTCAATCCCTTTACTGCACGTCTCAATATCCATACAGTGAAGAGGACTTTCTAAAAACATTGAACTGGTGAATTGCATTTGTTTGGGGAAAGAAAGCAAGACTAAGTGGTTATTGACTTCTATATTGTCTTTGATTGTGTTTTTCAGAGGAAGAAGAGTTGGTTAAATCGTGCATGTAATTATCAGAAAAAGTCAGATGTGTTTATCGATACTAATTGCTAGAATATTTGACCGCATGCATATCTGGATTCAGTCTTGACAAACAAACACAAGAGGATAATTGGCAGCTCAGAATTCAGCTAGAGCAAGGCAAACATGTGGCACGATTACGTGACAGAGATTGCGCGGAATCCTGTGTTCTTACCGAGAGACTTTCCCAACAGAGGTTAATTGATGAACCATGTGGAGATGACCACATGTGCGTGATGAGTAATTGACATTAGTTTGGGTAAGTCGAGTTTGGTTTGGGTGGTTCGGACCTAGTCGTTGCGTGGTGCAACGGGCTCGGTCGGACTGTGGTCAAACTTGGTCATATAGGATTAGGACGCTGATTCTTTGATTTGACAGGTTTGGACTTCGTCATGGTAAGTATGATGTTGATTATGCTTTCATGTATCGAGCGGTGCTATTTGACGTGTTTTCTTGTCTGTATGGCTGCAGGACGTCGAGTGGAGTCGTGGCGAGACACGGTGGACCGGACTAGGCGCAGGTGGCGCTGAGGTCAGAATGGTCGGGATGTGTCGAAGACGACGTGGACTCGAGGTGGTTGCGAGGCGTGCGAGACAAGGAGCGCGGAAGCTTCCCGGAAGGTGCAGAGGGGCGAATCGGGAATTTCGCAAGACTGCACAAGCGGGAGCGGGCTCCGTTGGAAATAGCGGGCGTAACGGGGCGGAGACCCGTTAGCCGTAGGCTATAAATAGGTGGAGAGGGCTGCATGCCCACTTGAACACTTGGAGAGAAAATTAGGGTTTGCTAGAGTCAAAAGAGGCTTTGATGGCTTGCTTTGGCTTTAGGCTTTAGTGGGTGAGAGTGGTTAGAGGAGGCAGAGGGTGTTCCCTCTGTGCTCTGTATCCCTGTTCGTAGCTTTCCCAGAGTTGTGTTCCCCTTCTCAATCATGTAGTGTTGAGTTCTTGGCTTGGGAGAGGGAGATGAGGGATTGAGAGGCTTGTAATCAAACATCTTGTCCTAATGTCCAGGCGTATCGGGACGTATCTGTATTCCATTTGCCTTAATGAATGAAATTCCAGAAGTTTGCTGTTCGTGCTCTCTCTGTTCTTCTTTCTTCCTTTTGGCTTGATTTGTGAGATCTTTGATTTCTTGTTCTTAGTTGCTGGAGAGTGCCAAAATGGATTGCTATGACATGAGAGATGCTCAAAAGCCATTTGGCTAGTCAATCTTAAGAGCAATATCTTGTTTAATTTCAGTTTCTCCCATTTGGCATCCTCTGTTCTTACTTTTTGAGTTTCTAGGGTTTCTTGGCCCTCTTGATTTCCTTGGAGAAATGGCATGAAATTTGACCTGGATTATCCCACGGCTATTGCTAACATATCCTCAAAATTTCATGAGCACAGAGTCAAAGATTGGAGAGAAATTCGATTTTTGGTGGAGTCCCTGTAAGTTTTCAGGTTGGGGCTTAAATCTGAAATTTCAGGTTTTCAGTTGGATTCCTCTGTGTCTTAGCCCCTTAAAGTTGCTTAGAATAGTCCTTTGGAGCTTTGTATTTATTTGGTTTGAAGTCTTTCCTCTCTTCCTTTTGTTCTTGGCAATTTTCTGAAAAAAATCAATGTTCAGAGCTGCCTCCTGTTCGTTCGGCCAGCAGGAGGATTTCTTCAGGTTGGCTACAGTAAATTTCTTAGCATCCAGCGTGAGCTACTCCTTTGGGCGTTTTTCTTTTTTTTTCTTCTACTGATCTTTGAGGATTTTGCATGCAGATCAAACAGCGATATTTTCAGTTGAAATTTTTTCTGGATGATCTCTGATTTATGGTGAATTTTTTGGTGTCGCATGCGTTCCAAAATTCAGAGAAATTATTTTTAAGTTTTCTGTGAGTTGCGTTGTTTTGCATCTGGTGCGAAATCAGTGTTCGATTTCTCGGGGGCGTTTTTAAGCGAGCGACATTCACCCCCCCTCTGTCGCCATTTCGGTCCTACAATTGGTATCAGAGCCGGTTAGCTCTAATTCATAGATCTTAACCGGTCTCAAGAGCCATGGCGACGGACAAGTACTCGACCAAGCCGCCCGTGTTCGATGGCATCGATTACCCCTTCTGGAAGAGCCGAATGGAGACATACATCCAGGCCCAGGGGTATGTCATCTGGCGGAAGGTCAAGGTACGATTCGCTGTTCCTGCCGATGAGAACATCAATGCCGGGAACATGGCTGATGTTGAGGCGAATGCAAAGGCAAGGAACATCATCATCCAGGGGTTGAGTCGTAGCGAGTTTGACCGTATATCTCACCTGTCGTCCGCCTACGACATCTGGGTGACCCTCGACGCATACCATGAGGGCACCACCCAGATCAAGACGGTTCGACAAGACCAGTTCAAGCGCGAATACAACAAATTCGAGATGCTTGCTGGTGAGTCCCTGGACGAGTGCTTTTCACGATTTCACAAAATCTTGAGCAACCTCCGAGCGGTCGGTCTCACATACCCCGACTCAGACAACGCTCGTCAGATGCTCGCGGCACTCGATCTGCGCGTGTGGGAGATGAAGGTGACCACCATCAAAGACACGACAGACCTCTCGACCCTGACTCTTGACGCGCTGTACTCGCGCCTCAAGACTCACGGGATTGACGTTGTCTCTCGTCGGTCGAAGTCACAGTCGATGGCTTTGGTCACCGATCCCAGTTCGGCTTCTGGTTTTTCCGCCGATTCGCTTTGTGGGTTCTCCCTAGTTGCTCTATGTGACGTAACTGATGATCAGTTAGAGCAGCTAGAGCATGAACAGCTGGCCCTCCTAGCTCGGAAGTTCTCCCATGCTTACAAGAGGAGGAGGGACAGAAAGAGAGGCGGACCAGTCATCTGCTTCGAGTGTGGTGGCCCCAACCACATTCGAGCGAATTGTCCCAAGCTGGAGAAGGGCAAGAACGACTACGGCGGTTCGGGCAAGAACGACTACACCGACAAGAACCGCAACAAGAAGACTCCAGCTCAGACGCCGGGAAAGAAGAAGTTCCGCAACTTCGGGAAGGCCAAGAAGCTCTTCCACCGCGTCCTCACCGCCTTCGACGACCTCGACCTCAGCGAGGTGGAGGGATGGAGCGACGACGACGGGACGGGTGACCAAGAGCCCAAGGATGGCGGTGACGACTTCTCCGGCATGTGCTTCATGGCCCTCGAGGGCGAACTCAGCGACAGCGAGCTGTACTCCGACTCGGACGAGGTATGCCCCACCTACGACCAGCTCAATCATGCTTTTCTTAAGCTAGGTGGTTTCCATGCTAGAGCTAGGGCTAGGTGTACTGAGTTAGAGAAGGAAGTAGACAGGTTGTCACTAGAGATTATTGCTCTTACATCTGGTCCCTCTAGTGACGACTGTGATACATGCTCTGCTTTGCTGGGTGACATGGAGAAACTAAGGACCTCGCATGATAGTTTGTCCTCCGAGCTTGATACTGTTAAGGTGGAGAACATTAGTCTGTTAGCTGAACTAGAGATGAGTAGGATTGCTTCTATTTCATCTGCTCCTGTTGAGACTAGTGCTTGCACCTCATGTGAGGATAAGGACAATGCTTTTAGAGGCCTTTATACCATGTTGCTTGATCTGCCCGAGTCATGTGAAAATTGCAATAAGCTGAAGTCGAACCTAAAACGGGCAGATCACAAGATTGCTGAGTTGCATGCTTCTTTACTTGAGCCTATTGTTTCTTGCACCAATTGTCCAAAATTAACCCTTGAACTTGAATCTGTTTCTAAGCAATTCCAAGAGATGATTGATCAAAACAACAAATTGGCTCAGTTTGCGACTAAGGATTCTGTTAGCTCACCATGCATTAGTTGTGACAAACTAAAACTTGAACTCGTTGCTTTGAATGATAAATGTGTGAAGCTAACTAAGGACTTATTAGAGAAGTCATCAACTTCTTGTGATGTGATTGCTAAGGAGGGGGAGAAGCCCCAAGGTAAGGTAGAGACGCTTAGTGATGTGAGCCAACCTGCTAGCAGTAGGACTGTCCATTCTGAGTCGGTTGTGCGTGCACAAGCCATTCATTCCTCTGCTATTGGTTCTTCATCTGCTTCCTTACCTCCTGCTGTTCCCTCTTCCCCCTGCTCTTCTTGCACCTCTCTCTTTCGGGAGTGTCAGTACCTTATGAACACTCTCGAGAGATTTGTAGGCGGCAAAAAGAAGCTTAATCTTATTCTAGACCAATCCAAGATTTGTAAGTTCAATCAAGGTCTAGGATATGATTTCTATGAGGATATGAGGAAGCATCCACCTGCTATTCTCCGACCCATCTTAGGAGGTGTGATCGAGGTTGAGCCCAGATCTGACGAGGTGAAATTCAAATCAGCGGCTTTGTCCAAGGGATCTCTGACAGCAAGGTGATTCCACCTGTTGCTTCGGCCTCTCAGAAGGCGAAGCCTCTTCGTGCTACTTCCACCTCTCAGAAGGTGAAGAACCTTCTGTCAGAAGGATGGGCACTCGATCGAGAGATGCTTCAGGCGCGCCAGGATTGCGCGAAGAGACCGTGCAGAGGCACTTAGGTGTATTCAGGGTCAGCCCCAGATCCTGAGTGCACCTAAGACTAGCACGAGATCCAGGTTTGCTTCTGACGTGTTTGGGCAGCATCGAGGACTTGGTTTTTCTGAGTCTTCTGGTTTTCATCCTCATGCTGCTCCAGGTCGTGACTTCCGCCGTCCTGAGGGTACATCTCGTTTCCCCCGTCGAGACAGTTACCCACGGCGTGATCAGCGTGTTGCCGGTGTTCCGACTCGCTCTCCCGTAGCAGTCGGACCCCGCAACAGCTTCAGGTCTGCTCACAGACCTTCTGCTTCTTTGAGTCACGGAGAGCGTAGGGTAGATAGAGGTCAGTCGTGCTTGACTAGTTCATCTGCTCCACGTGTTACTCAGTATTGGGTGCCAAAATCACTCTTGATTTACCCCAGTACTGAGACTTTACTCTCTATTTGACTCAGGTTCGCCGGGTAGGGAAGGAGAAGGTTTGGCTTGTAGACTCCGGTTGTTCTCGTCATATGACCGGAGACTCCCGTTGGTTCTCCTCCCTAGCCCGCGCTCCAGGTGATGAGACGATCACCTTCGAAGACGCTTCGTCTGGGCGCGTCATCGCCAAAGGTACTGTGCATGTTAATGCTTCTTTTATTCTTAAGGATGTTGCCTTGGTTAGTAAGCTGCAGTACAATTTGCTTTCCGTTTCTCAGCTTACCGATGACGGTTTCGAGGTGAGCTTCAAGAAAAACGCTTGCAGAATTCTTGACTCTTCGGGTAGTCTGGTTTGCGGGATTTCTCGTTATGGGAGGATCTTTCGTGTTGATTTCTCTGAGTCTTCTGGTGATCCTCTCAGGTGTTTAGTTGCTTCTGAGTCCCGCGATCTTTCTTTCTGGCATAGGAGACTTGGTCATATTGGGTTTGACCATTTGACTCGAGTTAGCGGTCACGATCTCATTCGTGGTTTGCCGAAACTCAAGATGGTCAAAGATCTAGTTTGTGCTCCATGCCGGCACGGCAAGATGGTTGCCGCTTCTCACCCTCCGGTCACAGTTACTATGACCGATGCACCGGGACAGCTGCTCCACATGGATACAGTGGGACCAGCTCGAGTGCAGTCAGCAGGAGGGAAGTGATATGTTCTTGTCGTGGTCGATGACTTCTCGAGGTATTCTTGGGTGTTTTTCTTAGCCTCGAAGGATGAGACATTTTCACATTTCCGAGGTCTTTTCGGTAGGCTTTCTGTTGAGCTCCCGGGTGCCTTACGAGCGATCCGCAGCGACAATGGCACGGAGTTCAAGAATTCCTACTTCGAGAGTTTCTGTGGTGAGACAGGTGTAGAGCACCAGTTCTCTTCTCCGCACGTCCCACAACAAAATGGCGTTGTGGAGAGGAAGAACCGTACTTTGGTCGAGATGGCCAGGACGATGCTTGATGAGTACTCTACACCGCGGAAGTTTTGGGCTGAGGCTATAGCTACCGCGTGCCATGTCTCAAATCGAGTATTTCTTAGGGCACACTTGCACCGCACTTCTTATGAGTTGAGATACGGGCGAAAGCCCAGCGTCTCTCATTTTCGTGTTTTTGGTTGCAAGTGCTTTATTCTGAAGTCCGGGAACCTAGATAAGTTCGAGTCACGTTCTTGTGATGGGATCTTTCTAGGTTACTCGCCTTCTTCGCGGGCTTATAGGGTCTGGAACTGCGAGTCTAGCAAAATGGTAGAGACCTGTGAGGTGACCTTTGACGAGGCCAGTCCGGGGACTAGGCCTGATATCTCAGGTTCTTTAGAGCAGTCCGAGACCATCTTCGTGGATGACGAGGACGATGGAGATGAGGGTTGTCTACCCGATCAAGTCCCTTATCCACCCCTTGAGGTGCCGTCTTCTACCGCACCTCCAGGTGATCAGCCCATGCCTTCTGCTTCCTCTGGAGCTAGTGGCTCTGTTCCTACCTCGTCAGCTCACGAGGTAGAGGCCACTTCTTCATCTCATCCTGGACCTCCCCGACATATCCAGAAAAGACATCCTTTTGAGCAGATGATTGGAGACCTGTTCGAGCGTGTTACCCGCTCAAAATCTGGCTTATCTCAATTCTGTCTCCATTCTGCTTTCATTGCCTCCTTTGAGCCCAAGGATGTTTCTCATGCTCTTTCTGACGAGTCTTGGGTCAATGCCATGCATGAGGAGCTAGAAAATTTCGAGAGGAACAAGGTCTGGTCGCTTGTCGAGCCCCCGCGAGGTCACAATATTATTGGGACTAAGTGGGTGTTCAAGAACAAGCAGAGCGAGGATGGAGTGGTTATTCGAAACAAGGCTAGACTGGTAGCTCAGGGGTTTTCCCAGGTTGAGGGTCTAGACTTCGAGGAGACCTTTGCCCCTGTAGCTCGACTTGAGGCCATTAGAATCCTGCTTGCCTTTGCAGCTTCTAAGGGTTTCAAGCTCTACCAGATGGACGTCAAGAGTGCCTTCCTTAATGGCGTTATTGAGGAAGAAGTTTATGTCAGACAGCCTCCAGGTTTCGAGAACCCCAAATACCCACACCATATCTTCAAGCTTTCCAAAGCGTTATATGGACTTAAGCAGGCCCCCAGAGCTTGGTATGAGAGGCTTAAGTCCTACTTGTTGAGTCATGGGTTTGAGATGGGTAAAGTAGACAAGACTTTGTTTATCCGTAGGCTTGGTAGTGACCTTCTGCTCGTCCAAATCTATGTCGATGACATCATCTTTGGCGGCTCTTCCCATGCTCTGGTTTCTCAGTTCTTGGATGTCATGAGCACCGAGTTTGAGATGAGCATGATGGGTGAGTTGACTTTCTTCCTTGGCTTCCAAATCAAGCAGACTCGGGAGGGTACATTTCTTCATCAGGGAAAGTACACTCGAGACCTCCTGAGACGCTTCGACATGAGTGATGGTAAGCCTGTGTCGACTCCCATGGCTTCTACAGCCTATCTTAACCCAGATGAGGACGGCGAGCCAGTTGATCAGAAAGAGTTCAGAAGTATGATCGGCTCCCTTCTTTACCTCACTGCCTCGAGACCAGACATACACTTCTCTGTGTGTCTGTGTGCTCGTTTTTAGGCCTCTCCTCGCGTATCTCACCGCCAGGCGGTGAAGCGCATCTTTCGGTACCTTCGAGCTACCATTGACTATGGCATCTGGTACTCTTCCTCATCCTGTCTTTCCTTGAGAGCCTTCTCGGATGCAGACTTTGCCGGCTGTAGGATAGATAGGAAGAGCACTTCTGGCACTTGCCAATTCATTGGCACTTCTCTCGTTTCTTGGTCTTCGAGGAAGCAGTCCGGTGTTGCACAGTCCACTGCAGAGGCCGAGTACGTTGCTGCTGCCAGTTGCTGCAGCCAAGTGCTTTGGATGGTCTCGACCCTGCGGGACTTTGGGTTAGCGATAGACAGTGTTCCACTCTTTTGTGATAACACTTCTGCGATTAACATTGCCAAGAACCCAGTGCAACACTCTCGGACCAAGCACATCGATATCCGTTATCACTTCCTTAGAGACCATGTAGAGAAGGGCGATATAGTGCTCCAGTTTGTGGAGAGTGACCACCAGTTGGCTGACATCTTCACCAAGCCATTGGATAGTTCGAGGTTTTCAGCTCTGCGGGGAGAGCTTGGGGTGGTTTGTCCTTATGGACTGTAGTGAGGGGGAGCTTTGGGCTTTACTGCTTTACTATATTGATTATGCTTCTGTCTCATTTCTGTTGCTTTGCACTCGGGGTGCATCGGGCTTAGTCCTTCCAGCATAGGTTAGAGTGCTTCTCTTGTCTAGTTGCTTAGACTTCTTACTCTTATCTTGTGTTTTCAGGATGCTTCTTATTAGCTATTTCTTATCTCACTAGGTCGAGCTCACTCACTTCTTGTAGGTTCTAGCGAGGGTTGGGCCACCCTCGGGTAGACAGGGTACGTGTTTGCTCTCTAGTGTGTGATTTACTGTCAGCTGATTGTCCTGGAGTCATATGGGGTAGATGAGAGTCAGTCTGAGCCATAGTTGTCTCTATATCTTATCTATGCTTTAAGGACTGCCTGTTTTGGTTTTATTTGCCAGCTTCTCGATTTATTGCTTTGGTTCAGGGAGAGTTCTTTTGGGAGCTTCTGGAGCTTAATTGTGACTTAACTCAACTTGAACTAAAAGTTGCATGTCATGTTGAGGGGGAGCTGGATTTTTCTGCATTTTAGCATTTAGCATTGTAATATATAACTACATTGAGCCTTGATTATTATCCTGCTATGACATGTTTACAATGCTTTACACCTTGCCATGACTTGTGCTTAGCTTGCTAGATTTATCATGACTTCATATGTGTAGACTAGCTTTCTGCCATGATAAGTTAATTAAAATTGCTCAACTTAAATTAAAACTTGTCATGTTAGCATTTGAGTTTAGTCTATCTTTAGCTATCCTTGTATGATTCATGCCATGTCAAATAGGCTGAGTTGAGTCTTGAATCTAGGTTGAATCTTAGATTGAGCTATTTTAGCATCTTGATACATCATGAGTTAGCACAATCTATTAAAAAGCAAAAGGATCTCTTTTTATGTGCGAAAAAACTGATTTCACCAATTCTTTCTCGTGAGACGGCTTGCCATTGCACTAGGCATGAACTCAGGGGGAGTTTTGGATGACCTGGACTATCTTCTTAAGCTTCTCGCTTGGAGTAGTCGCATAAGGCTTGAGATCTAGCACATGATAAAATTTTTGGTTGGAAACAGCTATAAGCTTTAAAAGAAAATATGTCAAATGTGTAAGATTTGCTTAATTACCTAAAGATGAAAAGTGCTTAACCAAATGATACACTCTTGAGCTTGTAGCACTCTAATTGACTCAACACTAGCTTCTTGTTTCCGCTTAGCTTATTGACATGGCCTGAGTCATCCTTAGATATCTCTAGCTAGACTTTGCTTAATTGTTGACTTGACTTGCTCACTAAATGCCCTACATTTCATATTATCATCTTTATGTGCTAGCTGGCTTATACATATGTTGTCATGATCTAGATAGCGTTTTATTGAGTTATGGCTTGGTGTATCTCATTATGGTCATTATGGATAATTTTCATGGCTCACAATGCTTAGAAATAAACAAACTTCAGCCATATTCATCCATTGACATGTCATATTCTCTCTATTGCATCTTGATGTGTTTATTGCCAAAAGGGGGAGAATAGAGAAGAAAAAGTCTGTTGGGAACAGTTTAGAGCTTTGGAGATCAATTTGCTCTTTCAGTTGTTGCTCTAGTGTTCCTTCTGTCAACATGGTCATTAGCTTCATTTTCCTTCTTATGGACCATGTTGGATTCTTCAAACTCAAACTCAACTTTGTGCTTTTTCGGGGTTTGTCAATATACTCATCAAGGGGGAGATTGATGAACCATGTGGAGATGACCACATGTGCGTGATGAGTAATTGACATTAGTTTGGGTAAGTCGAGTTTGGTTTGGGTGGTTCGGACCTAGTCGTTGCGTGGTGCAACGGGCTCGGTCGGACTGTGGTCAAACTTGGTCATATGGGATTAGGACGCTGATTCTTTGATTTGACAGGTTTGGACTTCGTCATGGTAAGTATGATGTTGATTGTGCTTTCATGTATCGAGCGGTGCTATTTGACGTGTTTTCTTGTCTGTATGGCTGCAGGACGTCGAGTGGAGTCGTGGCGAGACACGGTGGACCGGACTAGGCGCAGGTGGCGCTGAGGTCAGAACGGTCGGGATGTGTCGAAGACGACGTGGACTCGAGGTGGTTGCGAGGCATGCGAGACAAGGAGCGCGGAAGCTTCCCGGAAGGTGCAGAGGGGCGAATCGGGAATTTCGCAAGACTGCACAAGCGGGAGCGGGCTCCGTTGGAAATAGCGGGCGTAACGGGGCGGAGACCCGTTAGCCGTAGGCTATAAATAGGTGGAGAGGGCTGCATGCCCACTTGAACACTTGGAGAGAAAATTAGGGTTTGCTAGAGTCAAAAGAGGCTTTGATGGCTTGCTTTGGCTTTAGGCTTTAGTGGGTGAGAGTGGTTAGAGGAGGCAGAGGGTGTTCCCTCTGTGCTCTGTATCCCTGTTCGTAGCTTTCCCAGAGTTGTGTTCCCCTTCTCAATCATGTAGTGTTGAGTTCTTGGCTTGGGAGAGGGAGATGAGGGATTGAGAGGCTTGTAATCAAACATCTTGTCCTAATGTCCAGGCGTATCGGGACGTATCTGTATTCCATTTGCCTTAATGAATGAAATTCCAGAAGTTTGCTGTTCGTGCTCTCTCTGTTCTTCTTTCTTCCTTTTGGCTTGATTTGTGAGATCTTTGATTTCTTGTTCTTAGTTGCTGGAGAGTGCCAAAATGGATTGCTATGACATGAGAGATGCTCAAAAGCCATTTGGCTAGTCAATCTTAAGAGCAATATCTTGTTTAATTTCAGTTTCTCCCATTTGGCATCCTCTGTTCTTACTTTTTGAGTTTCTAGGGTTTCTTGGCCCTCTTGATTTCCTTGGAGAAATGGCATGAAATTTGACCTGGATTATCCCACGGCTATTGCTAACATATCCTCAAAATTTCATGAGCACAGAGTCAAAGATTGGAGAGAAATTCGATTTTTGGTGGAGTCCCTGTAAGTTTTCAGGTTGGGGCTTAAATCTGAAATTTCAGGTTTTCAGTTGGATTCCTCTGTGTCTTAGCCCCTTAAAGTTGCTTAGAATAGTCCTTTGGAGCTTTGTATTTATTTGGTTTGAAGTCTTTCCTCTCTTCCTTTTGTTCTTGGCAATTTTCTGAAAAAAATCAATGTTCAGAGCTGCCTCCTGTTCGTTCGGCCAGCAGGAGGATTTCTTCAGGTTGGCTACAGTAAATTTCTTAGCATCCAGCGTGAGCTACTCCTTTGGGCGTTTTTCTTTTTTTTTCTTCTACTGATCTTTGAGGATTTTGCATGCAGATCAAACAGCGATATTTTCAGTTGAAATTTTTTCTGGATGATCTCTGATTTATGGTGAATTTTTTGGTGTCGCATGCGTTCCAAAATTCAGAGAAATTATTTTTAAGTTTTCTGTGAGTTGCGTTGTTTTGCATCTGGTGCGAAATCAGTGTTTGATTTCTCGGGGGCGTTTTTAAGCGAGCGACATTCACCCCCCCTCTGTCGCCATTTCGGTCCTACATTAATAATGAGCATGAAATGGTCAGTGTTGCGGCCATTTGGAACAGTCATGATTAGTTCGGTTCGTATGGCACAATCTCGGGTCAATTCACGTCAGATACTGATGCCAATCAAGAATCTAAATAATTTACACAGCGTACGATTTAGTCCTGGAAGCACATTTGTCGATGATTTGTAGTTTGGCGGTTACACAACAAGAAAACTAATCCAATCTGAGGCGACACAACAAAGATGATTTGAGGATCGGAGGCTCTAAAGTAATTCAAACATGTGGATGCTTTGCCCGAGATGAATCCAAAATTTATCTTATTTTTAGGGCTAAAACTGAAGCAGCCAATCCGTAATGTTTTCCTTCAATCATTGATCGAGTCAGTAGCAGACAAATGTGACGCAGGACGGCATGTTAGCCAGGTCAGAGTTCATGCCATTTTATATGTATGTATGTTCTTTTGTAATTCAAGACGGTTTTCAGAAGCTCCAGTTTTCTTTCTCAAAGAGGCAAGAATAGTAATTGTAGAAACGATCTAATATGAGGAAAATGTATGAGTATTAGATTAATAAAGTGCCACATCTGAACTCTGAATTGTTATAAAGATTGTGCCTAGTCTAACAACACAACACAACACCGATTGGTACCAAATTAAGGCTCTTTGGAAAAATCCCAATTGAGCTTTCAGAACAGCACGCTCAAACATTTCTTCAGTAATAATAATGGCTGCACCTGTTTGGAGAGGATGAAATGATAGCGGATAGTGGGGGCAAGACAGCGTAGGGGAGAAGGCTCCATGCGCCATCAAAATGTTTGCGACCGAGCAGCTAGACGGCCTCCCATATATCTTTTCGTATGCGCGCGAGGCCGTGCCGAGTTGGAGGCATGAGACGACACCACCTTTTGCTCTTCACCTCGTCAAGCACCTGTGATGGGGAACAGGTGGGGCTTCACCTCTTCCGGCTCTTTTGTGGCAAAAGCGAGACAAGGATGTGGTGCCCCTCAACTGCTCTAGCCCTCTCTACTTCTATTTGATGGCCACCAACTTTTTCTGCAGGGAAAGTTGCAATGGCAATGGCATGCAGCATGAGTTGCAAGAAGAAGAAGCAGGTTGCAAAGTTCAGATTTCAATGTGCCTAGTTGTGTCATGCATGGATGGCCATTGATGTATTTCCGGGTGTTGTTCTGGTCCCCAACCCATGAATAACCTCACATCAGCTGTTCAGGTTGTCCCTAGCTTATGGTAGGGCTCCACTGCCTGTGTCTCACGAGCTACAGAAAATGGGGGACTGGATGGAAGAATGAGGTGTTGGGTTTCCTTGTTTGGAACAAGAGGTACAGCAATTGACTCAATGCATGGTTTGCAGAGGGAAAGACGCCAAGGCTTGGACCATTTTGCCAGGCTTTAGAGAATAAAAAAGTGTTGAGATTTCGTACTATTCGTTGCAATGAAGGTCTAGTATTTTGGTTGGACATTGTCCGGAGAAGTTATAGGCATGACCGGAAAAAGAGATCAGGAATAGCTTCAGCATTACATATGGAGGGGATCCTCCGCTATAGTTGCTGAAGAGGAACATGCTGTTTCTTGTTCAATCGCAATTTCAGTGGTTGTAGGATCGGCAAAGCAAATCAGAAGGGGTGGATGATTCTTCTAAAATCTTTGTCCAAGTATCGATAACAGCACGCAGCGAAAACACAAATTCACCAGCTCACAAAAGTCAAGAGCTAAAGAACATAACACACCGGAGTTCACTGCCAACACCAGTCTGACTGCTGGCTTAACCCCGGTCTGACCGCCTAGCAGTTGAACCGCCTGAGGCACCGGTTTGACCGTGCTTCGATCTGACCGCTTTGATTCCTTGTGGTCCAACTGCTTGCTGAGGAGCAATGCAGTTAACACTGCACATGATCCAAGAAAAGAGCTAACTTTTAAACCACTAATCCAATTGTTTAAAACTTGACACAAATCCTCCCTAGAATGTCAGAAACCTATTCTAGACATGCATCATGAAAATCGATGCTAAAGTTCTGATATTTATCTAAAACAAGGAGAGTTGCACCAAAACTGGACAAAAGAGATAAACCTTCTACTCCTACTCATGAGTCCTAGAAGATTTAGATGACCTAGGATTAAGTTCTCACATATCATAGTAAGGTAGATCACAACACAAATTCAATCCAAATTGGCTATAATATCAAAACCTCAAAATTACCTCTCTCTTGAGGAAACCTGGCAAATTCAAGAACTTTCCCTAGAAGGTGTCTAGATGGATAGGATCTGATCTCCAAGAGATATCTTCACCTCTAACAAGATATCTCCGCTTCTAACACGTCCTTGGCACTAAAAAAGATAAAGAAGAGATAAATCCAAACGAGAAAGTCAAGCAAATCAAAAGCACAAGAAAGAGTCCATGGTACAACTCACATGGGCAAAATTTAGATGTTCATTTCTCTTGGAGATAAATGATTTTACAGCCACTCCCTCAGAATGACAAAGCTCTAACCTCAGAGCATACACACAAGGCTCTAACACATGAAAACCCTAACCCTAATCTCTATCAAGTCTCCTCTCTCTCTCCCTCTCTCTCTCTCTCTTAACACAAAAAGGGTTTATAGTAGAGGCTTCTGATCTCTCATTTAATCCTAATAACCAGCCACTCTTTAGTGGATCACACAACTTACATATGAAAAAACCCGATAATTCACACACAAACAGGTTTTAATCTCTCACTCACTTGCACACTTTCAAAGCATGACTCACATGGCTCCAATAACCTAATATGACACTCCATACTCAAAGATGTTACCTAAACCACTTAGACCACCGCCACTCCACCTGGTATTAGATAATTTCCCAAATTGCAACCCACTGGTCTCATCACCACACCTGCACTGAGGTTGTCACCACTTAAAACGTCTGAGTCCTATGGTACACCATATCATACCAAAGTACGTGATGCTTAATTACTTGCCCCTAAGATCGTGTGTCTACTTTGAGAACCGTCACCATTTGAAATACACAAATCCAATTAGCACACTAGGTGCATACATTGACTCCTTACGTTCCTTATCTTTCTTCCGTGCTTCTCGGTTGAGATGATGCTCTACGCTGACTTACACATCATGGCACGGCCACCAAGCCTTAGTCTTGCCACTGGCTGCAATAATCATCAAGCGCTTGCACACCAAAGAACAAGCAATCAATCTGAGTATAAATGATATGGATTTGACTCTCAATTAGCAAAACATATGTATAGACTTACGCCATAACCTACACTTGCATGAAAACCCCATGACTAACACTTGCATTTACACACCATGACTAACATAGCAAAACAACTCAAGCTAGTCAAACTGTCATGCAATGGTCGATCAGACCACTAGCCCCAAGGCCAATCGAACTGTAAGTTGGTTACACCGGCAAGGCTAGTCAAACCACTGCCACTATGACAGCAGCAACTAGAGAATCAAATGCACAAAATCCAACTCAATCAATGACAACATAGAAAGAGCAAGGTCAAGTATTTATCACCATCATAGAACTACCATCACATGATTTTATAGTGGTTGAGATTAAACGTGGGAAATTGAGGGTGCCAACTTTTCGTTAGAGAATCAATTTTCGACCGATCTGTGCCTCGACTTCTGATTCGGTCAATCCACCTGCATAAGTGTGTTCTTCGATCTCATCTTACACAAACTAAAGTCCGCCTGTAGGCTGTCGCAAGTGTTCAACATCCCCATATCTTAGTAATAACAATTCACAAATGAAAATCACTTTCTAAATGAACCCGACGCACAAATTAAGGAGAATAAAATTTTTTGGAAGGGAACCAAACTCGGCAAGAATCCGAGAGGGGTTCCGTGATCCACCCGATCCGCGTGAGAACAGGGGAGGGTGACTGACCGACACGGAGGGGGTGAGGTTTCATCCATAGGTCCCATACTCCCATCCGAAAGAGCAGATCAAGCAGGTCGGTTTTCATGGAATCCTTGAGAAGGCCTAGAGTAATTTGTGATGAACCGTTGTTAATGTTTGTAAAGCTGAAATTCAAATTTATAAAAGATTAGGATTTTCTGCCTATGTTTTAGACCCTGGTGATCTGCCTGGCTTGGCTAAGCGGATAGACTAGCCATACTGGTCAGGCAAGCTAGGCATATCGGTCTAACCGGCTCGGCTGAGTGGTTAGACCGACCAGGGATATCAGTCAGACCGGTTGACCGCTGATTTTGGTAATGAGTTCTGTAATTTAGGAATTTGATCGAGAATAGGGTAATTTTGGTCATAGGTTAGTGTATTCATATTGTATAAAAGTAAGTTTGAGCTAATGTTGGTCAAGTTGTGAATAACTTATGCCTAAAAATGATTTCTTTATCTGTCACTACTCCTATGGTGTAACATCCTGATTTTCATAGTCTTTTTGAAGCTTTTAAAATAAAAATAACCATTTGGATTTTTCTGGATTTAATTTAAACTTAATTGGAACTTTTAGAAATTTAAAAGATTTAATATGAATGAAATGAACATCAATTAAAAGAAAACCAATTTTTGTTGGGTTCCTTATGTTTTAAGGGTTTTTTTTAGAATTTTCTGTATTTTTCTGGATTTATTGGCTACTTTCTAGAGCTCAATTGAATTTGTGAGAATTTCTGAAATAAGAAAATCCCTTAAACTCCCTAAAAGCCTTGGGCCAAAACCCTTGCCGGCCTATCCTCTCTCGGCCCAACCCAGTCCACCACCCACCTTGCACCGTTGGACGCTCGCCACATGTCGACCATCCACCGCGTTGCTCCATAGCCATCTACATGTCAAGATTTTAACCAACAATCCTGTCAGACCGCCTCTCTTTGCTCGATGACATGCCCACTCGACCACGCCAGCTCCGCCATGGTCGTGCTGCCCCCAGTTTCTAACTCTATGCCCACAGTTCCTCTCTACTACTGCCAACCCCCACCTACTCATCGCCTCAACGCGACGCATCTCTTCCCCTTCTTCCATGCCTCACGTCTCACAGTGAGAAACTGAACACACCACTCTGTTGTGCTTGCGAGAACTCGTGCCCTACCCTCAACCATCCCGTACCTACAAAACCCCCCATCTACACCTTTGTTCTTCAGCTTACCCCCTTGGTCTCTTGCACGTGTTTCTTGAGCACTTCTCTCAATGAATCACCAAGAAACTAACATCAGTCGTGACGTTGGCGAGCACGCCACTGTGCTCTAGCAACTCTGGTGAGCTTCTCTCCTTCCCAACTCTGTCACAACGTGCCTTATCTCTCCCTTAAGCACCCTACTCATTTGATTGATCTTTCGTGCAGTAGACCACTCGAGCTAGGCTTTGTTCTTTATCTCTGACCAGGATGCCACCATAAGCCTTCCTCTCTCTCCGGTGAGCTATACCTCAATTCCATTCACTCATACCTCTGCATGCATGCTAGCAAGCTCATGCGCACCCTTTTGTAGCTTTTCTATTGCTGAAATTCATTGTCATCATGGGCCTCCTCTTCGCCACTGATAGGGTCTCCGACGCTAGCCTCCTCAGCTCCTCCTCAAGTACCGTCATCACCTTCGGTGAGTTCCTCCTCCCCCATGGAAGCTCCCCTAGCACAAAATCGAGCCCTAGTAGCTCATAGCCACGTAGTGCTATTCCCTACCTCCGCCACCTCAGGACCATGCCATCGACCGCCCTATCCTCTATGTCGGGCCTTGATACTTCGCCTAGGCGCATGGGCCAAGGTCCTGGCTCCATTTTGTTTCACGCCCCGTCCGCTGAGTAGCCCCTCACCGATGATGAGCCGTGGTTATCTTAGAGAAAAAAGTGCACCGTAGTAGTCGAAGTGAATAAGAGTACTGAAGTGGTTGAGTGAACAACAATACCATAGCAATCGAAGTCAAAAAGAGAACTAAAGCAGTCAAAGCCGAACAGACAACTAAAGTAATCGAAGTCAAAAAGAGAACTAAAGTAATCGACCATTGCTAGAGTTGAGATCCTTGACCGCTGCCGTGGTTGAGATTTTTGACCGCTGGCATGGTCGTAATCTTTGACTGCGGTAGTCATGATCTTTGACTGCAGTTGTCGTAATCCATAAGTGCTACTCAGCAAACGGTAATGACAACACGAAAACAATCGAGAGATAAAACAAACAAAATCTTTTGGTGATGCTCCAAATGTAGTACCTTTTCCTCAGGTTTTATTTAATATATATATATATATATATATATATATAATAATCTTTTATGCAAAATGAGAATATTGGAGAAAATAAGAATATGACTAAATAAAAATTGGTTCATAAATAAAAGGAAGAATAAAGTTGAATTGTGATATTAGAATAAAGTAACTGCAAGTTGAAAATAACAAACAATTAATCTTGGTACTTTGCATGGCTTAGTGAAGTATGTATCATATGAAAATTTATTTGAGGCAAGATATTTAATTAATCATCTTTTGAATTGAAACATACTCTATGTACAAAGGCCGCATGAAATATAATTAGTATAAATAAAAGAATAAACTTTGCTATGAAATTATAATGAAGGTTTATACTAATAGATGGCACTAGAAATTTAATGTTGTTCAATTTCATGTCAACCAAGAAATGAGGAAGACAATTCTTATGAGAACAATTAAAGCAAGATTAAGCCATAAAATAATAAAAGACCTTGTTCACCCTTCTCAAAAATCAGGAGGCCTTTTTGATAATATATATGACTAAGAAATATAATTTGATCAATAATTACAAATATTGAAGTTTAAATTAAAATACACCTTGCATATAATTTCTCAAATAAAACAATTATTGTATCATAAATGTGCATCTCAAATACTTTTTGCCAATTAAAAAGACATCAATGGAAAGTAAATAACATTAGAATTTAGGGGAAAATCATTAACCTTCATGTTTATGTCACTTAAAATACAATTAAAATTCAAGTATACCTTGCACATGAACCAGATGTCTCTCAAAAATAATTTGTACACCACTATATTTTTCTTAAACCCAAACATTACTAAAAGCCACATGAAATAATATCATTTCGTGTCAATAACATCTTTAATAAAGGAGCCATGATAAAATGCAATCTTGCCTAAAATAATAAAGAAGCTATTAAACTAAAAATCAAGCCGAGGTACTCTGCGATCGGCTATTCGTAGCCCTCTTTGAATTACGGAGTGGAATATTCCTGCTAATATTTCCTCATCTTTGACCCGTACTTATTTTCCTTCCTGGCAAAGCTTCTCCGCTATCTCCTCATTCACTCAAGCTCTGTTTGACTATGTCAAACATCCCTCACCCGCTAAACCTTTTCTCACATCACCGAGCTCAATCCTAATAAAACTTAATTAAGTTTTCTTTAAATTTATTGGGATCCTTTGCAGTGCTTTGGATTTATTTATTCTCTCGATCGCATATCGCGTAATTAAAAGTCGAAGTCCCGAAGGAGCATCAACTCAAGCAAGATTAAGATTCGGACAAAGAGAAGACCAATAGCTTCAAGATCATTGATTGAGAAGGTTTTGAGTAAGATCATGACCACGGTAATTTAAGTAAGGCAAGCACCCCTTTGACTCTGTTGATCCTAATATTTCAATTATTCTATATTGTTTCCAAAATCTATCATGCATGCGTGTATGTTCCATTAAAATTGTTGTATTGTGGATAATGATAGTTACAACCACTCTTATGCATTGAACATCCTTGCAAATTTGATACCCTCACTGTTGCAACCTCTAGGACATGGTTTAGACAATATCTGCTGTCAACTTGGGAATATTACATTGATATATGGTCTAGATGCTTAGCTATGCAATAGCTTTCTCTAAGCTTGATATTTCAAAAAAATTGTGCATGGACATGGCGGTTTCAAAATGTTAGCCCAGAGGAGGAATCTCTATTACTTTGGTATCAAATAAAATGAAAAACGTAGTTTTTAGACACGGGCAAGTTATATGATACACTATCAAATGTGAGAGGGTATCTCACATGTAGATAAGGGGAGATTCTCGCCCGGGTCAATTAAGGACCGAACATTATTGCCGCACATCTAAGTCACACTGTACAACCATATGTGCTATATAGACTCTGGCTTTAGCTGATTAGTTGGCTAGGTATAGCCTTGCATTGTGGTAGATATAGATATAGTAAGGACATTTCGGGTAGGTTTGCTCATAGGGGCTTCCTTCACCAAGGTGTTGGGGCTAAAGGATGCTAATACAACAATGAATACCCACTTGAGAGATAGACCTAAGTGCGGGTCTTCACATAGGGGACGGACCTAAGTGAGGATTCGGATTCTTTCTAAGGGGATAGACCTAGCTAAGTGAGGATTCGAATGCTTTCATAGGGGATGGACCTAAGAGAGGTTCGACGTTCATTGGACTGGTGCAAGGTTAGGACTAGATAATCTAAAGACTATATGGTAATCACTTTCGTCACATGACAAAGGAAGCGTGAAATTGCCGATAGTATAATTGATTTTCTCATGTGGATAAAGTTGTATAACCTCTCAAGAGTGTTAAAAACTATTTAAATAGTCATGCTCGTGGTCATGAGCATGCTTGAATGCAGCCACAATGTGTATCGTTTTCATTTTTAAAATTTTTACTAAACATGATGAGGTAGCATGTACGCATCTTCCGTGTGCCATGCCTGTGGGTGGGAATTTCCCGATGATTCACAACCGAGGAAGACTGCGAATGGATTTCATCTACTATTATGGAGGTTATATAAATGTTATTTCATTGCATGTCAAATACTATTTATAATTCTATTGCAAATTATTACTTATTGATATTGCAAATGAAATTTGCTTCATGCTGAAAATAACTTAGTATAGAGCATCATCCTTTAACAGCCTTGTATATATTAATAATTTTGCGATACACCATAAGTCTTACTGAGTACACAATGTACTCAACCTTATTTAAAATATTGTTGATCAGAGAATGAAGAAGGATATCTGCCCGATGATGCGTACTTTGCCCCTGGCACCGGGAAATACGACGATGGGTTTTTCTAGGGTCTAATCCCAGTTGGTTGCCTGTGGACTATGGTAGCATATTGTTGGACTCTCTTATTTATTTACTTGTCTTCGGCTGTGATTTACTCTTAACTCTGATGTTTATTTGGCCAGTCGGCCATATGTTGTAAACTCTACTATGCATCACCTATGTATCGCCCTTTTGTTGGAAAATAATTATTTGTGATGTGTATGGATGTGATCTCAATATTGTGAATGTGTGTACTACCTACTGATCATGGGACTAGTATAGAATACATACGGTGATTTCAAGTATTCCACGCCCAGGGTCCCCACGTTGATCTCATTTTATCATCGTTTTTGAAGTTTGCACCAAAAGTAGTTTGGACTCGGGCTAATTTTCTATTCTGGGAACAAGTGAGCGGTCTGACCGCTCTTGGGCCCGGTCATACCAATGGCCAGTCAAACTACCAGTTGATAGCTGTGTAATGCCCTAAACTTTGATTTGGCGTTTCCGAAAGTATCTAACGGATTCGCAGATATTTCTTTTTCTTTCGTTGAATCGCGAAGGCACGTATAGGCTGCGAATCTATCTAGAAAGAAAAAAAAGAGAAGGAGGGTTTATGGGCTGTCCAAAGAGAGGCCAAGCCTTCCACCACCCACCTAGGGTCCAAGTTGGCCTCCTAGGCCCAGCCCAACCCCTCCCCTTGGCCCCGCCCCCCCCCCCCCCCCCAATTTATTCCCCCAAAACCCTAGGTGCCTCCACCCCATTCCCCCCCCCCAAGCCACCACCCCCCTCTTCTCTTACACCCTCTGTCTCCCATGCAGCTCCTCCCCCTAGCACCCTGTTGATGCCCTTGCTGAAAAGAAGGGAGGGAAGGAAGGAAGGGAAGAAAGGAGAGGATGAAGAGGGAGATAATGAGAAAGAGGAAGGAGGAGGTGAAGGAGAGGAGTGGCAAGTTTTATGCTAGTGTCTCAAGGATCTTGCTGTGGTCTTCAAGGGTAACCAACATGTTTTTCCCTTTTTGTTCTTAGCAGTTTCTTAATCGGGTCAGTTTTTCGGTTAATCGCTTGATTTGTGCAGTCTGTTATGTTCTTTCATGTGAAATATGGGGATTTCACATGCTAGTTATTTGTATAGGACTTCATTATATTTCTGTAGAGTGGTTGTTCACTTCATTCCGATGAACGGCTTAGGAGTTATGTGCGTTTCCATGCTGCTACGCAGTCTGATCTTTCGAGTTCAGGCAGTCGGTGGGGATTGAAAGATTAGATAAAGAAGACAATTTTTCTGTAGAACCTATGAATATGAAAGTTATAGAGGACTTAAAGACCTAGATTTTTTATTTTATTCATAATTTTGGACAAGTGGTTTGGGCGTAGCAGAGGTTGGAAGTCTACTGTATAGCAGGGTTGGTTTCAGAATTCAGTTTCTATTCGTAGGCAGATTCAGAGGCTCTAATGATTTTTTTAAATTTCTTCATAATAACAAAAGTTGTGGATAATGTTTTAATGTAGATTTTGGTAAAATTTTATATTTTTTGGAGCGTTGTACTGTTGGTGGCGGTCTGGAGAAACTCGCTAGTTAGAACTCAGGGACAGATTCTGTTCTCTGTTTTCCATTGCGGATTACACCCTTTTAATGATGGAATAAAATTATGATGTCTCGTGAAAGTTGTAGCTTTTATTCTGTATATTTCAAAAATACTAATTAATTATGTGGTTTGTTCAGTGGGTAAAAACATAAGAAAAAGACAAACAGCACTGCTGCAATAGGTTGAGCGTCGGGGCGGCAATTTGAGTGGGAGATGTTGGGTTCCCGGTGTAGTGGAACTTTTCCTTTCAGTTATGAATATTATATTGAGGTTTTGTGCTGAGTGGTGACTTGTGAACAGGTGGCTTCGCTCCTGACCGTGCTTGAGCTCTTTGCTAGTTCAGCAGAGGCAAGTAAACGTAGTAGTTGTTACTACAGTTTAACTTATTAATTTAACTACCTCCACCATAGTTGTTGATGTTTGTTAATTAATTTACCTTTAAATAAAGGTGCCTTACTGTGCTATATGTCTTATTTTTCTACATATTGTTGTCTATATGGTTATATTCCTAATGAATCAAATGTGGCCACATCATGCATGTCATAGCATGTCATTTGCATTGATGTTATATTGCTGCGATCATACCGGTACAGCATCGTACATTGCCGTAGTATGATACACACTCTTACATTGCCAGGTAAGAGTTCAATGGATCATTTGCATACATATGTATTTCATGAGAATAATCCATGTTCTGAGGTTATATGAGGTATGGGCTCGTGAGAGTCACTTGTGGCATGTGTGTAACATCCCAGTTTTTTATAAAAAAATAATAATAGTAAAAATAATTTTAAAAAATAAGTGTTTTGGTTGCCTAAATTTTATTTTTGATTTTCCCTGATTTTCTGTTTAAAAAAAACGTCGGATTTGAAAAATAATTTAGAAAAAACATAAAAATAGTATTAAATAAAATGATGTTTCGATTTTCAGTAAAAATCCTATTTCAAATTAATTATTTGGAAGAATTTGGAATTTATCTGGATTTTCTGTGTTTTTCTAGAATTTTTAGACATTATTTTCTAGGTGTTTTTGAAATCCCTCTCCCCTCTCGGGCTGACAAGTGTCACGCCTAGATCCAATCTTTCACACCCGATTAAATATCGGCACTCCATCTTCACTTAACCTACTACATCTTCATTCGACGGCCTGGATTCAATCTACGACGCCAGATTTGATCCCACATCATAATCTTTCTTTTTCAGTACAAAAATAATTCAGAAAATCTCTTTTTCCTTTTTCTTTAGTTTCAAATTTCCAGAAGTCCGTTCTCCTTGATCCTAGCTCGGATTGTGTCCGTTCAAATTTCTAAATTCTTCAAAAATTCCAATCTATCCATTTCTATCCTCTTTTAAAAATTTTAGTGTTTTTTTGAAATTTATTGTGATTAAATTAAAGTTTAGCAAATAAAAATATTTTAAGTGGTTAAAATATACTTCAAATAAATCCGAAATTATTTTATTTGATCTTTTCAGGTTCCAAGGATCTTTGTGGAATTTTCCTGAATTTTTTTCGAATTTATTTTTTAAACAAATTATAAACTTTTTTCTCTTTTAATTTTCTCTCTCCTGTCACTATTCATCTTGCAAAGGGTAACGTTTCGTTCTCCAGAGAACCCGCACGTGCGAGGCACCATTGCCGTCCTTTTGAAGCTTACATAACTTTTAATTTTCTCAGTGGATTTTCGCGAAATTACAGACATTGAAACCGTCTCATCACGACTCCTCCATTCCCGGCCTTATCCCTCAATTTCACGCATCCGTTTCGCCGTAATTAACCACGACACCGAATGGCATGGCACGTCGATCTCCTCATCCGGTCCACCTCCGTGCCTATAAAAGGGAGCACCGCGTGCCCCTCCTCATCCTCATTCACCACCGAAAATCTCAAAGCATCTCTCGCTTTCTCCTCGCAGCAATTGGCATTTTTCTCTTGCCAACCAAACGGTGTTCCTTGGCCATTTGCACCTCCTACAGTGGAGTTCCGCTACATTTGGCCACACCATTGGCTTTGCCTTTGCGTGTTCTACATGGTGCTTCCCTCGCCTTCGTCGGAGCATCGCCGGAGCACCGTGGCCAAACCGGGCCGCTGCTTCTCTCCTCGCTGCAGGCCGACCATGCATGTTCCATCACAACCAAGGTGAGCACCGTGTTCCCCATGTTCTCATCTTCGTTTCGCCGCTAACTCCTCTCCGTTTGCCCGGAACGCCGATGTCAACCCGCCGGTCGCTAAAGGTATTCTCTGTCGTGTTCCACCACCATCCGATGTCCTTTGGCCATGCCGTAATTTTTCCTAGACTTGCCTCACTGCGTTCTACAACATGCTCCCTTCCGTTTTCCCGAAAAGTCTCCACAAATTTTCGCTTCTGACACCTCTCCATGGCCGCCAATAGTATCTCGTGTCCCCATCTATCCGGTAGTGCTTTCCCCCAAACCGTTCACGTCAAAACATGCCAAACCATCCCAGGTAGCTATCCTCCAAGTAGTTTTAGATTTTGTTGACCGAGCACCAAGATATCAAGTTTTTCCTTTTACCTTACCGACGTCATTCAAATGTCGATTGCGTCGTCTCCGGTGGATTTCCGGCTGAGCTGAAAATTTTTCTAGCTTCACAATGCCGCGTTCTAACCCGTGCTCACCCTACTTCTTCGTGTTCTATACCCGGATTTTATTCCTCCCACCTGTAACCGCCTGTGTCGTCACCGTGCTCCGTTTGGCGTGCCGTCGCTTCCTATGTGTGCCTTGGGTCGCTAGCAACCCATTTTCTAGTTAGCTTCACGTCTCATGCCTCCTCTCGCCGGTCCTAGCCTCCTTTCCAAAAATTCAGCTCTCGGGTGAACAGTGGCTTTTGTGATTTTTCAGCATTTTCTCGCCCGGCAAACTTTAGATCCCTCGTTATCCTCCGTCCGAACTCCGATTGACCCGATTCTTTTCCCTAAAATCATATAAAATTGAGATCTATCTTTTGGTTCTATTTTTGTAATTTTTGGATTTTATTGGATTTTATTTGATTTTCGTTTGGGTATTCGCACGTGTAGACTGCGACGATTCAGGAGAAATCTTCGACGAAGATTTGCACCAATTTGAAGAGCAAGGTAAGTCACACTCCTTGATCATATTGATCGCAGCTTTCAAAATAAAATTATGTTGTTTTAAAGTATTCTGCATGCATATTTTTATTCAACGTATTTCAATTCAGTTTTAAATATAGTTAATGCCTACTTGTTAATTCCTCCATTGATATTGAATTCCTTATACCTTGTCACCCTAGATCAAACTCTAGTTAGTACACTAGTATTGGCTAGAGAATATTATATCAAATGCTTAGACCTGCTTAGTCATATTATTTGTTTTGGGATACCTTTTCACATAAAATGATGATCTTTTTCACATAAAATGATAAGCTTTTCAAATGAACTCTTGACTTTGGTGAGTCAAGGAGGTTTATGAAATATTTTGAAAACAAAATATAAAAAACTGGTTTAGCTTAAGTAATTGGTTAGATTGGTAGGTACAGGCATGCTCTGTTGGTTGGAGCCGCAGGGTTGACTGTCGTGCATATATAGGGATAGGTGGTTGGGCCTAAGTCAGATTTAAGGACCGGTCTGTGAGCTACTGTTGCATAGCCCTATCGTACTACCACATGGCTAGTATGGGATAGCCCTAGCTGAATAATTTGCGAAGTCCCAACCTGAGTCAAGTCGTAGGTTGAAGGTGGGCGTGGTTGGTGCCATGTGAAGTCCCACTTGGGTGAGCGTGGTTGTAGCCATGAGAAGTCTCACTCAGGCTCAAGAGGGGGTCCTGGTCTGGTGGATTCCTTACTGGGGTAAAACCTTAGAGTTGGTTTAGCCAAGTTGAAGGTTTTGCATTGTAAAGGCCTTGTCACAACTCCTCGCCACACACCTAAGGAAGTGTGTAATCGCGTGGCAATATAGGATGATCGTGTCTTGTGGGTAAAGCTGTACAACCTCTGCAAAGTGTATAATCTATCCTGGATAGCCGTGCCCACGGTCATGGGCATACTGAGTAAAAGTTTTTCGTAGATTAGACTTTGCTTTTCCCAAATGTTTTTGAAAACCTTGTGGGTGGATGGAATCCACGAGAGAAGAAAACCTTGCGGATGGATGGAATTCGTGAGAGATTGAAACCTGATGGATGGATGGATGGAATCCATCAGAGCTGTGCAGTGAAAGCGTGTGGATGGATGGAATCCATACGCGATCTTTTGGAAAAGATGGTCCGGGTGGGATGTCCGTGAATAGGTTGGTGTTTGGTCGGAGCCTGCACTGACGGTATTATTTTCAAATACAAGTATTGTTTTACTTACTGTATTAAATTCAGCAATTTCCAATCTATCTACTGTATTTCTTTAAATGTTGTTTTATGCAAACTAATCCTATAAGCCTTCCATTGAAGCCTTTGTAATTATGTTGCATTTCTTCGTGTGATTTGCGGAGTACAAGTTTGTACTCACCTTGCAATCTCCATACAGAGGAAGACAACGGCAACTACAATGAAGATCTGGACGAATAGGCCGCGTCTTACTGTCGTTTGCCATTGGACAGGCTAGGCTTCGCTCCTTATCAGTTTGCTTCTGCAGTTATTTGCTTTATTTATCTTTGCCAATGGGCGTTGATGTAAGACTTGGCCATAAGGCCGTACTCTTTATTTAATGAAGTTAGTCATTTGTGCTTGGTATGTATCTTTGTTGTTACTGTGTGCACTAGCTGATCCTGGATTAGTGCGATTTACACAGAGGATCCAGGAGTCGTTACTCCGAGTTCCGACAATGTGGTATGTGGATCATTTGCATACATATGAATTTCATGAGGATAATCCTTGATCTGAGGTTATATGAGGTATTGGCTCGTGAGAGTCACTTGCAGCATGTGGTATCTTCTTGTGTGTGTTGTGAGTAGTAGATGTAATTTTGGTTTTAAATGAGGTTTCAATGAGGATGATGAGAATTAATTGTTGATGCTTTATTATTGTACCTCAAGTTGACAACCCAATGCTTAATCATCTGTAGTTTAATTAGTTTGTTAAACAATTTGCTTGCTAAGATTTTATCTCACCCTTGTATTCTCTCTTCCAGGTGATCCTTGCGCATGCTTGAAAAGGGTAGAGCAGCATGGCATCATCACACAAGTCTTCATGAGTTTTGTTGTAATAAGTTCGAGAATTTATTTTAACTATAACTTAATGATGCTAGATCGTGGTTGGATTTAGTGGGGTTTAAGCAACCAAAACTAGGCTGATGAAAGATGCCAGTGCACCGATTTATGTTCTTATGCTGATTATTATCTCTTATGATATGTTGTGTTGTCATGCTTCCACGTGGCATTTTGTTTTTGGGGAGTTGCTGCCGGATTTTTCTTTGTAATCCAGCAGATCGTAAGTGTAGTTTAGTAGCATTCTGGGGTAGTGTGGTTCCTGAAGTGTTACAAGATAGTTAGACCGCCGGCTTGACACTGGTCAGACCGATTGGTCTGTAGCCGGTCGACCGGTCAGGTGCAAAGTTCAGCATTTTCGCTGTTTTGGGTTGTTGCTTGGTTGTAGGCTATGAATCTGATCTTCTTAGCTCTCTATAGCTCTAGAGTGAAAAATTTCTAGTACTTAGAAAAAAATTAGAGAATGCACCATTCATCCTCCTCTGCTATTATTGCTAGTCCTACAATTTCAATGCCGGCAGCGATGTTTCAAGGTATTATGTTTCAGCTGGTACCCATTCTAGAGCAAGTGGCCCTAGAGAGGGCGATGACTGGGTCGTGGCACTACTGTTAAGCAAGCTACCAGTGAGCACAAGAACAAGAAGATGGCGATGAGGAGGTGCAGGAGTCGGTGGACTAGATCCTGGCATGGGTGCCCAAGGTGTGTCCCCCTACGATAGATTTGGACCCTGAGACAACTCCGTACTTCCCCGTGCTAGCCGAGCAGAACCGCTAGCTCACCCAAGCCAGGCATAAGGCCAAGAACGAGGCCGTGCTCAATGTGCAGTGGCTCGTCCGGGAGCAGTACGTACGAGGCCAAGGGATACTTTGAGATGCTGGTCATCGTCGGAGACAACGAGTCACAGCTGTGCCTAAGGGCCTGTTCTTTTCAGCTACGGTTTATGGCTTTTGGTTGAAATTTTTGAAATTTGGCTGTTTACGGTACAGATTACGGAGAGAGAGATGCTCACTTGCAACTTTGGCTGGTACAGATGTTGAGCTTTTAACGTGTAGATCATTTAACTTGTAAACCCCGTTGTCGTAGGGGTGGCCCCCACCTAAGCCCAGCAGGCCTGTTAGGAGGTTATAAGAACCAGAGTAACATGTGTAATGACATAAGTGCCCCTAATAGGGAGGTACGGATGTAAGGGCATAACTGTAAAAGCATACTCCATGTGAATATATATATATCAGGATGAGGGGGAGGATGAGGCAGAACACTCCCACCTCTCCACTACCATCTCTCTCTCTCTGTTTGGTCTGTAACCACAACACCCGTCTTAAGAAAATACTCCGTTTGAAAGTTAGGTACTGTAGCAGAAGCCAAAAGCCGATTTCAAAAGCCCAAAAGAACAGGCCCTAAAGCGCCTTCCTAATTATACATGTCATCTCATCGCCTACTAGTTCTACCCTACGTAATAATAGTCTCCTTCTACATGTAACTTAGGCTAGGGGCTTCCTGTTGCACCCCCTAGTATCTATCTCTTGAATCTCTATAATTTGTCTAATCTATTATAGTAATTTAGGCTAATACAAAGAGGACGGGATAGCATAGATCTGAGTTGAATTGGCCATTTCAGGGTTTTTCTTCTTCTTAATCGCCTAATACAAACAAAATGCAAAGGCTATCGTGAGAAGGTGCACACACCAAAATCATTTTCTGCGTAGTCACATCTCTACCCCTTCCCATCCATCTCTGGTGTCTTGTCGGCACCCGGAGCCAGCAATCAATACCCGCTCCTCTCCTCTACTTCCTCTTTGCTCACTCCTCCAGATCCACCGTATCCCTGCGTCGAATCCGTTGCACTCCCTCACTCGCATCCTAGATCTATGGTCTGCTCGCCATCGTGTCCACATCCCACCCTGCTATTGCTCTCAACAACCTCACAACCAGGATGGCGCATCGATGGAAGGGGGACCTGTATTGGTGATGGGCTAAGGGGATGCCTAAGCACTATGCAAGGTGATAGAGAGGAAGAGCCATAACAGAGGAGTAGGAAGGTGCTGGAGGAGATCAGGATCCGCTAGTGTCAAGGCACTAGGCCAGCTTCCTCCTCATATGAGCTCGCATGCTCGCTTGCACAGCCGACACCTCCTCTCGGTTGGTTGTTGTAGGTATTTTCTAAATGTTTTGCAACACAATGTATTCTCTTATAAAGTTGTATTGAGTTATTTTTATTGCAAAGGGCTATATGATTTGTTGTGCATGGTCATTTTTCTTGTTACAGTAGAGGCTATTGTTCTCAATTTGTTGTGAATATTTATTTCCATTGTTGCATGAGCAATTTTAAAATGTTGCCACTATTATTTTCAAATGTTATAGTGTAGTAAGGTTGTAAATTTTTTGTTTGGAAATTCTATTTTTGTTTTAGCACTTTGCAAAGTCACATTCATACTTATTATGTATTTTGTAAGAAGATGATATCTTTTTTTTTCAATTTTCTCAATTTTACCTAATGTTATTATGTATTTTATTACATACGGTGATTATAATTGTTAAATAAGTAGTTCGCTAATATTGAACCGGAGCGTACAATTGTGAACTTTCCCACATCATACGTTTGGGTGCTAATTGTCTCCACTTTACTTTGCAACTAGGAGTAGTTAGGAGCTAGTAGATTGAAACAGGCCCCCAACCCACCACCACCTACTCTGTAGCTCGTGTTTGATCCGCTCAATCTCGAGTTGCTTCTCCCACCCTATCTTTTGTTGATTTGCTTGAAAATCGTCTGTCTTGTCGCACACGGTGTCAAGGGCCACCCTGAGTAGGATGTAGTGCTCGTGCTTTGGGAAATTCTCCCGGCGGCAATAGAAAGGTACATGAATAGTTAGCTAATATTTAGGCCTGTTTAATTTGGTTTTTTAATAGTTTTTTTAAATAATACTGACATTTAACTAGAAAAATAAAAGGAAAAAGAGAAAAAAAATAAAAACATTGTTATATCTCTACGGACAATGTAAAGGGAAAAAATCCATACTAAAAAACCAACGTGTTCCAAACAGTTTTTAAGTTTTGAAAGCTAGAAGCCAGAAGATAAAGTTGTTTGAAACAGGGCCTTAGGCCTTGCCCTTGTTTTTTTTCTTTTGTTGCTAGGTAAACCAAACTATAGACTTCTTTCCAGAAGAAAAACAGATGGAGAGAAAAATGGAAATGGCAGAAGGATCATGTGACAACACACAATATAAATAAGATTGTCAAGATAACCTATTTTGGTGCCACTCCAAACAACATAAAAGTCTAGCTTCTAGTTTTTGCTGTTAGTTTTTGACTGCAAGTGTACTGTAGTAGTTGTTAGATTTTTCTGAGTCAAAAAATAAGAAAGATTGAAAAACACAATTATATTTTTTGAGATAATGCAAAACAATTAGGAAAAAAACCAGAATGTCCAAAAAGCTAAAAAAATTGATATTAAAAATTTAAATAGTTTCTGATTTTTAAAAACCAAAAGCCAGAAACGAATGGTTTTAAAGCGAGCAGGGACTTTTGTCTGCCGACTTTTCATGAGCTATGTAGACGACCACTCAGAGATTTGCAGCAAGCTAGAAAGGACAAAAGGCGCAAAATGGGTTTTCTTCTGGATGGACCTCCGAGATTATAAAAAATACTTTTTTAGGTGGTTATCCAACAATTAGACTCGGGAGTTAAAAAAAAGAACTCCTCAATAAAGGAGTGGCCAAACGGTATTATTGAGTGACTGAAAGGTGGGAGAAAGAGGAGAAAAGCACAGTTGTGGCTTGACCTCGGTAAAATTTGTGTAGCTGCCCTGGCCCATCATGCATAATGAGGAAAAGGCATTAAGGGCTTAAGGGTACATTCCCCAAAAAAAATTAAGACCCCGTTTATTTTGGTTTGAGCTTTTTCTGATTTTTTTGTTTTTTTAGCTTTTTTGCCAGTTCTTTTTCCCCGTATTTGTTTGAATTATATGTGATAGGCTAACATGTATTTTCTATTTTTAAATTTTTTAAAATTTAATTATGCCAAATAAATCATCATTAGCTATAGTGCAAAATAAATCAGCTATAATAAAAATTCAGTCATAAGTCAGACTTTTTCAGCCAAATAAACACAGCCTAAAAATGGAAAGAACAGGATCTTTAACGGAAGTCCTCGGCTCCCTTAGGAAGGCCATCAACCACATGAGCCCAAATGGAGACAAACAAAGGCAAAACGGAAAGGACGAAAAAGATCGAACGAAATTGGGCCATCACCGAATGTAATGAATCTATTGCAAGAGTTTGAGATAAGTGTTTGAGAGAAAAGATTGCTTCTCTTAATCATTGTTATTCTGTACATTGAGATTTATAGATGATCAAAAGGTGGCATAAAAGGTGTCTGTCTCGAACAGACATCTGTATATTGGGCACTTTTACTTTTTGATTAGTAACTGCTTTGTAACACTCCCCCTTGACCAATGTGTCTCCATATGATCACCTTGATTCATCATCTTGATAAACTAAAAATATGAGGAGAACCAATAGAATAGATATGCCATGAAAAACTCCTTTAAAACCGAGTGGGAAAATTTAAGGAGAAAATGATATGGCATATATTTGATTATATCTCTTTAAAAACCCTTGTGGGGAAATAGAGGTATATTTATAATTACGTTGTCATATTGCCTCATTAAAAACCTTGATGAGAAACCTTAGAGGGAAAACTCATAAAGGGAAAAAGAGTATAATATTCATATTTGAACGGGTTAAGTCTTAGGAGATTTCTCCCCCTGACATTTGTAAATCACGTAGTCTTTGCATACCAATTCCATGAACACATTTTTGGAATGTGGAAGTTGGTAATGACTTAGTGAATAAGTCTGCTAGATTATCACAAGACTTAATTTGCAGAATATTTATTTCCCCACTCTCTTGCAATTCATGTGCGTAAAATAGTTTAGGTGCAATATGTTTTGTGATATTGCTCTTTATGTAACCCGTTTGCATTTGAACAACGCAAACAGCATTATCTTCGTAGATAATGGTAGGTGATGCTATAGCACCTATACCACATGATTGTTGTATGTGGTTAATCATTCTGCGAAGCCATACACATTCACGTGATGCTTCATATAATGCAATTATTTCAGAATGATTAGTGGATGTAGCCACTAGAGTTTGTTTCGAAAACTTCCAAGAGATGGTTGTTCCACCGTGTAAAAATACAAAGCCTGTTTGAGATCTGGCATTATGGGGATCTGATAAATAGCCAGCATCTGTATATCCTATTAAATCCACATTTTTTTTCTTCTGGAAGAATAGACCGAGATCTTTAGTGCCTTGAAGATATCTAAGGATATTCTTCACTCCTATCCAATGTCATTTGGTTGGAGCAGCGCTATATCTAGCAAGTAGATTTATTGCAAATGCAATATCCGGTTGGGTGCAATTTGCAAGGTACATAAGCGCTCCGATAGCACTGAGATATGGAACCTCGGGTCCCAATAGCTCTTCATTGTCATCTCGGGGTCTAAATGGAGCTTTGTCCCTGTCTAGAGATCGAACAACCATAGGGGTTTTCGATGGATATGCTTTGTCCATGTTGAATTTCTCCAATATTTTCTGGACATAGGCTGATTGATGCACTAGGATGCCTGTATGAAGGTGCTCAAGTTGTATTCTTAAGCAAAATTTGGTTTTACCCAAATCCTTCATTTCAAATTCCGTCATAAGATGATTACAAGCTTCATCTATATCTTGTGTGTTACCAATGATATTAAGATCATCAACATACACAGATATAATACAAAATCCTGTTCAGGATCTTTTGATGAATACGCATGGGCAATCATCATTGTTGGAGTATCCCTTTTTGGTTAGGAACTTACTTAGTCGGTTGTACCACATTCTACCCGACTGTTTCAAGCCGTATAAAGACTTGTTCAATTTTACACAATACATATTGCGATTTGCGTTTGGATTCGGAATTGAAATTCCATCGGGAACTTTCATATATATTTCCGAATCAAGTGATCCATAAAGATATACAGTCACTACACCCATCAACTGAAAATATAGATGATTTTTAACTGTCAATGAGATTAAGTATCGGAATGTTATTCCATTCATTACTGGAGAATAAGTTTCATTGTAATCAATGTCGGGTCTCTGCGTGAACCCTTGTGCTACAAGCCTTGCTTTGTATCTCACCACCTCATTGTTTTCATTCCGTTTGCGGACGAATTTGAAACCGATAGGGAATACTTTGGGAGGTGTATGTATCACATTGGTGAATACATTTCTTTTCTTGAGCGAGGCTAAGTCCGCTTGAATTGCATACTTCCATTTATTCCAGTCCGAGCGTTGTTTGCACTCTGCCATGGTCTTAGGATCTGGATCATTTTGAAGGTTATTTGCAATTATTGTGGAGAAATAAATGTCGACAAGTGTAGTCTTACGATCATATGATTCTCCAGAATCAGTATAGTTAGTGGAAATTTCTTGGACCCCTGGTGACTCAATGTTATTTCCTAAAACATTTGAGTTGGGGTATTCCGATGTCCCAGGATCAGTATTTGAGTGCACTGTTGATCTGGGTTCAAGGATCCTTTGGTGTCTATCAACATGAGGTTGATCTGCATTTACATTCTTTTGTTTCCTTTGTCGCTTGTTAGAAGCTGTATCCGCCATTTATACCGTACTTCTCCCCCTCTTATTTTGAACTGGGAGTTGAGTGGTATTTTGCGGTACCTCCACTCTTTCAGGTACATTTTTGGCAGGATTATAGGATTTTGTGACACCCTTATAATCAGTAAATGCGTCTGGCAGATTATTTGCAATGTTTTGCAAATGAATGATTTTCTGAACTTGAAGTTCAGTCTCTCTGGTACGTGGGTCTGAGGCAGGAATGCCTTGTACATTCCAATCAATTTCCTGGCATTTAGTTTGGTACTTGTTGTCTCCCCCTAATGCCGAGAAATATTCCTCATTGAATATGCAATCAGCGTACCGGGCCGTAAACAGGTCCCCTGTGAGGGCCTCGAGGTATTTTATAATTGACGGAGATTTATACCCAACATAGATCCCAAGTTTCCTGTGCGGTTCCATTAAGGTACGCTGCGGTGGTGAGATCGGTATGTATGTAGCGCAACCGAACTTTCGCAGATGGGAAATATCTGGTGGATTTCCACGTACTAACTGTAACGGGGAAGTGCTATGATATGCAGTTGGACGCAATTGGATTAAGTCAGCAGCGTGTAAAACAACATGACCCCAACATGATGTTGATAAGTTGCAATTATGTAGTAATGGTCTTGCAATGAGCTTGATTCTCTTGATAAGAGATTCTGCTAAACCATTTTGTGTATGGACATATGGAACAGAGTGTTGAACTTGTATCCCAGAGCCATACAATAATCATTGAAGGCATGAGATGAAAATTCAGCAGCATTGTCCATTCGAATTGATTGAATTCGATATTCAGGATAATTTGCTCGTAATTGGATAATTTGACCAATTAACTTAGCAAATGCATGGTTTCGTGTGGATAAAAGACACACATGTGACCATCTAGTAGATGCGTCAATGAGAACCATGAAGTATCTGAACGGTCCACACAACGGTTGTATAGGACCACATATATCTCCTTGAATGCGTTCAAGAAATTTAAGTGGTTCAGCTCTGATTTTAAGATAAGAGGGTCTTAAAATCAATTTTTTGGTGGCGCAGGAAGTGCACACAAAATCTGAGGATTCCGGAAATTTTGTTTTGAGGTATGTATGACCAATTGAATTGCTAATAATTTTCCTCATCATTCCAATGCCTGGGTGGCTAAGGCGATCATGCCATATTTGGAATGTGTTAGTGTTTTAGAAAATTACTTTGTACGCAATATGTTGAACGAGTTTGATGTATGTATAGTACAATCCGGAGTTTAAAGATGAAATTTTTTTCTAGTACTTGTTTGCCATATCCGTTGTGTTTGGTTAAGAGGAGATATTCCTCTTTGTTGTCATTTTGGGTTTCAACATGGAAACCATTCTGACGGATATCTCTATAACTAAGTAGGGTACGTGTTGAATCGGGATACAAGAGTGCATCCTTAATTTCCAATTGTGTACCCACAGGGAGAGTAATAGAGGCGCGACCATAGCCTACTATCGTTGCATCGCGTCCAGCGATAGTTAAAACATTTCCTTTCCTCCTAGTAAGAGTTAGGAAATATTTTGTGTCCCTAAGTATAGAGTTTGTGATACCACTATCCACAAGGCATAATTCCTCCTCCATTGAATCGACTCCAAAAATCTATATACACAAAAGAAGAATTTAATGAAATTCTTATAGTAGTACATAGAATACATACAAACTTTATTTTACAATACCGAATATGTTCGATATATAATTGTAGCATACAAGCTTACAATATAGATGACAACATTATTTATATTACAACATTATAGTACTTATTAGCTATGGGGCTCGGAGTCTAACTGAGATCTCCAAACATGTCTTGAGAATGAAATTTTTCAAGTGTGTCCTCGGTGCACATGAGATCATCCTTCTTTGTAGAAGCACATGTGTCTTTGAGTTCTTGAAGGAACTTTTGAGAGCATCCGGCTTCATCATTGTTGGATGTGAGATTGAAGTGTGCTTCAAATCCCTTCTCTTGAGTATTCTTGCCATGAACCAAAGACTTGAGGTAGAGGTTCACAAGATGCTTCGGGGTGCGGCATTTCTTGGTAGGATGGTTGTAGCAACCATACTTTTGACAAATTTTAGTTTTGTCAATTTTCTTACCAGAATTGTCTTTACCTTTCTTGAATCCACATGGTTTTTGCTTCTTGTTGCGTTGTGTTTACCTTTAAAGTTCTTTGAGTAGTCTTTTGAACCACTGAACTTGTTGCTATTTTGATTAGCATGAACTTCAGGAAGTGGAGCAACCCCAATGGGACGTTGCTGATTATTCTTTAAAAGAAGTTCAACATGCTTCTCTGCCTGAAGCATAGTATGCATAAGATCAAAATAAGTTTGGTAATTGGCAGCACGCCATTGCTGCTGTAGGACCCTGTCGGATCGGAGCATAGTCGAGAGTGTCTTCTCTATTTTGTCCACATCCATTAGTTCTTTTTCACAAAACCGCAATTTGGAGCAAATAGTATGAAGGGCATGGTTATATTCTCAAACAGATTTGAAATCTTGGAGTCTAAGATGTGCCCATTCATGATTAGCCTCAGGTAAGATAACAGCTCTCTGTTGTTCATATCTATTTTTGAGGGCTAAACATAATGTAAGTGGATTCTCCACATACAGATATTCAGCCTTCAAATCCGGATGTATGTGATTCCGTATTATGCTCAAAACGGAATATTTCACAACATCCGGAGGAATTTGATCATCTGGAGGATCAAATATCACCATTTGCAACCTATGTGTGGTTAGGTTGATTTTGATGTCTATAGCCCATGTAGGGTAGTTGGTACCATCGAGAGCGTGGGGCTCAAAATCTTTGGTAGCCATTTAAAACCTACATGAAAAGTACACCATAAATAATTAATTTACATGAGGTAAATTAATGTGTATGGTAATGTTGTAATAAAATACAAAATATGTGGAAAACAATATGAGTATTGTAATCCGAATGAATATATACCCAAATTAAATATAACATGTGGTTATATTTATAATACCATGCAATCACAATATTGGTGGTGAACACCAATTTATTGTATGGCATAGCGTACAAATAAATGTAGCAAAGTGCCATAAATAGTAATTATGGTATTACTTTTAGGTATAATATTTTGCAAAAATTCCAATTTATTAAGTACAATGGTACTCACTAAATGGGAATTTTAAATTTGAAATTTGCTAGCGATAGCAAATTTCAATATGGTCGCAATTTATATTGTAAGTAAATTGCAATAAAGTAGAAATCCTACATATGTAAAAATTATATAAATGTGGTTGCACATTTATTTAAATAATTACATAATTTTCAGGTCCTGTAGGGACTGAAATGCTAATTTATAACAGTACAAATTAACGGGTACAATTATAAACAAGCACAAGGACTATACTGTAAATAATACAATGGGAATTTATTTAAAAGAAAAATTCTGCATTTTCCATGAAATATAAGGGGGAAAATGCAAAATTTAGAAAACCTGGGCTAAACCCCGTTCGGCCTTTTGGCCCATGTAGGGAGGTGAGAGTTTATTGGGCTAGAAGCCCATTTGGCAGCCGCATATATATATATATATATATATATATATATATATATATATATATATATATATATATATATATATATATATATATATATATATATATATATATATGGGGGGGATTAGGGTTTTTCCCCCAAACCCTAGCCAGCCACCACCCATGGGAGCCGCCGCCTACCCCTTGATGCGCCGCCGCCGCCCATGGGGAGCCGCCGCCGGCCGCTTCCACCACTCGGGCGCCACCACCGCCCGCGCCAGGGCCTCCACCGCCGCCGCCATGGGTGCCACCGCCTCGCCACGGGCGTCGCCGGCCACGTGCGTCGCCGCCTCGGGTAGACCGTGCTGCGCCGCGCCTCCTCGGGCCCGCGCCATCGTGCCGGGCTGCGCCGCCACGCGCCGCCGGCCGTGCCACCACGCCGGGCGGGCCATGCCTCCTCGGGCCCGCGCCATCGTGTCGGGCTGTGCCGCCGCGCACCGTTGGCCGCGCCACCGCGCTGGGCGGGCCGTGCCTCCTCGGGCTGCGCCAGCCGCACCTCCTCGAGCTGCGCCAGCCGCTCCTTGTCGTCTCCGGCCGAGCAGGCCGTGCAACCGTGCCGCGCTGGCCGCCGGGCCGCGTGTCGCGCGCTGGGCCGTGCGCCTCGCGCCGCGCTGTGCGCGTGCCGGTCGCTCGCCGCGCCGGGCCGTGATGTCACGCTCCCTCGCCCGCCCCTCTTCTTTTGGAGTTATGTAGAAGAGAAGGCCTCCTCTGCGGAGGAGGCCGGTGGAGGAGTGTGGATCCGGAGGTCGGGACGGTGGTTTGCCGCCATGGAGGCGTGCGCCGGTAAGGACCATAGCACGGAGCCCGCGCTGGTGAGAAGACGTCATGCGCCTCCCATGGACGACGACGAACCGGCCTAGAGCCATGGCCGGTGGCGATGACGGTGGTGGTCGCCGGACGTGGTGGTGGAGGCTCCTCATGGAGAGGAGCAAGAAGGGCGTGCAATGTTTCGTGCAGGGAATCAACCAAAGCAAGAATTTTCAGAAATGCTTTTTGATGATGCTTACATAGTGCCATTACCTTTCTCTGTTTTTCACTTGTGTGTGAAAACGTGCTGATAACGTATTGCAAGAGTTTGAGACAAGTGTTTGAGAGAAAAGATTGCTTCTCTTAATCATTGTTATTCTGTACATTGAGATTTATAGATGATCAAAAGGTGGCATAAAAGGTGTCTGTCTGGAACAGACATCTGTACATTGGGCACTTTTACTTTTTGATTAGTAACTGCTTTGTAACAGAATCATTCACGCTGTGCAAGAAAAAAAAATGCACTGCGTGCAAGCCACGATGGAGCAAAAATTTAGAACGAATTCAGCTTATGACGTTACAGGAGTGCTCGTGTCTTTGGTGAGTCTCACGAGTAATGGTATCATCATATTGATTTTTGCTGACAAATTTTAGTTTTAATTTATAAATAGTAATAGTTTATAAAGAGTTGTGCGATTTTACCTACTACAATCGGCTAGTAAATCCCGCCTAAAAAAACAACCCGTTTAAAAACTATATACTATAAAAAAACTATTTATTATAGAAAATTAGCTTTTATAAGTCAACATGAGCAGGACCTAAGAAAGAACCCAGTGGACAAAATTGGGTTGGATGTGGGAGGTCATACTAGAATGAGTAAAGAAGGAGCTACCGACGGCAGTCGAGTATTGGGCTCTGTTATTTTGGATTTTTGGTTCAAAATATCGGTTTTTTATAATAGATTTTTTAAACGATTTTTTTAATTTAAAATTATATGCACCGTCCATATCTATATTTTCACTATTCACTATCATCTCAAAAAACACATACAAAAATTATCAGACATAACGCCGCGCGCACCGCGCCGAGCTAGGGCATCGCGCTGTGTGCTACACTCACGTAGGCATGCGCCAGTCGGCCACCTACGCAGGCACTGTGTCGCCGGCCGCGCCGCCCCAGACGCGTGCGTGGGGATTTCAACTTCTACATTTGCCATGGTGACATTTTTGCCGTGTCGCGGAGCGGCGGAGCGGAGAGGCCGGAGGTGATGACGTGGTGTCGCGGTCGGGCCCGCCGTCGAGGTGCCGACGGAGCAGAGGGCCGGAGTGCCGGACGGCCAGATCTGGGATCTGGCGGTGTCGCGGACGGCGGACCTCGCGGTGCCGGCACCCGGCGGAGCGGAGGGGGCGAGGGGCGGAGTGCCGGAGCGGGGCGGCGGAGCGGAGGGGGCGAGGGTCGGCCGAGCGGAGGGGCGGAGCGGGGCGCCGGAGAGGCGGGGCGCCGGAGCGGACGCGGTCGGCGCCGCCGAGTCGCCGACTAGGGTTAGGAGTGGATTGCAAACGTCGCCCGCGTCGCGTAGGGCAGGAAATGGGGATCGGGTGTCGGCGGAAATGGAGGCCGAGGGAGCGCACGCGCAGATGGGCCGCGTGCACGTCGCGTAGTTGCAGCTCTTTCGCTCGGGCGGGCGGGCCGGCCGGCAGAGTACCCATTTACTGCGCCAAAACAGTTAAAATGACACAATTATACATATACATATGTAATATACCCCATATATACTAGGTTTTTTGTCAAAATTTTTGGGTGTTCAGTTGAACACCCTTGACCCACTGTAGATCCGCCCCTGCCAGCACTCACATCCGCCAACTTCGGTTCCAGAGTTGAGCTTGCTCCCCTACTTCAAAAACTCACCAGTGTGTACGTACTGTGTAGTCTCCGAGTGATGGGAGCTGCATCGTCGATCAGCAGAGAATCCCTTCAAATCCTGCGCTACTCCTTTCCGGAATGCGCCAAGGAAACACGCCCCTGTCCATCAACTCGAAAGGAAAACGAACAGCAGAGTTTTAGATTGTATTCTCATGAATCATAGAAATATGGGAAAGTCGAAATTTTGATTTGCGAATTTATCGGATTTCTATGCCTTGCATGCCCTCTGTGAATAGTACTTGAACCATGCTGTTAGCTCTCTGGACTGCATGCAGAGCCATGAGCGAAGTTGTGACAACTGTAGCTTTGATGCATGCGACGTGATGTGATCGGCCATGCATGTAGTTTGATCAAAAGCTTCATCCACGTGATGTCTGGCTTGCATGCTGGCTGTAGCGAAGTGATGCATTATTAATGCACATTGATCAGCAGCAGATTTAGGTCCTATTCGTTTCAGCTTTAGTTTCAGACTTCTAGCTTAATTTTTACTATTCATAAATTTCGTCTTTTTTGAACTTTTGGCTTTTTGAGCTTTTTTGCCAGTTCTTTTTTTCCGTATTCATTTCCGTTGTCCGTGATGAGCTAGCATATTTTTTCTATTTTTAAATTTAATTACGTCAAATAAGCCACCTTCAGCTACAGTGAAATTTCAGCCACTACAGTGCAATTTCAGCCATAAGCCACAGCTTTTCAGCCCAACCGAGTGGGGCTTCCCTAGAAGCACCGGCGGTACAATGGATATTGACTACCGGTCTAAGCGGTTTTGACTTTGAGCGCCGGTCTGACGGGTGTGGGCATCAGTCAAACCAGCTGGGCAGATAAGCTTCGAGCAGCTTTCTGTGATTTCTGCTTTTGAGTCGTGAATTGATTTTTATGATCTGGGTCAGTAATTATATGTTGTATTAGATATGTTATTACTAACATGTATTAAGTTTTGAAGAACTTATGTCCGAAAATGATTTATTTGTCTTTGGATGTGCAAGGTCATTTGGAGTCAACCACGGTTAATGGCGAGGATCGGAGCTATACTCATAGAGGAGCCGAGGTCCAGAACGATTGAGAATGTCAGGTAAGATGGTGAGCTCAAGCATGGCACGAGAAAGACGGAAAATATCAAAAAGAAGTTCAAATGGTGGGTTACACCATATGGCTTGGTCGGTCTAAGTGAGGCAGGTCCGGAGGAACTAGAATGTGAGAGACTTGCTGACGTGTGGCAAACCAGTGGTGCACCTACGTATGGCAAGCATGGCGATTGCTTGCAATAGAGAGAGATGACCGAGTCAAGAAAGAGTTTTGGTACTTTGGCTAAAATACCGAAAACTACCTTGAAACAAAGCCGCAGCGCTTGGATGGGACATGGAAGAGTGGTTTAGGTCAAGAAGCTGAGAAGATCAAGATGAATCAAGGCTAATGACTTAGCATATTTGACCTTATGCCTTTGAAAAACATGCATAATTATAGTTAGTTAATACACGTGTGTGGGTTATCGGGTTTCTCCCATTGTGCTAAGTGGATAGTATTCACTAAGAGTTAGATATGACTAGCTAACCTATCTATTTAAGGTGTTGAGATGAAGAATTGTTGTTAACCATCCAACCTTTCTCTCAAGTGTTCATGTGTTAGGGTTAGGGCTTGAGAGAAGAGTGCTTGTGGTGTGCTCTCTGTCCTCCAAGGTGGAGTGGCTGTAAAATTTCTATCTCTAAGTAGCAATATTTCAATCTCTATTCATCTCCATTACTTTCTCTTGTGTTTATTGATTTGCACTTATCTTGGATGGTTTTTCTCTCTTCTTGATCTTCTTGTGCCAAGAACATGTAAGAGATGGAGATAGCCTCCGAAAATCGATCTCCACCCATCTAGCCACTTTGGTAGCAAGTTTATGAAGAAATCCGGTTTTGCTTGATTGGCCTCATCAATGATAACATTGTCATGAGTGAGATTACCATGGATAAGCTCTACTAGAGGTTGAAGACGTATGAGATTAACTTCATCTCACATCTCCCCAAGACAGAGTTGATGGCACTAATGGTTGATCCTTCTCAGAGTAGCTCTTCTGATTCCTTGGATTTTAGCTCATCTGGATTTTTTTGTCCGTCTTGCACTCTTTGAACAATGAGTAGCTAGAGAAACTACTTGAGAATGGCTTAGCTCTTTTATCCACAAAATTCACGAGAACCTACAATAAAGTGAGAAACAAGAGAAGAGGTGGCCATGTCACTTTATTTTGAGTGTGGTGAGACAAACCACATTTGGGCTAAGTGCCCTAAGCTGAAGGGCAAAGAAGAGAAGGACCTCCAAAGATGTTCTCAAGCTCGAGACACGAAGGCCAAAAACTCTAACTATTGAAAGTTTGTCAATTGGGTCCTTATCGCTCTTGAGAACGACGACATGAGCAATGTGGACTCAGGGATGGAGGACGACTCCCACGGTAAGAAGAAAACCCAGAACCTCACTATCATATACTTCATAGCCAAGGGAGTACCAATGTCGACTCGTCCGATAATGATGAGCCCTGCAGTGATTCCAATGAGGTATGCCCCTTCTCCAAAGCAATGAAATGAGATCTTGTTGTATCTGAACAAAAATAGAACAAACAAGCTAAAATGATTGGAAATTAGAATATTATGATTGACAACTTGAACCTAAAAGTTGTTAGGCTCAAATCTATTAATCATGATGATAATTGTTGTGCTTGCATGGTAAAATGTCAAACATGGCCTTAAGCCCACGAGGCCAGATAAGGTCCCTATCCATGCTCTACACGCATATATGCTTTCCAAATTTCACCAATAGTTCTATAGGTAGTTTGCTATTGCTCACTTATCGAGTTTTCGATAGTTTTGGCATGTTTGCAACTCGTATTTGCAAAAATAGCCGTATGCATGTGGGATGACAAAAATGATGCTTCTGCACCCAGTCACTAGGCAGCAGCGCGCTGCGCCTGACATATACCGACTGGAGCACGGCCACCAGGCGGTCGCCAGCCTGTTGCTCGGCCACCAGACGGCACCCAGCCTACCGCCCCACCACCAGGAGGCAGATAATTAAGCTAGCTAATTAGTTAGATTAATTACCCACCTTAATTATTTTTTGTGTACTAATTTGTTCAATTTTTTAAATACACCAAATGAGCTCTAAAAATTGTGAAAGTTTATGCATGGCCTCCCAACATAACGTACCCGGAGAGGGAGACCGATCAAGAATAAGACGTCTTGCAGAGTGACCGTCATCTCACCCCACCGAAAGTAGAATGTGTGTATCTCAGGCCTCCGCCTATCCACTAGTGCCACGAGCAGGCTGTCGTCGAGGGTGAACTAGTGTCCGATGGAAACCAACCTCGCAAAGGGCAACAAGCCCATGGCTCACAGGATTGGGACATAGCGATCGTCCAGCTCCCAATGATCCCTCCCTCCCCACAACTTGAAGGGCGGAGGGCCAGCTGCATCACCCATCATCCATGAGTGGCACCAGTGGTTCTCATCGTAGAACTATTCGAGAAGTTTCGATAAAGATATACCTTCCAACAAATGGGATAGACCAAATATTAGTGCGAAGATTGATAATGACAGTAAAATACTACCAATTGAAATTTACAATTATATATATAGTATAAAATAATGTACACTTAGGGATAAAATGAACACTATAAATGTGTACCGGTCCAAATAAATGGTGCATAAGAACACATGCTCATAATCTGGTCAAGAAAAACATCTGGGCCAATTAGCTTTTGCACTTGATGCTACTTATCATAATTGTTTATCAGTATAAATTTTTTACTACATATCTAGTCATTTACTTTTCTCTACCTTAGATGTCTTTTGATCAAAATCAAGCAAATTAAGTGCTTAAGTTAATGAGCAATGGTGTGGCTTAAGATTTGATACATATTTTATATATATATATATATATATATATATATATATATATATATATATATATATATATATATATATATATATATATAGGCTTCTGTCACATCATACCCTATACTGGATTTATGGACTAAATAATGTGATATGCTATCATAAAAGAGTAGTACAAGCATAGGTGATGCGTGTGTCTATAAAGAACGGTCCAAAGGTAATGTGATAATAAACCCAGCTTTTTATATACTATACAGCTTGTTGCACCATTTGTCTGCCTCACAAATGCATAGTAGTACTAATGGATACTCCATACTCCACAGAAACTGATAAGTGCAGTTCTGCATAACTAAATGAATGGTCCTAGCTAGCTATCTAAAAGTATTACATAATGCACACATGCAAAACTCTTGCAAATTTGGAGCACAAGGCTAAAGCATGTTTGTGTGTGATTAATTCAGAATTAAAATGAGCTACTCAGCTAGCTAGCCTAGGTTCACATAACAGGCTGATAGGGCGCATGTATAAAGTAGGCAACATGCATGATGCAACACGAAGTTTGCTAAAGATTCTTTTTTATGTTTCTAATATAACCTTTCCTCTAGCATCACAGCTTAATTATTTGCTACACTTAGTAGTTACGATTTCAATGTCTAATGCAGTTAGCATAAATGCATATAAAAACTATATAATTAAACAACATTTACTTTCTAACAAAAATTAATTAATATAAAAAGTTAGTTAATTATGCCTAAATAATTAGGACTAGATTAATTACACCTAAATAACTACAACTAATTATGTACACATTTAACAAAGACAATGAAAAAATATTACCTGTTAATAACGACACTACAAATATTTAATCGACTGTGAAGAAAGAGGACGAAGAGTACATGCGAGGAGTGTGAGCGAAGAGACTGCGATGCGAGGAGTGTCAGTGAAGAGACTGCAAGAGTGGGACTACGCGTAGCTCAGAATTTATAGCGAGAGCGATAGAGAAGCACACGCTAATGACGCGCCAATAATGGCAGGAGTGAACTGCATGCGGGAAGACAGATCTGACGCAAGTGACACTTTTGGTGGTATGTTCACTCATCGCGTATGCACGAGCACTCATTTTTCATACCAGACAAATGGCCTTTGGCCCGCTCATCGCGTATGCACTATTTACTCACATGCCTAATAATGCAAGTGAAGACAAGGCAATAATGTAAGTGAAGACAAGGCACTGCTGCACGGTGCTAATGTCTACCACTAGCTTCATAGCATGCCACCCGGTGGCCAGGCGGAAGGCCATTACAATGTGCCTGAATGGGGTATTAATCACTTGCTAATCGTATGAATTTTTGAGCAACATTCATAGTGGATAAAATTATAAAAAAATTATACAATCAAGTACATTGTGTTGGAAGATTGCATATAAAATGTCATAATTTTTAGCTCATTTGCTATATTTAAAAATTCAAACAAATAATACACAACAAGTAATTAAGTGCTAATTGTACGAATTTTCGAGCAACAATTACAGTGGATAAAATTATCAAAAAAAACTTATACAATCAAAAACATTGTGTTGGGAGGCTGCACATAAACTTTCGTAATTTTTTGAAGTCAATTGCTATATTTAAAATTTTGAGCAAATTAGTACATAAAAAATAATTAAGGCAGGTAATTAAGTCGGCTAATTACCTGCCTCTTGGTGGCTGGGAGGCAGGTTATTGGCCATCTAGTGGTCGGGCTCCTGTGGGGTACATGTTAGGCACAGCGCACTGTCGCCCGGTGACCGGGCGGCAGAAGTATCATTTTTGTCATTCTTACATGCATACAACTATTTTTGCAAATATGAGTTCCAAACATGCCAAAACTACCGAAAAAATCTCACTTATCCCCTAGTACTATTCTCTTTCCAGTGTACTTGTGTCCATAATGACGAACTAGACATAGCCATGACAACTTCGAGCTGGCCTGCTTCAAAGGGCTTATAAGCTAGGCCTTATAGTTTTTTATGTGTATTGTGGCTGTAAAAGCACCATAACGATTGTTAACTTTTTATGAGTTAAAAATAGAAAAATAGTAAAAAAATAAAAAAAATAAGAAAACACCAGTATATCTTTTGATACAATGTAAAAAGAATAAGTGAAAAACAAAAATATCAAAAACGAAAGACTAAAAGGCAAAAAAAAAACCAAAATTTAGAAACCAGAAAGGTAAAATAGTTTGAAACGAAGCCTAATTAGCATGCCACAACGTTAAGCCACCAAGTAGAAATGATCTGGACTCTGCCCCCTAGTTTAACACTAATTTAATTAGAGATAATCGCTTGTTGTGCCTACTTAAATTCTGTTCCAAATACCTTCTGGTTTTAAGCCAAATGAAATACGTTAGCTTTTTAAAACTTTTTTCTTTATATTAACTATAGAGATATAACAATGTTTTTATTTTTATTTAATTGAATATTTTTTATAAATTAGTACTGACTATTGTATTGCTATTTCAGTCAAAACCGAGGAACACAAGAAAAACCGAAAGCCAGATCACTTTTGACCCGAGGCTAAAAAAGATTGATCTGTCCATCTCACCAACTAAAGCTAAGCAGCCCGTACCGAATAAAGATTGGTCGGTGCACGCAGCAGCATGCTCTCCTCGTGTCAATTATAGACACACCCCAATTAACCAACCCAAGGACCACCACGTAGCCTAACCTAACCTAACCCTGGTCACTGACCCCGTCATGGTTAAATAAAGAGCCAGTATACCACTTGCCCACTACGCCATCATCGATCACAAAGCGAATCGAGAGGGAGGATTTGAGAAAAGACTAGTCCAAGAAGTCACGAGTCACCAGCCATCGCCGGTTCGCCACCACCACCACCACCATGGCAGCAGCCCCCTCCCCCGTCTCTATCAAGCCCGCGGCCTCCGGCTCGGCGAGCTTCGCTAAGATCACTTGCCAAGGGCCGATCGCGGCGGCCTCGAGGGTCGGGTTCGGTGGCAGGCCGGTGAGCCGGGGAAGGAAGGGCGGCGCCGTCCGGGCGTCGCTGTTCTCGCCGAAGCCGCCGGCGGCCAAGGACGCGAGGCCGGCCAAGGTGCAGGAGCTGTACGTCTACGAGATCAACGAGCGGGACCGCGAGAGCCCCGCCTACCTCCGCCTCAGCGCCAAGCAGACCGAGAACGCGCTCGGCGACCTCGTCCCCTTCACCAACAAGGTCGGTCTCAGTCCCAGTCGCTCGCTCTCCCCAGCTTCCTACTCCTCTGTTTCTTGCCCTCTTACTGAGCTGTTGCTTGCTTGTGCAGGTGTACAACGGGAGCCTTGACAAGCGCCTGGGGATCACGGCGGGGATCTGCATCCTGATCCAGCACGTGCCGGAGCGCAACGGCGACCGCTACGAGGCCATCTTCAGCTTGTACTTCGGCGACTACGGCCACATCACCGTGCAGGGGCCGTACCTGACCTACGAGGAGTCCTACCTCGCCGTGACCGGCGGCTCCGGCGTGTTCGAGGGCGCCTACGGCCAGGTCAAGCTCAACCAGCTCGTCTTCCCCTTCAAGATCTTCTACACCTTCTACCTCAAGGGCATCCCGGACCTGCCGCGCGAGCTGCTCTGCACGCCCGTCCCGCCCTCCCCCACCGTCGAGCCCACGCCGGCCGCCAAGGCCGCCGAGCCCCACGCCTGCCTCAAGAACTTCACCAACTAGTTTGCTAAGGCTACTTTCAATCATTAGTAGTAATAAGAGAGTTGGGAAGAGTTGAGTTGTGTGCTTCTGATTAGTGTTAATGGCGCGCGGCGGTGTATCCTACGATGAGTTGATTAGGAGCAAAGCTCAGTAGTTTGGTGGGTGGAATGGAATGACGTGGGCTGCAACCACAACGACCGCTGCTGTTGCGAGCTGATTGGCTTGTTCAGTTATTGAGCTTGTGCCTGTATGTAGCAGAGTAGAAGTACTGAGATGAAATAATCAAGCCTCACTCTCACCATGTGCATGTGATGCTAATAATGTAGTGTGGATGAGCATCATGTGCAACAGTCAAGGGACAAGGCCTCATGATCCGCCTTGCTGCAGCCGTGCAGGTGTCATTGCACGGAGCTCCAGTACCGAGCAGGTGTCATATATAATTATAATCTCTACTCTAAAAAAAAGTTGGTAGTCGTCGATGCGTTTTTCACTTCGCTGTTCCTCCTTACAAAAAACTTACGCCGACTCATAGGCCTCCTCCCACTCTCCTCTCTCTAATCTCCCCCTGCCTCACAAAACTTCCACCCAAGTCATCTGCTTCCTCCCCACCCCACGCCGTCGCCTCCTACCTCCCACTCCGCTCCGCCCTCGCCTCTTCCTCCCCACCCTACGTCGCGCCTCCTCCTCCACCCCCACTCCTCTGCTCCACCGCGGCCTCCTCCTACCCACTCTGAACCGCCGTCGCCTTCTCCCCCCACTCCTCCGCTACACCCTCGCCTCCTCCTCCCTAGCTCGCGTTGTCGCCTCCTCCTCCTCCCCCACTCCTCTGCTCCATCGCCGCCACCTCCTCCCCACCCTGCGTCACCACCTCCTTCTCCCCTACCCCTCTTCCAGATGCGCTCTATGTCCCTTCTTGTCCTCCCAGATCTAGGCGTTAATTCGCTGGCGCCGTTGCACAGGAGCCGAGTCATGTGGCGACCTTCCCCACCCCACGGTCATGGTAAAGATCTGTCCATTTTTGACGCCTCTACTCAACTCCAATGCCCTCCAAACCCTAGCCCATAACCCTTTCCCCTCGCTGCTATGCCATATCTGAGCACCATCTACCTCCCCCTTCCCCAAACTCTCTGTCGATGTCACCGGGGACATCCTTGGCAACTACCCAACAACATTCGTTGCCGATGATCCTTCCTCCGCATCCGCCCACGCGCCACCTCTTGCCCTCCTCGTCATTTCAGCTTCCCTCCCCTCCCCGTCGGGCTCCCAACCAGTACGGCCCTTTTGTCGACCGCCGCCTACATCCGGAAGATGCATCACCACCATTCATCATATCGCCTTCCACTGCCGAGACCACATGCATCTATGCAATCGCCTTCCACCAAGGCCTCCCATTCCCTAGCCCCTGCCACCACTCTCGTTTTGCTGCCGTAGCTACCTCCGCGGCCCCATCCTACATCCGTATGCTACCTTTGGAGATGCGTCATCGGGCGCTACCCCAACGATGCAGCCGCAGACGATGTCCAGGGTTTCCACGGTGGTCATCCATGAGCTGCTCGGCATGGACCACCCTCCCCTCGGCACTTCCACTCTGAGCGAGTTGTTGCCAGTGTTGCCTCGGAGATGGAGCCGTCGTCGGCATCCAGGCCCTCCACAGTGGTCATCCGCAAGCTCGTCAACATGGAAGTGAGGCCGGTGCAAAGATGCAGGGGCCTACTATTGCCGTTACAAACTGGTCCCAGGTAATGGTACGGTTGCAAGAACGATCATGAGAAGGAACGTGTTCGCAAAACGGTTGCTCCGTCCAAGATAAAAAGACGTACAGCTACTACTTATTTTCAACTGCTTCTCCTTCTCTGCTAAAAAGATGAGTGCTGGAGACATAGGTGCGAAGTACAGTTTTTTAAGCTCAAACATTCTGAAAATTGTTAAGAACAAGAGATATATCTCGATGAATCTATAATGCCTACTATACTCAAAGTTGTTTTGGTTATGAATTTATGGTTCGTAAGATATTGTAGGTCTAACCATACTTACTGATTTCTTTTTCAGTATGCCCTTCTTTTTTAAAAGAATTAGATAGAACTCTATATTAGAGTCTACATTATTCCTTGCTTCAAGGAACAAAGTCATTGTGCACATCTATATTGTGGTGATGATTGCTGAAAAATATCAATGTAAACCACCATGTCCAATTAGAGATAAATAAACAACTTTGTGCTTCTCATGTTAAAAATTGTTCTTAATCAACTGTATCTTTTATTTGTTGATGGATGAGCAAACCTTGTCTAAAAGACAGGAAGTGCAGTAAGATAGATATCATGATATTTTCTATTCTAGAGTATTGTTTGTGCAAAATTTGAGCCTTTTGGCATCCTAAGTATTTGTATAATGCTAAGTATTGCATGATAATGTAACTTAACTAGCACAGATGGGCTAAATTGTTCTAAGACAAAACTCGAAGGCAACATCCACGTTCTCTCTGGTTGTATGACTTGAGTGAACTGGAAGTGGCGGAGACTTGGTTCAGTAGACTCCATGAATGAGGCGGCATGTATTTCAATATTGTGATGTTTAATATTAATTGATGTAATTTCTTAATTCTTTCTCTGCTAGTACAAAGAAAATCTGAGTGTCCTTAAATCTGAATTATTGATCCACCAAAAAGTGCAACGGTTGTTCTGTCATGAATCTGAAATATTTGTCGTGTTCTGAAGATTATTAAGTGAAATATATGTTTTGTTAAGGTGCTATAACATGGAAATTATATGGTGCAAAGCATGGATTTTTTTGCAACACAAGGGTACTTAACTAGAAAGTTATATCTTTAGAGGGAAAGTGATATATTTACGTATCTCCTTTTTAGATTATGCAGCCATTTATCCCTTCTAAATTATTTATGTTGTGGTTACAGACCAAAGAGAGAGAGAGAGAGTGTGTGGTAGTGGAGAGTTAGGTGAGCAATGGCTTAGGGTTTCCCTTGTGGCCTGTACCGTATATATATATCCACATGGGGAGGGGAGTGTTTTTACAGTAATGCCTTTACATCTGTACATCCCCTTCAGGGGCACTTTCGTCATTACACATGTCCTATTTCGGGCCTTATAATCTCCTAACAGGCCTGTTGGGCTTAGGTGGGGGCCATCCCTACAACAGGAGCCTCTCATGGTGAAGGGCTTCACGGGCTGAAGTCATGTTGCCGAGTCCTTTGGCCCACTCCGTCCCTGCGGCCTGTGAGCTCCTTTAATGGTTGGCGGAGCCTTATTTGCTGGTGTTTTACTAGACCCGCCGTGGGGGTGCGACGCCGGATGTGTTGGCGAGGCTACCTCCCTCGCAGGGCCCGTTAGTGGCAGGGTTGAAGCCACAGCCGAAATTGGAATCGGAGTGCTGATGGAGTCGAACGCGCCGGCCGAGGTAGGTTGCGTGTCGTTACGCGAGTGCCAAGTGGCAGCGGACTTCGACGTCAAGCGCCCTCGATGGTAAATGACTGCCGGCCTGCATGGCGAAACCTGGTTGACGCGGCGCGATACTTGAGGCGACGTTCCTTCTTCTGCCGGTCCGCGTGGCAAAACATGCTTGGCGCGGCGCAGGGCTTGAAGCGCCGCGGCCATACGACGCTGCGATGCTCCTTCGCCGGTTGAGCTTTCCTCCCGCCGGTTGAGCTTCCTCCGGTTGGGCTCCTGCCGGTTGGGCTCCCCCGCTGATCGGGTATATATATTCTGCGGGTGCTGTGTTGTACCTGCATTGTACAGTCGGATAGGTGGCCTCCTGCTCGCGCATCGTGCCTCCGTACGGAAATGGCAAGGTTTGACCTGTTCTCGTAGACAGATATGCTTGAGTTTATCTGCATCCTCTGATTGCGCCAACTGGTGTTACCATCAGGGAATGTTGATGTACTGAAGCTTATCTGTTTATGAGAACAAGTCAAAAGCTTGCTGTGAATCAGCCTTCGCGTTCCTGAATTACGGGGAACCCAGGCGGTTGGATCTCCACCAATTTGGGCTGTGAGGTTGCCGTGTGGACTCCGAAGCCGAGGTGGCCGCCTGCGCTGCTCTGCGGGTTCGGTCAGAGCTGAACAAAGGGTCTTCGTGCGGGCTAGGGGTCGAAAGGCCGGACTGTACCCCACGGCTCAAGGGTGGCAGTTGGGCGCATTGTGGGTAGACCGGCGTTCGCTTGCCTTCACCCTCTGCTTCGCCTGAAACGCCCCGCCGAGGGGAAGTCAGACCCCTGGCGCATGGGGCTGAGTCGGGAGTCTTGTTGTTGAGGCGGAGCTCCTATCGAGGTTGCTTGGCCTGTGGCGGCTTGCTGTTACACCCCGGCGTAGGGCCGAGGCATGGAGCCGAGTCGAGGTGGAGGGCGGAGTTTCTCTGCTAAAGCGAAGACTCGCTCGTCCTAAGCTGCCGAAGTCGAAGCGGCCTGCGGGTTTATCGCCCAGATGGGCCAGGGCGGAGGCCGGGGTCTCTCTATTGAAACAGAGACTCCGTCGCGATTGCTGCTGGGGTTGGTTGGTCCTTGCCTTAGTGGGGGCAGACCTCGCGCCCCAGATTCCCCTAGGCGCGGGGTGGCTCTGTGGTCTGGTAGTGCGCTTTAATGACTCCTGGAATTGCGCCGACCTCTGAGCTGTCAGGCTGCTGCAGCTGTGCGTGTTGCCCCACCAGGAGTGTACACGCGGCGGGTTGCGATTGGCGCGTCGTGGGCTGTCAGCGGTCGCACGACTGCGACCATTTGCCCCTTCCCTAGTGGGGCGGGACGCGTGGCAGGGTGCTATTGGCATGCTGTGCGCTGTCTGGCGGATTTGCGTCTGCGCCTGTTCGGTTGTGTCGGTTGGAGTGCCACTGGTTGAGCTTCCTGTCGGCTTCTAGCATGACAAGTATACATGTGTCAGTTTCTTGGACTTGATGCCGAGCTCTGTGGCCCCCTGGGTACATTCTGTCGCGGCATGCGGTCACCTTCACATGAATGGGCCTACTTTTGTTCATCTGCATTTGATGGTTACGCCTTCTGGCGTCCACACCAGTGAGCGTCCCCTCGATCATGAGGGCGCGGGAGCCGGTCCTTTGCTGGCGGAGACCTGAGGGTTGCGCGGACTTCGGAATCTAGTGACTTCCGACTTCTTCGTGGCGTCCCAGCGAGGTGTCTCCTCACGGGGACGGAGCTGAAGTCGAAGCCGGGGCCTTGCTGCTGGGACGGGGACCCCGTCGAAATTGTTGCGGTTGATTGGCTTCGAGAATCAAGCCGACACGCGCCGGGAGCCGCGCCGCATCGTATGGCTTGCATTTACTCCCGGAGGGAGCCGACACGCGGCGGGGCGCTATTGGCGCGTCGTGCGCTGACAAATCTCTGTACGACCGCAGTCGTGCCCGACACGCGTGGGCGGTCGTGACGCTTCGGCTTCGGTCGCGATGCTTCGGCTTTGGTCGTGGGGAGGCGGGCGGCTCGTCGTCCGCCGGTTACGCTTACCGGCGGTTCGGGAGGCGAGGCGTCTTTAAATACCCCTCGTGGTATGACGTCTGCGCCTCCTCCACGCGCTTTTTGACCGCCCACCTCAGTTCCTGCTCTTCTTTTCTGTTCTTGCCACCACACTTCCCTTTCGCCGTCGTCTGGCTTTCGGATAACGATGGCGCACGGCGATGAGCGTGCTCAAATGGTCGGCAACTACAAGAAAAATTCAAATAAAATTCAAATAAATACAAGAAAAATTCAAATAAAATTCAAATATTCGAAAATAGGGTATATTTGGATAGATTATGAGTTTATAAAAATTTAGAAATTTGAACGGCTCAATTTGGAGTTAAAATGAGAAAGTTATGCTTATTTAAATATCTTAGTTCAAATAAATCCAAAAATTGTTAAATTTCTGACAGGTGGGGCCCACTGCAGAATTCACATTTTAATCTTTTCTTTTATTGCTTATTCTCTGTGTCTATGGTCAGTAGGGCCCACATGTCAGTGAGCCTATTGCTCAGCCACTGACAAGTGGGACCCCTCTGTCAGTGGCCACAGGAGCTATTGGCCACTGACGGGTGGGACCCTAGAGGCTCTGGACCTACATGCCAGTAGAAGCAATGACAGGCGGGGCCCAGATGTCAGCCGGCCCACAGACCGACAGTGGCTAACGGGTGGGGCTCAGCTGTCAGAGTGGAAAATAATAGAAATGGCTCAACCTCAGCGAGCGGAGCCGGGGGCTCGAGCGCGCGCCGAGGGAGCCAGGGGGAGGAGATAGCGCTGGTAACCGTCTGAGCACTCGGGTGTTTCTTACCCATATAGGGTAAGTATACCTTTTGAGGTATCTGCCGGAGGGCGCCGGGCAGAGGTAGACGGGGACGACGGTGCTGGCCGCGAGGGGTGGCCAGAGGGGTTCGGGTGCTCCAGTGTAGCGGCGTTCCGGTGGCGGGGAGGTTTGGCTGACAGGATGAGGGTGGTCGCCGGCGCACGGGGAGGACGTTAGAGGTGGCGGCGAGGCGAGGCGTTGCCCAAGGCGGCGGCGATTCCTCGCCGGAGGAGCTTTGGCGCTCGGGAGCTCGGGCGCACGGCGCTAGGGCGGTGGGAAGCTCGAGAGGGGCAAGGGAGCGCGGGGTGAGGTGGTGCGGAGGCCAGGGCTACTCGGGGGCCTTTTTATAGTGGCCGGAGAGGGGCGGGGGCGCTTTAATTGCTCGCCGGTGATGGCGGCCGGAAAAAGGAAGGGGAAGGGAAAGGAAGGAAAGAGGGGGTAAGTGAAAGGAAGGAGAGGCGCGGAATTGGGGGATTCGGTCCCAGCGGTGCAAGCGGTTTCCAAAACCAGGGAGAGGGCAGAGGGAAAGACCGGATACGGCGCGGACTCGGTCGGCCGGTGAAAGAAAGGAAAGGGGAGGAGAGAGGGAAGGAAAGAGGCGGCGTGGTGGGGAAGACGGGCCTGACCAGCGGGCCCGGGCGGTAGCGAGAGCGGGGCGGCGTGGCGCGCATCGGGCCGACCAGGTGGTGGCCCGAGAGGAGGGGAAGGCGGGGGTGGAGTGGGTGACGTGGGCAGCATCTGGCCATCCACGTGGCAGCCAGAGGGTGGAGGAGGTTTAAAATTTTTATTTCTGTTTTTAAGATTTTCAGAAAAGGCTAGGAAATTATTTAGGCCATAGAAAAATATGAAAATACTTCCAAAAATTCCAGGAAAATTCACAGAAGCTCCTGGTGACATTTTGGACTTAATAAAAATATTTCTAACTAATGTTGGTATTTAATTTTTAAACTTAAAATTCTTTTTAAATTTTAAAAATAGGTTTTAAACTCCAGAAAACCAAATAAAAGCCAAATAAAACCAAATAAAATTCAAATACTTTTAAAATAATTAATTTGAAATTAAATTTTTTCAGAAATAGGATTTTTGGGATGTTACGCCGACTCCGGCACCGAAGCCCCCATATCCAGTGTCCCTCCGGTCCCTTCGCAGATCACAGCACCCAGGGCGCGGGGGCTGTCGGCGTTGGGCCCAGATACGGAGACTCTCCGGGCCCCAGGGTCGGCTCCGACTGAGGGGACTGGCATCCTTGTTAACCCGTTCGAACCTGCCACCGAAGGTAGGCTACCCTGGCATACCTTGGCGTAATTTTGTGGTGTTCTCACAGGACTAACTAGTCCATCTTCTTGCAGTGGCACTCATCCCCGAGGACGGGCGATCTTCGGGATGCGGGGACATTCCTTTGAGAAGGGCGCCCGCTGCTCCCGAGACTGGTGATGCGAACCCTGCGCACCTGAGCCTAGCAGACTTCGTCCCTCCCCCAGAGGTGTTGGGCGCGTGGCGCAGGGTCGCGGATGACACGGCCGCAAGTATTGACCAGCAGGCGCTGTTAACCTACGGGACGGGGCGCTTGGGGATGCACTGGAGGTATCGGGAGTGAGAGTATGTATCTGACCTTATGACGATACGTGGTTGTGTAGAAGCTCGCTGACTCTTTTGTCGTATAGACCCTCATCTTGGCCCAGGCGTTGCAAGCGGCTCACGCCCGCGAGAAGGGGGCGCTAGAGGACCGGTTGCGGGCCGTCGAGGAGGCTCTTGGCGTAGCCAGGGGGACGCACTCCGCCCAGGATGACCGCATCCGCCACTTAGAAGCAGAGTGTGCGGAGACGAAGTCGAACGCCGAGGCGCTCGTGGCGGTGGCACGGTTATTGGCCACGGAGGCGCCGCGACGGGAGGTTGCGGAGGAGCGAGATGGCTTACTCCAGCAAATCGCTGCGCTAGAGAAGGACAAGAGCGAGCTTGTTACATCTCTAGCGGAGCGGGATCGGACTCTGGGCGACGCTTCGGTGGCTGCATGGGATGCCATGCTGGCCCTGGAGGTCACCCTTGAAGATCTCATCGCTGAAGTACCGACCCGCTCCTTCGGGCTCGAGGAGCTGTCGTGGAGCTTCAGCGGATCGGGGACACGGCCAATATTGCCCACTCCGTGACGACCTTCGGCAACCACTGCTCCTACGTGACCTCGTGCCTGATATGCGCGCTCGTACGACACCGGGGCTGCCAGCATGTTAGCGAGCTGGCTGATCCCCGCTTGGAGTTGCCGGCTGGGGCTTGGGTGATGTCTGATGCCGTGCGCGCTATTCGCCGCCCCGTGCGATTTTTTCATGAGAGGATCTGGGAATACATCGGGGAGGCTGCGGCGAAGGTCGAGCTGCGGAACAGCTTGTACGACGAGGGAAACCTCGGCCTGTGGCTGGATGAGGTCCCGTGTTGCGACGAGGGCGGCCTCGCGGATTCAGGGGGCGACGCAAACCCACAGGTGTGAAGGTTTTATTGCATGCCCTTGTACGCATCTTCCGATGAATATAATCAGGAGGGGGGAAGGTTTGGTTGGAAAATATCGCCCGTGTCCCTACCCTTCGAGGTGGTGGCCTGCGGAAGCGAGCTTCTGCTAGCTTTTGCGCGATCGCTGTGAGGTGCATGCAGAGGCGAGCCTCTAGTGCGTCTTATCAACACTCAAGATGCAGGAAGCGTCAACCACGCGTTGTTTATACTCCGGAGAGTACGCATAGGGATAATACCTATGCGTGCGCGGGAGCGTCCGCGTCTTATTTATACTCCGTAGAGTGTGTGGGACTATCAACCACACCTTATTTATACTCCGGAGAGTACGCATAGAGATAATACCTATGCGTGCGCGGGAGCATCCGCGTCTTGTTTATACTCGGTAGAGTGCGCAGGGACAACATCCGCGTCTTATTTATACTCCGTACAGTGCGTGCGGAGGCGGACCTCGGTGCTACGTCTTATTTAGAGTCCGTAGACTGCACGCGGAGGCAAGCCTTCGCGCGTTGCGGGCGGTGAAGTTGCATGCGGAGGCGGACCTTGACGCTACGTCTTATTTATACTCCGTAGAGTGCGTGCGGAGGTGGACTTCGGCGCTACGTCTTATTTAGAGTCCGTAGACTGCGCGCGGAGGCAAGCCTCCGCGCGTTGTGGGCCGTGAAGTTGCGTGCGAAGGCGGACCTCGATGCTACGTCTTATTTATACTTCGTAGAGTGCGTGCGGAGGCGGACCTCAGCGCTACGTCTTATTTAGAGTCTGTAGACTGCGCGCCGAGGTTGCTGTACATGGGCCTGAATCCGCAGGGGGCCTTCCTGGGGTTGCATCCCTTGATCCTGGGGTGTTGGACATGAGCCACGGCAGGCGGACGCGCCTCAGGGTTTCTGTCTCTAGCGACGCTTTGCCGGAGTGCTGCGATGGTGGTGCACGCACGCGTGTCGTGGCCGCCCCGACCGTGGACTTCGCACCACTGCCCATGGTGCTGGTCATTGTACTCCCCACGAGCTTTGTTGTCGCGACCTCGCCCGCGGCCCCGTTCTCTGCCGTCGTGACCGGCTGGAGCGTTATCCTCGAAGCCACCCTCGATGTTGAAGACATAGCGAGGTTTCCGAGATTTGTGCTGGTCGGTTTAGGCTTGTCGCCCGACGAATCTTTGTGCTGGGTATCCATGCGCTCGGAGGCGTCCTTTGATGGCTCCTGCTTACGTTTGCCCTTTGAGGAGCCCTCCTTTGGCGAGCCATCATTTTTCGCCGAGTCCGCTGCCTGATTGGTGTCAGAGTCGTCACCGTGTCGCCGCCGCACGTCCTCTTCCGCTCTGGCGTACTCCTCCATCTTGTCGAAGAGCTTCATGACTGTCTTGATTGGTTTCCGCGCGTTGTACTCGGCCATCGGCCCCAGGCGGAGACCTTGTACCGCTGCGTTAATGACGGTTGTTTCATGACATCCTTGACCTGACAGCGTACCTTCGCGAAGCGTTTGAAGTAGTCCCGAAGCCTCTCCGAGGGTTTTTGCTTGACTGTGAAGAGCTGATCCGCATCGACACGCTCGACGTAATTTCCCTGAAAGTTGTTGTAGAGCCGGCCGCGGATCTGCTCTCATGCGTAGATGGAATTCGGCTCGATGGTGAAGAACAAAGAGAGTGCCACCCCCTGCAACGCGAGGGAGAGCCCCTTCGCCTTCGTGGTGTCATCTCCGCCAGCAGCTTCGATGGCGGTCTCATACACGTGCACGAATTCCCGTGGGTCCGTGTCACCTTTGTACGCCTCGATGACACTCGGGAACTTGAAGTCCTTCGGCCATGCCGCCTGCTGCAGGCCCGCAGAGAGTGGGGACTCTTGGTCCACACGTCGTAGCGGGACGCGGTTGGACGTGGGGGCATCGCGGCTATCCGCCCTCTCCGGTGTGGGCTCCGATGCGACCACCGGTGGGGTCTGTTGGCTCCGAGCCTCTTTTATATCCCGCACGGCCCCGCGGAGATCCGTTAGCTCCCGCTGAAACGCGCGGAGGGCCGCCAGCAGGGCGTTCTCCACCGTGGACGTGATTGGGGCCATCGACGTGCCTAGCGGCGCGACTGGAGCGGCGGCAACCACGGCTTGCGCTCCCGGGCTGCCCGCTACGCTAGCGTGAAGGACTCTGGAGCCGGTAACGAAGCCCGTATTGCCAAAGGAACCACTCGCCATTCCTGCACCGGTATTGTCGCCTCCGACCTCCCGAGCGGCGCTGCCGGCGACTGTCGCGATACCTACAGTGGGATTACCTACCACGCGTGGGGCGGTTTCAACTGTCGTAGCGGCGGTGGCGGGGTTGGTCGTCGTGGCAGCCGGGTCGAGCGTCGCGGCGGTAATGATGGGGTCAGTCGTCGTGGCGGCGGGGTCGAGCATCACAGCGGTGGTGGCGGGGTTAGTCGTCGCGGCGGCGGGGTCGAATGTCACGGCGGTGGTGGCTTGGCCGAGCGTTGCGGCGGTGGGGTCGAACGTTGTGGTGGCGGGGTCGAACATCACGGTGGTGGTGGGGGTCGGGCGTCGCGTCGTGGACGCCGGTGTTCGCGACCGTCACACCTGTATCGCCGCCTGCGCCTGCAGCTGCCAACGCCGAAGCCCTGGTATTGACACGAGATTCTGCCGCTCCCACCTTCTTCTTCTTTGCCGCCGACGATGAAGCTTTCTTTGGTGCCATCCTTCTTCGGATCTGGAGGCTTGCTCTTGTCCTCCCCCACGAACGGCGCCAACTGTTGTGGTTACAGACTAAACAGAGAGAGAGAGAGTATGGTAGCGGAGAGTTAGGTGAGCAATGGCTTAGGGTTTCCCCTGTGGCCTATACCGTATATATATATATCCACATGGGGAGGGGAGTGTTTTTACAGTAATGCCCTTACATCTGTACATCCCCTTCAGGGGCACTTTCGTCATTACACATGTCCCATTTCGGGCCTTATAATCTCCTAACAGGCATGCTGGGTTTAGGTGGGGGGCCATCCCTACAACAATTTACATTAATTAAATGGCTATCTTGATAGCCTGGTCCTCGAGATGGAATGATTCAATATTTTATAAAGAGGAATAGGTTAAAGTCTACTCATCATCTCTACCTGTGCCTCAGCAATGGTATGTTATGCTTCCCACAATTGAACTAGCGACGTCCACATGTTTTACCTTTTTTGTGCATACCAGGCTATTATCCCACTGATATGTAGCTAAGGATGAAAAAAAGTAAATTAAAGTTAAATAACTCGTCGTGCTTGAGTGCTTAATTCACTATTCCGCCCATATCCTGTAAACCTCTTCAGTTGTGAAACTATTAGTGGTTTTAGTCTTTGCATTTATGAGAAACATTTTTCTTATGAATTGATCAAATGCCTATCTTATATGATTTCACTTAAACATTTTTTGTGTGTGCAGTTGTTACTGTAGAAAATGGAAAATTCATAAAATGGAAAATTCATCTTATCCGCTAAAAGAAACCGCAACACAACTTGCATAGAGTACACTATCTTAATGGATGCTAGCAGCATCTCCAGATTGAGCAGGACCTACATCATAACTAATCATCACCTATGTATGAAAACATGAAGTTGTTAGTACCTTTTGTGATTTTATTTCATCGTATCTGATTTGTTGTATTCTTAAGATCATATGGTTGGGCAGATGGGACTCTACACGCATTGTTAAGCATCATTGTCTTGGAAATGTTTAGCTTTGGCTACAAGGTTTTATTTGTAGTTTGTTCTAAAAAAATTCTCGTTGTGTTTATCTTGTGATAATGAAATGATAGCTGATCTATATTTCAGGTTCAATGGCCAATATCTCTTGTAATTTCAAGGAAGGCGATAGCAAAATACCAATTGATCTTTCGACTGTTGTTCCACTACAAGCATGTTTGTTGCCAACTATGTACATCATGGCAAATTCAACAAGTATGGAAGGACCTTTTTTATTCCATTAAATCAGTTTAGTCATTTTTTGTTTACTCACATTGGCTGATGTAAAACTCTAAAATAGGGTTCCGTTCTGTCAAGATTCTAGGAACACCAATTCTACGGTCATCAATTCTTTATCGCAGCATGCTCAAATTTGTAATAACCTTCTACATTATCTAACTTTCAAGGTAAACCATCCATATCACCATACTAACTGTTACCAAAGGTGAGAATTTGCTAAATTATTCTTTTGGACCCTTAGGTTCTTGAACCAAACTGGCATTTGATGCATGATCTTGCCTTCAAACTGCAAGGAGCATAGATGGGGTTTTAACCAAGTTATTATGTTGAAGTTAATTGCATTGCTAAGCGTACATAGTACATTAGCGCAGCTATTAATGCTACTTGTAGGTCATCCACATCCATGATTTCTTCCTCCAAAAGTGTCTAAAAGAATGCTTGCTATTGTTGCCTGAGCTCCTTGTGGTCTGTCTTCTTGCACTTTTCTTAAAAAAGTAAAACTATCTATAAAGAAGTAACTGCTGCTGCTGTACTTCCTTTTTGTTGAGTTCCATACATTTGAAAAAACTAAACAAGTGCATCAATAACCTTTTCATTCTTTTTCTTCCTTTTAAACTGCTTTCTTTTACTTTATAATTTTTGGATATAACTTATTGTGTCTTCAGCGGTAAAAAATGAAGGCACTGTGTATTTTAGCTTGAGTATTGTGAAGTTTCTCTGTGTAACTTGTGGTTTTTGTCCCCTTCTTAGCCTTCTATTTGAAGCAAGACACTCCAAAATTCAAGCTTTAGCTCATATAACATTACAAAAATATAGAAGAATCAATGCTTATTATCCATTTTTGTGCAGAAAGTTGAGAGGTTGAATCCATCCAGCTATTGATACCATCCATTGATGTTGCTAATCCTGAGAATACATCAAAATTAGGAATGTCAAGGTCAAGAATAAAGAAGTCACAAAATAGTGGCACTATTGTGAACTTTGTGCACCACATCATCTTCTTTCCCGACATTTAAAGTTTCACTCTGTAACTTTGCCTTATGTGGTTGATATGATTTGATATGTCCTTTTGATCTAGCACATGCAAAATGTCAGCGAGTTCCACGCCTGGAAATGGGACTGTCACCTCATGTGGCGACCCACATTATTACCATGGGGTAATAATTCTAGTCAACAGATTACTATTCATTTTAGCTGATAAAACATCGCTTTAACGAATAATAAGCCCATCAGAGTGTTGTAACAGAACAATCATTAGAGATAGAAGATTACATACATTCACATTGCCATGCAGGGCTAAAGTATTACACAACTTATTCAATTCAGAGATTACAATACCAGAAAAGAGTAGTTCAGAATTCTAACTATACAGAAGAAAATACAACTACAATGCACTAATATCACAGGTACCTTAGTGATAGAGTCCGAGCTACTCCTATGTCTCTAATCATCCCAGTCCTCGTATATGGGGTGACCCTCAAATGGCTCGTCCTCAAGACAACCTCCCTCCCCTGGGGAGTAAGGCTCCTTTGTAAGGGCCTCATCTCTGCCCGAATACAGCTGGCTATCCTCTAAACAAATGAAATAATAGCAAGGGTGAGTATAGAGTACTCAGCAAGATTATATAACAATTATGCATTAGATGCTCCTGTTCTACCTTTATTGTTCTCTTCTGATTTTAGACCCACTCTCAATCTCAAACTTATAGAAAATAAGAGTTTTAAGTTGGGAAAGATTTCGAATTTATTATTTTAGAAAACTACTGAGCATACGCATGAACAGCAAACCCCCCCCATAAGTTTTCGTAATTCTCTTTTCCCAGAGACAGGCATGAATTCATAATTTATATAGCATTGCGCAAGCTTGTATACTTTACCCATCACCACTCTGATCTTGGTGGCTCTTAGATCTCCGCATTTCCTTAGATGTGGTGCCCAGATTAGAGCACAATACTTTTACATCTATCTCAGTATATTATATCTCCACCCAACTACTCTCAACCGACAGCCCGGGGTGGTTTCTCACCCTCGCCCAGTGCCCACCGACCTTGACATAGTTGTTGGTTGGGGTGGCCCCGCCCTTCCCCCTAACACTCTACCTGCGCTAATATATGCGCCCCGTGTCCCCCACCCGGCACCCAAGTGCTAGCCCGGATCTTGTGGGTTCTCGTGGCTGTGGGTCCCCCACCCGGCACCCAAGTGCTAGCTCGGATCTTGTGGGTTGTCCCCTCAATTAATACTTACCTATGTGGAGAATATAATACTTTGATAGAGTTACTAGTCTGTCTGTGAAAAACGGGATGTTGGTTGATATGTTTTGGTACGATCTATTCACATGGATAAGGCTTGTGATTCCTTATATTCTATTCTTATGCAGAGGTCCCAAACCTACCGCTTGGTCACCTGCCATGGCAACCTCTGCCCACCTTCTTAATTTTCTTAGGTGGCCAACTGCTCCCTCAGTTGCCATCTATCTCTTCTCTCTTATCTCTTATAGCCATTGCTTGATTTAAATATTCTTTATTTCTTTCATGCAGGGTGATACTAGATTAATACAAAATACTTGTGTTACAAAATATGTTCTGAAGATTTGCTCAAAGGAATGCTTGCCTGCGTTTACGACAAAACTCTGAATCTCTTCATTACTCTAATATAATTCCCTTTGAAGATTCGGCCCTTCGCCTATAAATTATACTAGGGATTAATCTATGACGTTGAAGGGATACTATGGCCTAATCAATTAAGTGAATTCTACTAAATGTGCTCATGGGGTTTCTGGCTTCTCGCTTCGCTTATAATCAACTCCTAAGATTTCTCATTGATTTGAATTGGTCGGCTGCCGCTTGCTCTTATTCGACAGACGTTATTTATATGTGTAAAGTCTCGCTTCACTTACGCAGTTCTTAGTTCATTCAATTAATTTATTTAATTGCGACAACTCTCTTATGACAAGGCTTCTATAATGTACATCTACGAGCGAGCATCCCTAAATATAGTAAAATCTAGCCTACAACATTTTATTTTACCTAATTTATTTTCTTTTCTCTTTTTCTTTCCTCTTTTCTTTTTCTTTTTTTCCTACTCTTCCTTTTTCCTTCTTTTTCTTTCCACTTTTCCCTTTTTCTTTTCGCCGACGCCTCATTTCTTTTCCGCTTCCTCTCTGTCTCTCTCTTGGGCGCCTCCCCTCCCAGAAACAAATTGGCCTGGCATCGCGCCTCTAGTTCTCCGGCGCCGCGCCGCCTCAACTCCTCCCATCATTAGTGCCTCTACTGCCGGCTCCCCTGTGCGTCTCCTCCGTCCCTTGCGGCGCACCTCTTCCCTTACTTGCTTGTCCCCTCGCACCGCCGGTCCCGCTATGTCAGCCGTGGCTGTCCTCGCCTCGCCGGTCGTCCCTCGCACAGTTTGCTGCTATCGGATCCGTGGCCTACAGCTCGGATCTGGTGTATCCTTCCTCGGATGCATTCCGGTTTTGTGGTTGATTTTTTGTTATTTTGATTTGGTTCGATTGGGTTTGCTTATGATGTGATAGGCATGGAGGTGAGCTGCCTTGGCTAGTCACGGCCGAGCTAGAAGCCGCCCTCACGTTGGGGGAGTGCACGGTGGCAGTTGGGTGCATGGCTACACCGATGGTAGGGCACCGCCACCAGTCTTCATCTACGGTAAACTTCGGTCCTATTTACTCCCTCTACTCTCCTCTTCTACCTCCGGTGGCGCTCTTTGTGTTGGTCCCTTGGTGCCCTAGTGATGCTTGGTGATGAACTATTGGTTGCTTACTGTCTATAACTATGCTAGATTTACTATTGAGAAATAGATGCTATTGCTATGAGTAATTGGTGGGCTACCTTAGCCGGTCGATGGTCGGGTTGCTTTGGGACGGAATCGAGAGTTGATTGTGGTTGTCTGTTTCTCGGTTGTGTGGATATCGCCTGGTGGTGACCTCCTCCAAGGGTTGATGGTCTCATGGCCTGTGGTCTGGCCTCTTGCCATCGCCATCGCCTTGCTCTTGGTCGGCTCGCCTTGCCTTCGCCTTGCAATCTAGCTTTTGCTATGTGGTTAGGGTTTCTCAGTTGGCTTGAAACGAATGGAAAGGGAGAAATGAGTGTGGTGTCGTGCTCAGACTTCCTTCTTCCTTCTCTTTTCTTCGGTTGGTTGTGTTGTCTAGCTGTGTTGTGCCTTCTCGGAGGTGTGCGCTATCTCTGTGACTGTGGCCGTGCTACCTCTCCTATTACTGTGTGGAATTCAAAAGGGCATTATGGTAATTTGGTTCACATTGGCTGGTTTCTATATCCTTTGAGAATAACTCAGGTTTGTTTGTGTCGAGTGATGACCCTACATTTGTGAGAGGTGCTGACTGGCCCCCGGACGGTCAGGTATCTCCGTGAATGAATTGCCCTACCCAAACTTAACCTCTAGGGCTCTGACGACAATTTCTATCCTTTTTCCTTGCTTTGCTTATTTTTATTTGGTCTTTGGTTCGGTCTTTTTGGTATTGTAATTACTGGTTCGCTCACAAATGGAATAGTGGTGTGGTGGCAGTTCAACTACAGTTTCTAATATATGAGATGGTCTGAATGTATTCGGACTTTCTCTTAATATTGATGTACCTAGAATAATGTAATTTACCTGAATAAAAATTTCTATTCTCTATTACCCGAATGTAATAATTATCTATGAGATGGATCTCTAGTTGTAATTGGTTCTCTCTATTGCCATTGTATTAGTGATAATGAATGAAAGTACCCTGTGTTGATTTATTTAATTACCTTTGTTACTTTGACCTCCCTCGGTGATAATAGAACTAAAGAATTTAATTCCTGTTGCGAAATTGGCCGCTTAATCGCTATTACCGACACTAATTACAACATTTAGATTGGTTAGAAAACGCGGGGCGTCACACCTCAAGTCCATCAGTTGAAAGAGAGAGTTCCAGATCACCAATAGAGGATTTGGCAATTGTATCGTATGAACCATAAGGCAGCAACGCAAAAAAAAAAGGGTTGGTTAGGGGAAAACCAGAGGTTGGAAAAGGAAAAAAAATAGTACCCTCACCTCAGATTCATCAGTTGAAAGAGATACTGGATCACCTGTTGACATGGCTGTAGAGAAAATTAAATTGTGTACTATCGCATGTTGACTTTCTGAGATTCGTTGAATTAATATGTTCACATGCCCTGTTGAAATTTGACAAGAGAAAAAGTGATATGTTTCTTTATTGATATATTTTGAGTCTCATATAAATTGAAATTGATGTGGATTGGTTCTCCCATGTATCTGTTTGTACCAGGTCTTTGTTGTTCCGTAGCAATGCACGGGCACTTAACTAGTATTTATAATATATATTTGATTGATCGTCGCCGTTATAATTTGGATTCACCAAAATCAATGGTATAGATCTTTTAATTTTTTTACCGATTAACGTGGCAATTTCTAGCATTTAAGAGCAAACATGGTGGCACTAATTCAAGAGAATGAAATTAGTAGAGGCATTTGTGCTGTAGAAAATAGACATGGTGATGGTTTGCATGCCTAGGTGTATATGATCTATCTCTCACTCCAACGGCCACTAACAAGCAGCAAAAACTAGTCGTTACAGCACATGCGGACGATCCGCTGGTCAAAAGTGCAGACGATCTGCCCATAGGAGCTTAGCAAGGGCTAAAAACAAACACCGCCTGTGAGTTTGTTGACAACTCATGAACGGTCCGTAGCACTTTTGACAGCACGATGGATATACTGAAAAACGATTATAACTTTTAATTCCGATGTCAGATTGGAGTGATCTTAGACACTATATAAAGCATATTCATAGGTTACACACACCCACTTATTTGTTTGATCTCAAACACATTAGATCAAGGCAAGAAGCATAACTCCAAAGATCCCACACATGGTCTAAATCCAAGAAAAAGAACAATAAGCAATCTTAGACCATGCCAAGAAAAAAGCGTTTGCTATCTGTCGAATATGAGATCCATAGTTATAGCATGAATTTAGACAAAGGGCAAATTCAGGCGACAAAAAGATAAATCACTTACCTTCTCCAACTCCATTTGCGAGATCTTCGACGAGGGCTCATCGGTGTTAGGTTAGGGTTCACCCGGATTGAGGAGGGTTCACCCCTAAAATGTGTTATCCCATAATCTATCATTCTCCAAAATTCCCTAAAGGTGGGACCCAACTATAGAATTAGGATGGGTGGTGGTGGCTCGACTGTGGGTGGTAGTGACGCCGTCGGCCATGGGTTTAAGGGAGGGTGGTGGGTGGCACGACATGGAGATCAAGAAAATATTAGTGTGAGTAGGGTTGGCGTAGCGGTGAAGAGGAAGAGGAGGTGGTGTGGCATGGCACAACGCCGATGGCACCATCAGCCATGGGTGCTGGAAACGGAGGCTAGGTTGACGGTGAAGATATACGGAGCAGCGCTGAAGAGGAAGAAGAAGCAACGACGAGGACGACGGCGGTGCATGTGAAGCTCACAGGTAGTTATCGGTGACGGCGGTGCACGCGTTTGCAATTCGAAAGCACTATGAGAGCACATACGCTAGACATTTCGACCTCAAGTAACTAAAACCCCAGGGCCTGTTTGGGAGAGCTCCACCAGCTCCAGATCCACGAAAAACAGCTCCACTCCACGAAATTTTACCCAAACGCTCCAGCTCCGCGAAATCTGGATCCACCAAAATCCTGGATCTGAGGGCCAGATCCATGGATTTCATGGAGCTCCTCAAGGGGTGCTCCAAAAACGCCGGTTTCGTACCTTCTCGTGAAGTTGGGTGGTAATTACCCACCAATGCCATTGGTTACACACCCCATCCCGTACCGGTTCGTTTCTAAAAAACACTGGCTTTCTGCAGCTCGCGCCTCCTGCAGCTCCTCTCCTCACGCCGGCCACCTCCGGAGCTCCGGCGGCCTACTCCGGCGAGCCGGTGATGGCCGGATCGGGTAGCCGCACCATCCCTTTCTTCTCCACCACCGCAGCTCCACCTCCGCATCTCCCTTCTCCACCGCGCCACCTCTAGCCCCACTGCTTCTCCCCAGAACCACCGGCGAGCGCCGCCCCTCCTCTCCTCAGTTCGGCCGCCGCCTTCTTGCTCTGCTTCCTCTTCTGCTCTTCAGTTTCCTCTCCATCTAGGTTTATTCTTCTTCTGCTTCCTCTTAATTTTGCACTGTCAATGTTAATTTGTGATCTGTGATATGTGTGATGGGAATTATGCACTGTGATGGATGCTTGTGCTCACTGTGAAATGTTATCTGTGATGTATGCACGAGTTCAGTGAATTTGTGATTAAGCTCTGTCAGATTTGGTTCAGATTTGCTCAATGTTCATATTGTCAGTAGTTTAATTTCTAGAATTTATTTGTGATCTGTAGAGGTGTGTGGTCTGTGTTATTCAGTGAGTATGGCTAGTTTCTGTGATTTTGGTTGTGTTAGTTATGTTAGCTATTAGTATCCCTCTATCAGTTGTTCATGTTAAGTAATTTGTTTTGTGCCGTAGTGTTGTTTTAGTTGCGCGGATTAGCGAACCGGCGACCGTTTCCTTTCCCCTTACTGTCTCGACCCACCTAGTGCTTCTCGACTCCCCCTTCTCTTCTTTCCGCGGTCGGTCAATCGTTAAACCGTGCAGTCATTCGTAGTTTTGTTATTGAGAGGTCTTTTGGAGTTTTGAAAATGAAGTGGCAAATTCTATACAAGATGCCCAACTACCCAATATGGAAGCAAAAAATGGTTGTTGTTGCTTGTATGGTCATTCACAATTTCATTCGTGAGCATAATAGTGAAGATTCGGACTTTGCTCGTTTTGATCGTGATCCTCATTTTGTCCCAACAATACCAGAAAGGTATAACCGATATGCAGTTACATCGGATGGTTCTACTTCGGAAGCCAATGCCGCCATTATGGATGTATGCTCATGAATATTTGTGTCGAGATATTGCATTTGTGTTGTCACAAAAAAAATTACACCATTTTTTTAAATCAATATGAAAAAAACACGTGTGCTATATGGAAAAAAGATATACCATACAACCCCAAGGGCAAAAGTGGCCATTCCCACCAAAACCTCAATTTCGTAGATCTGGAGCTGCTGTACAAGCCAAACAGTTTGTCCAGCTCCATGGTGGAGCTGCTGCTCCAGATCCACGTTTTCAGTGGTGGAGCTCTCTCAAACAGGCCCTAACAATCCATCGTACCCCACCAAATCACCCCACCGACCCCACCCGTCAGGCACAATTCAGGCTACAACCATCTGTCGCAAAAGTAGAGAGCGCCTCCCGCAAGTCGCCTCCCCGGCTGACAGAATCCGCCTTAAAACACCCACCACCCATCCGTTTCCCACTGGCCCCACCCCTGCCCCTCTCGCCCCGTCACAGAAGAGAGAGAAGAGCAGAGGAGCAAGAAGCGAGGAGGGAAAATTGTTCTCATACCACAAACTTAAGTGCCATCCTCTCATTTGCCACATACTTAAGTGACTTTGTTATTATGGCATAAACTTGAGGGTTTTGTCTTTTGTTTTGCCATTTTCTCTCTTTAATGTCTATTTTAATTTCATTTTGCATTTTCAGGGAGTTGAACTGACCTTTTTTATATCTTTTTTTGCATCGGTCTCTTGCATCTTTTTTGTACACATGTTAGGATTGGTTCTCAAAATACAAAAAGATGCAAAAAAAAATACAAAAAAGGGTCAGTTCAAGTCCCTGAAAATACAAAATGAAATTAAAATAGACATTAAAGGGAGAAAATGGCAAAACAAAGAACAAAACACTCAAGTTTGTGGCATAATAACAAAGACATTTAAGTATATGGTAAATGAGAGGATGTCACCTAAGTTTGTGGCATGAGAGCAATTTTCCCGACAAAAAGCGAGGAGGCGCCATGGGGATCGTGGTGGAGGCGCACAACCTGCGGATGGTGGGGGAAGGGGAGCACGGGGTGATCGTGCTGGCGCACGGCTTCGGCACGGACCAGTCCGTGTGGAACAGTGGAAGCACCTGGTGCCGCAGCTCGTCGCCGACTACCGCGTCGTGCTCTTCGACACCATGGGCGCCGGCCCCACCAACCCGGACTACTTCGATTTCTCCCGCTACGCCACGCTCGAGGGCTACGCGCTCGACCTCCTCGCCATCCTCGAGGAGCTCGGGGTCACCTCCTGCATCTACGTCGGCCACTCCGTCTCCGCGGTCATCGGCGCGCTCGCCTCCATCTCCCGCCCCGACCTCTTCTCCAAGCTCGTCCTCCTCTCGGCCTCGCCCAGGTAGGCACCACGGCCGTTGCTTTCGCTTACTTCGTTTAATTTTCCCCTTCTTTAGTCAATTATTACTACGTACGCGCTAAAGAAATTGGTGCATAATATATGATGATTCTTGGCTATATATCTGCGTGATGTTCATATATGGATTGGGGAATTGGCTGCTGGGGGAGTGGGGTCGTTGGTCCAAATGCTTGATTTAGCACGTATGCTTTAATTTTGGTGAATTGGGCTAAAAGCTCGCTACGTGGTAGTAGGGAGGTCTGGCTACCTCATCAGGAAAGTTTTGGATTTGAGGGCTAATTGCGGCTTGTCGCCATGGGTGAAATTGAAGGGTCGCTATGGACTTGGGGCAAGGATTATTTACATACCTCTCAACATGCCTTATGGCTTCACTAATTTCATGTGCCTAGACTGAGATGGAGAGATCTTTCCTCCAAGGATTGGCTCTTCTAGTTGTACTAAAATAACTTTTTATACAGGCTAGCACGCTCCGTAAATTGTCATGATGCTATTTTGCACAAAGTCGGTATATTGGAGTTGCCTTTCCAAGTCAGGTCGCTGCTTGATTGATGAGAGCACTTTATGAGTGATGATATTAAAGCTGTTAACATGGCATAGATTACTTTAATAATTTGATCATGGAGGGGTGTGAGTGTCGAACCATTGGCTCTTAAATTAAATAGCTGAGTTGAGAAGACAATAGACAAATAACTACCTGCAAGTTGGCACACTCAGTTTATGCAAGGATGCTGTTGTGTGTGCTTTTTCTTTTTCTTTTCAGAGAGTTGTATATGTTAGCTTTCGGACATGATTGAATGCTTTTGACTCTAGTTTATGATTGATCTTATCACTGAAATCTACTGGACTGAAATCATATTAAGATTGATCTTATCACTAAATTTGCTGGACTGAAATGCCACTTTCATTTTTGACTAGATCTTCTCCTAGGGGTTTGAAAACCGGTTGGTTACCTCTGATTACAGGAATCAGCAGTAGCCTGTATGTAGCACGAATGTACAAACTGGCTTGTTTTCAGGCCTTTTATTGCTAAAACAGGACAGGGACTAATAGTTCTTCGATTGTTCAAGGCGGAGTAAACACAAAAACTGAGAAATTACAAAGTAAAAGGAAAAAAGGAAGAAAAAAGAATCAAATTACAATCCACCAAAAACCAGCCCGTAGCCCAATCATGATGGGCTCCAGGGTTTGTGAAAAAACCTTTTTTCTTTTTTAAACCTGACCTAACCTGGTTGAGGTAGCAGTTGCAATAAAATTTCTAAAATAGTAGAATCTGTTTGAATAGATATTCATGCAAGTTGCGACGTGTTGTAACAGTGCTACTAAAGCCCACTCGATTAGGTGCCTGTGTGAATTAAACACATTTAATTTACCTTGCTTGACTATGTTTTAAACCTTAAAAGCTGTAGAGGGCATCTGGAAAATGTCATGTGATGAGGTAACCTTTGAATATGTTTCTTTTTTTTTTCAATTTTCTTGTGGCTGGGTCTTGCTACACATTTTGTCGGGACCCCGGATTTCCGAACCCGGACCCTTTGTGTATTACTGCATTAGTCCCAGATCAAAGCTAGTGCACACAGTTAAACAGAAATGAATACATCACCAGCATCGTGCTATTACAATAATTGAGAGTACTGACCGAAAAGGTCTCATTATTACAATTGAGGTTTCAAGACCTCGCACACATGAAATAAAGCGGAGGCAAGGGATAAACTCGCTGAAGACCCATCAACAAGCCACAGGCAATTGACTGGGGAAGCGCGACCTAGTTCTCCGGGAAAAAATCCATCACAGCCGCAAGCGAAGCAGTAGTCGTAGTCTCCCTCTTGAGCTTCGTATTCCTCTGGTTATTATTTTTGAGTGTAGCATGTGAGTACATAAAGTACTCCGCAAGTCTTGGGAAAAATGCAATAGATGCAAGGCTTGACAAAGGAAGGCTATATGGTTCTTTTGCACAATGCAATATTTTACTTTCAACTACTACTAATTATTTTTAAAGGCATCAATTTAATAAAGTAATTGTTTTAACAGAACTGATATTAACTTTATAGTGAATGTTCCATCTACCAACACTAGCTAACCAATTACAATTGGTCAAGTTTAAAACTGCGGGTTCCATCCACCCTCTCTGGCTCCAACTGCCAGGATACCCTTCCAAGAGTTCCCTCCACTCTCGGAATACAAAACTTTGATTTTAAAACCAAAACCATAAATCTACCATGTGAATGCATTCCTTGCCCGCCCTTGACCGTGGGCACGGCTATTCGAATAGTTTGACACTCTGCAGAGGTTGTACAACTTTACCCACAAGAGATAAATTATCCTAAAAGTCAACACGCTTCCTTTGGCATGAGACCCAGATAAAATATCACAAAGCCTTTATCTTACTCTAATATAACTAGATACCACCCGCTGAGGTTTCACCGCAGGTAGGCTAACCGCCCGAACCGAAGCCCCCTCTTGCGCCATATGAGTACAAAAATCCTTGTCCCTCACTGTGAATAACCAGTCCATCCCTGGCACCCACTTTCCACTGGTGGCACCTAAACTAGACTATCATAAGTTAGTCAGCTAGGTCGTACCCATATAGATTTATGGTTGTACGGTAGTGCTCAGTCTGGACAAACACAAGCGTCGGTTCTTAATTGACTAGGGTGGAACATACACTTTATAAGATCTCGTGCTTCCTGCACCAATCCAAACCAACCATCCACCCTAATCTAAACCCATTTCCAAATTTTATTTTATTTTAAAGGATTAGTGGCAACTCAAATTACCACTAGACTTATAAACACAAGGTATTACAATAATTCATAATTTTCCATTTTCAAGATTTCATGGGTATTACGTAGTATGACTAAGCATTATACTACCATTCTATTATTCATAACTGAATATAATAATCTCATTAAAGAGACAAAGGAAATCCTAAGGAGACAAGGGTACATGGCATTCAATTTCAACTGAGGGCATAACAAAGTTGGGGTAACTAATACCTTAGGATTTGAACTAATTTTGTATGTAAATAGCAATGCACATAATTTAAAATAATTAAAACATTTCAAAATCATAGGTACAAGATGATCAAAGGAGACTTGCCTTCTTGCACGCTCTCGGGGTCTTCCTGCTGAGGAGTGGAGAGATCTTCGACAACGTTGGATTCTACGCGAGAAAAGACGAAGCAAACAAAACAAATAAATACAAACAAAAATTCAAATAAACTCAAATAGAGGCCATATTTGGATAGATTATGATTTTAGACGAATTTAGGAGAAAGGTTCAGCGGATTTGGGGTTCACACGGGGGAGAACGAATATCTGGAAGATTGGTTGGGAAAAGAAATTACTGAGACAATATTTGGACCAAGGAAAATAGAATGGATTTTATGGGATTTTGCAAGATTTGAATTTGAATTTTGAAAGTGCACAGAGAATTTGGAATGGAACTGAGGCTTTGAATTTAAACTAGGTATTGGAATTTGAAATTTAAATATTTGAAATATCAAATAAATTTCAAATATTTGAAAGGATGAAAGAAATGGATAGTTTGGAATTTTTGATGAATTTAGAAATTTGAATGGGCTCAAACGGAGTTACGATGAAGAAGAACGGGCTCCGGGAAGTTTAAAATCAGGAAAAAGGAAAAAGATTGATTTCTGGAATTATTTTTCTACTGAAAAAGATATTTATGACATCAGCCCTGGGAATTTCTTTTTGGCCGATTTATTTTTGCACTGGAAATTGGGGCTGAGGGCTGACAAGTGGGCCCTTGGTCCATGGACCGAGTCCACGGACCTGGGGAGTGGTGAGGTGGCGGGGTCGGGTTGACTGCGCGTACGTGGCGCTGACGGGGCAGGAGCGGCCGAGGTGGCGTCGACGTGGCACTGACGCAGCGCCACCTCACCCTACATGTCAGCCCGGCTGGTGACGTGGCCAGGTCGGCCGAGTGGCGCACGGGCACGGCGAGCTCACCGGCGCTCCGGCAAGCGGCGGCCGGCGTGGAGGGTAGAAACGGGGAGAGGGGCGCACGGGGAGTCTAGTGGTGGGCACGGGCTTTACCGTCGGCGACCGGCGGCGTGAAGAGGCGGCGGCACGGCTCGGGCGTCGGCGGCGAGGAGGTTCCGGCGGCGGGGAGGGGCGGCCGAGGGGTCGAGGAGGTCGGGGGCGACGCGGTGGAGCCGGAGGTGGCGACGGCGAGGCGCGGAGTGGCTCGAGGCGGCGGCGATTGCTCGCCGTTGCCTTCGCCGGCGCTCGGGAAGAGGACGCACGGCGCGGGCGCTCTCGGGTGGCGGAGGAGGAACGAGGAGCGGAGAGGGAAGCGGTGCGGAATGAAGCGGAGCCGGGGCGGCATTTATAGGGGTCGGGGAGGGGAGGTCCGGCGGGAATTGCTCGCCGGAGAACTCGGTGGACAGCGGCGATTGCGGGGAGAAAAAGGGGAAAGCGGCGCGGGGAAGGGGGAATCAGGCGCGGGGATGGCGGGGTTGGGTCGGGGAAGAGGAGTGGGAGAGAAAGGAAGGAGATCGGGCGACCGAGGAGGCGGCGGAAATGGCGGCAGCGATTGCGCGGCCGAGCAGGAGGAGGAAGAAGGCGCGGGGAAGGGGGGGGGGAGGCGGGATCCGGGCGGCGGCGTGGGTGGAATCCGGCCGTCCACGTGGCGGCCGGAGGAGAGGGGAGGGGATTTTATGTTTGATTTTTAATTTCAGATTTTCAGAAATTGCTAGAAAATTCAAATAAGCTCAGAAAAATACCAAATAACTTCCAAAAATTCCAGACAAATACACAGAAGTTCCTGGAGACATTTTGGACTCAATAAAAATACTTCCAACTAATGTTGGTATTTAATTTTCATACTTAAAATACTTTTTAATTTCAAAAATACATTTTTAAACTCCAGAAAATCCAGGAAACCAAATAAAAGCCAAATAAATCCAAATAATTAATTTGAATTAGGATTTTTATAGAAATTCAAAATATCTTTTTATTTAACAATATTTTTAGGTTTTACTTAAAATACTTTTCAAATCCAGCTTTTTCAAAAACAGAAATTCAGGGCAAATCCAAATAAAACTCAAATATCCCAAGTGACCTCTCTTGCCACTTGTGGATATTTCCTTGCTGGAAACCATAATTATTTCAAAAGTTATGCCTTTCTGGAAACCATAATTCAGTTGCAAAAGGTGCAATGTAGTTATTAGTCACTACCAATATGGCTACTTTGCAACATTGTCGTAGGTTCAAAATCCAGCAGTACAATACTAGGATCCTCCGAATTGTATTAGTTAGAATATTCAATTTTTTCTAGTGTGCATGTTACAAGATAGATGCAGGAGCAGAAGTGGATCTTGGCGGTACAATGGATAATAGAGTAGTGGAGAAGAGCACTTTAAGGGAGCTAGTGGGCCTTGTTCTTATCAACTTAACAACTGAACCATGATGGACTTGTCTGATCACCGGATATGGGGAGTCTTGCAGGAATCATTAGTGCTGAACTGCTGACTACAATATTGGCATGGCATGTGCAATTAGCTCAGGAAAACAGTTTGTCAAGAAGAATTTACCTTCCTAATCTGCTTCAGCATCCAGAATCAGTGGCTCAGTGCATTGTAATAAAATTAATAAAGAGTGCTTAAAGTATGCCCAAACTTGTCTATGACTGTGCGCAGCAACAGTGACTAGAAACTACCAGAAAAAGAGAATGTTGTATGCATCAATAACTGAATGACTATTATAGGTCTTCCCTTTTCCTTATTTGTTCTAAAAAATGGAGATGGTTAGTTTGTTGATAAAAGATATAAAATCTGTTATGTTTTTCATGCCCTTCCAATGATTTAGACTAATGAACTTCAGTTTGCACAGCCTACCTGAGTCAAATGACATGTTGAATCTGGTCAAAAAGCCACACTATCTCCCTTTGCCCACTAACGAGTTAGATCTGCCTTGACTCACTTACACAACTATCTAAAAGTCTAGGTCTGAATTTTTAGGACCCAAATTGCACAACTGTGCTAGTTCAAGGGTCTACATTGCATTTTTACTCAATATAAATAATATGATTTTCTTAATCAGCTCACACAATATTTCGTCATTACCATATAAGATTTGCATATGTAATGGTTGGAAGTAGATTCAAGACCTAGTTTGATTTGACTCATATCTGATAGTTGCAAATGTTCTAGTAGAAACTTTCTAACATTAACAAGAGAAGATTGTTTAGAAGTTTTGGAGTAAAATTTAGACCATATTTATGTACCAACACCTAAATTTATAAATCAAAGTGATCATTATGCACCAAGCAAGATCCTCTTTATATAAATATCAATTGATCTCACTCTTGTATATATTTGATCTGTTGAACAAAGCTAGAGTTCAATGTCATCGAATCATTTTGTACTGACAACTTCAGAACCTTGGCTTAAATAGGTCGAATTTGGAAATGTTTTAAAGTTTATTGCTTACTTTATCTTGCCTTGTTGCCCGTTATTAAATTTAGAGTAGCACTGCGCTGGTCCCTAAACTAAGTATACTTGCACTGAAGATTCATTTAGCATCCTTAACTTCTAGATTAGCTTTGTAGGCCCCTTAACTTGTCATCATTGGTCAAATAGCTCTAGTCCTGCTAACATGGATGTCAAATTCCATTTGGGACAATGACATTGTGGGCTCTATTGCTCACTTGGTACGCATATGCCCTAATGTATGCTGATGTATGACCCACAATCTTACAAAACACCCCAAATTATCTAGTCACACTATGAGAGATGAGTGAAGCCAATCAAGGAGGAAGAGCTCAGCATGAGTTATGACAATGATCAAAACCACCTGAGATGGTGAACCCCAAACAAAATTTGTTATCTGTATCAACTAAATCCATTGACTTTAGCTACTGCCAAGCTAATTTAGGTGTTTAGGGTTCTAAGTGAAATTTCAGTGCATGTTTGGGAACCTGCCAAGCTAATTTAGAAGTTTACGGAGCTACGAGGAAATTTCAGTGTAAGTTTATGAACCTACTGAGACAAGAAGCCTGAGTGAAGCTTAGATGCAAGTTCTGGGACCTGTGGTGCAATTCACTCTTAGTCCTAATGAAACATGCCCTTGCTCCTAAAAGGCTTCTGAGCTGTGAGATGTGTAATCTAGTTATTTAAATTTCTGTGATGTATATGGTTGCTCCAAGTTCCCTTATTTAAGACATGCGCCTTCTTGGATGGGAGGATGCTAGTAACTTCTCATGGAGTGGACCTCGTCTGAATCATTCAGTTCTTTTCTGTAGCAAATATAATTCAAGATCTCAAAGAGCATGCTATTTGTTTTCTATATTGAGTACCTGTGGACATCTACCCAAGTTTGATGTTTTAAAGGAGTTTACATTTCCTTCATTCAGCAATGGAGTTCACCTTGTCTCAGGGGCGGAGGGAGGGGGTGGCAGGGCTAGGCCCCTCATGGTTAGATAAATTTGTACTAGTCCTTTATATTTTAAGGAATTTTGTTGTCATTAGTGCTATTTGGCCCCTTTCATCAAATATAATTACATTGTTTAGGTTGTTTGGCCCTCTTTATTTTTAAATCCTGGCTCCACCTCTGCCTTGTCTTCTATTTCTTTTCTTGTTTCGTTCATGCTCTGCTTGCATTTTTCTATTTCCTTTTCACTGATCCAATTCTGTCTTGACCAAACAGGTACCTCAATGACGTGGACTACTACGGGGGTTTTGAGCAGGAGTAGCTTGATGAGCTCTTTGAGGCGATGCGGTCAAAATACAGGGCCTGGTGCTCAGGTTTTGCGCCGCTCTGTGTTGGAGGCGACATGGAATCAGTGGCAGTTCAGGAGTTCAGCCGGACACTTTTCAACATACGTCCAGACATTGCCCTGAGTGTTGCCCAGACGATCTTCCAGAGTGATGTGCGCAGCCTCCTCCCCCTCGTCACTGTCCCGTGCCACATTGTTCAGAGCACCAAGGATCTAGCAGTGCCAGTCGCTGTGTCAGAGTACCTGCGCAAGCATCTTGGTGGCGACTCCATCGTCGAGGTGATGCCCTCTGAGGGCCATCTCCCCCAGCTTAGCTCGCCGGACATCGTCATCCCCGTCTTGCTCAGACACATCCAGCATGACATTGCATTCTAGGTTGGGCAACCATTCCTCCTGGAAGCTGTTCATCGGGAGCTGTATGCAACCAGTGCCTGTCTGTATTTTTCACCTAACCATTCAATTTAGGATCCCATCTTGTCTCTTTCTCTTCCCTTAATTAGGACTACTCTCCTTTTATCTTCTATATGGAGGGACTATAATAGCATTTATGAACCTTTCGATATTCCCTTTATATATTCAGAAAAACAAAACAAGAAAATGATTTTTCTATAGAATAAAATAACCTCTTACTCAACTTTCTAGCTATATAAAAATAGTAAGCAATACGAAATGAGTAACATCTGATGTTATAATAAGATTCACCACATGTTGTAAATTATTGGCGGTGGAAATTGTAGTCTAAATGCTCTTTGTAATCCATTGCCCGTCTAATGTGTATTATATATCGTGTCGGATGTTTTAACTTTTAACGTGTCACGAACAGAATTAAACTCTGCCATTGTGTGGCCGATGCCACGAACATCTACTCTGTTGTATATGTTTATCTTTAATCATTTAGTCTGAACTCTGAAGGATGTGCTTCTATAGTTATGTGCTACTTTAGAAAGGAAAAATCTATAGAAATTACACATGAAATGTGGAATTCCATCCATGTATCAACAAAAACTATGTAATTGCAAAAAATTTGTACGTTGGTTTAGTAGCAGGTAATTCGAGAGATTGCAATTTATTCTCGTTTCCATCTCACTTTTGTTTTGGTAATTTAACCCACTATGTTGTATTCTGTGATCTGAATCTGATTGGTTCGATTGCTTGAAGAGTCCAATCAAGTTTCGCTCAAGCAATGCAAATTGGTCGGAGGTTATAGTTGGAATCATCTTCATATCTGTGATGGACTTTGCGGCGACTAGAGTCAGACTTAGCTATTCGATACATTTTCGACTACAATTCTTTACTGTTATCTTATGAAACTCTCTGAACCGGTGTTGTTCCTGTCTCTGAGAAGGTTACTAGGGTGTCGGGTTTCATTGTTGACTAGGACTATTTTTTTCTCGCCTGGGACTATTGTTTCTAAGGTTATTTATTTTTCCTATAAGTCTCATGATAGTTAGCACGCAAAACATACGTTATCTACACATGTAATATGCCAAGAGTGTTCTATAACTTTTTCCCTATATAGTGATTTCGTTGATTGTGCATCCGTGCTTTTTTTTCTACAAGGATTTTCTATGTTAAATCTTTGTCTCGTGCTTTTGATTATTCTTCATTGTTGCATATCTCGCCGTGTGTTTTATAATAAGTGCTATCAAATCTTGTTTCTTTGCTCGATCAATCGTGGGCACACTCGATATGGTGTCAATGAAGTATTTATCTCTGATAAGTCAAAATGCGAGTTGTTTTTATCACAGCTTGATTTGGATGATGTATTATTAGGAATCGACGAGATACATGTTGCATGGTCTATTGAGGAGAGGCGAAGGAAAGATTGTAAAGCTATCTCTCAAATTCATCTTCATTTTTCTAATAATATCCTGCAGAAAGTTATAAAGGAGACCATCGCTACTGCGTTATGGCTAAAGTTGAAACAGATCTACATGACCAAGTATCTGATCAGCAAGATGCATCTGAAGTAGAAGCTTTTCTTGCTCAAGTTGGCAGAAGGCGGATCGGTGCAAAATCATATGACCATGTTTAATGATGTGGTCACCGACTTTGAAGCCATTGAGGTCAAATATGATGATTAAGATTTGGGTATTATTATACTCTATTCGTTGTTTGTTTCGTTCTCTACATTTAGAGACATAATTCTGTATATTCGTGATACTCTTACTCTAAAGGAGGTTAATGAAACCCTGCATACAAAAACGATGAAAAGTATGGTTTCGAGTGAGAGCTTGAATTATCATGCAGAAGGTTTGTCTGTTTGAGGCAGACCAATTGAGAGATCTCGGACCAGTGATTCCAAAGGTAGAAACTCGAGCAGATACAAATGTCATTTGAAGTCGAAGACTAAGAAGTTATGCCACTTTTGCAAGAAGGGTGGACATGATTTCTCTGAGTGCTGGAAACTCCAGAATAAGGAGAAGAGGAATAATTCTAAGAAAAATCAATAAGATGATGAAACTAAGGCCACCATTGTCACAAAAGAAAGTTTGAAAGGGAGATTCTTGTTGTCTTTACTGATGATTCCAAAACCAATGATGAATATATTCTTTATTCAGCATGCACTTTTCATATGAGCCTGAACCTTGACTGGTTCGTTACTTATGAGGCTATTTCGAGTGAATCAGTGTGAATGGAAAATAATACTCCGTGTAAGATTGTAGGCATCAGTTTCATCTAGATCAAGATGTCTGATGGCACCATCAGAAACCTGTTAGAGGTCTAACACATTCCAAATTTGAAGAGGAACCTTATCTTGTTGAGTGCTCTTGATGCCGAAGGGTACGGGTTTTCAAGTATAGGTGGAATTCTGAAGATGTTTAAAGGCTCTCTTGTTATAATGAAGGGTGATGTGAAGGCTGCCTACCTATATCATTTGCAAGGCACTACCCTAGTTGGGATGACTGATGTAGCCTTAACTAGGTTGTCTAATGTTGATCGAACAAGTCTATGGCATATGCATTTCAGGCATATGAGTGAAGCCGGCTTAAAGGAGTTGTGTAAAAGAAGTCTGCTTGATGATCAAGGCATCAACCAGTTAAAGTTTTGTGAATATTGTGCCTTTGGTAAATAGAAGAGGGTGAGTTTTAGCTCTGCAAACCACTCTGCAAAAGACATATTGGCTTGTCTTCACATTGATTTGTAGGGGAAGTCCCACGTTCCATCCCTTGGAGGCACAAATTATATACTAACCATTATCAATGAGTACACTTGAAGAGTTTGGGTATACTTTCTCAAGCACAAGTATGACATGTTCAAGACATTCAAAGAGTGAAAGATTATGATCGAGAAACAGATTGGCAAGCATGTCAAGAAACTTCAAACATATAATGGCTTGTAATTCTGTTTGGGAGAATTCAAAGCCTTATGCTGATCGAAGGGCATCGTAAGACATTACACAGTTTCGAGTATACCGCATCAGAACGGTGTGGCCGAGCACATGAATAGAACCATCATGGAAAAATTGCATTGCATGCTATCCATGTCTGGTCTGTCAAAAACTTTTTGGACTGAAGTGGCTTCCGCTGCTTGTTATCTAATCAATTGATCACTGAACACTACTATCAACAAGGAAACTTCAATTGATATGTGGTTTGGTTCTCCTATAGACTATTCGAGCATAAAGATTTTTGGTTGTCCTGCTTATGTTCATACTGATAACGATAAACTTGAGCTAAGAGCTGTTAAGTACATCTTCTTCAGCTATAAGCTTGGAGTTAAAGGCTATAAGTTGTGGAATCCTAAGACTTAAAAGATGGTCCTGAGAAAAAGTGTTACTTTTGATGAATCTGCTCTATTGAAAGTAATTATAACTAATGATGCTCTCATTGAGAAGCTGCATAAGTCCAGTGAGCATGTGGAGCACATATTGATTAAGGATTCTCACCAAAGGTTGTTTGTTGGTGGGTCTTAATGCCTTACACTTCACAAGCGCACAGAGACCGCTGTAGCTTTCACTGGGAATATTCTAGATTATCATATCCATGAGGAATGAGAAGAGCTTCCTAACAAATGGATTTTAGCTACTAAGCTAGCAACCCAAAGGTGGTGATTACAAGCTAAAGGAGAAAAATGGGATAAATGCTCTTCTAGTCATGATGCGCTGGATGATAGTCTACTCCTTTTATGATCGGCTGCTAATATAAATGGACTAAACCCTAGGGTGTACCTGACCATACGGTAAAACCCTACCAAGACCTTGCCTAGCACGGTGTTCACACTAGCACCGTCCATCACCTGGCACAAAACACAAGTCCTAACTAGTATTCCAAGGCGACAGCTAAAATAGGCACCACATATAACTTAGATTATCACTACCCTAGCCCATGATCATCAACTAGTGGGGAGAGTAATACAAGCAAAAAGCAAGATGAGGAGCTGAGTAAAAACATTGATATTAATTGCTGAATAAAAGGAGTAGAGTCACATCGGGTTACTAGACTAGAAGAAGTTGGAGCTTACTCCATATCGGAGGAGGAAAGTAGCAACTCTTGGAGTCCCGGCATTCCAGCCTCCAAGCTAACACTTCCTTCTATACAAATTTTATAGAGTGGGGGAGAATTTTGGATCCTGTTAGTGATGTTGTCACGCCATGGTGTATGCATGTTTTCTCTAGGGGTGGTGTCCTTTTCAAGGGGGCTACTACTCCTTAAATAGCCTTAGCCAGCTGGCCAAGTTTGGTTGGGCTGACGGACTAGGTGTTGGCCATGCACGAGGCAGCTTGACGGTTATGTTGTTTGGCTGGTCGGGAGCATTGGATGGTTGGCTGGCCAGATGGTGGGTGGAGATGCATCTATTATTGTGTAAAGATTGTGTTCGTTGCATCAAACATCAGTTGGGACCAACCAGTGTGACCGAGTTGGGCGGGTAGCCAAGTCTTGTTTGACTGGTTGAGGTGGTGGAGAGATCTGTTCGAGCGATTTGGGTTATGGGTCAGAGGTTGGTGTTGATGCTTGGGCTAGCTGGTGTAGAGGAGGTTGGTTGGGCGGCCAAGTGGTGGGTCAATCGACTAAGCCACCTTTCATCGACTTTTCTCTGTTTTCTGTCTTTTTATTGTAGTTCCTGCAAATTTGCCAAAAGTGAATCTACGCTAAAATATTGACTAAAAACTACATTTATCTAGGTTAGATCCTAATCTAATGCCTCTTTTTATGATTTTATTTGAATAAAAGAAGGCTAAAAAGACGTGAAAAGCATGCCAACACATACGCCCACACATAGATATTTGCTCAGCTCGAGCAAAGTGGAGATTAGGTTGGTGCCCTATAGAAATTTATACCTATAGGTGCATGAGATGGAATATCCTATGCTAGGGATATTATTAGAACATCTTGGCAATGACATGAAATCTCCTAATGATGCAAGACTGAGGGGCTTTTATTATGAGAGTTTGAATTCCTTAAGTAGTCTAGGAGATGCATAATTGAGCAATTAAAAACTTGTTTTAATGACCCCTACCTACAGTTTTGATGAGTATTGAATAAATCCTTAAATATGGATTTAATATTTAATTAAGGCCAGAAGACCCCATGGTCGTAAGCCTCCAGAGACTGCACCCGAGTGCCCTAGTTGGAGATGCACTATACATATTACCTGACCGGATGACCACTTGGAGAATCTATGAACTGGTACCTGGGCCTGCTCCCAGGTAATCTCTCCCATGAAGTGGATAGAATCCATACCTTATCCACTTGAAATATCACAACACTTTGTCCCTAAGTCTCTGACAACAACTGCCATGCAGTTGTGCCACACGTTCGTCTCTCACTGGCAGCAACTGATGATCAGGCATCCTCTCTCTACGACAATAACTACCTCCTAGATCAGATGTGCTGGTTCCATAACGTGTCTCCCTGGAGGACAATTAATGACCCTTCAATGGTATTTAAAGGGTGATGAGAGAAGACGGAAGGGCACATTCAATGAGATTCAAGACAATTCAGAGTCAAGTAGATCATGCGTGTCATAGTCATCAGTTTAGTGGGAAGAACATGGAGATTAGGCTAATTTTAGGCCTTGGCAAATGAATCTTGTAACCAGTTCATAGTAATAAAGAACATCCCCATTCTCTTCCAAGGATTTCAACCATCTTTCTCATATTATTTTGTAAGATTAGTAACTTAATCATCGGTAGCTGGGGCATCTGTAGGGAAGAAGGTGCTAAATTCTTGAAGTTTTCTTTATTCAGCAATCATCGTCTTCCCCTATTTCCATTGGTATCGCTCATGTAATCATAACAGGAACGTGGTACGAGGAGAACTAATTTGACATCGCAGACTATGCTAACCTCAATATGGACGCATGCATCTATGCCATGAATATGATGTCTCTTCATCATCCTCTTCCATTCTAGGCTCACTGCTCGCCGTGACCCATGAGATCGACCATATGGAAGAAGACTCACCACCCCTATCATCACCACTTCTAGAGGAATCAGTCGTTTCAACCAAATTGGAATGCCCAAGTGCCTCTACAAGCCTAGTGCTCCTGACCAACAAACACGGCGACAAGAGCACGATGCCACGATTCGAGAGTCAGGGTGCTTTGAATGTAGTGTTAGGCGACAACTATTCACCAACGACTCTTACATTGTCGGGAGCCGACCAACACCTGGTCATAATGTCGATGAAATTACCTCCAGCAGAAAGCTGGGTGAAGATGATAACACTCAGCATTCGATTGGTAATTCGTCAGATCAGATTGAGTCCAGCACAAAGCCCTCTAGGGGTTGTGTTCTCCAACTGTTTCCTATTGTGGAAGCTACTTGCTAAAGTGGTGGAAGGCTCCCCCTTAGTTTCGACAGGAGTTTGTCCGAAGATTCTTGTTGGAGGCATGAAGTTAATGCAATCGGTGATACCGATCTAGATGTCATGCATGATTCTTCATGGCAGGATCCCCTAAGACCTAGTGGCCGGGATGGTGCAAACACTTCTACATCACCCCAAAGGGACGAAAATAATAGAACTAGTGGACATCGATTGGCTAAGCCACTTGCATTTACCCCCCCCACACTTTATGGGTCGAACGAGACAAGTAGGAGTCTCGGAGAGAAACTATGGTCATCATACCTATCGGAGCCAGATTTTTCAATTCAGAATCCTTTATGATTCCACCACACTATTCCCTAGATCAGTATATAGTACTCATAGATACATTACTGAAATCATTTTATACATCGCTTGAATCATACCACATTAATAATACATATCAACGTTAGGATACACCACATTAGGTAGCAGTTTACATAAGGCCCGGTTAGGCCCAATGTTTACAATACACAAAAGCGAAAGAGGAAGCAATAAGCAAAATAGGACCATAGTATCCATAGGCAAGCAGCCAGGGGTAGATGTGAATGGCAAATATTGTCTAAGCATAGATAATATATGTGCACATAATCTCCATCAGAGTTCACTTAGCTGGGACAAGAAAACCATGAGAGATTGTCCTAGTTCCCATCACCAGCTCCTTTGCCTGGACTGGGTGCATCATCATAGGCATGGTGGTCATGTTCACCTGCTTCTGATTTTATTATGCGAGTGTGAGCACAAACCACCATGCTCAGCAAGCCAACAAACAATATGCAAGTATATAGATGTATGGCTTGTCAAGAGATGGTTCGGGTTGTTTTACTTTGCCAATTGCTTTATTTGTTAATTACAGATAATAGAAAATTCCTACAACTTAGTAGTTTTAACTGAGACCAAGTTTTCTAGAATGCATGATAGATTGCAATATTAATGATAGTGCAGGTTCCATCAACCATTACATGGCTCCTGCACCCAATGCTAGTTTCTCAGTGTTACAACCGCCTATTACCATCACTAGGATCGACCGCCCAGGGCAACTCAAACCAGTTTCCATACTTACCACAAAGTTTGTTTTTGTTGGACCGAAATGGCGACAGAGGGGGCGTGAATGTCGACTATAAAAAATCGCCCAAAAAGTCTCCACTTAAAGAAATGCCTCTCCAATAGCTATGAAGAGCTATGAAGGGGTTAAAATATACTCTTTGGAAACTTGAGCACTCAGAGGAAATAGGTGTTGGAAATATGCCCTAGAGGCAATCATAGAGATGATGATATTTCGTTGTATCCATGATTTAATAAATGTTCCTTGAATATTGCCTTTGTATTGATTAACAAGTATGTGACTTGTTTGTGAAACTCTTTACTTGTATGGTTATTCTAAAGTTGTCCCTAGTCGAAGTTCATATGTGGTCACACGTGAATAATGGATTAGCACATGTATCGGTTGATGACCATGTTTCACAGGTCATAGACATGGAGATGTCAAACCAATAATGTGGACACATGTTTAGAACATGGGGTTGGACCGACCCAACATGAGACATAACAATTATACTTATGGTTCTCTCTCTACACAATGTGTACGCCTTGTCCTTAGACCTGAGATTGTCGCATGTACTTGAGATGTGAATCGACCTACTTAGGGGCTATCAAACGCTGCTCCGTAACTGGGTAGTTATAAAGGTAGCTTTCGGGTTTGTCATGAAGCATGCTGCGAGGCATGGTCAGTCGAGATGGGATTTGCCCCTCTCTACCTGAGAGAGATATCTCTGGGCCCCTCGAGTGATCGGATCCAGAAATGCATGGCCATGCTACTTAAGGTTAAGAGTTAACCTAGTAAGGGATTCCGGATCACAGGATCGAGAAAGAGTGGTCAGCTTGGAGCTCGACCAAATATCGTGAGGCAAAGGGATTGGCATGTACATAAAGTTGTGATGGTTCGTTCGATATGATCTTTATGTATGTTTAGGAGTTGGCACGTCTTGCTAGAGGCCGCTACCAACTATTGACCGAGTAGGTAAACTCGTGTCATGTCTAAACATACGTGAACCCATAGGGTCACACACTTAAGGGCTGAAGCCTAATTCGGATTGGATCCGGGTTGGACTGGGTATTGAGTCCTAATGGGCCTCCATTCGCTGAAGCCCATTATAAGGACGTCTATAAAAGGAGGGCTAGGGCGCACAGGGTTGTGAGGATTTTTTCGTGACCTCCTCAAACCCTGGCCGCCACCCCTCCCACGCCCTGGGCGCTCGCTCGGATCTAGTAATCCGGCGTGCGTCGCTTCCTCCCGTACGTGTGGATACCTTTTGGCGGCGCTGCATCTGTAGCGTTTGGACGAACCGCAAGAGAGGAGTTGTACGTTGGACGCCGCGACGAGGACGAGGAAGTAGTACGACTACTCTGCCCCGACGTGCTGCATCGACGTAGTACGACTACTCTGCCCCGACGTGCTGCATCAATTCCGCACCTGCGCGTCTAGTGGTAATTCCGTGATCTATAACTGCAGTGATCTTGGTTTACGGGCATAATTTTTATTAATTTGCGCTAGCGTAGCCTACCCGTAGTCCTTCAGTGGTATCAGAGCCATTGCTGTCATGTTATAGGTTCGGGTGATTTGCATATGGCGATATGTAAGTCGTTATGATCGATGTGATCGATTGTATAGTTCTGGTAATGGATAGATCTGGTTTCCGTGATCATTCTGCTAAGGTCGTGCCACAACATACCCCTACCGGTCGGTATCACCATCGGGGTAGACAGTGACACGTAAAACCGATTGCAGAATGCGAAGATCAATATGATTGGTCGAATCGGAACCTAGATTAATAATCGATATTCCGTGATTGTGCTGCTAAGGTCGTGCCACAACATACCCCTACCGGTCGGTATCACCATCGGGGTAGACAGTGACACGTAAAACCGGTTGCGGTACGCGAAGATCAATGCAAATTGGTCGAATCGGAACAATAGTCGATTTGGGGTAAATATGATTTGCCGATCAAAATCCTAAGTAAAAATTGCATAGATTGGATCTCTGTTTTTTTTACGAATGTCCGGACGCCCGGAGATACCGCGAGGGGCGCTGCCCCTTCGAACCCCGCGGGGGGAAACCCCCTCGACCCCCTTATCCGGTAGATTGCGAATCTATGCATAACTTGTTTTTGCAGGATGTATGTGACCAGTATGGCCTAATGTGTATGTGATGCATTTTATAATATTTTCATGACCTGCGTGTCGTGGGTTCGGCAACACGGCTGGAGCCATAGTGTTGTCAAAGTATTGTATTAACGGCCTGCGTGCCGACTTGTGATGATTCCTTGTATCCATGTATTTGATTACTAGCTGTTATGAGTAATAGCTTATATTAGTACTCGGAGGATACATCACTTGGAGGGATGGCACACATTAACCATGGAGATGGAGATCATCATGGTGGACAGATTCTATGGCGATGGAGATCACCATGAGAAAATGGGCCATACTGAGTCACAACTGTGTGAATGCTATTCCTGTTTGTTTTACTCCTATGCATGTTTGAATGGTAGAAGTATAACGATCCCTCACAAAATGTTAAGTTAAACATATGCCCTCCCAACTAAACCCTGCACCATCCCATGTCTTGTAAATTGATGGTGGGTCTATAAAATTAGGGCACCATCGACTTTCCTTGACTAGATGGGTTTGTATCGGATACATACATGCATAAGGGTTGGTGAACTTAACAAGGTTATCATAAAGGTTATGGGCCTTGGGGCATAAAGGTTGGGCGCCGAGGCATAGAGATGTCACCCAACAACAAGAGTCATATAGAGATATGATTAGTAAGGTGTTACTTACCGAATTACCTTGTCTCCTAGCGGTGATGCAAAAGCTCACTAGTAGACTAGTTAATTGCGGATCTTGAATTGCTAAGAATCAATAGAGGGATATTGATTTTAGTGGGAGTACATTCTATTAAATTTGTTTAATACAGTTTACTCTATCATGGTTCTATTTGTCTTAGTATTTTGCATTTTCTGTTGTAGATCAATGGCATCTAACAACCGCGCACACCCTTTTGCTTTGCGATCGATTCTTGAGAAAGAAAAATTAAATGGAACAAACTATTCGGACTGGGTCCGTAACCTGAGAATTGTTCTTAGGGCAGATAAAAAGGAACACGTTCTAGACACCCAAATCCCAGAAGAACCTGCTGACAATGCGACTGCTGCTGTTAAAAATGCCTACAAGAAAGCATGTGATGACTCTCTTGAGATTAGCTGTCTTATGCTTGCATGCATGGAACCTGACCTTCAAAAGCAGTTTGAGGATCAGGAAGCGTATGATATGATCATGGCGCTTAAGGACATGTTCCAGACACAGGCCAGGACTGAAAGGTTCAATGTGTCTAAGGCTTTTCTGGAATGCAAGTTAACAGAAGGTGCACCCGTAGGCCCACATGTGATCAAAATGGTTGGTTACAGTCAGACTTTGGATAAACTTGGTTTTCCAATTAGCCAAGAGTTGGCAACTGATTTCATTTTGGCGTCTCTACCACCTAGCTATGGACATTTCATTTCGAACTACCATATGCATGGGGTGGAAAAGGGCCTTAATGAGCTTTGTGGGATGCTCAAAACAGCAGAGAGTGACATTAAGAAGTGTGCAGGGCCTAGCCATGTGATGGCTGTGCAGAACAAGTCTAGCTTCAAGAAAAAGGGTAAGAAGCCATGGGCAAAGAATAAGGGCAAGGCTAAAGATATGATCTCAAAGCCAACGCCTAAGCCTAAAGCTGGACCTGGAGCTGAGACAGTATGCTACTATTGTAAAGAGACTGGCCACTGGAAGAGAAACTGCAAGAAGTACATGGATTCTGAGGAATGCAAGAAGAATGCTGGAAGTAAGACTTCCACCCATGGTACACTTGTCATAAATGTTTTAGACATTTTTCTTGCTGATTCTCCTATTAACTCTTGGGTATTTGATACCGGATCAGTTGCTCACATTTGCAACTCGATGCAGGGGCTAATAAGAAGTAGAGGAGTCGCAAGAGGTGAAGTTGATTTTCGCGTCGGAAATAAAGCAAGGGTTGCTGCGTTGACCGTCGGCACCATGCAACTTCAGCTTCCTTCAAGATTTATTATGGAATTGAATAATTGTTATTATGTTCCTAGTATGAGTCGAAACATTTTATCTCCCTCATGTTTGATGAGAGATGGTTATTCATTTGCAAGTAAAGACAATGGTTGTTTGATCTCTAAAAATGAAATGTTTGTGGCTTTTGCGCCCATTGTGAATGGGTTATTTATTTTAAATCTTGATGATGCGCCCATCTTTAACATAAATGCTAAAAGACTTCGACCTAATGATTTGAATCCCACCTATGTTTGGCATTGTCGTTTGGGTCACATAAGTGAAAAGCGCATGAAGAAGCTCCATGATGATGGTCTTCTAACTTCGTTTGATTTTGAATCATACGAGACATGTGAAGCTTGTTTGCTTGGTAAGATGACCAAGTCACCTTTCAAAGGTTCTTTTGAGAGGGCTTCAGACTTGTTGGAAATCATACATACTGATGTATGTGGACCAATGAGCACGACTGCTAGAGGTGGATTTCATTACTTCATAACTTTCACTGATGATTTTAGTAGATATGGCTATGTCTACTTAATGAAGCATAAGTCTGAAACTTTTGAAAAGTTCAAAGAGTTCCAGAATGAGGTTGAAAATCAACGTGCCAAGAAAATTAAGGCTCTGCGATCTGATCGTGGTGGCGAGTATTTGAGTCATGAATTTAGCAATCATCTGAAGAGTTGCGGAATTGTTCCACAGCTAACACCGCCCGGAACGCCTCAAAGAAATGGGGTATCCGAGCGGCGTAATCGGACCTTGTTGGACATGGTTCGATCGATGATGAGCCAGTCAGATCTACCATTATCATTTTGGGGTTACGCTCTAGAAACAGCAGCTTTCACACTTAATAGGGTACCGTCTAAATCCGTAGTTAAGACACCATATGAGATATGGACTGGGAAGAGTCACAGTTTGTCTTTTCTAAAGATTTGGGGATGTGAGGCGTTTGTCAAGCGACTACAGTCGGACAAGCTCACACCCAAGTCGGATAAATGCATTTTCGTGGGATATCCGAAGGAAACCTTTGGATATTACTTCTACAACCGACTAGAGGGCAAAGTGTTTGTCGCTCGAAGTGGTGTTTTCCTAGAGAAAGAGTTTCTCAACAGGGAGACAAGTGGAAGAACGGTGCAACTTGAAGAGGTTCAAGATGAACCAATCGGGGAAGACTCGACGAATGATGCCCACGTGGCAGAACAAGTTGAGGAACCCATGGCAAAGGAAGCACCACCACCACGCAGGTCGGAAAGGCTCCGCAATGCGCGAGATATGTTATTGTTAGACAATGATGAGCCTACGACCTATGCGGAAGCAATGATGGACCCAGACTCTGAGAAATGGCAAAGTGCCATGAGATCCGAGATAGCATCCATGGGAGACAATCAAGTTTGGAACTTGGTTGACCCGCCTGATGGTGTTAAAACCATAGAGTGCAAATGGATCTATAAAAAGAAGATTGATATGGATGGAAATGTTCATATCCATAAAGCTCGACTTGTCGCAAAAGGTTTTCGGCAAGTTCAAGGAGTTGACTACGATGAGACCTTCTCGCCTGTAGCGATGCTTAAATCTATACGGATCATTCTAGCTATTGCTGCATATTTCGACTATGAGATATGGCAGATGGATGTCAAAACGGCTTTCCTTAATGGAAATTTAACCGAGGACGTGTATATGATACAGCCCGAGGGTTTTGTCGATCCAATCAATGCTAGAAAAGTATGCAAACTTCAAAAATCCATTTACGGATTGAAGCAAGCATCTCGGAGTTGGAACATTCGTTTTGATGAAGTGGTCAAAGGGTTTGGCTTCATCAAAAACGAAGAAGAATCTTGCGTTTACAAGAAGGCAAGTGGGAGCTCGCTCGTATTTCTAATCTTATATGTAGATGACATATTACTGATTGGAAATGATATTCCTATGCTCGAGTCCGTTAAGACCTCACTGAAAAATAGTTTTTCAATGAAGGACTTAGGGGAAGCGGCATATATTTTGGGTATTAAGATCTATAGAGATAGATCAAAAAGGCTAATAGGATTAAGCCAGAGTACTTACATTGACAAAGTGTTGAAACGGTTCAACATGGAGGAGGCAAAGAAAGGGTTCTTGCCCATGTCTCATGGCATAAATCTTGGCAAGACTCAGTGTCCTTCGACAACTGATGAGCGAGATCGCATGAGTAAGATTCCATATGCTTCGGCCATTGGATCTATCATGTATGCTATGATATGTACTCGCCCAGATGTTTCCTATGCTCTAAGTGTTACGAGCAGATACCAGGCTGATCCCGGTGAGAGTCACTGGACAGCGGTTAAAAACATCCTCAAGTATTTGAGAAGAACTAAGGATGTGTTCCTAGTCTACGGAGGTGAGGAAGAGCTCGTTGTAAATGGTTACACCGATGCAAGCTTCCAAACCGACAAAGACGATTACAAGTCGCAATCGGGTTTTGTGTTCATTTTGAACGGTGGTGCGGTCAGTTGGAAGAGTTCCAAGCAGGAGACTGTTGCTGACTCTACAACGGAGGCCGAGTACATTGCAGCTTCTGAAGCAGCAAAGGAAGGTGTTTGGATAAGGAAGTTCATATCTGAACTAGGTGTGGTTCCTAGTGCATGCAGTCCTCTGGATCTTTACTGTGATAACAGTGGGGCCATTGCGCAAGCCAAGGAGCCAAGGAATCACCAAAAGAACAAACACATACTGCGGCGGTTTCATCTCATTCGAGAGATCCTCAATCGAGGAGATTTAAAGATATGCAAAATACATACGGATTTGAATATTTCAGATCCTTTGACGAAGCCTCTCCCACAGCCTAAGCATGAGGCGCACACAAGAGCTATGGGTATTAGATATCTTCTAGATTGACTCTAGTGCAAGTGGGAGACTGTTGGAAATATGCCCTAGAGGCAATCATAGAGATGATGATATTTCGTTGTATCCATGATTTAATAAATGTTCCTTGAATATTGCCTTTGTATTGATTAACAAGTATGTGACTTGTTTGTGAAACTCTTTACTTGTATGGTTATTCTAAAGTTGTCCCTAGTCGAAGTTCATATGTGGTCACACGTGAATAATGGATTAGCACATGTATCGGTTGATGACCATGTTTCACAGGTCATAGACATGGAGATGTCAAACCAATAATGTGGACACATGTTTAGAACATGGGGTTGGACCGACCCAACATGAGACATAACAATTATACTTATGGTTCTCTCTCTACACAATGTGTACGCCTTGTCCTTAGACCTGAGATTGTCGCATGTACTTGAGATGTGAATCGACCTACTTAGGGGCTATCAAACGCTGCTCCGTAACTGGGTAGTTATAAAGGTAGCTTTCGGGTTTGTCATGAAGCATGCTGCGAGGCATGGTCAGTCGAGATGGGATTTGCCCCTCTCTACCTGAGAGAGATATCTCTGGGCCCCTCGAGTGATCGGATCCAGAAATGCATGGCCATGCTACTTAAGGTTAAGAGTTAACCTAGTAAGGGATTCCGGATCACAGGATCGAGAAAGAGTGGTCAGCTTGGAGCTCGACCAAATATCGTGAGGCAAAGGGATTGGCATGTACATAAAGTTGTGATGGTTCGTTCGATATGATCTTTATGTATGTTTAGGAGTTGGCACGTCTTGCTAGAGGCCGCTACCAACTATTGACCGAGTAGGTAAACTCGTGTCATGTCTAAACATACGTGAACCCATAGGGTCACACACTTAAGGGCTGAAGCCTAATTCGGATTGGATCCGGGTTGGACTGGGTATTGAGTCCTAATGGGCCTCCATTCGCTGAAGCCCATTATAAGGACGTCTATAAAAGGAGGGCTAGGGCGCACAGGGTTGTGAGGATTTTTTCGTGACCTCCTCAAACCCTGGCCGCCACCCCTCCCACGCCCTGGGCGCTCGCTCGGATCTAGTAATCCGGCGTGCGTCGCTTCCTCCCGTACGTGTGGATACCTTTTGGCGGCGCTGCATCTGTAGCGTTTGGACGAACCGCAAGAGAGGAGTTGTACGTTGGACGCCGCGACGAGGACGAGGAAGTAGTACGACTACTCTGCCCCGACGTGCTGCATCGACGTAGTACGACTACTCTGCCCCGACGTGCTGCATCAATTCCGCACCTGCGCGTCTAGTGGTAATTCCGTGATCTATAACTGCAGTGATCTTGGTTTACAGGCATAATTTTTATTAATTTGCGCTAGCGTAGCCTACCCGTAGTCCTTCAATAGGCACCGCAAAAAGAGAAACCAAAGAGCCACAACATCACCAAAAATAGCAAGCAACACAGGCTGTCAGGGGAGGGCGGTCAGACCGCAATGTCCTAGCCGGTCTGACCGCACCTTAAACGCCGGTCTGACCGCTCCGCGGGGGCCGGTCTGACCGGTGGCTTATGGCCGGTCTGACCAGTGCCTTCCAGCCGGTCTTGTAACACCCCAGGGCCCACATTACCCTGGGATGCTACTAAAACCACTCCACAACTAGCCAAATTACAAAATAAAATAAACTGGCAGAAATTAAACAAGATAATACAAGCGGAAGCATAAACAACTAAGGGAAAAATGAATAGAGATGACAATTCAATATTCATAATCAACTCCAAAATAATAACCAAAGGAAGCAATTCCAAATTTAACATTTATTAAGGTGAAACAATCATCGATAAGATAGCTAAGCAAAAGACTAGAATCCTTTCAACTTTATTTCAGCATTAAGATATAATTCAGGTGCATCAGTGTGGTACCGCTCTACCCTTCCCATGCATGCTCAAAGTCCACCTGTAGGGAGGGGGAAGCAACGGTGAGATAAAAATCTCAGCAAGCAAACAGTTTAACAGGCTATTCAAACTACAAACAATTATACATCATCATTTATAATTCCATACAACCACAATCACAATTCATGTCCACAATTATTAAACCACCACAAACTTCCACGAATCATACCTCTTCAATTTCAGATTTAATTGGCATATGAATGCAGTCATTTTATCCACAAATAAATGCAAATGAATGCTTCATGCTATGCTCCACATCACTCTTTTCCAGCGGGATTAGAGGTGCATCGTATTATGGCAATATACGACGCTCCCAACGGAATAAGAGGTGCATCGTATTACGACAATATACGATGCTGTACCGGTACGGTCGCGGCTAGGTGCGGCGACATCCACATATGCATATGACATGATATGACATGAATGATATGATAATCATAAAGCATATTAATCCATCCTCAAGGAGCATTATCATGCTCACAACATGTCCACATCCACCACATGTTATTTTCATGTTCCACATTATAGCATTAAGCAAGAATTCCACATGTCTACTGGCAGATTATCAACTTATCAATAGATCAATAATTGCTACCATCTCCACAATTAAATTATCATGCAATCATGGAAAAATGTATCAAATTACGATAATAATGTAAACTGCAAGTAGAAGGAATAACAAGTTAAACGGTAGCAACCACCGCTACGTTTACTTGCCTCAACCGACAAAGCGAAGCAACATCAAGAGCGCTCAGGGGCAAGACCACCTATCCAAAAGGCATCTCTCAGCACAAAGCTACAGCATACAAACACAACTAAAATAATTAAAGACGTCGCTAGAACCCCGAACCCGCACAAACTCCTCTCCGCTCAACAATTCAGCAAACTACCCACTGCAGCAGCGCTGCTTAACATTTTCGTAACTTTAAAAATATTGATCCAATTACAGAAAACAATACCTCTCTGGATTCATCACTTAAAAGCCTACATTTTTCATGTAGAAGACCTATTTTTATTTTCATCACAGCTAGGTATAATTTAATGCCCAAAACAGAGGAAGATCTCTGTTCTGGCATACTGGACAGCAGCATTCAAATGCGTCCCAGCACAGTACAGGTGTAACATCCCAAAAATTTGGATGTTCGAAAATGTGGAGTATTAAAAATTTTCTTGCACTTTGCTGGCTCCCAAATCTTTTCTGAATATGTATTTGAATTTTTCTTTGGGTTCATGCTAGGCAAGTTAATAACCCAAGTATTTTCCACGTGCAAATCATGACCCTGAAAATAATCAAGATTGAAAATGATATTACATATCGTTAACTCAAAGTGTTAAAAATATACCAGAATTCAAATCCAAGTCAATAGAATGAAACCAGAAAGAATATTAGAATATATCTCTAATTGGTTAAATCAAAAATCCTTTTCTTTTAAATTGAATTGGCATACAAAACGCAAGGCTAGATCTTAAAATTTTAATTATACAGTTTAGAACAAAGTAAAATCAAAATTAAAGTCCAAGAGCAAATAATTAAAGTCCAAAAATAGAGGAATGTAGCTTTTGTAACTAGATGTTTGACCCAAGAATGGATTTTTGAAAATCCAAAATGAGTAAATCCTAATGCATATTAAGATTAAAAATAAAATTTCATATTCTCAAATTATGCTTAAACCCTTTCCTCTCTCTTTCCTTCCCTTCTCTATGGCAGGTGGGCCCCACTCCTTTTCTTTCTTCCCCCTTTCTTTTTCTTTTCTCCCTACCGATTCTTCTCACTGCCAGCGGGCCCGAACCCCCTCCTCTTTCTTTTACCTCCTTCTCCGTCCTCCTTTCATTTTCTTGTGGTCGAGCTTCCGTCCGCGTCACCTCCTTTCTTCTCTCCTGCGCTCTCGCCTCTCTGCTCTACTGCCGCCCCCTCTTTTTTCCCACTTTGCTCCGCCCGGTCTCATCGCGTGTGCCAGGCCATCATGCCCCGAAATCTCCCTCGCGATCCTTCTGTCCACTCCGTAGCCAGCCACCGCCGCCTGCAACACCGCCTGCCATCGCCGCTGGCCAACGCGACCGCGCGGGCGAAGTCCCGAGGCCAGCTCCGTTCCTCCGCGTGCGCACGCCCTTAAGAGCCCCGAGCTGCCTTCTTTCGTTGCTCCCCCGCGCTGCTCCTCTTCCTCCTCCTCCCCTACCCCTTTTTCCCCTTTGGCCCGAGTCAGCCGCGCCTCCACGCCGCCCCGGCCACTCCGGCCAAGCTGTACCGCTCCGACTGCGTCTCGACGTTCCTCCACCCCCGTGTACGTTCCCTCCAAGTTAATCGGACTCCAGTGGCTCGAGCTCGCCGCAGCGTCCGTCTTCCCCGCACCCGGCCGAAAGTTGCCTCCATCAGCGCCGCTGCTCCCTCGAGGCATCCCCGGCCGATTCCGCGCCCTGGGAGTATCTCCACGACGTCCCGAAGCCCCCACGACCGTCGGCCAAACCTCCCCGCCACCCCAGCTCGCCGGCACCGCGAGCCTGCCCGCGCCGCCGCGGGTCGTCGTCGCCAGCTCGCCTCAGCCCCTCCCCCACCCGGCCAACCTCGTGGTAAGCATGCCCCCACCTCCCTCATGCTCATACGCACGTCACTTTCCCCTCTCCTTCACTCCGGCGCCGCCGCCCCGTTTCCACCTCGCCGCCGACCGCTCCAGCCGACACCAGCCGCTACCGACCCCACCGCTGCCCGCGTAGACACCACCAGGGGCATCCTCATTCATGTGGGAACTCATTTTGATGGTCGCTGGTGTCTCCCCGGTCTCCCCTCGTCGGCGATTGCACTGCTCACCGTGCGCCGCCGCCTCAACAGGCCGGTTGGGTTCTGTTCTGGGCCCTTACTGTGAACTTACTATATCTACTTCAAGCCCCTCCTTATCACAAAAGGGGCAGCTCGCCCAGTTGGTCAGCATAGTGCACCTAACACTCACACAGCCGTGGTCCTGGGTTCAAATCCGTTGGCTGCATCTTTTCCTCACAGTTTGGTTCCATTTTTTTAGGCCCATTTTAATTAGTAAAATCAATAAAATTTTTAAGAATAATATAGAGAAGTTAATAAATTTAACTAGAAGGTAAAAGAGAATATATAAAGTTTAAATGTGGGTTAGATATCATAACTAGTGTGCCTTTATTATACAAATCAGAAAACTTATAAAGGAATATTAGTAGAAGCTGGTTTTTGGTATAAATGCCCCAAACACCACAAGAGCCTTAATTAAAATAAAATAGCAATTATAATCAAGTAGCCCCTAGACCATCGGATGATTAAGAGTAATCTATCTAATGTAGCTATGTAAATAGTGGTCACCACTAGAGTGTCTTCGATAAATAAATCTCAACGGAAGATTTAATCGAATGTTGATATTAAAGTATAACGTGGTATGGCATGCTCGGTCCTAGATAAATAAGTTTAAATAACAAAAATAATAAGGATAATAATAGTAATAATAACAACACTATAATAGTAACTAACATGTACGTAAAATATCTATTATAACTAACCCGAAGGGCGCATTTAACCAAATTCATGTTGGCATGTCTATCAAAGTCCCTATGTCATTCGTAATTAAGATAATACCACCACTTGGCATATTAATGAACAAGATAACGTTAGCACAACCTAAAAGCATACATATAGAATTGCTAAAAATATAAACCGTAAGATTAATTCAATAAACCAGAAGTCGTATACATCGTGTGTATAACCCAAATCCTAATCATTAAAAGCTAACACTAGGCCTAATAATAATTATGCTGTAGACAAGATAATAGTAGTGCCATCAATTAAACCTTAACACTAGCTTTAGTATATAGAGACACGGAGCATAACTGCACATATAGCAAGCTGGAACCCGTATAAATGGGACCTAAATCAAATTAAACCTAGCCTAGCGATAACAGGAGGTACATAAAATATCACATCACCTGATGCTGTAAACTCAATCTAGGACAAAATTGACAAGCTAAAGATTTTATACATCGTGTATATAATGTATGCCCTAAATGTTAGCACTCGACAAATACATCAATTTATAGGATTAACCTAACATATGGGGCTTCCTTGATAAATATAACAATAGTAGATGAAGTTTGTAACAAAAAGATTAAGTTATTGTATGCTACCACAACCTTGCCTCCAATGATCGAATCACCCATTAAATCATAATAAAACTAAATTGAACTTATTCGGATTTATTTGGATCTTTGAGTTGATTGCTTTTATTTGGATTCAGTCCTTTGTCGCGTAATTAGAAACTGGGATCCTGAAGATTGACCGAGATCGATGAAGACCAGAAATTAAAGAATCATCGCATGAGACGACTTTGTGCGAGCTCAAGACTGCGGTAAACCGTGCTAGGCGAGTCAATACTTTGATCATGTTGAACCTACAATTTCTGCAAATTACTTTTGTTTAAATTATCAAATTGCATGCTGTTATTTTATATGCAAATACATGATAATTTAAGATTCTAGTTAAATGCCTATTGTTTACCTTGAATAATATTACACCTCCTTTGGAATATTTGAATGTGTGAACCTAATCGCCCTAGCAAAATTATAATAGTAACCTTTCAATAATAAGTCTCTAAATATATGCCGTGCTTAATGTTGATTAGATAATCATGGGCACGAGAGCGCCCAAGCATCACTTTTAATCCTGAGAAAAATTGGTTGGGCAGTCATGGTGGTAATGACTGGTGTATGTTGGATATGGTTATTTTATATTCCCAAAAAGCTCGAATTGCTTATTTATCTAGGCGGATGGTTCGGGGGTATGGTGCAGGTGTGCACGAGAGTGTGGTTTGTGGTAGAACCGCCCAAATAACCCTAAGGACCGAATCTTGTCATGACCTCCTGTGTAAAACAAGTACAACCACAAGTCTGTAAAGTACAACTTGGCTTAGTAGATTTACCGGACCCCGAAAGTCATCATCATCGGTGGAGGAGAAGTCGTGGTGCAAGTAGCGATTCTGGGTGACGGCTTGAATGGGACACTCTTTGTGAGTGAAGTTCTTCTGCGGCGTGCTAGCAGTACGGGGAGTCAGCTGCTAGGCGCATAGGAGGGGAACATCCCGCACAACGTATGGGACCCACCGCAAGTGGGAGTGGCCCATCGGGTGAGATGATGGACGGGGTGAGGTACTTTGAACAGTTACTGTGATGGTTTGCTCAACCGCACGGCTAAGGAATCGTGTGGGGCAACGAGTGAACTGTCTCTTGTGCGTAAAGTGTGCAAACTTTGCAGAGTCAAAACTATTCGAATAGCCATGCCCACGGTCAAGGGCGGACATGGGAACTTAACTAGATATAGTTCTATTTCAAAAAAACTTTGTGGGTGGGAATGGAAAAGTGGAGGGCAGCGGAAAGCCTGGATTTGAGTTGTTCTAGGTGTCGTCCCAGTGGTAAGTTAAGCGGCTATAACGCTGAAAGATGTTATACGGTGTGATGCCATATGTATGGAAAAATTATGGTGATATTAGGCATATGGTTTGATGCCGTATGTATGGAAAATCATGTTAATATTCCTTGAACATTATGTTTTGTTCCAAAGCTGCTAGGTCTCAGGAAATTTTATGTATTGTATTTCAAATAGTGGCATTTCTATTCTTATAAAATAAAATATGGGTGGAATAAACAGGGTCGTGAGCAAAGGAGATGGATGTTTGTAGTGTACACATAAAGATATTGGTGGATTCATGTCGATCATAAATAGGAAATGATAGTGTGGGTTCTAGGAGAAATAAATTGGTGGAGTCTAGCTGAATAGATAGGCTAAATAGATGATCTAATTGAATTTTCGGGAATTTGGAGGAGTAATACAAGTATTGGATTATAGTTCCTGATCAGTGATTTACTTGGTGGGAGAATACTAGTGGATCGTAGAATTAATCAATGATATTCTTGGTGGATATATAATGGTGAATCGTAGAATTGATCAATGATATTCTTGGTGGATATATAATATTGAATCATAGGCTTGATCAATGATGTTCTTGGTGGATTTGAATCAATAATAAAAAGGATTGCATTATTAGAAAATCTTGATGAGAATGATCGGTGGATTAATTAAATGATGTTAGTCGCTGTTTGGAGATTTAGACAGCAATCAATATGGAAAGTATATGATCGGTGGATTAATTAAATGATGTCAGTCGCTGTTTGGAGTTTTAGACAGCAATCAATATAGAAAGTATATGATCGGTGTATTAATTAAATGATGTCAGTCGCTGTTTGGAGTTTTAGACAGCAATCAATATAGAAAGTATATGTTCGGTGGATTAATTAAATGATGTCAGTCGCTGTTTGGAGTCTTAGACAGCAATCAGTATCGAAAGTGTACCTTTGGTGGATTAAGTCAATTATGGCAATTGCCGTGTGGAGTATAGGCAGCAACAATAACACGGTGATTAAATAATAGCAATGCTACTAAAGCGATTTTTGGCAAATAAAATAACCCGAGCCTCTCCTTTGTTATACCATGCATACTATTTATTTGCATTCTGTGTATTGGCTCGCGGAGCACGGGGTCGGAGTGCTCACGCTCGCTTTTGCGACAAAATTCAGAATCAAGAATCAAATCACCTCGCCTCAGCATCAAGATTGGACAAGCTGGCAGAGAAGATGAAAATGTCAAGGGCTAGGTCGCGAACCTCCAGTTGGCTGCCTGTGGGCATGTCCTGAAGGTCCCACCTGTGTGCTTCGTTCTTCCGCTGCTGCAATTTATTGATTTCGGCCTAATCGGCCCATGAGTAAGTCTACTATTATATTTACTCTTCCGCATGATATGTATTTTTGATATTCATTACTGTAACTGTGAGCACTATCTACTGATCCAGGGAATAGTGCGGTGGAATCACAGAGGGTGCCGGATTGTATAATTGGGCCCCTACTACAGGGGTCTAAAAATTCTGAATTTAATACAGCAGCTAGATTACCAGATTCTCTACAACTTTCTCAATTACGGCCATGACCATAAAAAATCATTTACTACCTCAAAACCACAGATTAATATTAGTCTGTCCCAATCTGCTCGCCTGACAAACAGCGGTAATACCGACCCTGTAACTCCTAGATCCCGCGGCCAAAATTTCCGGAAAAAATACAGGAGATGCGTCTGGAAGTCCTCTACAACTTTACTTTTGGGAGGGTCTGCAAGAAAAATCATTTACTAGGTCTAAACTGCACGACCAGACGCGCTACGCAAATCAATCTACAGGCAGACAGCAGGTAATATCTAATTGGGCAATTAATTTTTAATCTCCCTTCAAAATACGTGCCAAGAACCCTAATTAGTTCGAGAAATAGAGGTTTTGGGATGGGGGAAAAATTACCTAAATGAGGAATCACCCCTCTTTTCCTCCTCCTCTTCTTCTCCTTCCTTCTGCTTCCTTCTTCTCCTTCCTTCTCCTTCCATTGGCAGCAGCAGGGGGCACAGATCTTGCTGGGGAGGGGCGGCCAAAGAGGTGGAGAAAGGGGAGGAGGGGGTGGCGGCTGGGTGTGGGGAAAAGGGGGAGGGGCTCTAGGGTTAAGGGGGGGTGCGGCCACCCCCTTGGGCCTTGGCCCAGGGCGGTCAGCCCACTCCCTAGGCAGCCCACCCTGGGTTTTTAATTAAAATTTTAATTTATTTTATTCATTTTATACTGCTCTCCAATTTTTATTTTTCCCTTCCCGCGATTTACTGAAAAACCGGCGACTCCGCGATTGTTTTAAAAACTTACGCCGTAACGACGTTCAGGATATTACATTCTCCCCACCTAAAAAGGATTCATCCTCGAATCTAGCTCCTCAAACCACAAAGCAAGAGAGCAACAAAGAAAAGAGCAATGCACAGAAAAGATAGAACCACAACTACGAGTACTCACCAGCCTCGAAGAGCTCGGGGTACTTCTTTTGCATCTGATCCTCAAGCTCCCACGTTGCCTCCCTCCAGAGGACCTTCACATACTTGATGGTCTTATTCCTCAAGACCCGCTCTGAAGTATCCAAGATACGCTCTGGTCGACTCTCCACAGTGAGATCCTGATCCACCATGACCTGCCCCAGGTCAATCTTGTGCTCGGGATCTCGCAAATACTTCCTCAGCATAGACACGTGGAAGATGTTGTGCACACCACTCAACGAGCTCGACAACTCCAACCGATACGCCAAACTGCCCACACGAGCAACCACTGGAAAAGGGCCAATGTACCATGGGCTAAGCTTCCCGGTGGTACCAAAACGAACAATACCCTTAGTTGGCGACACTCGAAGGAGCACAAAGTCACCAACCGCAAACTCCAACTCACGTCGTCGAACGTCCGCATAACTCTTTTGTCGGCTTTGAGCAGCCAACAAGTTCTGATGAACCTCCCGCACTTTCTCCACAGTTTGTTGAACAAGGTTTGGACCAAGTAAAGATCTTTCACCCACTACATCCCAACAAAGAGGAGAAACACACCTTCGACCATACAGAGCCTCAAAAGGAGCCATCTTGATACTCGCCTGATAACTATTGTTATACGCAAACTCTGCCAAAGCCAGATGGTCCTCCCAACTGCCCTTCCAAGACAGTACACAAGCCCGAAGCATGTCCTCCAAAGTCTGAATGGTCCGCTCTGACTGACCATCCGTCTGAGGGTGAAAAGTTGTACTGAGGGAAACTGTCGTGCCCAATGCAGCCTGAAGACTCTGCCAGAACTTAGAGATGAACTTGGCATCCTGGTCAGAAACAATTGACTTAGGCACCCCATGTAGTCTCACCACCTCTCGAATATACAACGGAGCCAGGTCCTACGCTGTATTGGTCATCTTCATCGGAATGAAGTGTGCGGACTTGGTAAGTCTGTCCACCACGACCCAAACTGCGTCTCACCCTCGAGGAGAGCGCGGCAATCCAACCACAAAGTCCATCGTGATATGCTCCCACTTCCACTCAGGTATCTCCAAAGGTTGCAACAAACCAGCAGGCCGCTTATGCTCGGCCTTCACCTGCTGACAAATACCACAAGAAGCGACATACTTAGCAATGTCCACCCTCATGCGTTTCCACCAAAAGACCTGCTTCAGATCTTGATACATCTTGGTCTCCCCCGGATGTATAGAGTACGGAGTCCGGTGAGCCTCACGAAGAATATCATCCTTCACCTCTGATTTCTGGGGTACACACAGCCGGCCTCTGAAACGAACTGCACCACTCTTATCCACACTAAAATCTCAGGAACGACCCTCCGAGATCCTCTTCCGCACCTCCGAAAGGAGCCGGTCGTGCTGCTGAGCCTCACGAACTCGCTCGGGAATGGTGGACTGGATAATCATCTGTGTCTCTGCCTGTGCAACTCCAGCGAGACAGAAAGAGATACCCATCCTCTCAAACTCTGAGATCAAGGACATCGCTGTCTGAGGGACTCCTGTCCTGCTCAAGGTGTCAGCCACCACGTTGGCTTTACCAGGGTGATATTGGATAGTCAGATCATAATCTTTGATCAACTCCAACCACCTCCGCTGCCTCAAATTCAGCTCTCGCTGAATGAATATGTACTTAAGGCTCTTGTGATCAGTAAAGATGTCACACTGTTCCCCATACAGATAATGCCTCCAAGACTTCAGAGCAAAAACAACAGCTGCCAACTCCAAGTCATGAGTAGGATAGTTCTGCTCATGAGTCTTCAACTGTCTAGAAGCATAAGCGATAACTCGCCCATCCTGCATCAACAAACAACCAAGACTGATCCGCGAAGCATCTGTGTACACCATGAAGCGCTTGCCACTCTCAGGCAAGGAAAGGATAGGTGCATTCACCATCTTGCTCTTCAAAGTCTGAAAGCCAGACTCACAATCATCTGTCCATACAAAAGGAACACCCTTTTGTGTGAGTCGGGTCATCGACTTGGCGATGATAGAGAAATCCTGCACAAAGCGCCGATAATAACCGGCGAGACCAAGGAAACTCTGGACCTCTGACACATTGGTTGGCCTTCGCCACTGCACCACCGCTGCCACATTCTTTGGATCCACTGTAATACCATGCTGACTGATGGTATGACCAAGAAATCCCACCTCAGATAGCCAGAAAGCACATTTCTTCAGCTTCGCGTAGAATTTATTCCTCCGAAGGGCATCCAGGACCAGACTGAGATGCAACTCGTGATCCTCCTCCGTCTTGGAATAAACCAGAATGTCATCGATGAAAACCACCACAAAAGAATCCAGGTACTCATGGAGCATCCTGTTCATGGCTTCCATAAAGATAGCAGGAGCATTTGTTAGTCCGAAAGACATAACGACAAACTCAAAATGCCCATACCTTGTGCTAAAAGCTGTCTTCTCTATATCCTCCTCCCTGATCCGCAGTTGATGATAACCAGACTGCAAATCAATCTTTGAGAATACCTTGGCACCCCTCAGCTGATCGAAGAGATCTTCAATGTGAGGCAATGGATACTTGTTGGATACTTGTTCTTGATCGTCACTTGATTAAGTGCTCGATAATCCACACAAAGCCTCTTGGTGCCATCCTTCTTTCCCACAAACAGGACCGGAGCAGCCAAAGGCGACGTGCTCGGTCTAATAAACCCCTTAGCTAGGAGTTCATCCAACTGCTTCTTCAACTCCACCTTCCACAGGTGCCATCCGATATGGGGACTTGTGGATAGGCCGCGTACCCGGAACAAGGTCTATGTGGAAATCCGGTTCTCGTTCTGGTGGCAGACCTGGAAGCTCATCAGGAAAAACATCTGGGTACCTGCAAGCTACAGGTATATCCTCTAGCCTCAAAACATCCTCATGTCCCTCAACCATGGCCCAGAAAACCTGACTTCTGCATTCGCCGATTGGGAAACAACTGGCGCAGCAACGAGAGAGAGTACTGCGGGGCTCCCTTGGAAGACAACTTCACGTCCAGATGGAGACTGCAAAGTGACTGTCTTCCAGAAACAAGAGATGATAGCCTGATACTGCGCGAGCCAATCCATGCCAAGGATCATATCGAAAGGCTCCAGAGGTATAACCACCAAATTCGCCACGAACTCCTCCTCTGCTAAAACCACCACACAGCCAGGGCAAATACGAGCACTGGAAATAAGCCCACTGGGAGAACTAACAACCACAGCTCTCCCAACAAACTGCACGAACAGACCTGCCCGCTGAACAAAAACCTCCAAGACAAAGGAGAAACTAGCCCCTGAATCGAAAAGTACAGAAGCATCGAAAGAATCAACAGATAAAGTACCTGTCACCACATCTCCACGATCCCTGCCATCAGACGCTGGCATGACATACGCCGCAGGAACAGCTGAAGAAGAAGAACCTCCCACGCCCTGGAAAGTCGGCGAAGGAGTCCACTGAGGTACAGGCGCCGCAGGAGTAGCAGGATGCTGGACCCAGTATCCTCCAGGTGGAGGCGCCGGGACGAGCGACGAGGGTGCCAATGGCGCCGGCAGGTATCGCGGTGTGGGGACCGCGGGCAAGAACTGCGGGGTAGGGGCTGCAGCCAACATCTGCACGGTGCCGTCAGGGCGGGTAGAGGCTAATTTATACTCTCTGGAAACTTGGGCACTCAGAGGAAATAAGCACTGCAACAGAGAAATCAACAGGGGCCAAAACTCACCAAAAAATAAGCAATACAGGAGCTGCAGGGGAGGCCGGTCAGACTGAAGGCATCAGGCCAGTCTGACCACACCCTGGCCAGCGGTCAGACCGCCCGGGCCACACCGGTCTGACCGGCGGTATAACGGCGGTCTGACCGCCATTTGACCTGCGGTCTGACCGGGCTTCGATTCCAGAAAATAGCAAGGGTAGTTTTTCAGACTGAAAACTAAGAACTTCCCTCAACTGTGAAATTTAAGACTTTCTCTTCGACTACTCAGCCCAGACCAACAAAGAAATATCCAAAATAACCACAGGAACCTAGAGAAACAAAAAGACCCATTTCTAGAGCAAGAGATTAGGGTTTGGGGCAAAAACCCAAAAAGTACAGAGAGGTGCACAAAAACTCAAATTGCTCAATGGTCTTAAGTCATTTGCTCATGAGATTTTGTAGTCAAGTTAGCAATAACTAGAGGACTTCCCAGACCAAAAATCAGGCCATCTCCTGAAGGGAATCAAAATCTACCTCAAACCCTAGAAACAAGAAATGAAGAACAGAGAAGCCCAAAAGGCTAAATCTGAGATTAAATGCGATTTGCTCTTGGGAAAAACGATCAAATGATCTTGAGGCATCATCCCAACATAGAGCAACCCATTTTGGACTTTCTCCACAAGAAACAACACGAAATCAAGAAAATCAATAAATCCATAGAGAAGGAACGAAGAACACACGAGCACGAGAGATAAATTTCAGATTTTCATTCCAAATCAAACGAGGATTACAGAGGAGTCCCCATACGCATGGACATTAGAACAAAGGTTGATTACATGGAATCTCTACTCAATCCCTCTCCTCATCCTCTCCCAAAAACAAGAACACACCCACTCTCTACATGCTTCTTGGAGAGACACACAGAGAGAGCTCAACGTACAGAGGGGAGACACAACCTGCTGCCTACACCAACTCTCCAACCACTAAGCCTAAAGCCAAAACAAACTCTCAAAGCTTCTTTTGACTCTAGCAAACCCTAACTCTCTCCCAAAGCCATGGGAATACATGCAGCCACTCACTCCTATTTATAGCCCTTGGCTAACGGGTCTCTAACCCGTTACGCCCGCTAAATCCAACGGAACCCGCTCCCGCTTGTGCAGCCTCGCGAAATGACCAATTCGCCCCTCCTGCACCTTCCGGGAAGCTTCCGCATCTCTTGTCGTCCAAGCCTCGGAACCACCTCGAGTCTCCGCCGTCTTCGACACATACGACCGTTCTGACCTCAGCGCTACCTGCGCCTAGTCCGGTCACCTCGTGCCTCGCCACGACTCCGCCTCGATGTCCTGCAGCCATCACAAACAAGAAACACCTCAACTAGCACCGTTCAATACATGAAAGCATAATAGCATCAACAAATCATATTTACGCATGAAGAAGCCCAAACCTGTCGAATCATCATAGTATGCATCCTAACCACTTTGACCAGGTTTGACCAAGTCCGACTGAGTCCGTTGCACCATGCAACGACATGGTCCGAACCATCCAAATCAAACTCGACTTTCCTAAACCGATGTCAATTACTCATCAAACACATGAGGGTACCTCCACATGGTCTCTCATTCTCCAACATGACTACCAGAGGAATTGGTCTCTAATGGACTACAATCCAGCCCCTTTCCAAAGAAGGTGCCATGACTTGATCACAGGTTGTTAGGCTTTCTTGGCAAGCCTTGAAGCAATTCACTGGCCAGACAAGTTTCGACTTGCTAATCTCAAGAAATTCAATGGAAAGTAGAATTCATTAGAATTTCTACAGATTTACACCACTGCCATCAGAGCAACATGAGGTGATGATAATGTGATGGCAAACTACTTGCCCACAATTCTAGTGGGGTCTATTCAGCAGCGGTTGCTTAACCAGCTGGCCGGATCAATCTACACTTGGGAGTAGCTCTACGACTTGCTAATCGTAACTACCAAGGGACGTATGACCGCCCTAGAAAAGAAGATGATCTCTACCAAATCAGACAAGAACCCAATGAGACTCTATGATAGTATATCAAGAGGTTCAATCAGGTTCATAATTCTATTCTAGAAGTTGTAGATTCCTCTATCATCCAGGCTTTCAAAACTGGGTTAAGGAATTAGCGATTTGCAGAGGACATTGCAATGAACCCTCCAAGGACAATTGTCGAACTATTTGACAAGGCTGACAAGTATGCAGCCGCTAGCGAAGTAGCCATCGATCGGATAGAGAAGATTCCTCAACATGGCATGTAGAAGAAAGAGAAGAAGCCTAAGAACTCTCCCAAAGGCAAGAAGAATCACAAACCCAATGCTAAAGAGGTCCTTGATATTCCAGAGAAGTACGCTAAGGACAAGAAGGATTATTTTAGTCCAAATAAGGCAAAAGCTTCGACTGATGAATCCAAGAGGAGTAAAAAGTGGTGTCCACTTTATCAAGTGATAGGGCATGATCTACGTAACTACCATGCCCAGCAAAAGAAGTCGGGAGATTATTACTTAGGTAAAGGTCCTTTCCCTTCCATTTGGGAGATCGAAGAACTGAGCTCCAAGAAGGACAAGGATGGTAATGAAGAGATGGACTATCAGGAGCCACATCACACCATTGACATGATCTTTAGCGGGTCCTCCTATGATTCTAGACACCATTTAAAGACTATGGAGTAGGAAGTGAACCTCACTGAAGCACCGATTGTTGCCAAGCCACCCAGGTGGTCAGAAACAACAACCTCCTTCAGCCAGGTAGATTGCCCTTGTTGTAGGGGTGGCCCCCACCTAAGCCCAGCCGGCCTGTTAGAAGGCTGTAGAGCCCAATATGGGACATGTATAATGGCATAAATACCCTTGAGGGGATTACTTAGGTGGCAAAGTTGTAAAAGCACTCCCCATGTGGATATATATATACGATACAGGCCATGGGGGAAACCCTAAGCACTTGCTCACCTAACTCTCCACTACCATACTCTCTCTCTGTTTGGTCTGTAGCCACAACAGCCCCATTCCTTCAACTAGACCAGGTAAGTTCCCTATTGTCGTAGAACCTACCATAACTAATTGCAAATTAACTCAAGTTTTAGTAGATAGTGGTAGTTCTCTCAATATTATGTTTACTAGAGCTTTAAAAGAAATGAAAGTTCCCATGTGGAAAGTAAAGCCCATGAAGTATGCCTTTCATGCCACAGCCCCAAGATCTACTATGAAACTGATAGGGCATGTTTTTCTACCGGTTACATTCAGAAGCCCAGATAACTTCTAAATAGAAAGAATCTCATTCGACGTGGTAAACTTTGAGACCACATACAATGGGATCCTTCGTTGACCGACATTGGCCAAATTTCTAGTAGCCACACATTACGGTTACCAAAGTCTTAAGATGCCAAGACCAAAAGGGGTCATAATGGTTGGAGGGGATAGGAAGATGACTTATGCATGTGATCGTAAATCCCTAGAATTGGTCGATGAACTTCCAACCAAAAATGCTAACCCGCATTCTGTGCAGGCCAAGCACTCAAGACCAAAGGTGGCCCCAAACCCTTTAACTAGGTCAAGGGGTTTCACTCGATAAGTAAAATTATCTAGAAAATGTCAAAGCATCATTTGGAATAAAAAATACTATCGCCACATTCCAAAAGAAATTGGTTTGGGTAGAACTTGACCCAAAATAGGAAGAGTCGCTCGTCTCCTTCATCTGAGCAAACTCGAATGCATTTGCTTGGTAGGTGATGAGGACATCCTTTCCATAGATACAACTGTGCCGACTCCTGTAAGTACCCAGATTTTATAATCCGTATTCTACTGTGTTTAGCTGCACTATTCCCTGGATCAGTAGATAGTGCACACAGTTACAGTTATGGACATCAAAATACATATCATGCGGAAGCATAAATATAATAGTAAACTTACTCATGGGCTGATGAGGCCGAAAACATTAAATTGCAGCAGCGGAAGAACGAAGCACACAGGTGGGACCTTCAGGACATGCCCACAGGCAGCCAACTGGAGGTTCGCGGCCTAGCCCTTGACATCTTCATCTTCTCTACCAGCTTGTCCAATCTTGTTGCTGAGGCGGGGTGATTTGATTCCTGATTCTGAATTTTGTCGCAAAAGCGAGTGTGAGCACTCCAACCCCGTGCTCCGCGAGCCAATACACAGAATGCAGATAAATAGTATGCATGGCTTAACAAAGGAGAGGCTCGGGTTATTTTATTTGCCAAAAATCACTTTTGGTAGCATTATCATGATTTAATTTTAGTATTATTGTTGCTACCTAAACTCCACACAACATTTGCCATAATTGACTTAATTCACCAAAATACACTTTAGATATTGACTGCTGTCTAAGACTCCAAACAGCGAGTATCATCATCTAACTAATCCACCGATCTCTTTCTTTCTATTTTGATTTCTATCTACCCCTCGGAACAGTGAGCGACATCATTTCATTAATTCACTGATCATACAATCTCTATATGGTTTGCTGTCTAAAACTCTAAACATGTAGTGTCATCCTTTATCTAATATCACTTAATTAATCCACCAATATCGTTTGTATTCTAGTCCCTAACAATCCAATCCTTTTTGTTATTGATCCACAACCATAATTTGCTCTTCCAATTATCAACCTTATTATCCATTATCCATCTCTAGCTACTTCACTATTGTACCTCCACCAAGAATATCATTGATCAAATCTACGAATCGCTAGTATACATCCACCAAGAGTACCATTGATCAGATCTAGGATTCTCTAATATATATATATCCACCAAGAATATCATTGATCAAGTTTAATCTCCTATAGTTATTTTCATACCTCCAAATTTCCAAAAAATCAATTCATCCATCTAGAAATTGTTCAAATCCTATTAATCCCAATATTGTCAACATCTCCCAAGAATTTATATCAAATATCAGTGTTGTAATCCAACCATTACCTTCGCATTTCCTAATACTCCAAAAATCATATAATTCATCTATCTAGTTTATAAATCCATTTGGGCTCCACCCATTTATTTCTCCTAGACTCCACACTCTCATTAACCCTCCTATGATCAATCATGAATCCACCAACTTTTTTATGTGATTGCCATAAACAGCCATCTTCCTTTCTTACGACTCTATTTATTCTTCCTGACATTATATTTGTGAGAAACGTTACCATTATTTAAAAATATAATACATAAAAATTTACTGAGACCTAGCAGTTTTGAACAAAAGCATAATGTTCAAGAATATGCAATAATAATAGCGATCCAGAGTCCATCTACCGTTACATGGCATCTGCACCATATGGCATCTTTCAGCGTTATAGCCGCTTAACTTACCACTGGGACGACACCCAGCACAATTCAAATCAGGGCTTTCCACTGCCCTTCCACTTTTCCATTCCCACCCACAAAGTTTTTGCAATAGAACTATATCTAGTTAAGTTCCCATGTCCGCCCATGACCGTGGGCACGGCTATTTGAATAGTTTTGACTCTGCAGAGTTTGTACACTTTCACCACAAGAGACAATCAACTCGTTGCCCTACACGATTCCTTAGTCATGTGGTTGAGCAGACCATCACAGTGACTTTTCAAAGTATCTAGTCTCTTTTATCATCTCACTTTATGGGCTTCTTCCACTTGCGGTGGGTCCCATCTATGCACGGGATGTTTCCCACAACCACTAACGCAGCTCGGGCTTCTACTTCCCGCAACGTAGGACAGCTAGGAAACTTCACCCCCCATTGGTGTCCCTGTAGGCCCCCTTGCCATAGCGTAGCCCCATCAATCCCCTACCGGTGAGATGAGTCCGGGGGTTTCGGTAAATTTACTGAGCCAAGTTGTATTTTACAGACTTGTGGTTGTACTGTTTTACACAGGAGGTCATGACAAGATTCGGTCCTTAGTGGTATCTGGACGGTCTACCACTAACCCACTTTGTGCATCCACTGCACCACACTCACACCCTCAAACCAATCTGCTCAGATATTTAAGCAAGTTGGGATTTTGGGAGTATAAAATAGTCATGTCCAAATATATATACCAGTCATTCCCACCATGACTGTCCAAACCAATTTCTCATGATTAAAAATGACAATGATGCTTGGGGCATTTCAGCGCCCCCTGAGTATCTATGCAGTACTAAGCATAGCATATAATTAGGGACTTATTTTTGAAATGTTACTATTATAATTTTACTAGGGTGGCAAGGTTCACACATTCAAATATTCCAAAGGAGGGGTAATATTATTCAAGGTAAACAATGGGCATATAACTAGAATATTAAATTAAACATGTATTTGCATATAAAATAACAGCATGCAATTTGATAATAATAATTTAAAACAAAGTAATTTGCAGAAAATGTGGGTTCAACATGATCAAAGTATTGACTCGCTTGGCGCGGTTTACCGCGGTCTTGAGCTCACACAAGGTTGCCTCATGCGATGATCTTTAATTCTTGGTCTGCATCGATCTCGTCCTTGCTTGCTCCATAGAATCTCCAGGACTCCAGTTTCTAACTACGCGACAACGACTGAACCCAAATAAAAACAAATAACTCAAAAGAGCCAAATAAATTTGAATAAACTCACTTTAGTTCTATTATGAGTTAATGGGTGATTCAGTGATTTGGGGCAAGGTTGGTAATAGCATACGATAACTTGATCTTTTTATTACGAACTTCTTCTACTATTCTTATCTTTATTAAGGAAGTTCCATGAGTTAGGTTAATCCTATAAATTGATGTATTTTGTCGAGTGCTAACATTTAGGGCATACCTTTTATATGCGATGCATAAAATCTTTAGCTTATCAATTTTGTCCTAGATTGAGTTTGTTTTGTCTTTACTTTAGTTATTATTAGGCTTAGCTTAATTTTTAGTTCAAATTTATTTATCTCGCAAGGCTTGTCATACGGGTTCATATATTAATATAACCTCTTAATTAAATCTACCAATGAGATTGGTTTGTTAAATGTTAGTGCATATATTATGATTAAGGGTAACCTTTTTGAGTATTTAACCAAAGCCATATTTATTTATTATTGCTTTGCATTAATAGTTAGCCTTTTAGATGATTGCTCAAACCATATTAATCATGCATACAAGAACTAGTCTAAATATTAGTGGCTTAAAATCCAAATCATCTAACAGTCAAAAAGGGTTCTTCTAATTGCTTGGGGGCATAGAGATGATGGTTATGTTTTTAAACCATGCTATGGTTAATTCTATAACATTTACTAGTATGCCACGGTTTAGCATTTATTTCCTTAGACCATCCTCTTGTGAGCATAACCTAAACAAAGATTGAAGGCACATTAGTCGTTAACATTTATTAATTAGTCTATGGCTGAACATTAAATAAACTCATTTATATCCTAGTCAATTTTAGCATCTTTTATGAATTTATTTCTGATAATTCCTTGATTTTTCTTCACTGGAGTCGCTGTCAAAATGGTCAAAAACCTAACATCTAAAATACTGCGGCCTGGGGGAATCGAACTTGGGTCTCGGAACCGAATGCTCGCGCTACTAGCTAGTGGGTTCGGGGGTGTTACCTAATGGAAGGAAGCAGGGGAAACTAGTTAAGCCGACGGTGGAGGCACCTGGGACAGAGGAGGCTCGGGGGCGGCGTCGCCGGCGGCGAGGGGCGGCCGGAGAGGAGAGGGCGGTGAGCGAAACGGGTTCCCGGTGCCGAGGTGGACCGATGGTAGTGTCAGTAGAGACCGGGGAGCCCCGAGGCGGATCGGCGGCGTGTGGCGGCGGCTTGGGAGGGAACTTCGACGCCGGCGAGGTACGGTTCACGGGGAGCTTGGGGAAGGCCGGAGGCGAGCTCACGATGTTCCGGGGATGGTGTGGGTAGCCAGAATTGAGCTTTTATGGCAAGAGTCGGCGGAGAGGCCGGTGGCCGGAATTGGGGGAGGTGAAGGCGCCGGCGAGCTACGGGGGATGAGGGCCTAATTGGGCGCTGTGGGAGAGAGCAGATGGCGTGGGGAGTAGTCTGGCGGGGGCGCGGGTTCTTATAGGTGTGCGGGCGCGGCTACCACCGGGAGACCGCCCGATTGGTCACTTTGGTGAGCGGCGTGGCAGGCGGCGGGGCTGTGGTGGAGTTCCTGCGCCAAGTATGCATGATTACCTGTGTGGCTCGAGGAGTGACAGAGGGGAGCTAGAGCCGCGCGCTCGATGAGATGGGGCGAGCGGCAGAGAAAAAGGGAGACGGGCGGCAGGGCCAGGGTGGCGCGGACAAGGACGGCGGCGACCGACGGTCCGAGCGCTGCGACCCCTGGTCCGGGCGCAAGCGCTGCGTGGGCCGGGCTGCAGAGGTGGAGCGCGAGGGAGCAGGGGTTGCGGCCCGGAGAGAGAGAGAGTGGGATGGGGAAGATAAACAGGGGTTCGGGCAGGGGAATGAGGGAGAGGAGGTGGGGCTTGGGCTGGGCCTAGTTGGCCAGGTTTGATCCTCTCCATTGTTGTTGTTTTTTTAATTATATATATATATACTCCAATTTATATATATATATATATATATTTCTTGTTCCTATTTAATTGTTTATTTTCATAGGTATACTTCCTTTTATGGCCATTTTTGTACATATACAGTTTTATGTTTTTGCTCATTTTTCTATCTCTCTTTGTATACCTTTTTGCATATGATTTATTTATGCATTTTCGTTGCCCCATTGTAATACTTTGTCATCATCAAAATTTTTATAGTTTAGTTCAAGTTTCTACCTCCTTTTATGAATCATCTTTTCAGATTCAAATTCTAAGTTTTAGTTCTCTATTATTTGAACATGTTTGTTTCTTTCTTGAACTTTACAACCAAATTTTTAGATATACCATAAAATCCAAATTCAAAACAAAATATATTACAAAAATAATCCAAAAACTCCATATTTCCAAATTTAAATTTTTCAGGATGTTACAACTCCACAACAAGCTCAACAATCTGAATCTATGATACAAGGACCAATGACTAGAGCGCGAGCACGTCAACTTAACCATCAGGTGAATGCGTTCCTAAGTTTGCATACAAATGTTTCAAAGAATGGAATACTACTTAATTCTTGTGATGATTTAATTGTCCTAAGGAAATATGGGGTAGAACCACGTGAGCTCAAGTATAGAAGTGGAACCGTCAAGTGCAACCCAAGTCCTGTTCGCGAGTTTGGCTTAGATTCGGCCTTCCTAACAGCGTCTACTTCAAACGGCCATAACTTTTGATCCAAAAGGTTTCTCGGGACTAGTGAGTACTTGTTGGAAAGCTCTTGAAGTCTACTTTTAGATGGATCTGGTCTCACCTCCAAATTCCATCCGAGCCAATCAAAAACTGATAAACAAGTCACGTCACTTTTCCAGTGCGAGTCAAAGTGGGCCTTGCACCTTGTAATCGAGTCCTGTTCGGCTTCCAAGTGTTTTGGCCGACCCTCCACCTCCTGTGTCTCTTAAATAGGCAGCCATACCCTCTTCTAGGGTTTGGGTTTTGATTGACTAAGTTAGCTTTTGCTACATCGCCTAGTATTCGCGCATGTCAGCAAGACCGTTCGAATACTTGTCTTCGGAACCCCACTATTTTTCTGTTTCCGATTGAAACCTTCATCTTTTATTCGCAATTGAGTTATTGTTTATCTTGTTCTTGCCTGTTCTTCAATTGCTTATAGGAACAAGTACCCTCGTGGTTAGGTTGATTGTGCTCCGACAAGGTCACGAACAACCTCTGGAGTTGGTGTATCGATCGCTAAGGCACAACATCCTTGGATGGTTGTAGTCGGGTCGTCAACGTTATCTCCTTCCCCAATCGAATCTACCACTTCCATCGAAAGATCGGGACCGCTAGTGCTATCAGTTGGTATTAGAGCTCAAGGTTGATCGGTGAGAGATTTTATTTAGTTTCTACACCTTTTTCTACCTACAGTCCAGAAAACCAAAAAAAAGTAGATTAGTTATTTTTCTCCAAAATCTGAAACAATTTGAGCCTTACTCTATTGCTTCTTAGTCTTTGTTTGTTGAGTCTTCGGTTGCATCGTCGTGTCCTTTGCTGGTCTTAGTGTCTAGTTCCTCTAGAGTTTCGAGTTTTGTTCATGTTTTGGTCTCACCGCCGCAGTTAGATCTAAACTGCCACGGCGAGGGAAGGAAAGGAAGAGGACTCGGTTTCTAGGGAGGCGTTGCCCTAGTTGGTCTCGGAGTAGGACACGATTTCGGATTCAACCGCGTCGTGTGTGTGAAAAAAAGAAAAAAAGAGAGCAAAAAACATAACTTTTGCATACGACCTCTGATTGAGGCGATTCTTGATCCGTTGGAATGGAAACGAGAAGATAGAGTAAAAAAAGAAGTCTGGGAAATCTGGAGATTTTAGATTCGCGTAAGCATCCAGGCACACGCGCAGAAACTTCGACCCCAAAAAACGTCATTTAGGGCCTCAAAACGGGCCTGCAAACCGAGAAATATTCAAGTTTCTCAGAATTCACTCAAAATTGACGGAGCCCTTCTACACGTGATTCTAAGGTTCTCTGTGAAGACGACATCCTTTTTCGAGCTTCTGAACTCCGTGTGCAATGTCATCTAGTTTCTTTCTACACGGTGTTTTCGTTTGTATTCTAGGCTCACGTCTCTAGTACGGTCTAGTCTAGGACCATCACAGTACCGTCGTTGAGCGATTACTCAACTTGGTTTGACTAACGTGGTTTTAGTTATCCTTTGTTCACTCTCAGCCCACCTATAGCTCCACAGATTAGGCTACCACCTCACAAGTACTAGCTGTGGAGGCAACGATACACCAATTTCCAGGAGTTGTTGTCTTGTCGGCTGCCATCACCTCCTGCTCGCTGTGGTAAGAACTAGTAAGAGCTTGACAGAACAGGTTGAGAGTGTGCGACTTGATTTAACCACATCCCAGTAGTTGTGAGGGCATAACTTGCAATTTAATTATTTTTTTCTCTTTGTTTGTTCTCGTGTGTTTCCCTAACAATGTCAGGAGAACCAGTGGACCCGAGGGCTGCACCACATTCCCCTCGGACTAGGGGCATCATACAACACTTTGAGCGCCAAGTGAAGTTGCACACTGAGGGACTTGATGACGATGTACGGGTCACTAATGAACGCCTTGGTCAATTGGAGGCCACGCAGATCGACACCAATACTACGCTTGCAACATTGGAGGCTTCTGTTGTCACTGTCAACACCTCACTTGCTGAGATTTTGAACCGTCTTGATGAAATGGGTCGTGCATCTCCCGCGGCTACTCCCGCTGCACCAACTCAGCGTACACGTGCCAACATTGGTGTCTTGGGCAGCAGGGTGGACGAAAATGGTGGAGACGAATATGCGGCTGATACTGAGATCAATGATGATAAGGACGCTCACCAACATCGTCAACTACGCCGAAATCACATTGGCATGGGTCCTATGTACCCACGCCATGAGGTACGTGAGGATGATGAATCACTTGGCAAGATTAAGTTCACGATGCCACCTTTTGATGGAAAATATAACCCTGATGCTTATATCACTTGGGAATTGGCTGTTGATCAGAAATTTGCTTGTCATGCATTCCCTGAAAACAAAAGGGTTAGGGCTTCACTAGTGAGTTTACTGACTTTGAGTCTATTTGGTGGAGTGAATATTGTAAGAAAAATCCTTTAACCATACCACGAACTTGGGATGCATTAAAAAGAATCATGCGAGCTAGATTTGTTCCTTCATATTATGCACCTGATTTGTTACATAAGTTGCAACAATTGAGGCAAGGTAGTAAAAGCGTAGAGGAATATTTTCAAAATTTGCAAACAGGAATGCTGCGTTGTGACTTAGAGAAAACTAAGGAGGCTGCTATGGCTAGGTTTATGGGTGGTTTGGATCGTGAAATTCAGGATATTTTAGCTTACAAGGAATATAATTATAGCACTCGTTTATTTCATCTTGCTTGTAAAGCTGAAAGAGAAGTACAGGGATGGTGCGCGAGTACTAGGACTAACGTTTCTGTAGGTCGTGGTAACATTTGGTCTCAACGTGCGTCTGCTGCACCATCAAGCCAACCTCCTGCACCTTCTTCCTCCAACAGCAAGCCATGGTTTTCATCGTCAAATTCAGCATCTTAGGTATCCGAAGCAACAAAGGGGACAGCCCAAGCACATGCAAAGAGCTCTTCATCCGTTGCATACACGGGACGAACAAGGGATATCCAATATCATCAATACAAGGGGTATGGCCATATGTAGAGTGAATGCCCAAGCAAGCGTGTTTTGATTGTGAGAGATGATGATGAGTATTCTTCTACTGGTGATTTGGATGAGGATACATATGCTATGCTTGCAGCTGACCATGCAGGTAGTGGGAAGGAACAAGAAGAAGAGCACATTGGTGCTAAAGATGCAGAGCACTATGAGAGCCTCATTGTGTAGTGTGTGTTGAGTGCACAAATGGAGAGGACGGAGCAAAATCAGCAGCACACCCTTTTCCAAACAAAGTGTGTCGTGAAGGAATGCTCATGCCGTGTGATCATTGATGGAGGGAGCTGCAACAACTTGGCGAGCTCCGATATGGTGGAGAAGCTTGCATTGAACACCAAACCACACCCACAACCTTACTACATTCAATGGTTCAATAGCAGCGGCAAGGTAAAGGTAACACGAATGGTGAGAGTAAATTTTGCTATTGTTTCTTATCATGATGTTGTACAATGCGATGTTGTCCCTATGCAAGCATACTGTATGCTGTTAGGTAGACCGTGGCAATATGATAAAGATTCTCTGCATCATGGTAAAACAAACCAATATTCTTTTCTGCATCATGACAAGAAAATTGTGTTACATCCTATATCTCCTGAAGCTATTTTAAAAAATGAGATTGCTAGAGCTAGTAAAGAGAAAAATCAGGAGCGTAATAGGAGTGAAAATCAGATTGTAGCAAACGAACTTGAGCAACATAAAAAGAAAAACTCTACATCTATTTATGAGAAGAAAAATGAGATTAAATTAAAAGGTGCATGTTTTCTTGCTACTAAGTTTGATGTGAATGAGCCGGATGCTAGTACTTCTGTTTGCTATGCCTTAGTTTGCAAACAAGCTTTATTTTCATTAGAGGATGTATCTTCTTATGTGCCTCCTGCTGTCACTAATCTTTTGCAGGAGTACATGGGTGTCTTTCCGAAGGATATGCCGCCCGGGCTACCACCAGTGCGAGGGATTGAGCACCAGATTGATCTGATTTCCGGGGCATCTTTGCCCAATCGTGCGCCATACAGGACCAATCCGGAAGAAACTAAGGAGATTCAACGTCAAGTTCAAGAACTGCTTGATAAAGGTTATGTGCGTGAGTCTCTTAGTCCTTGTGCTGTTCCGGTAATTTTAGTGCCTAAGAAAGATGGATCATGGCGTATGTGTGTGGACTGTAGAGCGATCAATAACATTACCATTAGATATCGTCACCCTATTCCTAGGTTAGATGATATGCTTGATGAATTAAGTGGCTCTATTGTCTTCTCTAAAGTTGATTGCATAGTGGGTACCACCAAATTCGCATGAAATTGGGAGATGAATGGAAAACAACATTTAAAACTAAGTTCGATTTGTATGAGTGGTTAGTGATGCTATTTGGTTTAACTAATGCACCTAGCACATTCATGAGATTAATGAACGAGGTTTTGCGTGCTTTCATTGGAAAATTTGTAGTGGTATATTTTGATGATATATTGATATGTAGCAAATCACTAGAGGAACGCATTTACCATTTACGTGCTGTTTTTGATGCTTTACGTAATGCACGTTTATTTGGTAACCTTGAGAAGTGCACCTTCTGCACGGATCGAGTCTCTTTGCTTGGCTATGTTGTTACTCCACAGGGGATTGAAGTTGATCAAGCCAAGGTTGAGGCAATACAGAGTTGGCCGACTCCTAACATGGTCACGCAGGTGCGAAGTTTTCTAGGACTTGTTGGATTCTATCGTCGTTTTGTGAAGGGTTTCAACACCATCGCCGCACCATTGAATGAGCTCACTAAAAAGGGGGTGCCGTTTACTTGGGGGAATGCATAGGAAGACGCCTTCAACACATTGAAAGATAAGTTAACACATACACCATTACTCCAACTTCCAGATTTTAGTAAGACTTTTGAGCTAGAATGTGATGCTAGTGGAATTGGATTGGGTGGTGTGCTGTTGCAAGAAGGTAAACCTGTGGCATAATTTAGTGAAAAATTGAGTGGGCCTAGTTTGAACTATTCTACTTATGATAAGGAATTATATGCTCTAGTTCGAACTTTCGAGACATGGCAACATTATTTATGTCCCAAAGAATTTGTCATTCATTCTGATCACGAGTCATTAAAGCATATTAGAAGTCAAGGAAAATTGAACCGTAGGCATGCAAAGTGAGTTGAATTTATAGAGTCTTTTCCTTATATCATAAAACACAAAAAGGAAAAGGAGAATGTTATTGCTGATGCATTGTCTAGGAGATATACCATACTCTCACAACTTGACTTCAATATTTTTGGATTAGAAACAATTAAAGAGCATTATGTTCATGATGATGATTTTAAAGATGTGTTGCTGAATTGTAAAGAGGGAAAAAAGTGGAATAAATTTGTCCTAAATGATGGATTTGTGTTTAGAGCTAACAAGCTATGCATTCCAGCTAGCTCCGTTCGTTTGTTGTTGTTGCAGGAAGCGCATGGAGGTGGGCTGATGGGACATTTTGGCGTGAAGAAGACGGAAGACATACTTGCTGGTCATTTCTTTTGGCCAAAGATGAGACGTGATGTGGAACGTTTCGTTGCTCGCTGCACTACATGTCAAAAGGTTAAGTCACGACTTAATCCCCATGGTTTGTATATGCCTCTACCTGTTCCTAGCGTGCCTTGGGAAGATATTTCTATGGACTTTGTTTTAGGACTGTCTAGGACAAAGAAGGGGAGGGATATCATGTTTGCTGTTGTTGATAGATTTTCTAAGATGGCACACTTCATACCATTTCATAAAAGTTGACAATAGTTTGCCAAATACAATAGTTTCCGATCGTGACACTAAATTCCTTAAGTTGTTCGCTTGCATAGTGTGCCAAATACAATAGTTTCCGATCGTGACACTAAATTCCTTAGCCATTTTTGGAGAACTTTATGGGCTAAATTGGGGACTAAGATGTTATTTTCTACTACTTGTCATCCCAAACTGATGGGCAAACTGAAGTTGTGAATAGAACTTTATCTACCATACTTAGGGCTATTTTGAAAAAGAACATCAAAATGTGGGAAGAATGCTTGCCTCATATTGAGTTTGCTTATAATCGTTCGCTGCATTCTACTACAAAGTTGTGCCCTTTTGAGATTGTCTATGGTTTTGTGCCTCGTGCTTCTATTGATTTGCTACCACTTCCATCTTTGGAGAAGTTAAATTTTGATGCTAAACAGCGTGCTGATTTGATGTTGAAAATGCATGAGACAACCAAAGAAAATATTGAACGCATGAATGCTAAATATAAACTTGCTGGTAGCAAAGGAAGGAAGCATTTAACTTTTCAACCGGGTGATTTAGTTTGGTTGCATTTGAGAAAAGATAGATTTCCTGAATTGAGGAGGTCTAAGTTGATGCCTAGAGCGGATGGTCCTTTCAAAGTGTTGGAAAAGATTAATGATAATGCATATAAGCTTGAGTTACCTGCCGATTTTGGGGTTAGTCCCACCTTTAACATTACAGATTTGAAGCCATACTTGGGAGAAGAAGATGAGCTTGAGTCGCGAATGACTCAAATGCAAGAAGGGGAGGATGATGAAGACATCCTTTCCATAGATACAACCGTGCCGACTCCACAACAAGCTCAACAAACTGAAACTATGATACAAGGACCAATAACTAGAGCACGAGCACGTCAATTTAACCATCAGCTGAATGCGTTCCTAAGTTTGCATAAAAATGTTTCAAAGAATGGAATACTACTTAATTCTTGTGATGATTTAATTGTCCTTAGGAACCATGGGGAAGAACCACGTGAGCTCAAGTATAGAAGTGGAATCGTCAAGTGCAACCCAAGTCCTGTTCGCAAGTTTGACTCGGATTCGGCCTTCCTAACAGTGTCTACTTCAAACGGCCATAACTTTTGATCTAGAAGGTTTCTCGGGGCCTGTGAGTACTCGTTGGAAAGATTTTGAAGTCTACTTTCAAATGGATCCAGTCTCACCTCCAACTTCCATCTGAGCCGGTCATATTTGCCAAACAAGTCACGTCACTTTTCCAGTCTGAGTCAAAGTGGGCCTTGGGTCTTGTAATCTAGTCCTGTTCGGCTTCCAAGTGTTTTGGCCGACCCTCCACCTCCTGTGTCTCTTAAAGGGTTTGAGTTTTGATAGACTAAGTTAGCTTTTGCTACTTCGCCTAGTATTGGCGCGTGTTGACAAGACTGTTCTAATACTTGTCTTCGGAACCCCACTGTTTTTCTGTTTCCAATTGAAACCTTCATCTTTTATTCGCAATTGAGTTGTTGTTCATTTTGTTCTTGCCTGTTCTTCGATTGCTTGTAGGAACAAGTACCCTCGTGGTTAGGTTGATTGTGCTCCGACAAGATCACGAACAACCTCTGGAGTTGGTGTATCGATCGCTAAGGCGCAACGTCCATGGATGGTTGTAGTCGGGTCGTCAACATTATCTCCTTCCCCAATTGAATCTACCACTTCCATCGAAACATCGGGACCACTAGTGCTATCAGCCGGCATACAACATGCCTGGTGTCCCCAGGGAGGTGATTGAGCACAGGCTAGTGCTCTAGCCTAACGAAAATTTGGTCAAACAAAGGCTAAGGTACTTTGCAACTGACTGAAAGGAGGCAATCCAAATGGAAAATGTGTATCAATTTCACAGCTCTTAATAAAGCTTGTCCAAAGGATGACATTCCTCTTCCACGTATCGATCAACTTATTGAGTCTACCTCCGAGTGTGAGTTATTAAGCTTTTTGGATGTATATTCAGGGTACCTTTAGATTAGCATAAGTAAAGAGGATGAAGAGAAAATTCCATCATCACACCATATGAAACTTTTTGTTATGTAAAATGTCGTTTGGTTTCAAAAACACTAGTGCTACTTTTCAAAGGTTAATGCAAAAAACCTTCAGTCCACAGATTGGTCATAACTTAGAGGCCTATGTTGTTGACTTGGTCGTGAAAAGTATCAACATCGGAGATCATATCTCTGATTTGTAAGAAACTTTTACTAACTTAAGAAGACATACCCTTAAGTTAAATTTGGAGAAATGTGTGTTCAAAGTTTTCTTGGGAAAGCTTCTTGGTTTTCTGGTTTCAGCTAGAGGAATTGAAGCAAATCTAGAGAAAATTGCGGCTGTCAAGAAAATGCATCCTCCAATCACAAAGAAGGATCCAAAAACTAACCAACTGTATAGCAGCGCTAAGTCATTTCATAGCATGGTTAGGAAAAAAGGATTGCTTTTTCTTTAAGCTTCTTAAAAAACATGGAAGTTCTAAATTTATTAAGGAAGCAAACGACGCCTTTGAAGAAGTTAAAAGGAACCTTACGAGTGTTCCAGTCTTAGTCTCTCCAAGACCAGCAGAAACCTTACTCTTATATCTGGTTGTAATGCCACAAGCAGTTAGTGATGTACTAGTCGTTGAGCATGACAATATCCAACGGCTAGTATATTACGTAAGTGAAGTCTTACATGGACCAAAAGATCGATATCCGGAAATACAAAAGTTATTATATGCCCTCCTTATGTCTTCAAGGAAACTAAGGCGTTACTTCTAGGCCCACAAAATGGTCATACCGATTGGATACCCTCTAGGTCAAGTTCTCCAAAACAGGGAATCATCTGGACGTATAGCAAAATGGGCGGTCAAACTTGAGGAGTTTGATCTTCATTTCATTCCATGAACAACAATCAAGTCCCATGCTTTAGCAAAATTCATCACCGAGTGGACAAACTTGAACCCACCCAAGGGCCCGAGTACGAACACTAGGAGTGGACTATGTACTTCGTTGGTTCTTTGACGATAAAGGGCTCAGGGGCTGGGTTTGGAGGAAACATAAAATACACCATCCGATTAAACGTTTTTGCTACAAATAATGTGCTAAAGTATGAAGGTTTACTGGTAGAGCTCCGAGCATCCAAAGCACTTGGGATTCACAGACTACTAATCAAAGGTGATTATCAACTAGTAGCGAATCAAGTTAGGAAAGAGTATTGATGCTTGAGTATCATGATGTCATCTTATCTAGCAAAGGTAAGGAAACTTGAAATGCCAACACATTCCTAGAAAGGAGAACTTTCTGGTTGACCAGTTGGCACGGATGGCTTCCTCAAGATCACCCGTCCCGCCCGAAATATTTCTTAAGCAACACAATAAATCCTTGGTAGTCAAGCATTTTGAAGATACTCTACTAGAGGTCACTTAGATTGACCCCAATAATGATTGGATGACATCAATCTACGAATATCTTTAGCATGACACACTTTTTAAAGATGATGTAGAAGCTGATCGTACAGCTCACAAAGCCAAATCATACACTCTGATCAAATGCATCCTCTATAAACGAGGAGCTCACAGAGTGTAGGTGCAATGTATATCTTAAAAGAATGGTTTGAAATTACTATCTAACATACATGGAGGAGTTTGTGGAGCATATCATTCCTACATAACTCTGGTTAGTAAAACTTTTCAACATGGGTAAAACTAGCCAATTGCCCTCCATGATGCAAAGGACCTTTTGACAAAGCATGTACATTGTCAGTTTCATATTTGAAAAGTACATCAACCTGCACAAGCTTTGCAAATAATGCCAATTTCTTGGCCTTTTGCAACATGGGTTCTAGACATTCTGGGATATTTCCCAAGAGCACCCGAAGGCTTTGAATTCCCTTTTGTAATAATTGATGCATTCACAAAATGGATAGAAGCTGCGTTGTTAAAATAACAATTGAAGCCACCAAGAAATTCATTACAAAAAACATGATTACGCGATTTGTTGTTCCCAGTCTTATAATCACAGACAATGGTAACTAGCTTTTTAGTGAAAATTTTCAGGAATTTTGCAAGGATCTAGGTATCAAGTTATGTTATGCCTATGTGGCTCATCCATAGAGTAATGGGGTAGTAGAAAGCGCCAATGGCATAATAATAAAAGGAATCAAACACCGAGTATTCGACCAGTTAATATAATGGTCAGGAGCTTGGGTGTAAGAACTTCCTTCTGTATTATGGGTTGTTCGGACCATGGCCAATTGTGCGACTAGTGAAACACCTTTATTTCCAGGTTATAAAGCAGAAACCATGCGTCCCCTAGAACTAAAGATTGGTTCTACTTGGACAGATCATTATAATGATAATGATCAAGCATAACGACGGATCGATGACATCAATTTCCTAGACGAAAGACAAAATGCAGCCTTAATACGATCGATAGTTTACCAACACGCCATGTGAAGGTACCACAGTCGTTAAGTGTAGCCTCGTAGCCTAGTTATAGGTGATCTGGTTCTTAGGAAAATTCAAAACTAGGCAAATCACAATAAACTTTTGCATAAATGGGAATGTCCATACACTATGGTCGAAGTCACCGAAGTAGGCTCAGTACGATTGGCCATGTAAGATGGGTGTATTATTTCTAATTCTTTGAACATTGATCAATTGCGTAAGTTCTATGTGTAATGTACTTTTTTTCTTCAATATTTCAATAAAGTTGCATCATATTCTTTCCTTTTTCTGAGTATTTTTATTTGTACTTCACTACCCCAAATTTGGTCATGTACAATCATTGTCTGAGCTACTCAGAGAGATTTATTTTCCTCCAAACCCCTTCTAAGGGATGTCATTTACTTTATTGGCTTTGACATATTTGTTAAATGCCATGCGAATTTCTATTGTGACCTTCACAGAGATGGTTCTTACAATAATCTGCACTCTTTCCCCAAAGAAAACAAGTAAAAGAAGAATCACACAGAGAACTAACATAGTTACTTCAATGCTCAGGGGCTTGAAGTGATATGCACACGCCTCGATTTAAGATGCATGCATATGAGTTGGCCCGATCTTCCGTCGTAGGAGAAATCCGATAACTTGAGTTGCGACGTTGACGAAGGGGAGGCTAACCACGATCGGATCGTGACCAGCAACCTCGCAATCGCTACACCGCTTCTCGATTGGTTACCAACCGTGTCAAACACAATTGGCCTGTTCACGAAGAACGACTCTAGCAAATCCAAGAGAAGACGCAAGAGTAATAGTGGAAGAATTTCACTCGAAGATGAAATATTGATGAGACCCAATTGTTTTACAGTAGTTAGTAGCCATCATGCAAACAAGAATCAAGTCTACCCTTAGAAGAAACATCAGGGGTATTTATACTAGGAACAACCCTCCTAGTTAAATGTGAAAGTTCTTGAGAAAAGGCTTGAAAATAAGCTAGCCCAAAGGTCATCCAACAGCCTATTCGCGCGTTCTTTCGTCTTCTGTGCAGTCCTTACTAAAACAGTCATAACTCTTTATTGGGAAGTCCAAATGACAAGCCGTTTGTTGGAGGTGAAAGTAGACTTAATTATCTTTCCATCCATATATATTATGCATGCTAAAACGTTACAGGTTGGCCTTCATGATGCTGGGAATTCCAACAATCTGTTCGCGTGTCCTTTCGTCTTCTATGCAGCTCTTACTAAAACAGTCATAACTCTTTATTCGGAAGTCCAAATGATAAGCCGTTTGTTGGAGGTGAAAGTAGACTTAATTATATTTCCATTCATATATATTATGCATGCTAAAACATTACAGGTTGGCCTTCATGATGCTGAGAATTAGAGGTATTTGTCAGCAATCAATGAACTCAGCCACTCACAATCGGAGCCGGGCCTTGGCCAAATCTTGATCAACAACTTCTCTGAAATTTCTTTCACATGTAGTAACAAGTAAACAATATTTATTAGGTAATATCATTTGTTCTGTAATTAAATAATTAATTTGCCCAAGAAACGAATTCACCTATTGTCAAAGGCGACGTGCACGCGCTCTGTTATTGGACCTTGTATACTAGCTGACTCTTCAATTTTGGTAGACTCAACTATAGGTGTGTGTGCCATTGGAGGTGAATGTGTGTCAGTGATGTCCTCATCATAAGACTTTCTTTCTCACTTCTATATTTTGTTCATCTCTTGTTTAAACCTGGTCGAGACACAAAAAGTCTCCTAGTCAAAAGCTCTCCTCTCTGCTTGTGGTCATGCCCACCGAAAGGAGTTTCCTAGTGACAATATTTTTCTATGATCTTTGCTACCAGTTGAAACTCAAGAGTGAATATATTTCGAGAAGTATTGTTCATGTCTTTAGTTCTTAATTATCTTATGACCAGTTTGAATAGTGTTTACAAATAAAAACGCTAATCTTTTTTTGCATACATTCTTGCGTAATTTTTCTTGTTCTTCATATCAATATGTTTATGTCATAGTTTTGTCTGATCAAATTCTCAATTTTGAAAATAATATCTAAGACTAGTAGAATCATTCATTGGTTATACCCGATACGATTATCTAGAAACTGCTAGATCATTTCTAAAACATAATCGAAGTTCACTGATTGGATAAAGTACATCTTATTCTTGACATACTACTTCCTTAGTAAGTTCTACTACTAAACAAGCAATTGGGGCTAGGAAAGATGCAAGAACTCATTAACTTAAGAAAATGACATAAACTTTACTAATAACTAGTTGGGTGCTTGTGCGTTGCTACAGAACAAAAACATTCAATAGACATGGATATGTAGGAGAAACACATGTCTGACAATTCATGAAATATTAACAAAGGAAAACATTTGATGACGAACAAATTTTTAAGAAACAAAAAAAACATTATTTTAGCCTCCCAATTTTTTTTATTAAAAGAAGATAGAGGTAAGTCATCACTTCAGTATGTTCATCCTAACTCTTTTAACATGTATGGATTGCTCTAAAAATACCAGTTCACAGCATACTCTAGAGGAAACAAAACAAATATAGATAGCTACAACATCAGCTGCAAAAGAGTCAATGGAAGATATTATGAGATAGCTATAATATCAGCATATTATGATACAAATAAACATCATATCACCATCATACATAGCAATATTCACTTAACAGGAAGTTGTCATTGCCAATACTGAGATTTTGAGTACTTGAGTGTATGTGTATATGCATGCATGTGTGAGAGCAGTATATCGCCTCCCACATAAACCAATGGAGAGAGAGGCAGTTCTTGTAAAAGTACTCAGATTTGATAGAATCATCACAGCAGCCTTCAGTTCCTGTGTGTGCACATATGAACGTACGAATAGACATACTGTTTCCTAGCAAACCGGTGGGAATCGCATCAAGAAACAAAAAACATTGTAGTAGCCTAGGCTACGACTACTGTCTTCGACCATTGGCTATGACCACGGGATACGACCACGCGCTACGACCACGAGCTACGACCACAGGCTACGACCACATGCTACGACCAAGCGCTATGACCACTGGCTACGACCACCGTCTTCGACCATACGCTACGACCACAGGCTACGACCACGCGCTACAACCACAAGCTACGACCATGCGCTATGACCACTGGCTACGACCACAGTGTTCGACCACGAGCTACGACCACTGGCTACAACCACACGCTACGACCACAGTGTTCCACCACGCGCTATGACCACTGGCTACGACCACGCGCTACAACCACTGGCTACGACCACACGCTACGACCACAGGATACGACCACGCACTACGACCACTGGCTACGACCATGCGCTATGACCACTGGCTACGACCACACGCTATGACCACGAGCTATGACCACACGCTATGACTATTGGCTACGACCACAGTGTTCAACCACGCGCTATGACCACTGGTTACGACCACGAGCTACGACCACAGGCTACGACCACGAGCTATGACCCACTGGCTAGACCACTGGCTACAACCATGCACTACGACTACTGGCTATGACCACGAGCTATGACCACGGGATACAACCACGAGCTACGACCATGCGCTACGACCACAGGCTATGACAATGAGCTACGACCACGCGCTACGACCACGGACTACGACCACAGTGTTCAACCATGCGCTACGACCACTGGCTATGACCACGCGCTACAACCACAGGCTACGACCAAGCGCTACAATCACAGGCTACGACCATGCGCTATGACAACAGGCTATGACCACGCGCTATGACCACTGGCTACGACCACGCGCTATGACCACGCGCTACAACTATTGGCTACGACCACGTGCTACGACCATTTGCTATGACCATAGTATTTGACCATGCGCTATGACCACTGGTTACAACTACGTGCTACGACCACAGGCTGCGACCATGAGCTACAACCACGGGATCACGTGCTATGACCACAAGCTGTGATCACGCGCTACGAGCACTAGCTATGACCATGCGCTACAATCACAGGATACGACCACGAACTACGACCATGCGCTACGACCATGAGCTACGACCACACGCTACGACCACGGTCTATGACCACGGACTACGACCACCGTCTTCGACCACTCACTATGACCATGTGCTACAACCACAGGCTATGATCATTCGCTACGACCACTGGCTACGACCACGGGCTATGACCACGCGCTATGACCACTGGCTATGACCACGGGCTACGACCACGAGCTACAAACACTGGCTATGACCGCAGTGTTCGACCACGGGCTACAACCATAGGCTACGACAACCATCTCGACCACTGGCTACGACCACAGGTTACGGCCACTGGCTACGACCACAGTCTTCGACCACTGGCTATGACCATTGTCTTCGACCACTGGCTATGACAACCGTCTTCGACCACAGGCTACGACCACGTGCTACGACCACTGTGGCTACGACCACAGGCTACGACCGTTGGCTATGATCACAATGTTCGACCACTAGCTACGACCACAGGCTACTACCACAAGCTACAACCACTAGCTACGACTGCAGGCTACCACTGGCTACAACCATGGGCTACGACCACAAGCTACGACCACGAGCTGCAACCACTGGCTACGACCACGAGCTACGACCACTGGCTACGATCACAGCCTACTACCACGTGCTACGACCACTGGTTAGGACCACAGGTACGACCACAAGCTATGACCACTGGCTAGGACCACGATGTTCGACCACAGGCTACAACCACGGGCTATGACCGCAGGCTACGACCGTAGTGTTCAACCACAGGCTATGACCACGGGCTACGACCACAGGCTATGACCACGGTATTCAACCACTTTCTATGATCGTAGTGTTCGACCACGGGCTACGACCACTGGCTACAACCACGGGCTATGACCACAGGCTTCGATCCCAAGCTACGACCATGAGTTACGACCACACACTACGACCATAGGTTACGACCACAATCTACAACCACTAGCTAGGACTACGATGTTCGACCACAGGCTATGACCACTGGCTACGACTGCTGGCTACGACCACATGTCCGACCACAAGCTACGACCACAGGTTACGACAACGGGCTACAACCACATGCTATGACTGTAGTGTTTGACCACGGGCTACGACCACTGGGTACGACCTTGGGCTATGACCATAGGCTACGACCGTAGTGTTTGACCACGGGCTACGACCACTGGCTACGACAATCGTCTTCGACCACTGGCTATGACCACAGCACCTCGACTGCATCTCTAACCACGCAGGTCTTCTAGCACCGAGATTGAGTGTAGCTACAACAATTGACCATCGACCACTATAGCTACGACCACTGTGGCCACGACCACAGGCTTCGACCACGGGCTACGACCACTGGCTATGACCACCGGCTTCGGCCACGAGCTACGACCATGGGCTACGACCACTGGCTACGACCACAGTGTTCAACAACTGGCCACGACCACCATCTACGACCACAGGCTACGACCATTAACCACGACCACTGGCTACGACCACAGGCCACGACCACTAGCCACGACCACAGGCTACAGCCACTGGCTACGACCATAGTCTTCGACCACTGGCTATGACCACAGTCTTCGACCACTGGCTACAACCACAGTCTTCGACCACTAGCTATGACCACAGCACACACACATTGTAACACATAATGGTATGCTTGCTACATGGTGCACAAGCTGACATGCATATTGACACACATACACCAAAGAACCAAAATAGGGGATAATGATGCTTGCAAAAATTGCACAATAGATGTTATCAGCTGTTATTTATGTCAAATACTCAGTAATACTATTTTAAAATTGGTAACCATTTCACTGGTGGGTGATAGCAATCAAGAGTAGCTAATGTCTATATTGTATAGCTATCAGTAGCATAACACATCTGGTAATGACTAATACAGTAGGTAAATTGTTTCAAGTAAGTTGTAGCAAGGCTTCCTTTTACCAAAAAATTGTGATTTGATGGTGGCATGGGGCGAAGACACACTTGACCTCCAAACTGAGTAATTGACTATGTTCCTACATACACTTTGCTTGAATAAATCATGGCTTTATTTTGATTGGTCATCCAACAAAGTCATGCCAATAATGTATGTATTCAATCACCCCTTCTAGTGCTAGGAAAGTATGAAGCCTCACGATACACAAAAGGGATAAAGGGGAAGGTTGTGAGATCGGAGCGGAACTCCGCAAAGCAGGCGGGGGAACGTGAAATCGAAGGCCTCACCTTCTTCGGCAGCATCGGCATGGCACGGGTGGAGAAGTCATGCCTGACCGTCCACCCAGTTGAGGTGGATGAGGAGAGGAGGACAAGGCCCAAAGGAAGTCGGCGACGAGGATGACACCGAGAAGGACGATGGTGGCGAGCACCAGCAGGCGCTTCGCCGATAGCACATTCGCAGTGGACGATGGCCCCAGCCTATGGGTGATCCACAACGTAATGCAAGAAGTGTAGCGTTGTGGGGCATAGAGGCACCGGCGGTGGCGTCAAGGTGGACCAGGTATAATGGATTTCAAGAACCAACAGTGGAGAGATAGCATGGATAGGGGATGGGGATAGGGGAGACTATGCATCATGCGGAGGGGAGGTGGCTAGAGAAGGAGGTGGTGTCAAGGGGAAGGGGATCTCAGCTAAGGGAAAATGGTGGCACGGAGGAGGGGGAGGCATCGGTATGAAGGAGGAGGGGACAACTCGGGGGAAGGGGTGGGGCATCAGTGCGGAGGAGGAGGGGACGGCACAGGGGAAGGGATCATAACTGAAGTTAGAAATGGAGGGGAGGGGCAGTTACACGAGAGAGATGGTGGTGGGAAGAATGGCGAGCCGGATGGTCAAGATCTTATTATTTAGATCGGACGGCTGTAGAGAGAGGAAGAACACATCAACGACCACCAACTCAAACTTTTAAGTAGTAGAGATATAGGTAAGGTTTTTACATATGAGTACTTCCTATTAAAGCTATTCTAAATCACTACTCATAGCCACTAGATTCGCCGTTATGCAATGGGTACCTGACCTTTATCTCATCTGCTACCTGGTTCCTGAAGAGTTTCATCTCTTTGAAAAACTTAGCAGCTTCTTCCTCCAAGCAGTCAAACTCCGCTTTGAGTGCTTGAAAATTGAGATTGGGGTTGGCAGCTTAAAGCTTTGCTAAAGCTTAAAGCAAAGCTTACTCCATTATCCACGATATTTCTCATAGTCCGCTCATGGTTACTTCAGAAGTAGCCATTAGACTTTGAAGGTGCTTGAGTTATCAACCAAGGCAACTCACCTTCTCGGTCATTTCTTCTGAGGAAGGCACAATTGCTTCTGAGCCCATCTTGGCAAGCATGCTATTGAAGAGGGCAATTTTGTCTCGAGGGGATCGATCTCTCAATCTCCTTCCTCTTCTCCTCCTTGGAGCTAAGATATTTCTCCAGTTCTTCAACTTTGAGAGCTTGCTCTGGCATGTAATTCCATGTTAGGCACAATAACTTACAACCAAAGTAAGATTGGTTGGGTTTTCGATTAGTTACCTTTGTTCTTCTTCTCAAGTGCTTCAACTGCTTGTTTATGTTGAAGGGCGTTGCTCTCAAACTTAGTCACAGTCTTTAATCAACCGATCCCTAACTTTGGGCATCTCCTCAAGCTTGAGGATGACAACACCCTTCGCCTTTACCTCCGCTTCACAGTCTTCTAGTTCTGTCAACCACAACAAAGGTTAGTAGTGAGAAGAAGAAAAACAATAAAAAGTGAGAAGAAAATACTTCTCAATTATAGGCTTTTTCTCTCAGGAGTCTTAAGGAACTGCTTGTTCTTAGTCAAAGTTGACCCGAACAGCTCCCTCTCCTTCTTGAGAGTTTCTTCCAGCACCTTAGTAGTGTTCCACGACCTATTGACATATGAGAAAAGCTAATTATAAAAATTCACGACTGGAAGGTAATGAGAAGAAACATCATTACCAATCATCAGCCTCTCAATAGAGGGTAGCCCTTTCTTTCTCCAAGGCTAATATCTGTGTAGTCATCTCTCTCATCAAAGTGATGCTCTTCACCATATGCTAGAAAAGAGGAGAAAAATAAACTTAGAAAAGTTTTGAAAACTCCAAAATTTCATCTTAGCATAGTCCTGAAAACTTACCTAGACTGCTTTATCAGCATAGGCAGAGTATAGCACCTCGGGACCTATCCTCAACTAACAATCTAAGATCCTCCTCCACCAAAGCTCCTCAAACCGTTTGGTTGTTGAAGATCCAAAGCCAATCGGGGATGTCCCTTGGGTGTGGAGACTTCTTGATCAGGGAAGAGCTTCCGCTTCAGGCCCTAGAAACAGAGGAAATATACCTACTCACTCCTCTTCAACCACTTTCTTGGTGGCGACGATTAGATCCTACCAAGACTTCTCTTTCGCCTCTGCATCCTTTGATGGGGTTAGAGCTACCAAAGATTCCTAAGTTGTAGTAGCTACTGTTGATTCCTCCATCTGCTTGGGGGCTACCTCGACTACTCTCTCATTAGGAATCTCATCACGAGGAGTACTCAGATCAAAACTAATCAGAGTACTAGAGGTGCAACAAAGAAAAAGAACAAGAAAAAAGAAGAATGGACTTCAAAATATCAAGAAATCCAAAGGTATAAATTTACATGAATGTTTATTAGTATATATTTGGTCCTTTCTGTTTTGAAGTTGAAGCATCTTGGAGCATAGTCCAGAATACTAGCCTTCCTCTTTTTCTTGTTAACCAACTTTACCAATACCACACTGGTAGGGCTGGTTAGACCCTTTGAGTCCTCTGACTATATAAGCTTATCCTGAGTTGGATCCTTCATGGGGCAGATGAAAACAACTTCTTTGACCACCTGCACGGAGGCTAGAGCTCCCTTGATCACTAGAATAGTCATTTCCTCTGGTGCACTTGAATCCTGAAAGATGATCATCAGGGCTTCAACTCGGTCAGTCATAGGAGCAATCACAGGAGCGGTCAGAGGGGCACTCAGAGGAACTATCGGGGTAGTGGTCGATTGAGCATGGTGTGATCCCGATGCTCCATACGACTTTCTCACACTTCGATGCCTCTTGGGACTCAGAGGAGAATCCTTTGAACTCTCGTTCAACTCACCACTCTCTAACCCGGCCATCTACACAACATAAGAGTATTACAACACACTAATAAAAAATATACAATTGATGAAAAAGTGATTATTTTACCTTAACTCTTTTGATCATGTCCTCTAGAGAGGTGGCAGCCAGGATCAAGGGCACTTCTTCCTTCTAGTTAGGCTCCCCCACACAGATCATCTTGACCCTTTCTCTCACCTTCACAAGAGAAAGGGCTATGAAATCAATTAAGAAGAAGAACCTTAAAGTAAAAAAACTTAACCAAATAAAAACAAAAATCGACTGGTCAGAATTTTTGATGCTTACCTTCCAAGGAATCCCTAGTTGAGTCTATTGTGCCATCGTACCAAACCATGTTGTGGTCGCGTGACTTGACTTATACCGCGCATGGAAAAAAATCCTTTACCACATGTCATGAAGTTAGTCCTCTATCCTTGAGATGGACGATGACATTGACCCATCGCCCTATCTTCCCATCCTTCGAGGAAGACCTTCACCTTAGATTCTCGATTGCAATCCGACCAATGAAGGAGAGGCTATCTTCTTTGCTAAGCATCATGTAGAACCAATGTTTCTTCCATGATGACCATGAAGACTTGGAATACATTGGAATGCATTCCTTGGCCTTCCCATCATGGAGACATAGAGCACAACCCTTGAGTGATTCTGCTAATTTTCCAAATTTCCCAGTCATCTTGTAGAAGTATTTGAGGAGCTCCAAATTTGAAGGAATCCCCGAGTATGCTTCATAAAGATAGTCAAAGATGCTTAAATTGGTAATCGAATTGGGGGCTAGATTAACCAATTAGATTCCAATGAACTCCAAGACCTTTGATAGGAATGGATGCACCAGCAACCTAAATCCACACCCAATGTATGCCTAAAAGATTGGGATTTCGTTGTTGTTAACACTCAGAAAATTCTCTCCAACTATTGACCTCCAAGAGATCAAAATCATGTTGGGAAGCAACCCTTCCTCTTCCATGGCCTTTAGCTTCTTTGATCCAAGCTTAGATGCTAGCTAATCGATGATTAGATTCGACATTTTGGCTAAGTGGTAGAAAATCAAAAGGGGATCGAATGGATTCAAAGCTACAGCTGAAAAGCGCAAGGGTGGAGAAGGAGATGAAAGGTTTTTCTAAAAGTGTAAGCCTATTAACACGCCAGGGCTTTTATAAGGGCTTTCTCTAGCTACAAATAGTGTTTATCCAATTCAAAGCCTAATAGACACAAAGCCTTTCAGTTTTCCAGTTAGTTTCTCAACTTTAAAGTGAATGAAAATTACTTCTTTACCCTTGCCATTAAAAGAGTAGTTTCCTTATTGAAATTCAATAAGAAGAAATTCCGATTATAAATTCACTTAAAGTTCAGGGGCTAGCTGATGAGAATTGAATAAATCCTTAAATACGAATTTAATATTTAATTAAGGCTAGAAGACCCCCGTGGTCATAAGCCTCAGAGGCTGCTCCCCGAGTACCTTAGTCAGAGATGCACTGTACATCTAACCCGATCGGATGACCACTCAAAGAATCTATGACCTGGAACATGGGCCCACTCCTAGGTAATCTCTCCCATGCGGTGGATAGAATCCATGCCTTATCCATTTGAAATAACACGACGCTTCGACCTTGAGTCTTTGACAACAATCGCCATGTAGTTATGCGCACGTTTGCCTCCCACTAATGGCAACTAACTATCAGACATCCTCTCTCTCTGACAATAACTACCTCCCTGAATGATGCACTAGTTCCATAAGGCGTCTTCCCCAGCAGACAATTGATGACCCTTCAATGGTATTTAAAGGGTGAGAGAGAAGACAGGAGGACACATTCAATGAAATTGAAGATAGTTCAAAGTCAAGTAGATCATATGAGTCATAGTCTTTAGTATAGTAGGAAAAACATAAGGATTAGGGCTAATTTTAGGCCTTGGTAAAGGCATCTTGTAACTACTTCATAGTAATAAAGAGCATCCCCATTCTCTTCCAAGGAATTTAGCCATTTTTCTTATATTATTTCATAAGATCGGTGACTCGATTGTCGACACGTTTGCTACTTGGTTTTTAAAGCATGCGGCACGGAAAAGCTTCTCTTGGGCATCAGGGACAAATTTCTCCCAAAAAGCCGGTTTATGCCGGTTTACTCTCTAGTCTCTCAACATAAGATAAACTATGCTAATTTGTTGAGTCCTCACCTTTTAAATTGTAGGGTTGTATGTGGAGCTAGGTTAGGTGACCTTTGGGGCACACTTGCTCCTTGGAATTTCGTTGGGGCAAGAGATGATCCATCTTGGTACTTCCAATGCTTATCATTCCGATCATTTACAGACTAAATGTACTGGTGAGGGAGAGAAATGGATGCATACGAAAGGTAGAAGAAAGCTTGAGCAATGCAAAGTGATTTCTGGGCACAGTTGTGTTGGATCGAAAAAGGCCGACAGAGGGGGGGTGAATGTCGAAACTTTAAAATTTAGCCCCCACAAGTATTCTCAAAGAACCACTCTTCTCCGATAGCTACAGAGCTGTGAAGAAGTAAGTGCAAGCTAACCGGAAATCGTAGCAGAGAGCAAAAAACAGAGGTGCAGTTCTAGTATTTCAGATTTTAAAAAAGAACTATGTAAAGAAGTAGCTCTCTTGAGGAAGGAGAATAAAGCACTAAGAGCTACAAAAATTTCAGCACAAGCTGAGATACCCCTTGCTGAAATCTGCACATAGAAGGGCTGAAAAGAACTCTAAAACAGAGCATACGGCAAAAGAAAATGGTGTATATTTGCTGCTTAAAGTAGTGTGCAGACTGCAGCTGCTTTCAGATCCAAAAACCTTGCTGAAAACTGCAGTAAAGTGATGCACACACCTTGCTGAAAACTGCAGTAAGGTGCTGCATATACCTTGCTGAAAACTGCAGCAAACTAACTTTAAATAGCAGCAAGAAGAGCAGACCAAGTTGCACTGAAATTTCAGAGAACACTCAATTCAAAGAAATTTGAGAAAAGGAGAAACTCTCCTCAGACCAAAAGCTCAAGAAGATGAACCAAATAGCATTGGGATCTTAGGAAACCAGGAATTTCACCAAGTGAACCACAAATCAAGATTTTGACAAAATCTGAACCTTCTCAAAAGAAAAGACAGATTTCCTAAAAACTCAATAATTTCTCAACTTTTGCTCATGATCTTTTGCACAAGGCTTAGTAATGATCTCAGGATACTCCAAATCAAATCTCATGCCAAGTTATTGAGGGAATCAAGAACTGGAGCAAACCCTAGAAAAGGAAACTTGAGGAAATCAAGAACGGAGCATGCTGAGAGATTGAACCTGTGATTAAACTTGATTTGCTCTTGGGTATAGCTGACCAAATGATCTAGAAATGTCATCCCATCACAGAGCAACCCATTTTGCAACTCCTCCGCAAGAGAAACACCAAACTCAAAATCTCAAGAAATCATGCAAAGGAGCATCGAAGGAAAAACAGACAGAGAGACAAGAACTAAGAAAATTGCTCAAATCCAATCATTCCTTGAAGCAAGATGCATACATAGGAGTCTCGATATGCTATTACAAATGAGGAATGATTACATCTTAGCTCAACTCATCTCACTACCCCATACATGATTGAGAGATAGGGTCAAGAACACACAGAGCCAAGAACTCCTCTCCTGCTCTCACCCACTCTTCACCAACTAAAGAGAAAAGCAAAACAAACCCCCCCAAAAGCCCTGCTACCACCAAGAGACGCACCTCCTATTTATAGCCATGCACTAATGGGTTTTGCTTTTACTTTGCCCACTAAGCCTCATGCTTTACCCGCTAATGCACGCTTCCTTTTTCAGCCTTGCGCTTTTACCGAAACACCCTTGCTGCACCTTCCGGGAAGCTTCCGCATTCCTTGCCTCGCACACTTCGCAACCACCTCGAGTCCACGTCGTCTTCGACACATCCCGACCGTTCTGACCTCAGCGCCACGCCGCCACCTGCGCCTAGTCCAGTCCTCCGTGCCTCGCCACGACTCCGTCTCGACATCCTGCAGTCATCACAGACAAGAAACACATCACATAGCACGGCACAAAGGATATAATCCCCATCAGCCACATGAAATCCTGCTCAAGCGAGAAATGGCCCAAATGACCAACCGAGAAGACGAACATGCGTCAAATCTGTCTAATCATAACCCGACCTCGCCAAATGCCAAAATGGCACAAATCACTCAAGCCAAACTCAATCTATCCAAACCACGATTCAATTACTCATCACCAACATGGCATCACGACCACATGGTCTCTCAAGTTGAAGTCCCTGATATCGGAAATTGCACAAGGAAGGAAAGCCTCAGGCCTAAAATGGCAGTGATAAAGACTTGGAGAGCACAGGTACCTTGGTTCCTATGTTTGTGAGAAATCTAGCGCCTTTTTCTATTTTCTTTAATAAAGACCTCTTTCATATTGATGCTAGATTTCTAGCCTTTAGAATGCCTCATTAGTTCTCTCTCTCTCTCTTTTGTAATGGTGCTGGTGCCTTCTCCAGTTTGCTGATTATCAAGATGGACCGAAATTGCTATGGTGGGAAGTGGAAACTGATCAAGATAATTTAGGATTGTATGGGGAGAATATTCAGCGGAGTATGCCCGATGTCGGTGTGACTTTGGCATCCCGATGGCGAAACCAAAATTGAATCATCACAAATTAATTAGCCTGGTCCATCCCATACTGAACATGTGGTTGTACGATAAGGATCAGATCAATCGAGCACAAAGTTAAGTCCTTAGATATTACCTAGGTAAGACATTACCCTAGAGTGGCTGGCTAGGCTCCTAGGGAAGTCATAGCATGACATGTGGCTTGACACGTGGCACTAGGCTGAGGGGGTAGGGTGACGTGTCTGCTGATGTGGCACTACCACATGGCATGGGACTAGGGCTGAGGTGGCACAGTGACGTGTCCTAATGGCTGCCACGTGGACAACAGTGGAATCCAACGACTCTGAACAAGCAGCGGTTGGACAGCTCGGATGGCGACATGTGGGCAGTGTCTGGCAGTGCGAGATGGTTGTGGCTTTGGCCCAATGGCCTTTTTAGGATTTTCTAGGGATTTTCTAGTCATGTTTTTTAGAAATTGGATTAAACTAAATTAAATTGTAGAAAATAGCAATTAAATCCGAAAAAATCTTAGAAAATTCAAGAGAAATCCTTGAAATACAAGGAACCCAAATAAAATATTTTTCACAAATGTTGGAGTTTAATTTAGTCATATTAAATCATTTTAGTTAATATAAATTCAATTTAAGCTTTAATAATTCCCAAAAAAATTCGAATAGTGAATTTTCTTTTTGAAAGTTACAAAAAGGCTCTGAAAATCAGGATGTTACATTGATTGAGGTCTCAATTAAAAAGAAACCCCATATATTGCAAGTGGATTTACATGAAGAAGGCACATCTTCGACCGATCAGGTCAGACACAAGGCAAGACTCGTTACTAAAAGATACAACCAAATTTCAAGTATTGCCTTTATAGATGTTTTCTCCCCCATCGTGAAGCATAGTTCTATTTAGACCTTACTCAGTATTGTAGCTATGCATGATTATGAGCTTGAACAAGTAGATATTAAGGGCATGTTTGGGACTGCTCTACTCCAGTTTTTTCAGCTCTGCTCCACCAACTCCACCATGGAGCAGCTCCACTATGGAGTTCCTGGAGCAGGTGGTCCTGTTTGGCACGCAGCTAGCTCCAGCTCCAAGAATGTGAGGTTTCCCTGAGAAAGGTCCAATGTGCCCCTGAATGATGTTTGGTGCATGTTTTGATGTCTGTGGAGCATATGTAACTGAAATGTTTTTTTGCCAATTGAAATATGATGTAAAATATTATAATCGCAATTAATTTATTCGATAAAACCAAAAAACAAATATTTTGGTCAAATAATTCCATCCTTTTGTCCCATAAATTGCAACGTGCATGATAGATAATTAACAAAGTCCATCATTCGAATACAAATAATTGTCCATAGATAACTAGAGAGTAGTTTAAACCAAAATGACTACGAATGCAAGTGTTCCGATACATAATAACTGCCACATCCATGTATTGTGCACGATAATTTGGTTTTAGACCAAATAACTGCCTTAGCTGTCCAATGAAGATTTCAAGAGTCTCCATGAGTTCCTGTTTCATATAAATATGTCAGCAAATAATGCTCTTGCAAATAAGGTATATCATGACTCAGGAGGGTGAGCATAGCATATCAACAGGCTAACATGTCAAAAAGGCAAGAAAATGATAGATTTCACACACCTGCGTTGACATTTTGTTATGTGTAAAAATTCCAACAGCAGCAGCACAAATAATAGGACAAGAAGGTTCATCTTTGCTAGTAGCTAAATACAACCATAGAACCTGTAATTGATTCTAAATAAGGAAGATAACAGATGTTCATAGTCAGTATTGCTGACATAACATTTACCATTTACACATTACCTCATTAATAGTCTAATATGTTGTATTTTACTTAAACAGCTTATCATATCACAGAGCAAAGGTATGTTTTGAAATTTTTAAGCAAAGTAGATAAAGAAGAGAACATCTGTACAACAACAGACCCGCAATAATTTGTAGAACATACTCAAGTCAAAAGTTTTGTTCATACCAATCATAGACCCAATCGTTTGGATCAGCATTCAACAAGCTAAATGAAAGAACAACATTCCCATCTGAACCAACTGGAATGAACTCTCCTTTCACAACTTTATCCATATCCCCGTCAATCTCTCCACTCTCTTGCTCCTCAACGCTCTCTGCAACCTCAGCATTCTCATACACTCGTGGCGGCCGCCTCTGCTGCTCCGAGGAGTGCACGGCGGAGGAGTTGCGGGGGCGCTTGGAGCGCTGCTGGGAGGCACTTGAGCCGGCGGCGGGGCCCGTCCATGGGGCGGGAGCTGATGGGCTTGATGTTGGCGACCTCGACGAGGGAGGAGCGGCGCGCGTGAGGCGGCGGCGAGGCATTGCCTTCGTCGCTGTCGTCGTCGTCGGATGCAGCGGCAGCGGAGTTGTCAGAGTTGGAGTGGAGGCGGGGGGAGCGCTCGCGGGTGCGCCTCGGGGAGGGAAGGCGGTCATCAGCGCCGGAGTCGGAGTCTGAGGCGGCCGCGAAGTCGGCGCCGACAGAGGCGGGGGTGGAGGAGAGCGCGGTGGCGTTGGGGTGGAGGTTGGGGTTTGGGGTCTTGGATCGGGAGCAGGAGAGTGAGGGGCTCGGGGAGGGCGGTCGGGGACGGTGGTGGCGAGCCGCATCCTCCTCGCCGTCGGAGGCCGAGCCCAACGCGGCGGCGGAGCGCTTCGGGTGGGGGGCGGAGGAGAGGGCGGCGCGGGTGTCGCGGGTGGGGAGGAGAGGAGTCACAGGTGGGGAGGAGAGGAAAAGAAAACGAATCGGTATGGAGAGGAATTGTGTAATGGCAGTGGTGGGTAATTTTCTCCCAACTCCATGAGGAGATACAAAACTTCAGTTTCTGGAGTACCCCTTGAGGAGCTCCAGAAAAAACGTGGAGTAGGCCTTCAACTCCACCTTTTTCTTGGAGCAGAGTTCTTGGAGTTGGACCCGTTTGGCTAGACAAATTTGGAGCAGAGTTGAAAAAGCTGGAGCGGAGCAGTCCCAAACAGGCCCTAAGACTACATTCTTACATGGGGAGTTAGAAGAAGACATCTATATGGAGAATTTGGCATGCAAATTGACGAAGTCTCTTTGTGGGTTGAAACAATCACCCAGATTATTGGTATAGGAGATTTGACTCCTTTATGATTTCTCAAAGCTTCAAGAGATCAGACTATGATACCCGTGTTTATTTGAAGGCCATCAATGGTTCAGCTATCTATTTGCTCCTATATGTTGATGATATATTGATCATGACAAAAGATAAGACTGAAATATCAAAGTTAAAGGCACAATTAAGTAGTGAATTCGAGATGAAGGATCTCAGTGCAACAAAGAAAATTCTTTGTATGGAAATATTCAAAAATTGTCGATTTGGAAAGTTGTTATACCTGAGTCAGAGAGGGTATATTGAAAAGTGTTTTATCATTTCAACATGCACAAGACCAAACTGACCATCACTTTGTTAGCTGCACACTTTAAACTCCCTTTAGCATCAAGTCCTCAAATAGTTAAAGAAGTTGAATACATGTCAAGTGTTTCATATGCAAGTACAGTCAGATCACTTATGTACGCCATGGTCTGCTCTCGCCCCAACCTATCTCATACTTTGAGTGTTGTCAACATATATATGGTTAATCAAGGGAAAGACCACTAAAGAGTAGTTTAGTGGATCTTCAGATATTTGAGGGGCACTTCTAATGCTTGTTTGTAATTTGAAAAGACCACTGATGGACTAGTCGGATATTTGGATTCTAACTTTGCTAGAGATTTAGATAAAAGGAGATCTCTTACTAGTTATATATTCATCGTTGAAGGTTATGCCGTAAGTTGAAAAGCTCATTTGCAAACTACTGTTGTTCTTTTGACCATTAAAGTAGAGTATATGGCTATTTCAGATGCCTGTAAAGAAGCTATTTAGCTAAGAGATCTGTATACTCACCTTTATGGAAGTATGTCTTGCACCAATATCCGCTGTGATAATCAAAGTGTTATTTTTCTTACGAAAGACCAAATGTTCCATAAGAGAACAAAGTAAATTAATATCAGATATCACTTCATCCGAGAAGTTATTTCTCAAGGTGATGTTAAAGTTTGCAAGACCAGTACTCATGATAATCCAGCTGATATGATGATAAAGCCAGTTCCTACCGCTAAATTTGAGTGCTGCTCAGATTTGGTCTATGTTACTCATTAGTCCTTTCGGATATTTAACGCACTAGAAGTGTTTTAGAAGTTATTCAAGAAGTTTTCTGTTCTTTTTCACTACAGGAGGAATTTGGCTCAATGTGGTGATTATTGTATTTTGTGATCCGAATCTAGTCAGTCCAACCGCCTGAAGAGTCCAATCAGGTTTCGCTCTAGCAGTGCAAACTGGTCAGATGTTATGATTGGGATTATATTTGTGTCTGTGATGGACTCTGCACCAACTGAAGTCAAACGTGGCTCCTCGAGACGCTTCCAACTACAACTCATCACCGTTATCTTCTAAGGCTACCCAACAGGGTGTTGTTCTCATATCTGAGAAGGTTACTACTACAATTTTCAAGTAGGTCTCTGTTTCATTGATGACTGGTATTCCGTTTCTTCCTCATCTGGGACTCTTGTTTCCAAGACTATTTATTTCCCTTATAAGCCTCATAATACATAACATGGATAGCACAAATTATCTATACATGTAATACGCCAAGAAAGTTCTATAACTTCTTTTCATATAGTGATTTCATCGATTGTGTATCTATAGTTTTTCCTGAAAGGATTTTTTAGGTTAAATCTTTATCTCGTAAATTTGATTATTCTTTATTGTTTCATATCTCGCCGTGTATTTTATAACACACTAGTATACTGTCATATTTTTGTTCTTTTACGACATGCCATGTATACTATTATTAGACAGCGATGTGCTTGCTCCGAATTTAAATCAGTTAGCACACATACGAGTACGTTTTTAAAACCACAATTCATCTGATAGTCCGTGCACATCATTTCTGAAAGGAAAAACTCATGATTCACTAATTCTGTCCTTTGAAATTGGATTTAGATCCATGAGCATGCCAAGGGTTCATTTAAAACTTCACGTTAGACTTTGGCCCAAAAGCACTATACGATACACTGATAAGTAGGCACATCTTAAGTTTATCATCTAAAAGAGAAAAATTTAGGATGTGTCCATCTTGAGTTCTACCCACATCGAGAACTTTGAGAAGTCTCAGATATATCTTAATGATTTTTTATTTGTATGACACATTAATGGGATATGTTTCAATGCTCCCAAAACAGTAAAAAAACGTGATTTGTAAAGCAGGTTGAGGGTCTGGTTTACAACTAAATTAATTTGTAAATCCTTAAAATTCCAGGAACTATTTTTGGCCCTTCCCTGATGGTTACTAGCTCGTAAAATGATTATGACGCTTGCCTCTACGACACTGCAAATGACAGTTGTTCACTGTGTGCTATGTCAGTACAATGTGAATGGGGACTGGATTCATCTATCTTTTTATTGTCAATTTAGCAAAGCTTGCTGGGACATGATTCAAATTAATTGGGACACTTTGGATATCTGACATGCTGTACAGAGGAAAAGCATTTGCAGGCCCAAAGAAACCTTTTTTCAGAGTCACTAACTTTGGTATGTAGGAACATTTGGAAGAAACAAATGTATATTTGATAAAGTGCCACCAAATAAGCATAGATGGAAAAGACTATTCTCTCACCTGGAATGTCTGAAAGCAAGAACCACTGTCTGAAAGCAAGAACCACTCAGAAGATGGCTCATGCTTTCTCTACTTGAATGGGCTAGGTGATTCCTTTGCGTATTGTGTACGCAAGAAATTCTAACAAACCCAATTGCTCATCCTATACAACTAGGTTTTTTTATACAAAAAAATGAAGGCATGAAGTGAATGTTATGTAAAACGTTTATGAAACTGCCAATAATCATTGACCAAGAGGATGCATCAGAGGAGCATGTATTTGAAGCGCAGAAATCTTAGCGCTAGGTGGGGTGGGGGGGGGGGGGGTGTAATCAAACACGAAATCTCAAAAGTTCCATTCAAATGAAAAAGAAATACTAGTAAAATTCCCGGGGCACACCAGACAGCTTGAACATTGGACCATTATTTGTCGGCAGAAATAGATGACCAAATAAATATCATCTAAGGATATCAATACATGAAGAGTTAAAACAGCCATTTATTGCCATAAGCTTGTGCTGACCAGACAAAGATTTTGCAACCCAAGAAGCTTCAACGAATGTCTCAGCAAGACAACCTACAACTGATGCATACATGTCCTGTTCTTGACTTGTATTAACTACTGACTGTACTTGACAAGTAATCAAAGCATGATTTGTATGCTACTGTGAAGGTGCATGGATGTTCCCATTGACTGATGGTGATATCTCTGCTGCTGAAATGGACCCTGTGGAATTATTCATCATCATCTAAGAAAAGATATATATTTTTTTAAAGAACATCTACGAACAGATAATTATAACACCATCCATGCCATTTTTGGAACTTGGACTGATCGATGATATGTTTACTGGTACTTGAATTCCAGTGAAAACACGGCACGTCATTTCAGACCTGAACATGATCGAAGAAGCTTCATAGGGAACGGGCCTTGCTATACTTTTATAGTCTTATGAGCTTCGATCGTTTGGTTGGTCTGACAAATCTTCTGTACGTCAACAAACAACAACTTGGTTAGTGATGTCATGCATGCAGCTAATAATCAAAAGCACATGGCCTTGGTTATTAACTGGGACAACGTGCTTGATTACTAGCTACCATCTCCATCTAACCATGATTATTAACTGGGACAACTCCAAGGGCATCTCCAACCATCTGTCCTTAGGATGTCCCACAAGTATTGCCTATTCTTTAATGATTTCTAAAAGTAGCTTTTAGCTTTTGCTACAGTACCTAACTTTCAAACAGAGTATTTTCTCAAGACGATGTCTACAAGTTAATTGTAGTACACATTAAAAGCTTAACATTTGTATCAACTAAAATCACAAGCGAGTATCTCTCTCTATAATCTCTATAGAAAACAGCTAAAATTAAAAAACTTTAACCAAAAATCATAAACCATAACTATATGAAACAAGCCCTACATCATTTAGAACCATTTTTGGACAGCATCTTCTACTTATTATATGTCTCAAGCAACTGGTCCACACATTCCACATCGCCATTTTCACGACTTTTCTTCTCATCCAGCCCCACTTATTAAAACATTCTCTTTTTTAAACATTCTTGTTAGACTATGTGGTGATAGAGAATTTAGTGATGATGAATAATTGATATTTGGTTTCTTTGGAATTTGTGTTTGTAAAAATTCTGGTCAATGCACTCATGTTGCTCAAGTTTTTAGGGCAGCATTTCAACCACGCCAGTCGCTCAATGCAGATCGACCACATGCAGCAGATCAACCATGACAATCACTCAATGTAGATCGACCACGGCAGTTGCTCAAAGCAGATCGACCAGGACAGTCGCTCAATGCATGTCGACCATGGATTTTTTACCACGACTGACTTCGACCATGTTTGGTGATCGGTGGTTCGAACGGCCTTGTATCATTGGTCCAAATAGCTCTGTGTTGGGTGGTCCGAACAGCTTTGTCCAATCGTCAGACTTCGACCATGTCCGACTTCAACCACATCTGACATCGACCATGTCTGACTTTGACTACATCTGGCTTTAACCACAGCAGTCTTCGACTACGGCCTTTTCAACCATAGCAGAACGACCATGCCAGGTAATCGGCAAGCTTTGATCTAGACCAGCAAATTAGTCATAGCTATAGTACTTTTCGATGGTCGTAATTATAATACTTTTCTATGGTCGTAGCTATAGTTCCTTGTCTTAGTCATAGCTAAAGTAACCACTCGATAACAATAGACTTTACTTGTCAACTCTCGATAATCAAAGACTTTGTGATCGGTAGTTGTAAAGTTTACTGGTCGGTGGTCTTAGGCTTTGTGATCGGTAGTCGTAGACTTTGAGGTTGGTAGTCGAAGACTTTGTGATCGGTTATTGTAGGCTTCACGGTTTGTACTCATAGACTTCATGGTTGTTATGAGTGCTTTAATTCTTGCTACCTTTAAGTACCTCGAGTACTCGTAATGGCCATCGGTATGACTGGCTAGGGCAGATGGTCGTAGTACTCAGTAGTCGGAAGGACTCAGTACTCGATAGTCATGGTTTTCACGATCATGGTCAGCGATCAGTTGTTAGAGTTTGGTAGTTGTAGACATAGCGATCTGGTGCTTTAGTCATCGGTACTCATTGGTTCTGTGGTCGGTAGCGATACTTGCTATTCCCGATGTTTTGAGTGGAGTGATGGTAATTCCTAAGTACATTCTCTTTTCGGGAACTCGTTGAGCTAGCAATCGTATTGAGTGGTCTAAGGCTAAGTTTTAGATAGCGATAGAGGTGATGGTCATAATAAGTTGTCTAAAGCAGATTTTTGGATAGCGATGGAAAGTGTGGTCGTGGATGACTTGCTTAGTGGTTGTGGATGGTTTGATTCTTGTCCATGAATTGACAAGGGTGTGTTTAGAGTGTGTGTGGTGATGTCAGTCGAGTTGGGAAGAATTGTGTTGGGCAAACTTTCTTTGGTCTTTGCATGTATAGGTGGGCATGGAGACAATCATGGTCGGTGACGAGGAGAACTGGGATTAAGATAGGGAAGTTTGAGATCCAGGTAGTTGAGGATGTGACACGAGGTGATCGGGCTCGTGCTGGAGCATGTGGAGATCAAAGGTGGTGATTCGTGGAGGAGATATGAGAGGTGCGGTCCTGGAGGCTTTGACATGTTATGATGATGCATGATAAAGATATAGGAGGTACGGTCCTAGAGACTTCATCATGTGATGAGATTAGAGAGTTATGAATAGAATCCATAATTTGGAAGGTGTACAGTTTAGTTGAAAACCCGTGTTCGAAAGGGTTTCGGGTCACTTGATTTGAGGAAGAGATAGGATTGCGTGTCTAGTTTGATAAGGACACGGTTTAAGACTCTAGCATATAAACGTAAGGGACATGCTAAGTGTTTAGCATGGCTTGGCAAGGCTTTTTGGTGCTAGAGTTTTAGGGGTGCCATAAGGGTGCTTTGTAGCCATAGAACATGGCTCAGATATAATAGATCAAAATAGTTCTATGGAAGGAAATCGCCACCGATGTTGTCTCATTGTCTCAATTAAAGCACAGTGAGTTGTTCTGAGCATCGCTTTTCTATGTCCACATCGTTGTGCTATCGCATCATGTGATCTACAAGCATAGCATTGTCCTCAACTTGTTCTCATTAGAGCAGTTGAAGCTTTCAAGTGGAGAAAGATTCCAACTACATGTAAAGGTGGTCGAACCGAGTGGCCAAGCGAGTGATCATAGTGTTCTAGTGGTCAAAACGCTAGAGATGTTGAAACAATTGAGTGGTCAAGGAGCGATTGAATGCTGAGCGGTCAGAACCTCCATTGACCCCAGGCACATGGTCGAGCGTCTTGTGGTTGAATTCTATCTCTATAAGTTAGATTGGTTTTTTCTGTTGATTTCATATTTGTTTTTAGGTGTGAAAAAGCAGCAACAGTCATTCACCCCCCCCCCCCTCTGATTGCTATCTTCGATCCTACAAGTGGTATCAGATCCAACTGCGATGGCATCAGAGAGGTATGTGAACCGTCCCCCATGCTAGATGGTACTGATTTTACCTTTTGGAAGTGTCAGATGTAGGCATACATTGAGGCTCAAGGTAGTGTTGTTTGGAATAAGGTTTCTAGACCTTATGAAGTTCCTATTACAACGACTTTAAATAAAGCAGATATTAATCTAAATGCTCAAGCTCATAACTGTTATTTCAAGGAATCTCTTGTAAAGAATTTGATCGTATAGCTCATATTAATTCTGCCCACTTAATTTGGAAAACTCTTTAAAATTATCATAAAGGAACGACTAAGAGATCAAGAAAGTGTGTAAAAATCTATATCAAAAAGAGTACTCCGATTTTGCTATGAAGCCTAGTGAATCTATTGATGATCATTTTGCTTGGTTTGAGAAAATCTTGAGTGATTTGCATGGTGTTAATGTTACTCCTGTTGATGAAGATAATGCAACTAAAATTTTGAGATCTTTAGATTTCGAGTGGTTAATGGTTGTCACGACTATTAATCAAACTATCAATCTAGATACTTAAATTATGGATGATCTATATTCTGGATTGAAAACCTATTAGATGGAAGCTTTGCCATCTAAGACTGATAAATCTTCATCTTTAGCACTTGTGACTAACCCCATGCAGGTTGTTTCATCAAGTGTGATGTCATGTGTATCCTTGTATGCTTTGTCTTCTTTTTTAGAGGAACAATTCAAGCAGCTCCCTGAAGACGATTTGGTGTTGATCTCCTCACATGCAGTGAAAGGACTCAACAATGTGAGGATGAGGAGGTGAGGGGGTGCTTCAGGTTCATTCAGATGCTATGAATGTAGCGAGCCAGGCCACATTAAGATAGAGTGCCCCAAGCTCAAGGGGAAGAAGATTAAGGAAGAAAAGAATTATCATAGTCTCCCATCCAAGAATAACACCAAGGGTGGCAATTTTCATTGCAAGATTGCTGATCAGATCATATCAGCCCTTGATCGTCCTGATTTGAGTGATATGAAATATGAGAGTTGCGATGACATTGACCACAACGATGATGATACTAAAAGTAAGAAAAAGAAGAACGTTGATTTCACGAGCATGTGCTTCATAACAAACAGCAACAGTGATGATGACTACAGTGATCCCGATGAGGTAAGACCGTCATATGATCAGCTTGAAGAAGGTGTAGTTAAACTTGCTATTGAATTGTAAAAAGACCAAAAAGAAATTAAAGGAAAATAATCCTGTTGAAAATCTTAATTCAGAAGTTGATAAGCTAAGAGCTTTGGTTTTAGATGATGATTCATGTTCTTCACGCACTAACTTATTAATTGAGCTTGATAATGTTAAATCTATTCATATTACATGGATAAATTTGATTTTCTTAATACTGAACATGAAAACTATGTGCTTCCTTTGCTCTTGGTACAACTGTCCATGCTTATGTTCTATGATTTGTTTGTTACCAAGAAGAATTTGAAAAAGGTGAAAGTTGCTCTTGTTGCTAGTTTACTAGTTCAATCTTTTTGTGCTAAGCACCTTAAGTGTAGTAAACCCTCTCCATGTAAAAGATGTGAATTGCTTGAAGCTAGGCTTAATTCATCTCAGGAATCAATTCAATAAATGCTTTACTATGAGACTCTTTCTTGTTCTAGTTGTCCTAACCTTAACACTAAAATAGAAGTGTTGACTAGACAACTCAATGATTTTGCGAAAAAGGAGAGATTGGTTCAGTCTAGTACTTCTAAGAGTCTTGCTAATGAATCTGTTAAGTGCTCAACTTGTTCCTCACTAGCTAAAGAAAATGAGTACTTTAAAGACACTTTAGAGAGGTTTTCTTATGGCAAAAAAAATCTAAATATGATCCTAGATCAACCAAAAACAAGTGTGAAAAATCATGGTCTAGGATTCAATTTTGTTGAGTATGCCAAGAATAATCCTCCTAAGGTATTTAAGCTTCTGGAATCTAGAAAATTTGAAGTTGAATCTGTATCAAAACAAATTGCCTGTTTGTTGTCTTCGATCCTACAACTCTCATGCTTCTCCATGGTCCCTACATCCGTTAACAAACTCCTTCCTCCCACACTACTCTTCCTCTCCTCAAACCACTGCTACTACCACCATTTCTCATCACGTTCATTGACAAACCTTCCTACCTCTGTACTCCTTGTGTTCTTGTCATCTTCACCACCAGCGGAATCCATATATGTTTGTTGTTGGCATCTGAATTTGGCAACCATCCTCCGTACTGCCACATCACTGCCAGTTTGCTTCGCCTTCTTCACCACTATGGAAACCATTGCCCATAGATTCGGCCATTGGCTTCTAGATCATGACACCATTGCTTTGGAAGTCGTCAATGTCTGCTTCACCTTGTTCACCTTTCAATTGCCGCATGGTCCACAGTGGCACCATTAGAGGTCGGCTTTCCTGCTGACTTCTTATCCTTGGAAAGTAGAGGTGGGACTTGAGCCGTATCAGCAGCACGGCACAGGCCCAGTGTGCTTCGAGCCACATCATGTTGTGCCAGCTCAGCCCAACCACCCCACGTGCTGCTAGCCCACCTCACCTCAGGCCAGGCCTTGGCATGGCCTAAAAGCACGGCAGGCCAGTGTCATGCCATGCTAACCCTAGCCCGACCCTAGGTAATTATAGACGACACCGGCGGCAACAATGGTGGCGGTGGCCGCTATCTTCATTCCTCTCGTGCTGCTTCATTTAAAACCTCATTGAAATTAAATTAATTATGTAATTCCACCTCACCTTCATGATGTATATCGAATCCCACCACACCTTCATGTCAAGACCGAATTTTCTTGGCTCCACTAACCTGGATACCACATGTGGGGAATTTGTGAGGTAACAAATGGCATCACTATTCAAATATCCGCCAATCACTTAAATCCATCTTAAACAACAAGGTTCAAGATAAGGTATACGCATCTTCGGTGGAGAACATAACCACCAATATATGTCTATAATTTGGGGTTATCAAGAGTTATGAAACAATATTATTATCTATCTTAAAATCATCAAGTACGTCTAGTATACGCTTGGTAATGGCCTCTCCCGTGTGTGATTCTTTAATTACCTTAAACCATATAATTTTCTTGTTTAGCTTGTAATTGTCATCTAAATAATAGACTACAACTCTAAGGTAGGCACTTTTTTGGTACGATGATGTCCAAATATCTGAAGTTATAGTAAAAGAGAATTGAACTTGTAGCAATAGTTCTTTTAGTTCTACTAGTTTCGTGTGATAGATCCATAAAATATTACATGTGGTAGTTCTCCTACTAATATGTTAGTACTATGGACAAAATCCACGTTGGATCATTCTTTCAAACATGTGACTTTCATCAATCATAATTGGTTGATCTTCTGAAACAATGTATTTAGCAATTTCCTCATGGGCAGAAAACGGGTTGTATACACAAGTACGTACAGAGCCATGACCTCGAAGTTTAGCTGTGTTTGTACTTCTCCCCTCAAATCTTGCTCAAGCATGCTTTGTAATGCTAGTTCAAGTGTCCCGTCGCTCAACCTGTTTGAGTAGTTAATTAAGCTTTGCAATAATTACATGTTGCGATCTCTACCGTTTGGCTATCTTGGACTTTTTGGGTCTAGGTCATGTGCTTCCAGCAATCTACCCTTCATCCAGTAGCGCAGTTGCCAGATGCGAACCTACTAATATTGCCATCCGTGTATAGGAGAGAGAAATCTGGTGTCCTCATTGGCTCCAGACTACCCTAGTACTCCTCGTAGCCCTTTGTACCATCCACATGATGGTCATCCATGTTGTAGTCTCGCATGCTTGGTGAGAGCTGATGAGTATCAATGGGAGTCGGAGCCAGAGAAGGACTAGGGAAGTAGGGTGGGAGCATACACTAAGTCACGCTGCTACCCTTTTTGTGCTGCAACCCCTTGATAGTATACCGCTAGGGAGCTCCTTGGTGCTCCGACTCATTGGTAGAATAATAAACTTTTTGTTGTACATACTACTGAGACTACTGGATAGAGTAAAGAGATGAGAGATAAGGAGAGAAGATGTTTTAGTGGTGAAGAAATGAAAAGAGGAGGTAGATTTTAGAGCCATCGAGAAGACCGTTGCCTGCTCCTCCTCCCACCTGTTGCCTAACTCTAGTCTCTCGTTAGCCTCACTCACTTGTTAGTCATCACTTCTCAATCCATCAGCACTCACTTTTCTTTTCCCTCTCTCTTCCCTTTTGTTTTTTTCCACCGACTGACCAACAATATCTCTTGGATTCGTGTCTGACATTTTTCTTCTCTATTCCTCATTTCCTCCTATCCTCTGATCCATTGCCCATGTGGCCAACCTGGTTGTCTGCCTCTGGCCTTAGCTCAAATAAAATAACCTTCTCCTCACCTCATGAGTGTACTAGTATGCTAGCTAGTAGTATGACTCAAGAAGACAACTTAAACAATTTCTTACATTGCAACTTCTACTACTTCTTCTCACTTCATCCCCTTTTTCTTCTCTCTCCACCTAAGGCATGGCAAGCCATGGCCGCATGAAAGGTGGCAAGGTAGCCATGTAACATTCTGGTTTTTAGAGTGTTTTTTATACTTTAAAATAAAAATAGCCATTGGATTTTCTTGAATTAATTAATGCTTAATTTAAAATTTTGAAATAAAAAAGATTTAATGTGATTAAAATAAACTTCAGTTAATTCAAAATCTATTTTATTTGAGTTTCTTGTGTTCCAAGGAATTTTTTGTATTTTCTTATATTTTTCTGAATTTGTTTGCTATTTTCTAGAGCTCAACTTCCTTTTTCCAATTTTCTGAAATTTGAAACCCTAAAAACCTCTTGGGCCAAATCTCTTTCACTCTGGCCCAATCCCTTCTCCATCTAACCTAGCCTATCTCCTTTTCGTGTGGCCCATCTTCTTCTGGTCTGGCCTACTCTACTAGTGCAGCCCATCTTTTCCGCACATGGCCCAGTTCTTCTGGCTTGCCTTGCTAGCCGCTCTATCTGCCCACCGCCATGCGTCAATTGATCTGCTAGCCCACCTATTTCTTTCTTCTCCGGCTACCATCGTGGGCCTGCATGTCAACCGGATCTTTGTCTCCAAGACGTCTTCTTCCCACGCCTTGAACTCCGTCTCCGTGTCACCTTGTATGAGTATAAAAGGGGTACGCCTGGGTCCATTGCATTCTCACCCTAAGTCACCAATCTCCCCACCAGACTAGTCATCACTAATTCCACTGAAGTTGTGTTCACATCAGAGCCACTCTGACCTCGTCGTGTGTTCTTGAAAGTTTGCTGTGGACCCCTCTTCCTTCCCCCATGCCTTGCTGAGTTCAACACACCACCCTATCTCGATCTCACTACTGCCTATACTCAGGGGCGGACCCAGGACAAAATCTGAGAGGGGGCACAACAATACACATAGTATGCTGAATTGTTCTTATTCATAATTTTAGCATGAGTGAGGGCCTTTTAGTTGGGCTGAGTGGGGGCACTAGCATTAAATCTTGGGCTATATACCTGAGTTCCTGCGAATTGAGTGGCGGCCTGGGCCCTCACTCCCCCCTCGTTGGGTCCGCCCCTGCCTATACTTGTTCCACCGCTCTCAATGCCGACGACCACCGTGCCACACCCCTACGGTTAATCTGAGCATGTAGGAAGGATCACCTTTGCACACTCCAACTCCAAATGACCTTGTCGTTGCTCTGCACGCTACCACTCATCGTTGTCATCTCTGGGAGCCCTTGGCATCAATTCATCTCAGCCAGCAGTCCTAGTTAGTAGCCACATCATCGCAACAACCCATGTGTCCGCCACATTTGAACCACCTTGGTGGCACCTCAGCCTTCTTGCCACCTCATCTCACCGCACGATTTTTTTCTATGTCACCTTCCACGAGTCAGTCGAGTCATTGCTACACCATCATCCATGCACACATCTCTACCACCTCACTACCACATCAGCCCAAACCCCACCGGTGCAATGTTCCATAGATCAAGTCCACCGTAGAACAAAATCAATCTATGAACCCGGTCCATAGGTCAGGGCCCCACCTATCAGTGACCAAACCCATTTTTCTTTAGAAAAGCAATTTAACCAAAAATCCAAAAACCCTATCTGATGTCATAAATTCAATTTTCCTTTACAAAAATTAATCCAAAAAATCCAAATAGTTTTCCTTTTCCTTTTTCTTAGAATTAAACCTTCTGAGAACCCATTCTTCTGCATCCTAACTCTGATTGACCTAATTCTTCCTCCTAAACATATATAAAATTCATCTCTACTATTTGGTTTTGGCTTTGCTATTTTTGTATTTTATTTGAATTTATTTTTGTTCTGTTCACTTTTCTGTTGTTAGATAACGTTTTCGAACGAGCAGAAGTAGAAACTGAAGTTCAAGAAGTGGCAACTGATAAGTCATGACCTTTGATCATGTTAAAACTATTGTTTAAAATCTATTTATTTGTTATTTTATTTTAAATTATCATACATTGCTAATTTAATATAAACCTTTGTACTTAGTAGTTATCAACAAAATTTGATTAATTCCTCTTAGAATAATTTGAATGCCATGATTCTATTATCACCATAGGATGGGTAATTATTTAGTGATATAATATTAGTATCCATTTGAATTGTACGTTTAGTATGTTTAGCCATGTTTATGGTTAAGTTGGGCTCATCATCACATGTTGATTAAATAATTAATTTTGGCTTAATGAGATAATGAATCGTGGTTGTAGCCACAGTTATAAAATTTATGTACCATGACTTGGGTGTGTCATTGGTTTTGGTAAAACCAAAATGGTTTTCACTTGGGGCGAGTGATTGTGTAGTAAAGTGGGTGCTAATAGCACATTGAGATGTGGATGCTTCGTCTAGATAATATCTAAGAACTTAGCTTTGTGCGCATTGATTTGAACCTTATCATACAACCATAAGTCTAGTATAGGATGGACCATGCTAATTAGTTTGTGATGTTCCAATCTTTATTTCGCTATTGAAATGGTTTGTTGGCACAAGAGGGGGGCTTTTACCAATTAGGCTGTCAGTTTACTCGACAGTGAATTCTTAGCGGGTGAGATCAGTTTGAGATTAAGCATTGTAAAGGGCTTGTGATAATCACTTAGTCGCACGCCTAAGGAAGCATGTATTGGCCGACATGGTGAGTTGATTACCTCTTGTGGGTAATGTTGTGCAACCTCTGCAGAGTGTAAAACTATTCAAATAGCCATGTCCTCGATCATAGACAATGCTCGATGATTTCACACAAGGGGTAGAATTTCATAAAACTTGGGTTTGGTTAGTTTGGGAAGTGAATTGGCAGTTCACTTCTGGTTTACTCAATTCCTTGAATTAATTATTTAGTAAACATTTTCAAATCATTCATTTGAATATATTTATTGCATTTATTCTAAATTATTGCTTTCTACAAAATAACAATTAAACCATCATTTGATAAAGCCTTGCATAATTATAATTGCATCTTGTTACGAATGAATTATTGACTATTCTATGTACTCATGCCTATATTATTTGTTGCTCATTTGCTAAAGGTGAATCATATTATACAAAGGTATTTGAGGAGAAATTCTTTGATGAATTCATAGATTAGGACTTCGCTTTCCAGTTGATTGTCTATAGGCATATCGAATGGCCACTTCGCTTATCATTATTTTTCGCTGCTAGTTCTTGTTAGGCCTTTTCGGCTATAATATGTAAGCTCAGCCATAATGTCGCAACTCTGATAATTAATAATATTTGAGTCTTTTTTAATCAATTGTGATTTTGATTGATATTTTATCTATATTTTCACTATATGCACTGGTGTGATTTGGACTAGTGCAAAACACACAGAGGTCCGGATTTGCATATTTGGGTCTCAACAGAGATGGTATCAGAACCATATTGACTATAGGACGAAGTCCTAGTTAGAATGGAAAAGCCTTAAGGATCTATAAAACTCAAAAAACAAAATAATAAAAATCTTAAGCTTCTTTGATTCTTTCTCTTCTCTCTTAGTATATTGATCTTGCCTCTATCTGAATTGTCAAGCTTTTGTTGACCTCTTCCTATCTTAAAATTTTGTACATGCTATTCAACAATTCATTCACTAGAGATGAAGGTGGTTTTTGTGAGGAGTTGTGGCTCGTGCTTCAGAACTTGGGTTACATTCGTTGTCCTCAATTGCACGATTTCACTACCACCAGGAATGGTAGAGAGGTCTGGAGGGTCAGAATCGCCATCTTCTCCGAGAGTGGACATGACAGTCGTCCTTTCCGACTATAATCTGTAAGCTCGGACATAAGGTCGCAACTCTAATAGTTCATAATATTTGAGTCTTTCTTAATCAACTGTGATCATGAGTGGTATTTCATCTATATTTTCACTGTGTGCTCTAGCGTGATACTAGACTAGTGCAGAATACATAAAGATATCCAGATTTGCATATTCAGGTTTCGATAGGCCGTGCAGTAGGCGAGGCACTGATGCAGCGAGCCACAGTGACATGGCTATGTGGGTGGTGGCGAGGAGGCCATGCGGGAGGTGAGGCAACCGCACCATGTGGGAACCGAGGCAATGAGCCACGCGTGAGGCGGCCACTATCGTGCTGACCGTGCTCTCCATGTCGAGCTAGCTCGAGCACAGCATGCATGTCGGACTGGGCCATGCCGCCCGATGGGACAGTTTTCTAGGCCTGAGGGTCCACGTGTATTTACGGGAAAAGCGAAGGGCTTTCCTTAAAAAAATAAAGGACCCATGCATAATTATAAGAAAGTCAGGGGCTTTATCTTACAAAGGAGGGCCTTTCTGAAAATATGCAAGGGCCTTTTGTAAGAAATAAGGACCTGTAAGTAAATTTAGAAAACAAGGAGACTTTTTTTGCAAAAAGCATGACGTGGCATGTCTCCTCAGGGAGCAATCCCCTGGGGAATAATATAGGTTTGAAACAGTACGTCAGGAGCTTTGGCTCACACTAAAGAAGGGTAGGCCATGTACGGCCCAAGGCGCTTTGGTGTATACTTTTAAGCCTAGTTGCATCGCAATTTTTGGTCCGGTGTTACAAACAAACTAGCAGTGGAAGCGCAGCGCAACGCCGCGCTAGCAACTAAGTGGATTGAATAAAAAGAGTCAACAATTTGTATGGGTTTTTTTTGCGGAAAAATCGAGGGCTCACACATATTTACAGGAAAAGCAGAGGACTTTTCTTAAAAAAACAAAGGATCCGTGCATAATTATAAGAAAACCGCGGGGCTTTGTCTCGTAAAGGAGGGCCTTTCTAAAAAAATATAAGGATCTTTTGTAAGAAATAAGGATCTATACGTAAATTTAGAAAATCAGAAGACTTTTTTTTGTAAAAAGCATGATATGACATATCCCCGCAATCCCAGGAATAACGTCCCGCTCATTTCGGCTTGAGCTATTTTTCACTATTCATAAATTTCGTCTTTTTCTGTGCTTTTGGTTTTTTAGCTTTTTTGCCTATTCTTTTTTCCCGTATTCATTTGCATTGTCCGTGATGAGCTAACATATTTTTTTATTTTTAAAATTTTTTAAATTTAATTATGCCAAATAAGTCATCTTCAGCTACAGTGCAATTTCAACCAACTACAGTACAATTTTAGCCATAAACCATAGTTTTTCAGCCTAACCGAGCACAGTCTAATATTGGTAGTATTTGGCTTTCGTAAAAAAAAATACATGTTTTCTTCCATCTTTGCAGAAACAGGTGGAAAGCCAACGAGGCCGGCCAAAAGTACGTCAAAAACAAATCGAAATGATCGCGACTTGATCCGTACAAAACACAGCCATGTACTAGCTAGAATCAGAGCAGAAATGGATGGATCTCGATGACGCATATATGACGTGTACGTCCATGTCACGGGGTAATCGAGGTGAAGTCTCCAGTCAGAAAGGCAGTCATTGCCGAGATGCGCGCATCTGTTATTTTATCCGCACGCAGTGGAAAAGCCAGAACTGTAGCACGGCATGAAACACGTGCGGTTTTTCCCCTTTTTCCATTGTATAGACTGGACCATGTGCTGTTCCGTTTTTCCATTTCCGGGAAGTTGCGAGAGTACAACGTGCGACCGCGAAACAAGTAGTTTAGTACCTACCGATCAGTCGCGCGCTCGACCGTACGACAGAGTTGCGTGTCACACTCAATAGGCCTATATATATATTTAGGTCCCGCTCGTTTCGGTTTGAGCTTCTGATTTCTGATTTATTTTGTACTATTTATAAATTTTGTCTTTTTCTATACTTTTGGCTATTTTTAAGCTTTTTTGGTTCTTTTTTCTCGTATTTGTTTGCATTACACGTGATGGGCTAACATGTTTTTCTATTTTTAAATATTTTTGAATTTAATTATGCCAAATAAGTCTTTATCAGCTACAGTATTTTTTTCAACCAGCTACAGTGCTTTTCAGCCATAAGCCACTCAAAAAAAGCTCTTCTGAGCAAGGCCTAATCCCACAGCTCCATACGCTACAACAAAATAAATTATACTGTACATCTCATCACAGACGGTTCATGTAGAGCCATCTATATTCTGATTATTACATACGGTTCATGGCTAAAATCGTCTCTGAAACTATCACAGACGGTTTTCAATTAGAATCGTCTAAGAAACTATCACAGACGGTTGGTATAACAAACCGTCTATGATATGTGCATTATCACAAAGGTTCATGTAACAAACCATCTTTGATAATGACATGTCACTGATCCATAGTGTATTCCCTAGGATTTCGATCTCACCCGTCCATTCTCTCCACATTCTCCCCATATTAATTATTCTCCATCTACCTTCCCACCGCTCGGTCCTTATTAATTATTCCCCATCTACCTTTCCACCGGCAGTCACACATGATTTCATCCACTATATAGCTTCCTCACTTCGACGACGCCAACTACCACCGTGACCTAGTGCCTCCGTTGTGACACCACAGTTGACTGCATAACATACTCTTGTTGTAAGTATCGTAAGAGTGTCTTATCCAGTCTCACCGTCGTGTCACAAAGGTGGCGCTACCGCTGCCTCTCCATTGCCGGTAATATTCCGTCGCCATCCGATGCATCCAGCTTGTTCCTCGACGACACCGACTACTGCCGTGAGCTAGCGTCTCCGTTGTGACACTACGGTCGACTGCAGAACGCTTGTCGTAAGAGTGTCTTCGGCAGTCTCACCGCCCTGCCACAAAGGTGGCGCTAATGCCGCCGGCTACCATCCGATGCATCAGCTTGTTCCTCGACAACGCTAACTACTACCGTGAGCTAGCGCCTCCGTTGTGATACTACAGTCGACCGCACAACACACTCTTGTCGTAAGTGTCGTAAGAGTGTCTTGTGTAATCTCACCGTCGTGACACAAAGGTGGCACTACCATCGCCTCTCCATTGCCGGTGATATTCGGCCGTCATCCGATGCATCCAACTTCTATTGTCTGCTAGGATCTCTACTTCTTATATATTCTTGCCATGTTAAAGAGTTGGGTTCGTTATCTTGTTATGCTGGTTGATTCTAATCTTAATGGAAATGGAATATGCTGTTGTGTTTGCCACTGTATTTGCTTGTTTTTGAAGGGCATAGGTATAGAATGAACTATCACAGACGGTTTGTGATATAAACCATATATGAAGGACTATCACAGATGGTTCTATATACCAACCGTCTGTGATACTTGTTAATCACAGATGGTTGGTAACTAGAACCGTATGTGATATGTGAGTATCATAGACGGTTTTTGTTTCGAGCCGTCTGTAATAGTTTTCTTCATAGATGGTTCAAGTTACAAACCGTATGTGTTGTTTTTATCACAGATGGCTCACAAACCGTCTGTGATAACCTCCAATTATCACTAACACATAAATACAGGCGGTTCAGAAAACCGTCTGTGATGACAATTTCGAATCATCTATGATAACCTTTTTTTTTGTAGTAGTGATGGTTTCTACTAGCTAATAGTTATTAATTTGTTACTGCTAATCAGCAAGATATTCCATGGCCTGTTCGAGCTAGCTGGAGTGCTTAAATTGACTGAATGTCTACATTAATCGTTTGACCACGCCAAGCTTCTTGACTATATATGTACGTAAGATTTGTGTGCCATATACACGTACAATACACGGTCTCAACCATATATACGAAATACCTTTTACTTCCTGCTGAATTGTGCTGAAAATATAGAATCCGCTCGTGTTTTTGTCACCGCAACCAATTATCTGTTGCTAGGTCTAGCCGTGAGGTAAGCCATACGTACGTACTGGTTTGCTTTAACTACGTCTCATTTTTTAGAGAGAGAACCACCTCTCAATTAACTAGATTGGGCAGCAAAAGAGAATCAACCCCCTCCGTTCCATCAAATATATAAGTACTTCAGTTTTGCTATTGCACAGGCGACTGAAATTTTTTTATATTTCAGTCACCTGAAATTGCACTCTCAATGAACTAAAATTGCAGCCCCTTAAAAAAACAGCTGCAACTTTAGGTGATTCAGAGTGCAACTTCAGGTGACCTGAAATTGCACTATCAATCAACTAAAATTGCAGCCCCCCTCCAAAAAAACATGTGCAACTTCAGGTGATTCAAAGTGCAACTTTAGGTGACTGAAAGATAAAAAAAAATTTCAGTCGTCTGTGCAATAGTCTATCCCTAAGTACTTTGGTCACTGTACTCCCTCCATATCGGTTTTAGAAGTCGTTTAGGACATGATTACGCTTACCAAGGAGTGATTAATTAGGGGGTATTTTCCCCTGTCTACCCTTATTAAATAGGGCTGCAGTTGTCACCTATACAACATATAGATGCGTAGCTCAAGTGGCTAGTCCTTAGCTTCCCAAGGAAGCAGGTCGCCGGTTCGAGTCCCTGCGGGCTCGCTTATTTTTGATGTCGTGATGCATTTTGCATGGCACTGTGCTCGTGGCTGGCGTTGCTTGCATGGATTTCGTTTGCCTTCGTAGCTGCTCGTGCGCGCGCGCGTTTTGGCTGTCCGCGGCAACGTTTTGCCCTGCGCGCCGTCGGCTTTTGGTTCGTTTTCGCCCTGCGCGTTTTAGCAGTCCGCGCGCGCGTTGATCTCGTTCAAGCAGCTAGGTTTGGCGGTTTTTTTTTTCGTTTTTTCGCACCGTGCACGCTCTTGTTTTCTTCGGCCGTCTGTCCATCTACCCCTTCCTATTTAACCGGCGCTGCATCTGTGCCGTGGTCCACTTCTTTCCTTCTCCACTTCTTCTCTTTCCATGTTCTGCAATGTGCCGTGATCCATTTGATTTGAACGTCCGTTTAGAAGAAGATGACCACGAGAGGCGACTGGAGTGCGGCGAGGGCTACCGGCCAGCGGACTGCGGCGAGGGCGAGCGGCCAGCGGCGTGCGGCGGCGGCGAGGGCGAGCGGGCAGCGGCGTGCGGCGAGGACGACGCATGCGTGCGAAGACGAGCGACTGCGGCCAGGAAGGAAGGCGGCGCGTGTTTACTCCTTGACGCGAGCGACGAAGTGGCCGGCGACCGCGCGTTTAATTCAATCTCGAGCGGAGAACCGGGGCAGCGCGTGCATGGCTGCATGCAGGGGCAAATGCGTCCAAACTGGACCTCACACGCCGCAACGACTTCCTTTTGCCAAAACTCTCCAACGCCCAGAACGACTCCTAAAACCGATATGGAGGGAGTATACACAAAAGTATGTTAAGGCTGGGAATGAAAACAGTATATATTGACAGATTTGTCAAAAAATGCTTTGGCACGTCTTCCAGCACACAGCTCGATCGATCAGGACGTAATTTGGCACGACTGTTGAACCTAACAAACAACGTCACGTTTTAGTGTCTACGAGGGACGCGTTAGAAATCGTTACAGGAGCGTTTACCGCGGACATACCCATCTTGGTGACACGTCCAAATCCAGTACCGAAAAAGTAGCGCTAGTCCAGCGGAGGCACGCGCGCCGCGGGACCCATCAATATGCGGCACATGCGCTCAGGTGGCGCGCCAACGACTCCTCGTACGAGCTGCCAGTAAACTAGTATATTTTACTAGTATAGTATTTCGCAAGTTGTATGCCGGGCGAACCAACGCAGCAATTGCTCGATCGACATGTCCTCCACTCCATGCGACTTCTTCTCGCGACATCGCTTTCCAACTGCCTTCCCTGTCCCTATAGATACCGGCCCAAGGCGAGCTCCTCCGCCCCCAACTCCAAATCCCTTGCCGGCTTCCCTCCGCTACGTGATCATCAAAAACCGAAAGTCCAAGAAAAACCGGAGTTTGAGAGCTAGCTACCATGGTCAACGCCTTGGAGGCTCTCCTTGGCCCGAACGCGCTCTCCCTCTCCCTCCCCACGTCGGCGCCGAGGAAGGAGGACTACCTCGCCATCTGCCTCGCCGCGCTCGCCGCAACCGGACGGGACGGGCAGGGGGAGGAGCTCGCCGGCAGGTGGTGCCCGCGCCCCGTGCCGCCGCAGGAGCTCCGCTTCCGGTGCTCGGTCTGCGGGAAGGCGTTCGCGTCGTACCAGGCGCTCGGTGGGCACAAGTCCAGCCACCGCAAACCGCCCACGGGGGAGCAGCAACAGTGCGCCGCTGCCGCCGCGCTGGCGTCGGCAGGTGACTCGGAGGAGACGGCCTCGTCGGGCGGTAGCAACGGGCCGCACCGGTGCACCATTTGCAGGAGGAGCTTTGCGACGGGGCAGGCGCTCGGCGGGCACAAGCGCTGCCACTACTGGGACCGCACGTCGGTATCGGTGTCCATGTCGGCGTCGGCGTCGGCGTCGGCGTCAGGGTCGTCGGCCGTGAGGAACTTCGACCTCAATCTGATGCCGGTGCCGGAGAACGCCGGGATGAAGAGGTGGGCGGAGGAGGAGGAGGTGCAGAGCCCACTACTGAACAAGAAGCTCAGGATGTCAAATTAAGCTCGCCTCCATCTTGCGCTGTAAAAACATCAGAGCTAGCCATTGCTCGACTGTTCCTTGATTTGCGGAATTCGTTCATTTAATTCGTTTCTGTCCATTGATATGGCAATATATATTGGTAGATTATTTATAGGGTAGCCAAGAAAGCTTGTAGCCATGGATATGCAAGATTAATTGTCGCCATGGGGTACGGCTAGATATGTGCTGCGTCATTTAATTGTTTACTTTCTTCATTTGTTGTCCTCAATCGAGATGTTCATTGATATATATTTGATCAATTTCATTTTGAAAGATATATTGCATTAAAGATTTCTCCAATCTAGCTATAAAATTGCTCAAGTTGCTTGATCCCTAGTCTAAGCCATAAATTTGCTCAAGTTGCTTGATCCATAGTCTATGTAATAGAGGTCTTCACCAGTCAGTACATATGTTTTATAGTACGGAATTGCTAGCAATCTGTCGAATGATTTTTTGGGACATTAGTTGAATTTTTTATCTTTTGATTTGCATCACGATTTGTGCACTCGCCCACCTTTGTCTCTATCTTCGGTGAGCTTCTTTAGCGGGAGGGTTCACTGGGCCTGGATTTAGAGGGAGGTCGGGGTGAGGGAGGACCGAAGATGGGTGAGGGATGATGGTGGGACAACGAGTCCGCGGGGTGGATGGTGGAGGTGACGAGGGTGACAAGCATGATGAGCAATTAGGAGATAGCAAAGAGATGAGGAAGAATGACAAGTGAGGGAGATTGAGGTGAACAGTGCAACGGTTGAGAAGAAGGCAGGCGGCTAAAGTGACAGATGAGGAGGAGGCGGTAGCAGCTGAGGAGGGGCGGTTGCACAGGTGTCGCCTCTGACATGAGCGAGGCGATGGGGTGGCGGCTTGTTAGGTGGAGGTGAGGTGGTAGTGATCGGGAGGCTGGGAGAAGGCATCTAGGGTTTGATGCTTTTTAGGAGGGGGGGGGGGAATCGGTTGGATCGTTGGATCTAGATCCAATGGTAAGAAAAAAAGACTAGGTTTTATCCCCAAATCATTTGTATGATGGCTAGATAGACACTTTATAGTGTATATATATGGAGATATTTTGTGCTACTTAATCCTTTTGCGTGTTCTTATATGGTACTTGATGTCTCATTAATATATCGATCTGGATTCACTGTTAACCACAGGTAGGGTATTTATGAGAGATTCATCAGCATATGTATAAGGAATTTTACTTTCTTCTGTAGAAAACTATATACATTTCGGTTGCGAGGCTGTAGGGGGCCGCCACCGATGGTGGAGCCACGTTATGACCTATGCACTACTACAGAAAGCCTCATAATAGACGCCTCATCACAGACGGTTTTGTGAAACCGTCTCTGATGAACACTATTACAGACGGTTGTAATTAGGAGGCCGTCTGTGGTATTTGTGGCGGGAAAATGGATTATCACAGGCGGTTATTACCGAAGTATCACAGACGGTCTGTATTAAAAACCGTCTGTGATAATCCCATATTATCACAGACGGTTTTTAATATAAAACCGTCTGTGATAAGCTAATTATCACAGACGGTTTTTAATAAAAAACCGTCTGTGATAATTCACAGACGGTTTTAGTTAAAAACCGTCTGTGATAATGGCTAAGGCATTTATTGCGCTGCTCAGACCGCATCTGTCTTCATTTCGATCCAGATCTATCCACTGCTGCGCACTTTTTCACTCGGGAGGAAGCTAGGCGATTTCAGGCCAGTTAATTTGGTGGGAAGAGGCAGAGATTGAGCTTTGAATATTCAGTCTTTCCTGGTTGCTCTAGATATGGTTAGTAATGTAATTTATTTTTTCTTTAATTGCATTACAATTTAGGTCTAAGTAATCCATTAGTGGTTATTGAAGATGGTTAATTTGTAAAATTGTTGGTTATATAATAGTTGTTGTGTTTGTAATATGAATTGAGCTAGCAAATTAAGTCTCAATATAATAAATGTGGCCCGTATATATGTAGTTATAATTAGTTAATCTAGATTTTAATACTAAGTTGTTATATATGTACGTAACGTAGGACCGAAGCTGGATGTATGCCGCGAGCCGTGTGAGTGAAGAGTACATTAATGGCGTTTCTGCTTTTATAAGAGCCGCCGAGGAGGATATGTTGAATAAGGCGGTGGAATATATGTGCTGTCCATGCACTGACTGCGAGAATTTGAAGATGTTTAAGAACCGAGGGCAAATTGTAGCGCACTTGATTCGGAGGGGTTTCAAAAAAGATTATACGTGTTGGACCAGTCATGGCGAAGTGAATGATCATATGCCGCCGGATGACATCGTCGGTGAAGTGAATGATATGCCCCCGGATGACATCGCCGGCGAAGTGAATGATATGCCCCCGGATGACATCGCCGGTGAAGTGAATGACATGCCGCCGGTTGATGTCGATTGTGGCTCGGATTCGGATAGGTTGCACGATGATAATCTGAATCAGATACTTCGCGATGTAGAAGAGAACTATGATGAGAGAGAGTATGTTAAATTCCGTGGCTTGATGGAGGACTCAGAGAAACCTTTGTACACGAGCTGCAAGTACACGAGGTTGTCGGCCGTGCTTGAACTGTTGAAATTGAAGGCAAGCAATGGTTGGTCCGACAAGAGTTTCACGGCGCTGCTAGGTCTTTTACCGGACATGCTTCCGGAGGGAAATGAGTTGCCTAAAACCACGTATAAAGCCAAGAAGGTTCTTTGTCCGTTGGGAATGGAAGTAGAAAGAATACATGCATGCCCGAACGACTGTATCCTCTACCGTAAAGAGTATGCAAACATGCATGTATGTCCGGTGTGCAACGCATCCCGATACAAACGTAACAATCAATCAGATGATGGCGAGGGAACAGAGGTGAAGAAAGGACCTCCTGCTAAGGTGGCATGGTATTTTCCTATAATTCCCCGTTTGAAAAGGTTTTTTGCAAATCCAAAGGAGGCAAAACTGCTGCGTTGGCACTCGGAGGAGCGCAAGAAGGATGGAATGATAAGACACCTTGCTGATTCCGCGCAGTGGAGAAACATCGATAGGAGTTTTGCAGAGTTCGGTGCGGAACCAAGGAATATAAGGTTTGGACTGAGTACAGATGGAATGAATCCTTTCAGTAGCATGAGCAGCCGACACAGCACATGGCCCGTGACTCTCTGCATCTATAACTTTCCTCCTTGGTTGTGTATGAAGCGAAAGTACATTTTGCTGTTGATACTTATTCAAGGGCCAAAACAACCTGGGAATGATATCGATGTGTTCCTAGCACCGTTGGTGGAAGATCTAAAAGTACTGTGGAACGAAGGGGTACAGGTATGGGATGCATACAAACGAGAGAACTTCACTCTGCGCTCCTTATTGTTCTGCACCATAAATGATTATCCTGCCCTTGGTAACCTATCAGGCCATAGTACAAAAGGTGCCAAAGCTTGTACTCACTGTTTAGATGGTACCGAGAGTGTGTGGCTGAGACACTCACGCAAAACCGTCTACATGCGTCACCGCCGGTTCCTTCGGAGGGCTCACCCATACCGCAAGATGAAGCAACAATTTGACGGAGAGAAGGAATACGGTTCAGCTCCAAGGCATTTAAGGGGACACGAGGTTTATGATATGGTTAAGGATTTAGATGTTGTCCTCGGAAAGGGACGTAAATTGAGGGCTCATGAGAAGAACACCTGGAAGAAGAGATCAATATTTTGGGACTTACCTTATTGGGAGTACCTAGATGTTAGGCACTGCATCGACGTCATGCACGTAGAAAAGAATGTGTGTGACAGCTTGATTGGTCTCTTACTGAACATCCGTGATAAAACAAAGGACGGCGTCAACGCACGGCTTGACTTGGCTGACATGGACATCAGGCCTGAGTTAGCACCGACACACACTGATAATGGACGAACGTACCTTCCCCCTGTGTGTTACACTCTGTCCAAGGCTGAGAAAACAGAACTGTGCCAGTGCTTGCATGGTGTCAAAGTTTCGTCTGGTTACTCCGGCAACGTGAAGAAACTTGTTTCGATGCAAGATTTGAAGTTAAATGGCATGAAGTCTCATGATTGTCATGTGCTGATGACACAGATGCTCCCTATTGCAATTAGAAATATTTTGCCGATCAAAGTCCGAGAGACAATCATGAGGCTATGTTATTTCTTTAACACAATTGCTCAGAAGGTCATCGATCCCGAAGGACTAGATGCTCTGCAGGACGAGGTGGTGATGACTCTATGTCACCTTGAAATGTATTTCCCTCCTTCGTTTTTCAATATCATGGTCCATCTCATTGTTCACGTTGTGTGGGAGATAAAAATGTGCGGGCCCGTATTCCTACGTAGCATGTACCCATTTGAGAGGTTCATGGGAATTCTCAAGTCCTACGTACGGAATCGTTCTCGGCCGGAGGGCAGCATCGTCGAAGGTTATGCAAGCGAAGAGGTCATTGAGTTTTGTGTCGATTATATGGCTCAGATTCAACCGATAGGTGTCCCTCAATCTCGTCATGAGGGGAGGCTGAAGGGTCTCGGAACTATCGGAAGGAAAGCAATCACTCCAGATATGGACACGTATACTCAAGCCCATTTCACGGTGTTGCAACACATGACTGAAGTGGCCCCTTATGTGGACCAGCACAAGGATGTGTTTCGGCAACAAAATTCGGAGCGGCCGGATGTTTGGATCATGAGGCAACACAACCGTTGGTTCAACCAATGGTTGAAGGAGCAAATCGCTAGGAGCTCGCCGAGTGAGACGCTGACATGGTTGGCAAAAGGGCCGACATTTACAGTTGTGACATGGCAAGGATATGACATAAATGGGTACACATTCTATACGAAGTCTCAGGATGTCAAGAGCACTAACCAGAACAGCGGTGTCCGCATAGATGCATTCAGTACCGATGGGTCGAGAAACTCGTACTATGGCTTCATAGAAGAGATTTGGGAGCTCAACTATGTGGTTTTCAAAATCCCCTTATTTCGCTGCCGTTGGGTGCATCTCCCACAGGTGAAGGTTGACAAGTACGGTGTCACGACCGTGGACCTCCAACGTGTCGGGTACAAAGACGAACCATTCGTACTCGCCAATCAAGTTTTTCAAGTTTTCTATGTAACCGACCCGGCAAATAAGAAACGCCATGTAGTTCTTCATGGAAAAAGGATAATTGTTGGAGTGGAGAATGTAGTGGACGAGGAGGAATACAATCAATTTGACGAGTTACCTCCTTTTGGAAATGGCATAAGGGTCGACGATCAACAACGTGACGAAACTAGTTACGTACGCATTGATCATGATGAAGGGCTAATTTTTAAAGGAAATATGTGAAAATTTTGAGATGTATATGTGAAAATGTGTGATGTAGTCAATTTTGAGATGTATATGTGAAAATGTGTGATGTTGTCAATTTTGAGATGTATATGTGAAAATGTGTGATGTAGTCAATTTTGAGATGTATATGTGAAAATGTGTGATGTAGTCAATTTTGAGATGTATATGTGAAAATGTGTGATGTAGTCAATTTTGAGATGTATATGTGAAAATGTGTGATGTAGTCAATTTTCAGATGTATATGTGAAAATGTGTGATGTAGTCAATTTTGAGATGTATATGTGAAAATGTGTGATGTAGTCAATTTTCAGATGTGTATGTGAAAATGTGTGACAAAAATGAATGCAGACTGATAAAATGTGTAAATGAATGCAGCTGGTAGGTAGTTGATCATGAATGCAGATGGTTGGCTGTTGATCATGAATGACTACAGTTGGGCACAGTCTTATCACAAACGGTTCTAAACTTAGAACCGTCTGGGATATGAATATCACAGACGGTTCGAAGTTTAGAACCGTCTGTGATAAGCCTACTATCTCAGACGGTTCTAAACGTAGAACCATCTGAGATAGTATGCTTATTACAGACGGTTCTAAGTTTAGAACCGTCTGTGATATTCATATCCCAGACGGTTCTAAGTTTAGAACCGTCTGTAATAATCCGCTATATATACCCGTGTCTAGGGTTTTCCGTGTATTATGCAGTTATTCTAATATCTAAATCCCGGTCTGCCTCCCCCGAGCCCTCGCCGCCGCCTCCCTCGAGCCCTCGCCGGCCGCCTCACTCGAGCCCTCCCCGGCCGCCTCACTCGAGCCCGTCGTCGCCGCCGCCTCCTCCTCCTCCTCCGTCTCCGTCCCCGGGGCCTCCTTCTCCTGCGTCGCCGCCGCCTCCCCGAGCCCGTCGTCGCCGCCGCCTCCCCGAGCCCGGGGCCTCCTCCTCCTGCGTCGCCGCCGCCTCCTCCTCCTCCTCCTCCTCCGTCGTCGTCGCCTCCTCCTCCGTCGTCGTCGCCTCCTCCTCCTCCGTCGTCGCCGCCTCCTTCTCCGTCACCAAAACCCTAAGGTCATCAAATCCCTCCCCGAGCTTCATGCTTACTGTTAGGGTTGATACTTCATACTGATGCCTGTGGGATTTACAGTTGCTCGATGATGATAAATTCATATACTGAGATTGGTTCATTCGGTCTTTGAGCTCTAATAGCTGTTATATACAATCTTCCATATACTGAGATTGCCTGTGGGATTTACAGTTGCTCGATGATGATAAATTCATATACTGAGATTGGTTCATTCGGTCTTTGAGCTCTAATAGCTGTTATATACAATCTTCCATATACTGAGATTGCCTGTGGGATTTACAGTTGCTCGATGATGATAAATTCATATACTGAGATTGGTTCATTCGGTCTTTGAGCTCTAATAGCTGTTATATACAATCTTCCATATACTGAGATTGCCTGTGGGATTTACAGTTGCTCGATGATGATAAATTCATATACTGAGATTGGTTCATTCGGTCTTTGAGCTCTAATAGCTGTTATATACAATCTTCCATATACTGAGATTGCCTGTGGGATTTACAGTTATGGCATGTTATTAAATTGAGCTCTAATAGATTGGTTCATTCGGTCTTTGAGCTCTAATAGCTGTTATCTGTTATATACAATCTTCCATATATTCCTATCTGAATATATGCATGCTGAATATATCTTGATCTTGAGATTGTAGAGTTTGTATCTAGAGCTCAAAAGACTGAATTCATTATTTGGCATAACCAATCAAGGAAGAGTATATGATTTAGTAGCGGGACGGCCAAGATTAATCTTGTGCAACCCTACAATTTGAGAGCACATATTCATGTTGAGACTGTTATTGATTCTATTATTTGGTTTATAGTATTAGCAACTAAAGTAGGTGCTAAGATAGGCACATCACCCCCTCTCTATGTCCATATCACCCCCTCCCTTCTCCCCCTCCCCTCTACTCCTCTCTTCCAATTCAATATGATCACATTCTCATCTTATCTTAATAGACCCACAAAATGAGCAACATGTCACCCGCGCATTCTTCAGCATCATCGCCGGAGGCGTCCGCTCCAACATCAAGACGCCAAGGAAGAGGGATATCAAAGAAGCCTCAGAGCCGACAGACCATCACAGCGGTAAACGCAGCTGGGGTCCCTATCCTTCCTAAGCAAGCGGTAAACGCATTCCGAACCATGGTCGGAATAGTTGCACGACAACGAATTGAGATCACATACAATTCGTGGAAGAACGTGCCTGACAGTCGGAAACGTGAGCTGTGGACCGAAATTTTGGCATCGTTCGAGTTTCCAGAAGAACACTTACACGCTGTGGAACGACAAACCTACCAAGCGGCGTGCAAAGCATGGAAGAACTTCAAGAGCACGCTTGTCAAGAAATACGTGGAGACGAACGAAACGCCTTTCACTACATACCCATTCCTGGAACCACAATGGGAAGAGTTCAAGGCGATGAAAACGACCGAAGAGTTCAAAAGTACAAGTTTGGCGCACAAGGCCCTCCAGGCAAAAAACACGCAGCCCCACAGACTTGGCACAGCTGGGTATGCGGGTAAAATCCCGCAATGGAGGTTGGAGGATGAGCTGGCAGCTGCAGAGGACATCGCCCCGCCGTTTTCCAATATCCCGGATGACCGCGCTCGAAATTGGCTTAGAGCAAGGTCATCTACAATGACATCGGGGGAAGTCTCCTTTCGAAACCCTGCAGACCAGCAAGTGTCCCAGCGCCTGGTAAGATATCGATCGAACTACGTAGCTTGTAATTACTCCACAACTTCGTACGAATTGAAATGACATGTCGTGCTCTTGCAGGAAGAGCTGAGTTTTCAATCTACGGAGGGATCATTCCAGGGAACAAGGGAGAATGATATGCTCTCCGTGGCCCTGGGAAACAAGGAGCACCCGGGCCGTACGAGAGGCCTTGGGCTTTACGTTCCATGGAAACATGGTTTCCAAGATGACTCTGACATGTATCGGCGCGGGAAGAGAAACAAAGGCGAGCGTGACGCACAACTACGAGAAGAGATCAAGGCATCTCTTAAAGAGGAGCTACTGGGTTCGATGGCTGATATAATCAGAGATGAGGTGCGGAAACAGACAGAAAGTCAGCAGGCCGCCACCGCCGCTGCTGCGCTAGCTAGCCCGCACAACCGTCCGAGTAGCTGCGCGTCCAATCCGACGCAAATCCAGTCCAAATTTCCTGTGGACGACATCCAGGTAATAATTATTACCTCTCGAATGCTTGCTCCATTGGTAGGCCTATTCGAGTAGCTAATTTTGTATCGTTATGTAGGAGCCTACGAATTGCAAGCTCCAAGTGAGATATGGCTCCGTTGCCTTGTACGCTGCTTGGGGCCAGGCATATTCGTCTGGTATCGGGGCCATGGTGCACGGTCAAGCTTTAGCGCCAGGCTTCGCAAAAGTTAATGTGGATGGTGTGCATGTCAATTTTGAGGTGGTCCCGCTACCGAAGCCCCCCAACGACGAGATCATGACTCTAGGACAGGCCATCGGAACATTCATCCAGTGGCCCAAAAGCGACATCTCCCTGGAGTCTTCTTCACCGGTGGCAGCACCAGAGCAACATGCACTGGTTCCATCTCCATTACAACACCAGTCGGTTCCACCACCGGATACTGCACCGGTGCTATCTCCACTGGTCATACTCTCGCTAGAGCAACTTGCACTGGTGCCATCTCCATTACAAGACCAGTCGGTTCCACCACCGGATACTGCACCGGTGCTATCTCCACGGGTCCTATTCTCGCAAGAGCAACTTGCACCGCTGCTGCCGACTGCCGTTAAGTCGGCCTATAGCCGAAGCAGCAAGGGCAAAGCAAAGAAGACCAATGATGATATTTCGTACCTACCTTTGGCCCGCAAATTCGTGCTTGGTCAGCCGTTGCTCGAGGAAAAATACCTCGAAAAGCTACCATATAGTTGCACGCAATTGCACATGTGGTATATGCAGCAGTCCAATAAGCTAGAGGGAGAACGGACCTCAAGTATCACTGTCAAATTCACGCCGGATGATTTACACCACAATCTTCAAGAGTGTTTGTTCGTGGTCGCCTTTGAGGATTTATTCGATCTGTTCACGTTCAACGCTCTTGACGTCTCAATCCTTCGATGCTGGACGCTGTAAGTGTGTACAATCACAGTCTCCGTTAATGTCATACCGATAAATGCCATATCTAATTTTTTGCTTTCGTGTGTATATATATAGACACATGCTGATTAAAGCTAGATCATCCAACTTATCAGTTGGTTTCTTCGACCCACAATTGGTCGCCAAGCAAACCATTGACCAGGATACACCCCTCGTCGAGAGGTACATTGCAGCAGGACTGCTGGGTTGCGTCAAGAAGGATTATGTACTTATGCCCTTCCTTCAAAACTTTCATTGGATTTTAGTAGTAATTGTACCAAAATGGAACAAGGTATTTTACCTTGATTCCCTAAGTAAGAATAAAATGGACTTCACAGTTCTCAGCCAAGTAATCGATAGGTAAGCACATATTCCCCATACATATCTACATTGTACTTTCTTTCCTTCCGAATGATTAAGGTTAACTTTTTCGAATTATGTAGGGCGTTTGCCACCTACATTGAAAAGGGAGGTGACTCGAAGCGCGGGGCCAAAGGCTTGCTGACACATGTTCGAGATTTTAAGGTATTCGCTATTTCACATTAATTAATCCTATGCAACAGTTGGTACTAATGCCTCTTGAACTAACACATTCCATTTTTTGCAGTGTCACCAGCTGGAGCCGGGCAACACATGTGGATACTACGTTTGCCAACATATGGAACTACTCCTCGATTCCTCGAGGCTCACCAATCGCAAGGTTTGTCACTCTTCTCATAATTACTTCATACTTAACACGTTACATATATACGCACATTGATATTCCTATCGACAGGTTGCGTCCATCCCGTCAACTGCATTGAAACAGCCTGTTCTTGGAGGGATTCGAGGAGAGTTGGCGTACTTTTTGCTGACTCAAGTCATAACGCTAGGAGGACGGTTCTACTGCGCACCATGATTTCTTATTGATCTTATCACTAAGTGCAAATGCAGTGCACATCTTTTGTAAATGAGATGTGTTAATGGACATTTCATTTCAATTCAATTAATCGATTTGCGAAATGGATGCATGCTTTATGTTTGTGAAATGAAGTGCGATGTCAATGTGATGTTTTATGTCTGTGAAATGTATCTGAAAGGAAATGAGATGTGTGAATTGTATGTTTTTTGTCTGTGATTATCTGCTTGTTTCAGAGGGCATGGCTAGCATTTCCTGAGGCTAGCTATAAACAGAAATAGATTCTGCTGGGGTGGAGGAGTATCACAGACAGTTTTTTATTAAAAACCATCTGTGATTATGCGGTATCACAGATGGTTTTTAATAAAAAACCGTCTATGATTATGCGATATCACAGACGGTTTTTTATTAAAAACCGTCTGTGATTATCCGATATCACAGACGGTTTTTTATTAAAAAACCGTCTGTGATATCGGATAATCACAGACGGTTTTTAATAAAAAACCGTCTGTGATATCGCATAATCACAGACGGTTCGAAAACCGTCTGTGATAACTTGGATTATTACTGACCCATAATTTCAGACGGTTCAGAAAACCGTCTGTGATGACGTTTCTGAACCGTCTGTAATGTGGATTTCTGTAGTAGTGATGGGATCAAGCTACTCTATAGATTTTTGCAAAATATACTAAATATGTACTGTTGATATTCACAGAAAATACATAAAACTTTAGATATTTTAAAAGAATTGACTTCACAGCGTTTGAGTTTTGTCTCTCCGCCGCCATAGTCTTCAAGCATTGTAGGCATCCAACTTTAGATGATCCTATTTTGCTAGCTTCAGCTACACCTAGGAAGAGATTGGATTAGCTTGCGACATATATGATGACTTACGGACAAGGTGAAAAAAGGTTTACTTGTACGGACCAATTGTTTCTATATTAATTCGCTGGCCTATTATGTGAATTTTTAACTTAATTAAGCATAAGTTATCTCCGTTCTATTTTACTCATATTTTGAACATAGATTGGCGCAGCCTCTAATACTACATTTTGACCATTACAAGTTGTCAAAGTGTGTATAGGTATCACCTGGATGTTTTATTTCTAACAATCATTCAAATCTCGGACCGTTGGATTAGAGATCCAACGACCTCTTATTTTTGGAGGGGGGAGATTGTTTTTTTGGAGGGGGCAGAGAGAATTCGTGACCGTTGGATCTCTAATCCAACGGACACAAATTTGGATGATAGTTAGAAAGAAAATATCCGGATGATGTTTATCAATACCCAATTAAAAAACAGAGGGAGCATATCCATACAAGTTGAAGGCAGTTAATGAACAAACATGTGGCTTATTTTAAGATTGTTATTCGTCGCGTTATATGCGTTGAGATAATATCTTGAAACTAATTAATATCCCAGATGTCTCGTCTTTACCAAGGTTTGAAAAATGCTTGTATGCATGCCCTACTAAGACATTTACACCAGTTGCAGTGCTGATCGCAAACTTTTGCTCTCAAATAAGTTTGTGATTGCCAAGCTGCGCCAGCAGCAGATGCGGCCCAACTCCGCCCGCCCATAGCAGTCTATGCCCAGGATCGCCTACCTCATCTCCTGATCCACCGGCGATGGTGCCACGCTGCGCCGGACGCTCAGGGTACTCTACCACCCGTCCAACCTATACATGGTGCATCTCGACTTGGAGGCGCCGACCGTCGAGTGCTTCGAGCTCGCTGCTGCCGTGCACACCGACTTCATCTAGTCACAGTTCCAGAATATCAAGGTGCTCACCCATGCCAACCTGGTCACTTACTGGGGCCCAACCATGGTGGCCAAGACGTTGCACGCAGCGGCCATCCTACTGCGTGAGGGCGGCAACTGGGACTAGTTCATCATCCTCTCCACCTCTGACTGCCCACTCGTCACCATGGACAGTAAGCACAGATGCAATCTACTCTACCCAAATTCCGCTCTCTGCTGTGCTATCCTCCTCCGCATCATCATCACCTAGCTACTGTCTCACATGCTTCCGATAGGATGATAACTATCGATTTTGGTGGAGGTGACTCTTGCGATCCGACTACAATCGTACGACGTCGCTTGTGTCATAGCAATCGCTGAACCACATTCCAAGTCGTTATCAACCATGCCAAGAACGCGGTTGACCTGACCACGAAGGTCTATTCATGCATGCAACCAAATAACACGCAAGAACAAGATAACAAGCAATCTGAAATTGCAAATATTTATATTGAGCTCAAAAGGTGGGATTCTGTAGAGGTTATTTATGGTTGGTCTAGCCGACACAAGCGAAAAACAAAAGTTTTCACCATAGAAAAACTAAGCAAACGAAATCCAAGAAAACTAGAAAGGTGCAGCCTCCTTAAATAGGGGTGGAAAAGCTGCACAAAACTAAGGGAAAAGGGGTGGTACTATTCATACTGTTCATCTGAATAGTTACCCCGTGAACAGTATGGGCCTAGGAGGGGGGCACCTCCCCTTTGGGCCAAAACATTACAAGGCCCAATTTGACCCAAACAGGTGATGCAATAACTTCTGTGAGTGATTGCAGCAAGCACAGTATAAATTTGGAGATGAGGCCAGATCCATTGGAAAGAGGACGAGAAAAGCTTTCCATCGAGTACTCGTGGACCTCAAACAAACTCCGTATGTGAAATTTATGCACATTTGAAGTTGGGCCGTCAGGCTGAATCCGAACTGATCTGGAGGCCGAATTGGATTTCAAAACGTGTCCAAATTGAACTCTTGCTTGAATTGGTGCAAAAGTGATGTGGTGCTACAAAAATATATATTTTCATCATTAGGTAGCATCATATTCTCATTTAAAATATGTTGAAACTGAAGAAACGAATTCACCTTTAGTTCAATCTTGATATTGGGTGCTATGGTCGTATGTGTTGGTGGCGTGGTCACATCAGTCGCCGTCCCACTTGCTATCTCCCAATGCCACCCCACAAAACCTCCCCCTTGCCCTTTTCCTCTAACTGCCACCACCCCAAGTAAGCCACCTCGTTGTCGTTCCTTAATCGGATCTGGTCATCGCCATGCCTCTTCCCTCCCTCCCCGAAGTCTCCACCTTGGTTGCTAAGATGGGCGGTTCTTGGTGTAGCTGCTAGGGCGGCATCCCAGCTTTGGTCATGATGCAATCCTTGCTGGACAAGGCATCGGAGTGGAGCAGCATGGCGGCCAGCGAAGCCTTCACCATCAAAGACGGCAACCTCTTTGAGGTGCTTGAAGGCACCCATAGCCCTTCATCGTCCTCTCCACCAACTTCTACACCAGGTCTGCTTCTTGGTTTCTCCCGTCCCATCAACTCTGATCTAGGTTTTCTTCCTTCCTTCCCCAATTTCTTTTTTTGATTCTATGGCCGCAGTTGAATTAAATGAAATAGGGTTTATGAGGATGAGGAGGAGTGGTTCTGGGAGATATTTGCAAGGTCGAGGAAGGAGGATGCGATCCAGAACCAATACCATTACAAGTTCTTGGTGCAATGCATGGATGGCCCTGCTCTCCTCCAGAGGAAAGGTAATTTTATTCCGCATATCTCAACTGTAAAGCTTTGTGTAATTTAGGACAACATGTGGTAATCCTGAGGTGTTTGAACTTGCTAGGAAGCACCAATTCTTTCTAAAAAATTTATCTTTAGCGAGTGGGTTAACCTCTAATCCTTGCCTCAGTACAAGAACAGTTCTTCTAAGTTTGTCCTTGTAGTTAGCCCTATAAATCTTTCCAGTCTCTGCTTCATGTGCAATGTCTTTCTAAAGGTTGAAAGGATGAAAATGTTACATTACACTGTAAGTCTGGAAATGTGAAATACTTCTTAAATATGAGTACAATCTATTGGTGCTTAAACTGACACTGACAATGTTTATTCCTTTTATACTAATCTTACTTTACATCATTGTTAAATAATACATGTGGTTCTCACCAATGTTTTAAATACACTGCTCTTTGTATTGCCCATAAAAACATCTATCTTGAATTGAACATAAACACAAAGATTGGTTGAACTAAGCATACCCAGCAGATCTGTTGGACCGATATGACGACAGAGGGGGGGGGGTGAATGTCGACTACTTTAAAAAACTTGCCCCTCAAAGTACCCTTGAAAGAGCCTCCAATCCAATAGCTATGAAAGCTATGTAATGAGGCTCAACAGGCGTACTGGTGCCTCAAGCTAACTAACAGAAGAGCAAAGCAAAAAGACTAGAACAAGTCATGAAGCTTAAACCAAAAGAACCAGAATAACCAGTGCTCAAACTGTAACACCCTAGGGTCCAAACCGGCTCAGACCTAACCACATTCTGGATAGGCCACGCACACGTAGCAACCCGCTTGCGCTTTCGTCCTCGCTTCGCGCAAAACGGTTAACCGTGGGTGCTACCATTGGAACTCCTAGGCTTATATGTAAGTGCTTCTCAATGTAAGCTAGCAAGGTGGGACTAACCCAGAAATTATTGTGCACACACATAGGCCAACATGGGCCGGGGTGTCACATACACCCCCCTCAAAGGACCCGACGTCCTCGTTGGACCAACATACCCACACCGGGGCAAATGATAAGGATCTCTTCTCTTGGCATATGTCCGTGCGTTGTAATACCCCAAAAGCGATTCGAGAGTTAATCGATTAATTGGAGAGCAGGACCATATAGAAAATAATTAAACAAGAATTTTTAGAGGGGTTTTCTGAAAAATCCCGGCAACCTGGGCCTGGGCCTCGGCCCAAGTGGAGGCGGCCCAGGAGGGGGGAGGTGCCTTCCCCCAACCCTAGCCACCACCCCCTTTGCCCCCTCCTCTCTCCCCCTTGGCCGCACCCCTCCCTGCCCCTGCACCTCCACCATGTCCAGCACACCTCTCCCCCCATTGTTGTCCCTTGGTGCTAGGAGAAAGCGAGAAGGAAGGAAGAAGAAGGGAGGGAAGGAGAAGAAAGGAAGGAGGAAGAAGAAGGGAAAGAAGATGGGTGATTCCAAGGGGATCCTCTAGGTAACTCTCCCTCATCTCAAATCCTTCTGTTTTTAGAGTAATTAGGGTTCTTGGCACGGGATTAGAAGGGGATTAGCAGATTGATTACCTGATTAGAGATTTCCTGCTGTCTGCCTGTAGATCAATCCGCGCAGTGCGACTGTTTGTGCAGTTTATACCTATGAAACGATTTTTCCTGCAGGTATGACCAAAAAGAAAATTGTAGAGGATGACGAGATCTATTTTATGCATTTTTTAGAATTTTAGGCCGCGGGATTTGGGCGTACCTGAGTCAGGAATATCGCTGTCTGTCAGGGGTGCAGATTGGGGCAGATTGCTGTTCAAGTGTGATTTAGGGGTAGTAGATGATTTTATGTTTTTGGTCTCAATTGATAAAAATGTAGGGAATTCAGTAATATAACTACTGTATAAAAATAATAATTTTTAGAGCCTTACACTGTGGTTGGGACGCGTTAGAATCTGGCTGCCCAGATTGCCGGAATAGAGAACGTCCTTTGTTTTGCGCATTAAGTTACACCTTGCTAGGATCAAAATAAAAATATGTGATCTACATGAAAAGTGAAGGTGTTTAAGTGAGGAATCCAGAAATATATCATTTGCTGTGATTGGCTTAATATTGTTAAAGATACAAAAAAATTAAGCAGTGCTGCTGCAGCGGACAGAGTGTAGAACCGTTAAGCCGAGAGGGAGTTGCGGGTTTTGGGCATAGAGATGTTTACTTCTCAGTTGTGAATATTATATTATGGTTTTGTGCTGAGTGGTTCCCTGTGAATAGGTGGCTTCGCTCCTGGTCGTGCTTGATCCCTTCTGATGTGACGATGGCCCGATCTTCCGAGAGGTACTGATAAGTCGATTGTGGAGATCTCGACGTTGATGATCCAAAGGCTCCGACCAAAACAGATCGAACCCCTCGCAATCACTACACCACTGCTCCGTTGGTTATCAACCGTGCCGAACACGATTGACCTCGCCAAGAAGGCTATCTCCTGCAAGCGAATCGAGAACACAAGCAAGAGAGTAAAAGATGCAATCTGAAATTGCGAATAATGTTTAAGTTCACAAGTTGGGGTTCCTCAAACCGAACATGCAGCGAAACTGCTAAGCAGAATAAACTCTTAAGAAAAACCCGAGGAAAACTAAAGGGGTGTGGCCTCCTTAAATAGGGGAGGGGGAAGCCACACTTATCTAATGAAAAGGGATGTGGTACTATTCCTAGTTACTGTTCACGCGCGTGTACTGTTCATGTGAACAGTACCGGCCCAAATAGCCCAAGTTACAAGGCCCTCGGCCCACTTTGAGTCGGACTGGAAAAGTGATGTGACTTGTTTCGCAGTTTCTGATCTGCTCGAGTGGAGTTTGGAGGTAAGACCAGATCCATCTGAAAGTAGACTCCAAGATCTTTCCAACGAGTACTCACGGGCCCCGAGAAGCCTTCTGGATCAAAAGTTATGGCCGTTTGAAGTTGGCTTGTCAAGCTGAATCCGAATTGATCTGGAGGCCGAATTGGATTCCAAAACCTGTCCAAGTTGAACCCTTGCTTCAATTGGTTCCAAAGTGATGTGGTGCTACAAATATATATATTTTCATCATTAGGTAGCATCATATTCTCATTTAAAATATGTTGAAGTTGAAGAAACGAATTCACCTTTAGTTCATTCTTGATATTGGCCGCTATGGTCGTACGTGTTGGTGACGTGGTCACATCATCCTCCCCTTCTTGATGGAAAACCGTCCTCGGTTTTAACATATGTGTAGTGTCACGTATTGCATGATCTTGATCATAAATCTTGGTGTATGATAACAAACGCAACAAACTATCATTATGTAATATCATAAGTTCTTTATCAAATAAAGTAAAATCTCTTTGAAACGAGCTCACCTCATAATTTAAGGGATGCGTAGGAGCTCTTGTAATTGTAACAACAAGTAGAGCAAATATGGTTGTATCCATAGGGTTCATGTTCTTATCATCCTCCCCTTCTTGCAAACAAAGCCGTCCTCGGCTCTTGATAAGCTGAAAATATGATAACAAAGAAGCCAAGGTGTATGCATGGTATATGTATATGTCATCCATTTTAACAGTTTTTCGCTGTTGCACAATTAAGGTTATAAAACAGCAGCAATCATAAAAGCTAATTGTATTATTAACCCAAGAGTAATCATATAAGTTAATGAGCAATTCAAAATTTGTCACACAGTAATTGTTGCAACTTGTTTTGCAAATGTAAGTGAGGAACAATCCAGCTATATAATCATATCTCAATCGAACAATAGCAAATTCATCTAGCCAGGGTGAAAAGATTTGTATGTTCAGCCATAATTCATCATCTTTATTCAGATTGTCTATACTAGATGGTGTAAAAAGAGTTGAATACATAGGCATTGGATGAGTACTAAATTTTACTTCCCTCTCACTTTGAACATGATTCAGCATACAAGAATTGTTGTTCCAAATAGCAAGTTTCAATTCATCCATGTGATCGCAAGTTATGCATATTCGATATACAAGAAATTGAGTTCCCACATCATAATCTCCAATCAAATTAAACTTATATCCAGGGGTGTAGGTACTAAATAAGAATTTCGAACATGCAAGTTCAGAAACTTTCTCCATAGCATGTGACAATTTCATAGGTAGATCCAACATGATGTAACACAATGAATTAGCAGGAGAAATTCTAGTCAAAACTTCTTTATGTGTTATTAATTTAACATGTGCAAAATTATGAGAATTTAGATCAGCACATGGTTTATTTAAGTCAACACAAGGAATATCAAAAGATTGCACTACAACAGGTATATACTCACAAAGTTGCTCTATGTCTTGTTGTAGCACCAAATCAATACCGTGAGCGATGATAGTACCATGTTCTTTACCTTTTTGGGTCTCCTCAGATGATGTAAGTGCATCCATCTCCTTATTTTCATTCTCAACCAATGGGGTCAGTGATTCAATCAGCTCATGCTCTTCTTTGGCATGGTTCTCAACTACCTGCAAGTTGTTAGTCACAGAAAATGGCACAAACACATGTTTGTTCTCATGTTCATCACCACTACCTGCAAGGTTAGCTGCAAGAGCATATTCATCCTCAACATCACTAGCACTTACATAACCACCATCTTCTGTCGCAATGTACGCCCGCTGACTTGGGCAATCTCTCATGACGTGGCCCATCCCTTTACAACGGTGGCACACAATGCCCGTCGTACGGCCCGTGGAAGCAACCGATGAAGAGCTCTTTGCTGGTGCTTGCACACTAGTAGATTTGCTTGCCTCGGGTGCTCGTGATGGTGGTGGCAGTGCTGCTGAACGCGCCCTACTCACAGAGGGGGCAGCAGCTCGAAAAACAGGAGGTGGGGCTGTCTTGGGTTGCTCCTGTGTTGGTCTCGATGTAGACGTACCTCCAAAATTGCTCCTTGTCCTTTGTTGTCTACCCTGCAATTCTTTCTCTGCCAAACAAGCAAGCTGGAACAATCTATTGATATCATTATACTCTTTGTAATCAATTATGTCCTGAATTTCACGCCTTAATCCCCCATAAAAACGAGCCATCTTATCTTCCTCATCCTCTTCAACATTACAACGCAGCATGCCTATTTGCAGTTCTTGATAATATTCCTCAACAGATCTATTACCTTGGTCTAAGCGCTGCAATTTCTTACGCATTTCACGTTTAAAAGCAGGAGGAACAAATCTAGCACGCATAGCTACCTTCAATCTATCCCATGTATCAGGGGCTAAGCCAGAATTAACTACTTGAGTCCACCAAATGATAGCAAAATCTTTAAATTCACTAGTAGCTTGTCTGACTCTATGCACTTCAGGAACTAGATGGGCATTAAATTTTTGTTCAACTGTCATCTCCCAATCTAGATAAGTTTCAGCATCATAGGTACCCGCAAAAGATGGTATGGAAAATTTAACTTTAGCAAACGGGTCATCATGAACATGAGCATTGTGATACTGAAAATTATTGTTACCTCCCATACCATGACGGTTCTGATGAGGATGGTGTCGTGGCCGTGCAGCACCGGCGTCACGGTTTTGTCTCTCATTATCATCTCCCTCCTCATGATCTTGGCCTCCATTGTTTGGTGGCCGATTCACCATTCTTTCAAGGCGTGTAGTGAGTGTTGCAATGCTCTCATTGATGGAAAGTTGCATTGTATCCATCTTCCTATCGATGTCATCAGTAATGGCAGCGCGTTGTTCATCCAAAAGCGTCATGAGCTCTCCCTTTAAAACACACTCTTGCGCATCAGACGTCTCACCTGCCATGGTTAGTAGCAAACAAAAGACAACACAAAGGTATTATCCCTATCAACTACTAGGTGGCGAGAAGTAGAATCACACACTCTCAAGCGTCTTATCACACTCTTACAAGTGTTCTTACCAATGTAGCAGGTGGTACAACCGGTGGCTGGTTCGTGACACCGTGTCGAGCGTAGGTACGATTGCAAGAGGGAACCTGTTCTGATCAAGAGTAGGTGTAGCTTGGAAGGCACAATATGGTAGCAATGGAGAACAATCAGTTCATTTCAGAATTGCATAGAATTGAATTATAGTTCGTATCTAGCACTTAGCCTATGTTGCTGATCAACCAAGGATGGAAGAAGGCTAAGAATAAGTGTATGGCAAAGTGTAGGAGTGGTAAATATAAGATAATTCAATCCAATTCAATCTGGAATTGAAGAACACAAGGATTGACCCAAAACTGAAAACTTCAGATTTCTGTCCACTGGACAGCACGTTGGTAATTCGGCCGTAACTTTTTGTCAGATGCCTCTTTTTCACTGATTCTTTTTTTTACTGTTTTCTGACGGCTTTTTCTACAGATTTTGTTTTGGGGCCAACTTCTGAATCCCAACACAGAAATTCGCAAAAAAATCACAACTGCTGACTGTTGCAGATTCAGAACAGATAATTGGGTCAACTTTCACCGCACATATCTCTTAACTGCCTGGCTGGAATGACGTGAAATTTTACAGATAGATGGATAAGGAATTTTTGAATCTAATGGAGGTGGTCCCACTCAAAAATAATCTCGGAATCAAAAGATATGATGTTTTTGGTGGCGGCTGCAGAGGAAGGAAAAATCAGCCGAAATTGGAAATTAGGGTTTGGGGTGGGGAATTTTTTTTTGTTTGGATTTTCAATGGAACAAAGATATGACCAGCAACTAGACAATACTATGACGGACACAAATTCAATTTAGCAAACCAAAACTAACAGATTGAAAGGCACAGCGGGGTTTGGACAGCGGAAATTAACTCTTTTTGTGGGGCAATTTTTTTTTCTGGACTATAGGAAATAAAAAACCAATCTACTAACTAGGGATACAAGAATTACCTCACGGGCAACCGTTGCTCTGATACCAACTGATGTGACGATGACCCGATCTTCCGAGAGGTACTGATAAGTCGATTGTGAAGATCTCGACGTTGATGATCCAAAGGCTCCGACCAAAACAGATCGAACCCCTCGCAATCACTACACCACTGCTCCGTTGGTTATCAACCGTGCCGAACACGATTGACCTCGCCAAGAAGGCTATCTCCTGCAAGCGAATCGAGAACACAAGCAAGAGAGTAAAAGATGCAATCTGAAATTGCGAATAATGTTTAAGTTCACAAGTTGGGGTTCCTCAAACCGAACATGCGGCGAAACTGCTAAGCAGAATAAACTCTTAAGAAAAACCCGAGGAAAACTAAAGGGGTGTGGCCTCCTTAAATAGGGGAGGGGGAAGCCACACTTATCTAATGAAAAGGGATGTGGTACTATTCCTAGTTACTGTTCACGCGCGTGTACTGTTCATGTGAACAGTACCGGCCCAAATAGCCCAAGTTACAAGGCCCTCGGCCCACTTTGAGTCGGACTGGAAAAGTGACGTGACTTGTTTCGCAGTTTCTGATCTGCTCGAGTGGAGTTTGGAGGTGAGACCAGATCCATCTGAAAGTAGACTCCAAGATCTTTCCAACGAGTACTCACGGGCCCCGAGAAGCCTTCTGGATCAAAAGTTATGGCCGTTTGAAGTTGGCTTGTCAAGCTGAATCCGAATTGATCTGGAGGCCGAATTGGATTCCAAAACCTGTCCAAGTTGAACCCTTGCTTCAATTGGTTCCAAAGTGATGTGGTGCTACAAATATATATATTTTCATCATTAGGTAGCATCATATTCTCATTTAAAATATGTTGAAGTTGAAGAAACGAATTCACCTTTAGTTCATTCTTGATATTGGCCGCTATGGTCGTACGTGTTGGTGGCGTGGTCACATCATCCTCCCCTTCTTGATGGAAAACCGTCCTCGGTTTTAACATATGTGTAGTGTCACGTATTGCATGATCTTGATCATAAATCTTGGTGTATGATAACAAACGCAACAAACTATCATTATGTAATATCATAAGTTCTTTATCAAATAAAGTAAAATCTCTTTGAAACGAGCTCACCTCATAATTTAAGGGATGCGTAGGAGCTCTTGTAATTGTAACAACAAGTAGAGCAAATATGGTTGTATCCATAGGGTTCATGTTCTTATCACCTTCGCTCCTTCGGTAAAGGCAAGTATAATGATGGTTTAAAATTGATAGTGTGGATTGTTGATGGTTGATGGACTATTGATGTTTGATCTATTTTATGAGTATATGTGTTCATGGTTGTGGTAAGGATGTACTGGTGCTATTTATGGTTGATTGCAATTTAAAGTGGTCATGAGTATTTCTGGTGCATAGGTATTGTGGATGTAAGTTTTATTTATTGAGACATTCGCGCATATGCATCATGCTGATTTATTGAAGTCTTGGTCATGAGATGACCAAGCGTCGAGGTCCCCGTCATGTTGATGACATGACGGGCTAAAGGTCTCCATACTTGTTGAGTATGGGCAATTGGTCCCTGTACCAGATGGTACAGGCATGGGTGTGCATCGACGGATGCACACTTTGCATTACCGGTAAAATGCAGAAGAGAAAGAGATAAAGAGATTTTTGACCATCTTGCATAGCATGGCTTATTTATATGGTTGATGGATGAATTTGTGAAGTGATGTTCATGAATGTTCTTGTTACTGTTATTTCTATGGTTGATGGATGAATTTGTGAAGTGATGTTCATGGATGTTCTTGTTACTATCTATTGTATTTGCTGAGTCGTTGGACTCACTCTTGCTGTTGTTGTGTTTTTTTAGGTACCTTATGAGATCGGCATGCATGGGGAAAAGGAAAGATTAGAATTATTGCACTTTGCACGATCTATCCACAATGGAAGAAAGGGAGAAAATTAAATACTATTTGCATGAATTACTTAAGTAGTAGATGATTATTGATTGTCGGATTTAAATTGTAATAAAGGATTAGAATTCTTTTATGATGCTTCTGTTCTTTATCTAAATTTTATAACTATGAGTGTTCTAGTAATCTAAGCCAATATTGATTAGAATTGATTATATTACTTGAGGTTATTCATCCTTTTTTTAATTATGCTTGTTGAAACCTCTGATTTAGACAGTAAACAAAGGAGATTCTGCCGAAATTTTGTGTAGCATATTTAGATTATCATTGTCTTACTACTAGTTTGGTAGCATTCCAGGTCATTGCCTGACTGAAGTGTTACACAAACATCTCTGGCCGGTCTGACCGGGATTGTGCGGCCAGTCTGACCGGGCTTCTGCCGTCGGTCTGACCGCCTTGTTGGGTGCGTTCTGACCGCCAAGGGCCCTCCGGTCTGACCGCCCCTCGGGCTGACAGCCTAATTTTTTTCAGACAACAAAATAGAACACTCTGGAACTTCAAGAGCAGAGGAAATTGAGGATTGTCTTTGGTTTTCCTCAACCCAGAACTGAAAGACTACCTCTCAAATATCATGAGGGACCTAGGAAATAGAAAGAAAACAATTTAAGAGCAAGAATCTCATATTATGCCAAGAATCTGAAATTTTGCCAGAACTGAATCAAAACCCAAATTCCTCTCCAATCTTTGGTCCTTTGGCCATGAAACTTTGAGGATAGCTAAATAATAGCCTCAGGACTAAGTATGCCAAATTTCATGCCATCTCATGAAGGGAATCAAGAAACTCACCACAACCCTAGAAGAGAAATGAAGAACACTGGAAGGCTAAAAAGTGATTCTTGCAAATCGATCAAATTACTCTTGGAACTAGATGACCAAAGGGTCTAGAAATGCAATTCCATCATAGAGCAACCCATTTTGCCACTCCTCAGCAAGAATTAACTCAAAGCACAAAAAGTCCAGAAATCAACCAGAGAGGGCATCGAAGGAAAATAATCTGCAGAGAGGCAAGAACTCAAATAACTTCTTAAAGGATTCATTCCATTGAACACAGGGATCACAAAGGAGTCCCGATACGCTATTAAATACACAGGAATGATTACATGGTAGCTCAACTCATCTCATCTCCCTCTCCCAAGCTCACAAACACACACGAGCACTACATGCTTAGAGAACACAAGAACAGTGAAGCTACGAGAGACAACACACACAGAGTCAAGCCTACTCCCCTGCTCTCAACAACCCATACCAACTAAAGCCTCAAAGCAAAACAACCTCTCCAAAGGCTCTTTTGACTAAAGCAAAACCCTAACTCTCTCCAAAAGCCATTGGAATGCATGCAGCCACAAGGAGACATCCCCTCCTTATAGGCTTTGGCTAACGGATCTCCAACCCGTTTTGCCCGCTAAAACCCGAACGGAACCGCTTCCACCTGTGCAGCTTTGCACTTTTACCGAAACGCCCCTCCTGCACCTTCCGGGAAGCTTCCGCGTTCCGTGTCATCCACGCCTCGCAACTACCTCGAGTCTCCGCCGTCTTCGACACATTCGACTATTCTGACCTCGACATCGCCCTGTGTCTAGTCCAGTCACCTCGTGTCTCGCCACGACTCCACCTCGACGTCCTGCAGCCATCACAGACAAGAAACACATCAAATAGCACCGCTCGACACATGTAAGCATAAATAGCATCAATGAACCAACTTACGCATGAAAGAGCCCAAACCTGTCAAATCAAGAGAATATGCATCCTAATCACTTTGACCAGGTTTGACCAAGTCCGACCGAACTGATTGCACCATGCAATGATAAGGCTCGAACCTCACAAGCCAAACTCGACTTTCTCACAAACCAAACTCGACTTTCTCAAAAACCGATGTCAATTACTCATCACATACTCGGGGTCACCTCCACATGGTCCATCAAGATCATTTCTGGCTTGTATGCTACCCGCTACTTTATAGTTGCTTTCAGCATTTTACTTGCATTCTGCACATTCTAGCTTCTTGCTTGAAGAAATCTCGATGCTGAGGGGTTTCTGGGGGCATGAGGAAGCTACTGACGGAGCTAATTGAGAAATGGCAGATCTAGGAGGTGAAATTGAGCTAGGGCTTACCTTTGGGGATTCCAGTGATTACCGGTAATGGGGAGGGTGATCGGAGCTTCGGGTGTGCTCGGCTGGCTCTAGGGGCTAATGGCTTCAAATGGAGGGGCTCAGGTGTTTAAATAGGGCGTCGAAGGCAGTTTGACACAGTGGACGGGCTACGGCGGTGATGGCACGTGGCACAGCCGAGAGAGCTCGGGGAGGCGTGGTGCGGCAGTCAGAGAGGGGTATTATGGCTATCTCGGGTGACACAATGTGGAGGTCAAAAGTGGTCGACGGTGTCAGGTCGGCAGCGTGGGCTGTGAGAGCTGAGAGGGGAAAATGGTGGGCGCTGCTACAGTGGCCGTGGGCGGCAGCTCTGACATAGGTTCAGGGCTCTTAATGACAGACGTATGGTCACTGACAAGTGGTGCAGGAGTAGCAGTGGCAGGAGTGCGCGAGAAGGCGCGGGAGAGGTTGGCGGCGACAAAAATTAGGCGGTGGCAGCTGATTTTCGGTTTGTGTTAATCTCCTCTGTTGAAGCAATGCTAGGGTGGATTGGGAGCTTGATTGGTCGAGATTTGTGTGGAATTGGGCTAGGGATCAAAGGAAAACAAAATCAAAATCAAAATAGAATTTGAATTGAAATTCTTTTGCAAAAATTCGGTTTGTTTCAACCTACCCTCCTTAAAAAGGATCTCGTCCTCGAGATCAATTCGTTCCAAGGAGTAGGTTAGGAAATTTTTGCTGCAAGTTTGACTCCTTCTCGCATGTTGCCTCATCCTCTATATAGTTCTACCACTGAATTTTGTGAAACCTGTTATTCTTATTTCTCAACTGTCTCTCTGAAGTATCCAAAACTCGAATCAGATCTTCATAATAAGTCAAATCATTTTATAAGTCTATATCCTCAACTGGCAGTTGTTCAGCAGGCTGGCGAAGACATTTCCGTAGTTGTGACACATGAAACACATTGTGGACTCTGGCTAAATTTGGTGTCAATTGCAGTTTATAAGCCACTTCTCCTACTCTTTCAAGAATCTCAAACGAACCAATATATCTTGGGGCTAGTTTTCCTTTTACCTGAAACTTTTTTATAGATTTGAATGGTGTAACCTTTAGGTATACAAAATCTCCAACTTCAAAGCTTAGGTCCTTTTGACGGTTATCTGCATAACTCTTTTGTCGGCTTTGGGCTATCCTCACTTTATCTCGAATGATCCTGACATGTGTCTCTGCATCTTGCACAATTTGTGGTCCTAAGAACTATCACTCTCCAGTCTCTGTCCAATTTAACGGTGTTCTGCATTCTCTTCCATACAATGCTTCAAATGGTGCCATTTTAATACTCGCTTGATAGCTATTATTATAGAAAAATTCCACAAATGGTAAGCACATATCCCATGCTGCTTCATAGACTAGTGTGCATGCTCTTAACAAATATTCTAAGATTTGATTTACTCATTTTGTCTGTCCTCCGATTTGTGGGTGATAGGCTGTACTGAATGCTAAGTCTGTTCCCATTGCCTCATGCAATTTTTCCCAAAAGGTAGATGTAAATTCTGCTCCTCTATCTGATACTATCATTTTTGGGATTCCATGCAATACCACAATCTTAGTCAAGTACAGCTTTGCCAACTTGTTTTTGCCATAGGTTTTCTTAATTAGTATGAAATGTGCTACTTTTGTCAGTCGGTCTATGATTACCCAAATAGCATCATAACCATCACGAGTCTTTGGAAATCCTGTAATAAAGTCCATACCAATATCTTCCCATTTCCATTCCGGAACTGGTAAAGGATTTAACAATCCTGATGGCTTTTGATGGTCTATTTTTATCTTCTGACATGTGTCACAGCATGCGATATACACTGCTATTTCTCTTTTCATTTTGTTCCACCAACATCTATTCTTTATGTCTTGATACGTCTTCATTCCTCCTGGGTGTATAGAGAATTGGGATGAGTGGCACTACTACAAAAGAGACTAAACTAGACGCTTACATCACAGACGGTTCCTAGGAACCGTCTGTGTCGCAAGTATCACAGATGGTTCATACGAATAACCGTCTATGCTATTTTCACATACGGGTTTTAATACAAACCGTCTGTGAAGTATCACAGACGATTCTAGATAAAAACCGTCTGTGATAATGGCAGACATCACAGGCAGTTTGCATTAAAAACCGTTTGTGATAATGAAGTTATCACAGATGGTTTGTATTAAAAACCGTTTGTAATATGTTTCCCGCCTTGCAATCCACCAAAATTTCATAATTTCCCGCCTGAGTCCGAGTAGGATTCAGTTTTGAGACACTTTCAGTAAAACGGGCATAACTTTTGCATACGGTGTCCGTTTTCGACGTTCTTGTACTCGTTGGAAAGCTAACGATGAGCCCGATCAAAAAACGAATCGGCTCATGCCAGTCGCCCTCTAAGACCCTCAAAATTGGCCATCTTTAGACCCAAATTTGCGTTGCAAGTTTTTTGTTTCAGTTTTTGCTAAAATTTTTAATCTTCCCTTTGGAATTTGACTTTTGCCTCAACTACAAAGTTGTCGATCTCATCGAAACCTTTCAAACGAGTATATATAAGCCATATAGAATTTTGCTATTTTATCCTTTCAGACTAGCTATTTATATTATACTGGTATATTATCTTTGTGATATCATAGACGGTTGTTGTTATGAACCGTCTGTGATGTCCTGCCACATCACCGATCTGCAGCATATCCCCCAGGATCCCAATCTCACCCATCCATTCTCTCCGCATCGAATGACAGGTACCGTTCTCCTCCCCACCTCTCGCCCCTTATTAACCCCCTCTCCCTAGTCGAAGAACCAATACCACCAGTACTACTCTAACTCATTTGTGCACGGCAAGGGTAGGAAGGGTTTGGCAAGAGCAACTGAAATTTCACTTGAAGCAAGATTGAAAGGAAGAAGGCAATGGCAAGATGGAAAAGAAGAAGGCCGGAATAGAAGCTATTGATTTTGTTATAGAAGTTAAACGTGGTGTTCATTGCCTTTTTATTTTTGCTACTTGAAAATTTTTCCGCACCACTTGTTTTAGATTATAGTTTAATGTAGTGTAAGTATTTTTCTGAATTTGTAGCCGTGAAGTTTATCTTTGTAAAATTATAAGTGTCCTCTTATGTATTAAGTGCTATGGGTAACCTACTCGATATCTTATGATGTTGCAATGGTGGATTCTAATTTTGATGAAAATAGAATGTGTTGCTGTGTTTGTTGCTGTATTTGCTTGTTTTCAGATGATATAGTTAACATTGCCTAAGGCTACCCAAAAAATAGAAAAATTTGAGTATAGAATGAACTATCACGGACGGTTTTATAGTATAAACCGTCTGTAAAGAATTATCACAGACGGCTCGAACCAAAAATCGTTTGTGATGGGGAAGTATCACAGATGGTTGTATATATCAACCTTCTGTGATACTCACACATCACAGACGGTTGGTAGCTAGAACTGTCTGTGATGTGTGAGTATCACAAACGGTTGGTAGCTAGAACCATCTGTGATAGTGTTTTCATAGACGGTTCTATTTATAAATCATCTGTGATATAGTTATCATAGATAGCTTACAAATCGTCTGTGATAACTTCTGATTATCACTGATACATAAATTCAGACAGTTCAAAAAATTGTCTATGACGACTGTCGTAGGGGTGGCCCCCACCTAAACCCAGCAGGCCCGGTAGGAGGTTATAAGGCCCAGAACAGGCCATGTGTAATGACATAACTGCCCCCAGAGGGGATAGCCAGATGTAAGGATATAACTGTAAAAGCACTCCTCATGTGTGTATATATATGAATACAGGCCATGGGGAGAAGGCAGAACACTCCCACCTCTCCACTACCATCTCTCTCTCTGTTTGGTCGGTAACCGCAACAGTTGGCGCCGTCCGTGGGGAGGACAAGGACAAGCCCGAAGACCGAAGAAGAAGGATGGCACCGAAAAAAGCTTCATCAGCGGCGGCGAAGGGAAAGAAGACGGCTGGGTCGGAGCGGCGCGTGAATACCAGGGCTTCGGCATCGGCCGCCGAAGGAGCTGGCGGCAGCGCATGCGCCGTGGTCGCGGACGTCGACGCTGGCACCACAGCGACCGACCCCGCCAGCGCCGCTACAACGACACCCAACCCCGTCGCTGGCACCATAGCGACCGACCCCGCCAGCGCCGCTACAACGACACCCAACCCCGTCGCTAGCACCACAGCGACTGACCCCGCCAGCGCCGCTACAACGACACCCAACCCCGTCGCTGGCACTGCAACGACAGCCCCCGCCACCCTCGCCGGCAGCGCGGATCAGGCGGCCGGGGGTAGCCGCAATGAAGCATCCGGCGGATCTGGAGATCGTGAAGCAATGGTCCCTGCACCGACCCATCCGCTGGGTGTTCCGGCGGCCCCAACAGCGCCTGCGGTGGAAAGCGCCATACTAGAAGCCCTCAACGCGTTCCAGCAGGAGCTAGGGGACCTTCGCGGAGCCGTCCGCGATATGCAAGAGGCTCGGAGCCAGCAGGCCGCGCCAGTAATCGCGCCCGAGCCCACGCTGGAGAGGGCGGACAGTCGCGAAGCCCCCACATCTAGCCGTGCGCCGCTGCGGCGCGTAGATCTGGAGTCCCCGCTTTCGGCAGGGCTGCAGCAGGCGGTGTGGCCTGAAGACTTCAAGTTTCCTAGCGCCATCGACTCGTACAAGGGCGACACGGACCCCCGCGAGTTCGTGCGCGTGTACGAAACCGCGATCGAAGCCGCGGGCGGAGACGACACCACGAAGGCGAAGGGACTCCCCCTCGCGCTGCAAGGGGTGGCGCTCTCTTGGTTCTTTACTATAGAGCCAGGCTCCATCTACGCGTGGGAACAGCTTCGCGACCGCCTTCACAAGAACTTCCAAGGAAACTATGTCGAGCGAGTCGACGCGGACCAACTATTCGCTGTGAAGCAAAAACCCTCGGAGAAGCTCCGGGACTACTTCAAACGCTTCGCCAAGATTCGATGCCAAGTGAAGGACGTTAGCGAAACCACCATCGTTAATGCAGCCATACAGGGCCTTCGTCCAGGCCCGATGGCCGAGTACAATGCGCGAAAGCCAATCAAGACGGTGGCGAAGCTCTTCGACAAAATGGAGGAATACGCCAGGGCGGAAGAGGACGCGCGGCGAAGGCAAGGTGACGACTCCGACACCAACCAGGCCGGAGCCTCGGCAAAAGCCAAAGATCCGCCGAAAGACGGTTCTTCGAAGGGAAAACGTAAGCAGGAGTCGTCCAGGGATACGCCCGACCGCAGGGACGCCTCGCACAAGGAGTCGTCCAATCAGCCCAAGCGCGGTCAACAAAGGTCGAGGCGAAACCGGTACGTCCTCGACATCGAAGGCGGTTCCGACGAAGGCGCTCCCGCGGGCCGAGGCGGTCGGGGGCGCCGTGGCCGGGGGCGCGGCCGTGGCCGGGGCCGCGACGATAAAAGTCGTGGAGATTACGACGATCAGCACCAGGGACTCTGGAGCGTAGTCCACGGCCGCGGCAACCACGATACCCGCACCTGCACCTCCATCGCGGCGCTCCGCGATAGCGTCGCTAGGGACAGGAACCCGGAGACGCGTCCGCCTACGGTGGCCCACGTCCAATTCCCATACGAGGCCCCCATGCAGGTACAAGCGCAAGGGATGCAACCCCAGGAAGGCCCCTTACGGATCCAAGCTCACGTATAGCAGCCTCGGGAGGGCCTCCTGTCGCTGCAGGCCCCGGAGGCAACCCACCGCAGGGTCATTAACGTCATATCCGGAGGCTCTGCACTGGAATTCGCCTTAGCACGGTAGCAGAAGGCCTATGCGCGAAGACTACATCACGTGGCGGCATACCCAGCGCAAGCACCGCCGGACTGGGCGCAGCACGAAGTCACATTCACACCCGACGACGCCCAAGGCGTGGACTTCCCTCATCAGGACCCCCTGGTCATCCGGGTCACGATTGCGGGATGCGACGTGGGGCGTGCCTTGGTGGACGGCGGTAGCTCCGCGAACATATTGTTTGCGGCGGCCTTCGACTAGATGGGGATCCCTCGAAACCGCCTAGGGCCCTCAGGAATCCCACTACAGGGCTTCGGGGGACAGCCCCTGCAGGCGTTGGGCCAAATAAGTCTTCAAGTCTCCTTCGGCCAGGATAACAATGTGCGGGCCGAAGATGCCACCTTCGATGTGGTCGACCTTCCGTACCCCTACAATGCCATATTAGGGCGCCCAATCCTCAACTCCTTCGGCGCGGTACCACATCACGGCTATCTATGCATGAAGATCCCGGGTCCCCGGACCATCATTACCGTCCAGGGCGACCAGGATATGGCCCGGCGCATCGAGCCAGGTACCAGGTACCCGCGTCGCGAAGCCCAGCGGCGCTCTTAGAGCTGGCGCCACAGCGCGGGGGTCCGCGGGGCCATTCAGAGGCGCCTTGGCGGGCCCTGCAGATGTCTAGCGACTAGAGGCTTTGGCCGCACCACGGTCAAACGGTTAGTATATCCACCCCCTGTAATTGCTTACCCACGCAAACGGGGATGTAATGAAGATCGCCGTTTGCCAACAACCTTTCTTCATCACGCGCAAGTATGCGGCGGAGGCGCGCGCAGGCTTGGCCAGCGCGCGGGTTTTCGCAGTATAAATAAAGACGCACGTTCGCGTGTGCACTCGCCGTAGCCAGGGGTACGAGACTGAGTATAAATCAAAGTCGCACGTTCGCGTGTGCACTCGCCGTAGCCAAAGGTGACGGGCCTGAGTATAAACAAAGACGCACGTTCGCGTGTGCACTCGCTGTAGCCAGGGGTACGGGACTGAGTATAAATCGAAGTCGCACGTTCGCGTGTGCACTCGCCGTAGCCAAAGGTGACGGGCCTGAGTATAAACAAAGACGCACGTTCGCGTGTGCACTCGCCGTAGCCAGGGGTACGGGACTGAGTATAAATCGAAGTCGCACGTTCGCGTGTGCACTCGTCGTAGCCAAAGGTGACGGGCCTGAGTATAAACAAAGATGCATGTTCGCGTGTGCACTCGCCGTAACCAGGGGTACGAGACTGAGTATAAATCGAAGTCGCACGTTTGCGTGTGCACTCGCTGTAGCCAAAGGTGACGGGCCTGAGTATAAACAAAGACGCACGTTCGCGTGTGCACTCGCCGTAGCCAGGGGTACGGGACTGAGTATAAATCGAAGTCGCACGTCCGCGTGTGCACTCGCCGTAGCCAAGGGTGACGGGCCTGAGTATAAACAAAAGACGCAACGGGGGGACGCCCTCGCGCGCACCGGTCTACGGACTTTAAATAAGACGTAGCATCGAGGTCCGCCTCCGCACGCACCAGTCTACGGACTTTAAATAAGACGTAGCGTCGAGGTCCGCCTCCGCACGCACCAGTCTACGGACTTTAAATAAGACATAGCGTCGAGGTCCGCCTCCGCACGCACCAGTCTACAGACTTTAAATAAGACGTAGCGTCGAGGTCCGCCTCCGCACGCACCAGTCTACGGACTTTAAATAAGACGTCGCGTCGAGGCCTGCCTCCGCACGCGCGAGTCTCCGGACTATAAAGGAAGTCATAGCGTCGAGGTCCGCCTCCGCACGCACTAGTCCACGTACTCTAAATAAGACGTAGCGTCGAGCCCTGCCTCCGCACGCGCGAGTCTCCGGACTATAAAGGAAGTCGTAGCGTCGAGGTCCGCCTCCGCACGCACTAGTCCACGGACTCTAAATAAGACGTAGCGTCGAGCCCTGCCTCCGCACGCGCGAGTCTCTGGACTATAAAGGAAGTCGTAGCGTCGAGGTCCGCCTTCGCACGCACTAGTCCACGGACTCTAAATAAGACGTAGCGTCGAGGCCTGCCTCCGCACGCGCGAGTCTTCGGACTATAAAGGAAGTCGTAGCGTCGAGGTCTGCCTCCGCACGCGTGAGTCCCCGGACTATAAAGGAAGTCATAGCGTCGAGGTCCGCCTCCGCACGCGCTAGTCCACAGACTCTAAATAAGACGTAGCGTCGAGGCCCGCCTCCGCACGCGCGAGTCTCCAGACTATAAAGGAAGTCGTAGCGTCGAGGTCCGCCTCCGCACGCGCTAGTCCATGGACTCTAAATAAGACGCGGATGTTCTCCCTGCGCACTCTACGAAGTCTAAACAAGACGCGAGTTCCGCGCATGCCAGGCACCTCGTCCCTGTGCATACTCTACGGAGCATAAATAAGGCTACGGAGGCCTCCCACACGTTCACAGCGCGCGTTGACGAAGACACAGCGCGCCAGAGGCTACCCCCGCCAGGAGGAGCAAGGGGAACGGAACGTGCGCGCACTTCCACCCTCGCCCACGCCAGTCTACGGACTATAAAAAGGCGAAGCATCGAGGTTCGCCTCCGCACCCGCCCGTCTATGGACGGTAAAGAGGTGAGGCGCCAAGGACTGCCCCCGCAAGCGCCGTTCTAAGGAACCCTTGCGCGACTACTTCGCCAACGGCGCGCGTCGAACATGGAGAGCCCATCCCCGCGCAGCATGTGGCGTACCGGTGAACCCGAAGAGGCATCAACACACAGCGCATATCTTAAGATGACAGACAATTTGCATGTCGGACAAATCACGCAAGTACAAAGGTCCAGCAGCATCCTTGCCGTTCTAAGCCGCTATCTCGCGGGCTCGTCCTTAATGCACGCTAAAGCTGGGGCCTCGTTCGAAGAAGGCTGGCTTGCCCAAAAGTTCAACGTCTCCTCGGCCCTTTGCCAGCGTCGAAGGCGCCATCGGGTCGCAAGGCCAGACGCGAGCAGTCGCCCCCAGCAAGGAAGCTGCCCGGGATAAAGGCAAGTAATCAGTTCGTGAAGCAAACACACACTTTATTCATTCAATTAAGGGACAGACGCTACAACGCACGCCCACACTTAGCCGCGTTGGCGCCGCACCTGTGAACCTTTGGCATCTTCGGAGGCCTCTGCGCCACCCTCGTCGCGCCGCGGGACCTCAGTGCCGCCCTCGTCGCGCCGCGGGACTTCATCCAGAAATTGGCCGAGGCTCCCCCCACCACGAAGGGACTTCCGAAGCTCAACCTCCGTGGCGGCTATCCCGATGTAGTCCCAGATGCGCTCGTAGAAGAATTTGACGGGGCCGTGAACGGCACGGACTTCACCGGACATCACTCCGACCCCGCCGGGCATCTCTAGCTGAGGGTTCTCCAGCTCGGCGATGTGCGTGCAACCGCGGTGCCGAAGGAGGGCGCACACCAGGCACGACGCCACATAGGCACAGTGGTCGCCAAAGGTCGTCGCAGCCCCGCGCGCAACGTTGGCGGCGTCATGGATCCAGCGAAGGGCCCGCAGCAACTCCTCCGGGCCGAAGGCGTGGTCCGGCACTCCAGCCACAAGCCTTTGGAGGTGGACTTCCAACATTTGCAGGGTGTCCCACGCAACCACCGAGGCATCGCCAAGTGTCAGGTTACGCTCCGCTAGAGTCAAGGCAAGCTCGCCTTTTTCCTTCTCTAGCGAGGCGACCTGTTCCAGGAGCCCGTCGCGCTCCGCCGCAAACTTCTGTTGCGCAGCTTCCGCGGCTGACTCCCGCACCGACGCAACAAGTCCCTCGGCGCATGCCTTCACTTTGGCGCATTCCGTTTCCAGCTGGCGGATGCGGGCGTCCTGGGCACAGCGGGCTCCAGAAGCTTCACGTAGCTCCTCCTCGGCGGCCCGCAGCCTATCCTCGAGCGCCTTTCGGTCACGAGCATAGGCCGCTTGCAAGGCCTGCCCCAGCACAAGTGTCTGCAGAAGGGAAGCACTTAGCAAGATCAGCCAGCACAGGCGTTGTCGCATGAGTACTTACCCTCACCCCAGACACCTCGAAGGTGTCTTCGAGACGCCCGACCCCATAGGCCTGCAGCATTTGCGGGTCGACGCATGTGGCCGCGTCGTTCACAATCCCGCGCCACGCCCTCAGTGTCTCCGGAGGCGGCACGAGGTCCGCAGGACTTACGCGCGCGGAGGTCCCGTGGTCCGCCAAGTGCTCCCCCTTCGGAATGAGCAGCGCTGCAAACAAGGCTACATGTGAGCACCGCAAGGCATGAAAGAATACACCAGAGTAAGCTAACCCACCCTACCTTCGGTAGCAGAAGGAGGGTCTCGGGGACTCGTCCCCTCATCCCCGGGCAGGGCGGCGGTGGCGTAAGCCCCCGCAGAAGGAATGGTCCCGCCTTGGGCAGAAGCCTCTGCGTTCGGGGCAGGTGGCGCCTGTCCCTGCGCGACGGGCGGCGTGGCCAGAGGGGCGGAAGGCGCATATGCCGCAGGGTCTCCGACATTTGCACTGGAGTCCCACAAGCTTCTGACGCCCGTGGCCACGACGAATCCCCGCGGTGTCCGGTGGAGCTCCGGCCGCACACACGGCCATTTAGCCGGGGCAGCCGGCAGCGATACTGCCCCCGCAGTCGTGGCTGGGGAAGCCCCCGCGGTTGCAGCGCCCGGGGGCGAAGGTTCCGCGGCGGCAATTGTCGCAGGGGGCACCTCGGTTTCTACCGCTGTCGGTAAAGGCAGCATGGCTCCGTGTGCCCCCGTGGAGGGCGCCTTCGGCACCACAGCGGCCACGGCTGGAGGCTCCACCTCAGCATCGCCGGTCCGCACGGGTTCCGCCCCGGCGACTTCGGGGGGCGGCGAGACGTCCCCCCTCCGGCTGCACGCAGCAAGCCTGCCGTCCGGGGCGCTCGCCGAAGATACCTCGCCTTCGGCGTCCGCGCCACCCAAGCCTGAACCGGCATACCTCGCCGAGTCCGACTCCGTGTCCGCCGCGCCCTCGGGAGCACTAGCAGCAGCAGTAGCAGCTGCCGCACCAAGCGCGGCAGGCGGCCCGCTGCGGCCCCTCTTTCAAGATGGCGCCTTCTTCTTCTTCTTCGCCGCACCGTCGTCTGGAGCGACACGGTCTGGCACGCCAAGGCCCAGGGCCTCGCACACGCGTTTTATTCGCCCCAGCCCCGCCTCGGTGATAGCGGATGCGCGCTGCTCGTGCTCCCTGTCGGTGTACGGCCCTAGGAACACGCGCGCTGCTTGCTCCGCCTCCTCCAAGCAAACCCCTGAAGCAACGTAGATGGCATCAGCATATAGCGCATTTCGGGTGAATGAAGGAGAGACGCGGTCTAGGCTTACGAAGACTGGAGGGTGCCGACAGCGAGCAGACCGATGGCGCAACATTGTCGTCTCGACGCCTCTCGGCGGCAAGACGCCAGTCGCGGGCAAGCGGGGCCACGCCGTACATTACGTACTCTTCGGCGAGGTCGCGCATGTTGAGGCGGGCGGCCACGCCTACAAGCCGCCGAGCCCTCCGCCTGTCCTCGTCACCAAGCGTCCGGCCGGGCGAGGGCTTGAACGCGATCGGTCGGCCTGTGCACTCAAGGCCGCTCCCGCTCTCCACACAGTGGTAGAACCACCGCTTTGTCCAGCAAGATTTCCACTTCCCGCGAGTTGAATTCGTAGGAAAGAGCTTTTTGCACGATGGACGAAGAATAAAGGTGACGCTACCGAAGCTCGACAGCGTCCCGTCCTTCCGGTCCTTGGGCTGGCACCGTGCCTCATGAAGATAGGCGAACAGCGAGGCGCTGGGCCAACACGCCCCCGAGCGCAAGGCCCAGCTGTACACCGCAAGCCGGGCCACGGCGTTCGGAGTCAGTTGCGCCAGCTCCAGCCCGAAGGTCCGCAGCACGTTGCCCACGATAGCCGCCGCGGGGATGCGGAGTCCCGCGTCGAAAAAGGCAACGAACACGACCGCCTCCGACCTCTCGGGATGTGGTTCCATCTCATCGGCGGCGGGCAATCGCACCTCCTGGCGCTCGGACAACTTCCCCGCGCGCAGAAGCCCTTGGATCGTCTTCTCGGTCACGAGCGAGGGGCCTAGCTCGCCAGAGAACTTGCCTTCCTCCTCCCCCACCAACCGCTCCTTGTCCGCCGCCGCCGTGTCGCGTTCTTGGAGCGTGTATTTCACCTCCAACAGCGAAGACCGCCGGCGAATGCCGCAGACACCACCCACCTGACTACGCTTGCCATCAGACGCCATTGCTTCCCCGGGAAGGAGGCCAGCGGCAAAAAATACCATGCGAGTATGGAAGGCGGCGCAAGCAAGAAGGGGGCGTACAACTGCGGGGGCGCGGTCGCGGGGGCTACTTTAAGCCACCTCCCCCCAGTACCGAAGCGTCGCGTCGGCCCGCGTGCGGGACGCGACCGCAGTCGTACAACCGCCTGTCCAGTGCTGTTCCCCATACCCAAAGCTAAAAGGCCACGACCACGAACGCCAAGGGTCGTCACAGCACGATGCTCCCTAGCCGCTATTAAAGGCGGTCTAATGGGCCAGGGGATCACAACAGCATCGGCGCTGCGCCATTCGTCGCTCGCCCCATGTCCCCTTTGCCTAGGGAAGAGGCGAGCGGCCGCGAGCACGCAACCGTCCACACCCCGCCGCGCACCAGTCATAAGCCGCCACGTGCCCCGTGCGCACCGAGGCGGGTCGCACCGTATAGGCACCTTTACAGCGCAAGACCGCATTGCGAGATCTCAAGTCACCGCACGCGTGGCGATATTCGTGACGCAAGGCGCGCGTCTACTTCGGCTGAAGGCTAGCTCCGCTGCCACCCGTTCGAAGGGTAGGGGACGGAGCGCGCGCGTCTACTTCGGCTGGGCGCCAGCTCCGCTGCCACCTGTTCGAAGGGTAGGGGACGGAGCGTGCGCATCTACTTTGGCTGGGCGCCAGCTCCGCTGCCACCCGTTCGAAGGGTAGGGGACGGAGTGCGCGCGCGTCTACTTCGGCTGAAGGCTAGCTCCGCTGCCACCCGTTCGAAGGGTAGGGGACGGAGCGCGCGCGTCTACTTCGGCTGGGCGCCAGCTCCGCCGCCACCCGTTCGAAGGGTAGGGGACAGAGCGCGCGCGCGTCTACTTCGGCTCGGCGCCAACTCCGCTGCCACCCGTTCGAAGGGTAGGGGACGGAGCACGCGCGCGTCTACTTCGGCTGAAGGCTAGCTCTGCTGCCACCCGTTCGAAGGGTAGGGGACGGAGCGCGCGCGTCTACTTCGGCTGGGCGCCAGCTCCGCTGCCACCCGTTCGAAGGGTAGGGGACGGAGCGCGCGCGCATCTACTTGCGCGCGCGTGTCTACTTCGGCTGAAGGCTAGCTCCGCTGCCACCCGTTCGAAGGGTAGTGGACGGAGCGCGCGCGCATCTACTTGCGCGCGCGCGTCTACTTCGGCTGGGCGCCAGCTCCGCTGCCACCCGTTCGAAGGGTAGGGGACGGAGCGCGCGCGCATCTACTTGCGCGCGCGCGTCTACTTCGGCCCGGCGCCAGCTCCGCTGCCACCCGTTCGAAGGGTAGGGGACGGCGCGCGCGTCTACTTCGGCTGGGCGCCAGCTCCGCTGCCACCCGTTCGAAGGGTAGGGGACGGAGCACGTGCGCATCTACTTGCGCGTGCGCGTCTACTTCGGCTGGGCGCCAGCTCCGCTGCCACCCGTTCGATGGGTAGGGGACGGAGCGCGCGCGTCTACTTCGGCTGGGCGCCAGCTCCGCTGCCACCCGTTCGAAGGGTAGGGGACGGAGCGTGCGCGCGTCTACTTCGGCTGGGCGCCAGCTCCGCTGCCACCTGTTCGAAGGGTAGGGGATGGAGCGCGCGCCTCTACTTCGGCTGGGCGCCAGCTCCGCTCCCACCCGTTCGAAGGGTAGGGGACGGAGCGCGCGCGCGTCTACTTTGGCTGAGCGCCAACTCCGCCGCCACCCGTTCGAAGGATGGGGGACGGAGCCCGTGCGCCTACCTCGGCGGAGCGCCGCAAAGGCGGGGGTCTTGTCCCACAAAGTCTGCCTCGTTTTCCTTAACAGACCACCTACAGTGCATCAACATGAAAGCTAATGCCGGCGGTCTCCATCAGGAACAGTGACTGTAGGTAGGCCTGTTATGAAAAACGGGGCAGACCTTGCTGTCGCCTGCGGAAGCGCGGTGCGGGGGCAGGAAGCGCGGCTGGCTGTCGATAACCGGCGCTGACCAAGCTCCCAAGAAAAATGGACCTCCTTCTGTGCATCAACATTCCCCAAGCCGTGCACCGTCACCCAGGAATGTTGATGCACGGCAGGGGCCCATTTTAGGGGAGCAGCCTCTGTCACAATATACGCAGGAGCAACGCCGCACCAGCGCTGTATATATATATATATATATACCCCATCAACAGGGGAGCCAACCGGCGGAAGGCCAATCGGCAGAAGTCCAACTGCCGGGAGTCCGCCGTCATATTAATGGTCACGACGCCTCAAACGCCCGCACCGCGCCAAGCACGCTTCACCACGTGGACGGCCGGAAGACCGAGCGTCGCAGCACGTCCCCTATCACTTAAAGCTCATGCGGCGGCTCAGGGGCCCGCTACGCTAACCTGTGCCAGTGCAACGCCCCCGGCGCGCGTCTGCTTCGGCTGCAGCGCAGCCCCCGGGTCAAGTTTGGAAAAGTTCACAGGCCGCGGGGACGGAGGGGGCCAAAGGACTCGGCAACATGGCTTCGGCCCCGTGAAGCCCTTTACCATGAGAGGCTCCTGTCGTAGGGGTGGCCCCCACCTAAACCCAGCAGGCCCGGTAGGAGGTTATAAGGCCCAGAACAGGCCATGTGTAATGACATAACTGCCCAGAGGGGATAGCCAGATGTAAGGATATAACTGTAAAAGCACTCCTCATGTGTGTATATATATATATATGAATACAGGCCATGGGGAGAAGGCAGAACACTCCCACCTCTCCACTACCATCTCTCTCTCTGTTTGGTCGGTAACCACAACAACGACAGTTTTGAACCGTCTATGATGACCCTTTTTGTAATAGTGTGGGCTTCTCGTAATATCAAATCCTTCAACTCTTTATTATTAGGTATACAATAACAACCTCGAAATCTCAGGATCCCTTGATCATCCTTAATGAATTCGGTTGAATTTTCCTCTTGACTTTCCTTTTCAAGTCGTTGTATTTCCTCATCATTCTCTTGAGCTGTTTTGATTTGATCTGTCAGAGTCTGCTGGATTTCCAATGCTGCTATCTGACCTTGTTCCACAATATGCAGGTTTAATCATTGGATCTGCTCATGTAACTGGGTGGGACATTCCAAAATAGAAGCTATGCCATGATACTTTTTTCGGCTCAATGCATCGGCTACATTGTTTGCTTTTCCAGGATGATATTGAAGATCTAAATCATAATCTTTAATTAATTCCAACCATCTTCATTGTCGGAGGTTTAGGTCTGGTTGAGTGAATATATATTTCAAACTCTTATGGTCGGAAAAGACTTCGCAACGATTTTCCAACAAATAGTGCATCCAGATTTTCAATGCAAGCACCATGGCTGCTAATTCCAAGTCATGAGTTGGGTAATTCACTTCATGTGGTTGTAGTTGTCTTGAAGCATAAGCTAGCACTCTTCCATCTTGCATTAATACACAACCTAGTCCTTGCTTCAAGGCATCAAAGTAGATCTGAAAATCTTTTCTAGGGTTGGGGAGTATAAGTATTGGAGCTGAGGTTAACTTAGCTTTCAGTTCTTGAAAACTTTCCTCATATTTATCCGTCCATCTATATGGATTGTCCTTCTTAAGAAGTTGAGTGAGGGGTCTGGATATTTTCAAGAATCCTTCTATAAATCGACGGTAATATCCTGCCAAACCCAGAAAACTTCAAACTTCTATCACGGTGGTTGGCTGTTTCCATTCTATTAGCTCGTCCATTTGCTTTTTGAGTTCTTTCAGCTCTTGGGCTGACATCCAATATTGACATTTTGTAATAGGTTTAGTTCCTGGAACCAATTCAATAGCAAGTTCTATAGGTCTATCTAGTGGTTTTCCAGGTAACTCTTTTGGAAAAACATCTGGGTACTCTTGAATTATTGGGACTCGGGAAACACCTTCTTCTACTAATATACTATGAGTACTTGACTTCATCTTTTCCACTAGAGCGAAATCTGTTCTTACAATACCTCTTGTCCTTCTGGACCCACCAGAGTTACTAGCTTATTCTCACAGTCCTCCTTGGCTTTGTATCTGGTTAACCAATTAATTCCCAGTATGACATCCAATCCTTTCATTACCAATAGTAACAGGTTGGCCTTAAATTTGACTCCTTGGATCTCTAGGTCCAAGTCATTACATCCAAAGCGAGATTCTATCCTACTCCTAGGTGTTTGAAAAGAATAGGGTGTTTGCAAGGTAGTAAATGGTAACTGGTTTTTCACAACAAAAGCTAATGAAAGAAACAAATGCGTTGCTTCGGGATCAAACAAAACTAAAGAAGGTTTCATGTGAACAAGTAATGTACCAACAATGACGTCATTGGCTCATGCTACTTCTTTCGCTAAGATATGATTTATTCTTCCTTGGATGGGCCTTAGTATTCCTTTGCCTTTTTTGCTACTGGTGTTGTTGTTGTTGTGCCAGTTTGTGTTCCTGTTGGCTTCACTACAAATTGTCGGGTCTGGCTACCTCCTTCCTGCTTTGGTATGGCAATGAACTGACAGAGTGATGATGTTTGTGCTTTAACTTGGGCCTTTGCCACTTTAGAAGGTAGTCCTCCCCTTGGACATTGATTTTTAGAGTGACCAGACTAGCCACAATGAAAAGAGACAGGGGACCCCCTGAGGACATTGTCTTTGGAAATGATTTCCTCCACAGTTGAAGCATTTCGGACCTAAGGTTCTCATTGTATTCTGCAATGATGTCATGGTGTTCTAACCCTTTCAAAATTGAGGTCTTGGCGTAAATACCACTCTCCTGCCCTGTTGATTTCTGAATTGGGAAGCCAAGACCATTCGCTTCTGGGGTGCATCTAACGACGACGTTCTTTGTATTACTTTTCTTTTACGAGTATCTTCCAACTCATTTCTTGCTTCCTCTGACATGATTAACTTATTTACCATTGCAGACAAATCATTAAAGTGCATTGCTGAGATGTGATACTTCAAGGATTTCTGCAATCCTTCCTTAAATCGCTCCATTTTCTTCGCCTCGGTCTTCATGTCACCTGGGGCATAGCGGGCAAGGGTATTGAATTGGTGAAGATACTCTGTGATTGTATATCCTCCTTGTTTTAGAGCAAGAAATTCGTGATGTTTTGCTTCGATTACTCCCGTTGGTACATGAGCTTGACGGAATGAGTCTTTGAATTCTTTCCATGTAATTTCTTTATTTTCACTCATAGTTTGATAATTCATCCACCATGCTGCAGCTTGACCTTGTAGCTGATGGGAGGCATATAAAACTTTCTCCTTGTCATTGCATTGTATGGTGTTTAACTTTCTCTCTACATCCCTGATCCAGTCTTCAGTGACCATTGGATCGGGTGACGATGAGAAAACTGGGGGTCTGGTCTTCTGAAAATCTACCCACTTTGACTGAACTGACACTCCCTGTTGACTTGTTCCTCCATTTCTCATGGCTATTTGTTCTAATAGCTTAGCATGTTGCTCCATCATTCGAGCCTGATTTAGTTCTACTTGATGTCGGATTTCTTCCATTTTTGCCAAAATATCAGCTAGACTGGGTTGATGCACTTCTCCATGATGAGGGATGTCTTGGCCTTGTGACCCATTTTCGCTTACTACCATCTTATCTGCTCTTGATGGGATTTATAGCTTGATCTGCAACGAGTTTTTAGGAAGTTAGATAGATAAGTAAGAATTTAGACTTAAGGTAAGATTGGAATGAAATAGATAAGGACTTCAGAGTGAAATAGAAAGATTAGAATTTGAAGAGGTAGACTAGAGATACTTATAGCAAACAAATTATCAAATAGGCAAAGATAGTTTTTATTCATCATACAAGTTGGATAACACCATTTATACAAGGTACACATCTCAACTTATTTTACACAGCCAAAAGACACTACTACAAAAGGGTTCAACTACATTAACGCAAAACACAACTCTACACTTTCTAACTTCCGTGTTCCGATGGAGGGTTGCTTGAAGAACACCACTCTTCTTCTTCGGGGTCCTCTTCTTCATCCTCAATCATTGGCCCTTTTCCCTTGGACTCTTCATTGTTAGCTTTAGGCTCTTCTGGAATCCATGAAGACGATCCTTTGAAGAATGTACGGTATTAGGGTGCCGACATTCTTCTTGGCTTTTTGGAGGCTCTAGCGAAGTCGTCGGGTGTTTCATCGCATCTTGATACTTCGCCTTCTTCTAATTGTTCGTAGCGTTGTAGATTCCTCTTCAGGATTTCCACTTCTTGTTGGGCCAAGTATAATTGAAGATGTAAGTCTTGACATTCCTCCACCATTCTGGAATACAAAGTTTCTTGGTAGGTAATATGGAGTGCAGCTTCTCTTACTCGGGGATCTTCCTCTCTATCCGGATGAGGTACTGTCGGAACCCGGAGCAACGACTCCTGAATCCTCTGTGTAAATCGCACTAGTCCAGGATCAGCTAGTGCACACAGTGAACAACAAAGATAAATACCAAGCATAATAACCTTTATTTAATTTAAAGAGTACGACCTTATGGCCAGCGTTTACATCAGTGCGCATTGGCAAAAATAACTGCAAAAGAAACTGCGGAAGCGAAGCTGAAAAGGCGAAGCCCAAGCCTGCCCACAGGCAAACAACTGCAAGACGTGGCCTACTCGTTCTGGTCTTCACCGTAGTCGAAGTCGTCTTCCTCTGTGTGGAGATAGCAACGTGAGTACAAACTTGTACTCCGCAAGTCACACGGAGAAATGCAATATAATGATAAAGGCTTCAATGGAAGGCTCATAGGGTTAGTTTGCATAAAACAACATTTAATGAAATATAATAAATAGATTGAAAATGCTGAATTAATACAATACGTAAAGACAGTACTTGTAATTGAAAACATTACCGTCAGTGCAGGCTCCGACCAAACACCAACCTATCCACGGGCATCCCACCCGGACCATCTTTTCCAAAAGATCACGTATGGATTCCATCCATCCACACGCTTTCACTGCGCAACTCTGATGAATTCCATCCATTCACCAGATTTCAATCTCTCACGGATTCCATCCATCCGCAAGGTTTTTATCTCTCGTGGATTCCATCCATCCACAAGGTTTTCGAAAACATTTTTGAAAAACAAAGTCTAATCCATGAAAAACTTTTACTCAGCACGCACATGACCGTGGGCACGGCTATCCAGGATAGATTATACACTCTGCAGAAGTTGTGCAGCTTTACCCACAAGACACGATCATCCCGTTTTACCACTAGATTACACACTTCCTTAGGTGTGCGGTTAGGAGTCGTGACAAGGCCTTTACAATGCAAAGCCTTCAACCTGGTCAGGCCAACTCTAAGGTTTCACCCCAGTAAGCAATCCACCAGACCGGGACCCCCTCTTGAGCCGAGTGAGACTTCTCATGGCCTACGCCACGCTCACTTTCAACCTACGAAATGGCTCAGGTTGGGACCCGCAAATTATTCAGCCAGGACTGTCCCATACCAGCCTTGTGGTAGTACGATAGGGCTTTGCAACAGTAGCTCACAGACCGGTCCTTAATCTGACTTAGGCCCAACCACAAACCCTTGTGCACGACAATCAACCACTGCGGCTCCAACCAACAGGGCATGCCTGCACCCACCACTCTAACCAATTGCCTAAGTCTAAACCAGTTTTATATTTGTTTTCAAAATAGTTCATAAACCTTCTTGACTCACCGAAGTCAAGAATACAGTTCAAAAGCTTATCATTTTATGTAAATAGGGTTATCATTTTATGTGAAAGACATCCCAAAACAAATATTAGGACTAAGCAGAGCTAAGCATTTGATTTAAACTCTCTAGCCAACACTAATGTATTAACTAGAGTTTTAATCTAGGGTTACAAGGTATCAAGATATTTCAAGGTCAATGGAGATAATAACAAGTAGGCAATAGCTAAATTTAAAACTAAATTGAAATACATTGAATACAAATATGCATGCAGAATAATTTAAAACAACATAATTTTATTTTGAAATCTAGGATCAACATGATCAAGGAGTGTGACTTGCCTTGTTCTGCAGTCTGGTGTGAGTCATCGAATTCTTCCAAATCGTCGTAGTCTACACGCGAAGAACCAAAGCGAACAAATTCAAATAAAATCCAAATAAATCCAAACAATTATAAAATATATATTGACGGATAGATTATGATTTTAGATGAATTTAGAAGTAAGATTCAATGGATTCGGAGTTCGTATGTGGGAGAACGAATATCTGGAAGTTTTGGGCATCACATGAAATTATAACAAAATCCGAGACTTACTTTCTGAATAGCACGGTGCCGGTTGGCTGCGAGGTGGCTAGCGAATGGGCAAAATGGAATCCTGGCAATGAGGCGAAGGTGGTGACACAGGTATGGCGGCGAGGAACGGCGGCAATCACCGGCGGTGAGGGAAAAACGGCAGTGACGGCGTGGTAGCGACAACAGCAGGTTGGAGAGATATAGTACCGGGTATGGAACGTGGAGATGTAGAGTGAGCATAGGGTAGAACACGGTATGGTGAGGCTAGGAAAATTATTGGCGAAGCTGAAAATTAATCAGAGACGATACAATCGACGTTTGAACGACGATCGTGGAGAAACAGGAACAACTTGATATATATCTTGGTGCTCGGTGGAGCGAATCCAAAACCATTTGAAAGGTGGCTACCTGGGATGGTTTGGCACGATATGACGCGAACGGATTGGGGAAAGCACCACCGGATAGATGGGGACACGAGATGCCATTGGCGGCCATGGCGAGGTGTCGGAGGTGAAAATTTGTGGAGGCTTTTTGGGGAAAAGGAAGGAAGCACGGCGTAGAACGCGGCGAGGCAAGTCTAAGAAAAATTACAGCATGGGATAAGGCATACCGGAGGCGACGAATCGACGTCGGGAGTCACAAACGGCCATTTTCGCAGAAAGCTCAATTCCTGACAATTGGCTCCACGAAAAATTAAACAAAATGGTAGAAAAATTTCTTAAAGGCTAGGACACAATATGACGCGAACAAAAATCGAAGCGCTTACCAAAAAAGGGTGTACGCGCGAAGGTACAGTTTTAGTGTCTGGGCCTGACAAGGTCAACGAGGACTCGGGGGATCTTCAGGTGATGGAGATGGAAGAATGATGTAGAACGCGTCGAGGCAAACTCAACGGTGCAAACGGCTCGACCAAAGGATATCGGATGGTGGCGGAACACGGCGGAGAAGACATTCAACGACTGACGGGTTGACATCGGCGTTCCGGGCAAACGGAGAGGAGTTAGCGGGTGAGGTTTGTGGCAAAACGAAGAGGAGAACATGAGGAACGCAGTGCTCACCTTGGTTTTTGTGGAACATGCATGGTCGACTCGCAGCGAGGAGAGAAACGGCGGCACGGTTCGGCCACGGTGCTCCGGCGATGCTCCGGCGAAGCTCCGGCGAAGGCGAGGGAAGCACCATGTAGAACGCGTGAAGGCGAAGCCAATGGTGTGGTCAAATGTGGCCGGACTCTATTGTAGGCAGCGCAAACGGCTGAAGAACGCCGTTTTGTTGGCGAGAGAAAAATGCCGATTGCGGCGAGGAGAAAGAGAGAAAGGCCTTGAGATTTCAGAGGCTTGGTGAGGCTGAGAAGGGGCACCCGGTGCTTCCATTTATAGGCGCGGAGGTGGACCGGATGGGGAGATCCGCGAGGGAATGTCTTTTGGTGCCATGGCATATTCCCGCGAAATTGGGGCATGTAATTGGGGGCTAAGGTCGGGAATGGAAAGCTCTTGGTGAGAGGATTCAAATGCATTTTGTTGCGCAAGAAAAGGTTGAGAAAATCTCAAGTTCTAGAAGCTTCAAAATCACGGCCATGGCGACGCTCGTTCGTGCCCTCTGGAGGGATGCGTGAAGACAATGAATAGTGGAGGAGAGAGAAAATAATAATAAAATAATAATTGTTTTTCCGAAAAAAATAAAATAAAGTCTAAAAATTCCAGAAAGATTCACAGAAATTCCTGGAGATGATTTAGACTTAGGAAAAATATTTCCAACTTAAAGTTGGTCTTTTAATTTTTTACAAAAATACATTTTAGCTTTGAAATTGATTTTTTTTTAAAATCCAGAAAAACACGGGAAATCCAGATAAACACCAAATGCTTCCAAATAATTAATTTGAAATAAGATTTTTATAGAAAATCAAAATATCATTCTATTTAATAATATTTTTATGTTTTTTATCTAGATTACTTTTCAAATCCGGCGTTTTCTAAAAGCAGAAAATCAGGGCAAATCAAAAATAAACTTTAGGCAACCAACACACTTATTTTTTTTTTAAAATATTTAATCCATTATAATTTTTTTAATAAAAACCTGGGCTGTTTCAGGTACTATGAAGCTGTATCATTCCTCATAATCTTGTGGTATTAAATGGAATGGTGATTCGTCATATTCAATATCATAGTAGCGACGAAGATACAACACTGCTTTTCTTGCAACATCTTGCACAACGTCTAATTCTTTAAGTCAGTATGCTGCAAATTTCTAAGGGATATCTGGCCTCAGTGGTAAAGGTTTCAAATATACCCAAGCCTTCCATTGGTATAATTGCCCATTGATAAACTGTCCTCTCGCATAAAATATCGGGCGGTGCCACTCTGTTGCATATAGATATTTCTGCATCCTCTACAAAAGAGCTGCCCATCCATGTTGTACTCCTAGGTCGGAATGGATGTATTGCACCATCTGTTCACATCGCCAGATTTGAGTTTAGACAAGAGTAGATATAAATATTTTTAGAAAACAAAACTTAGCCTGTACAAGACTAGTATAGATGAGGTAGACATGGAAAGGAGTTATACAGGAATAATACTTACATTTTATGTAATTTGTTTTTACGATAAAAATAATTTTTGCAAACACACCTAATACACTTAGGGTCATCCTACAGTCAAGCTAGTGGGCTCTGATACCACTCTATAATGCCCCCATTTCTAGGAGCATCATGAATCCCTCACAACTGTCCAGGACTGTTCAGCTGCGAGTTACATCAACCGAGTGTACAACATTGCCAACACATGCTTAAGAACAAAAGTCAACTGTTGTGGTTACAGACCAAACAGAGAGAGAGAGATGGTAGTGGAGAGTGAGAGAGATGAGTAATGGCCTGCCTCCTCCCCAGGGCCTGTATTCCATACACACACACACACACACACACACACACACGGCCGCCTTCTTTCCCTTCGCCGCCGTTGACGAAGCTTTTTTCGGTGCCATCCTTCTTCAGGTTTCAGGCTTGCTCCTGTCCTCCCCACGGACGGCGCCAACTGTTGTTGTTACAGACCAAACAGAGAGAGAGATGGTAGTGGAGAGTGAGAGAGATGAGTAATGGCCTGCCTCCTCCCCATGGCCTGTATTCCATATATATATACGTGGGGAGTGTTTTTACAATTATGCCCTTACATCTGAGTATCCCCTCCAGGGGCACCTATGTCATTACATATGGCCTATTCTGGACCTTATAACCTTCTACCAGGCCTGTTGGGTTTAGGTGGGGGCCATCCCTACAACAGGAGCCTCTCATGGTGAAGGGCTTCACAGGGCCGAAGCCATGTTGCCGAGTCCTTTGGCCCCCTCCGTCCCTGCGGCCTGTGAACTTCCCCGAACTCGCGGAGCTTTGATATGCAGCGGGGTCTGAGGCCGTAGTCGAAGCCGATGCCTGGGTTGCAGCTGAGGTGGACGCGCGAGCGTTCTGCCTCGAGCTGGTGGTTAGTCGGAGTAGACGCGCGCGCTCCGTCCCCTACCCTTCGAATAGGTGGCAGCGGAGCTGGCGCCTAGCCGAAGTAGACGCGCGGGGGTGTTGCGCCGGCATAGGTAAGCGTAGCAGGCCCCTGAGCTGCCGCATATGCCTTAAGTGATAAGGGACGCGCTGCGACGCTCGTTCTTCTGGCCATCCACATGGCGAAGCGTGCTTGGCGCGGTGCGGGCCTTGAGGCGTCGTGACCATTAATATAACGACGGACTTCCGGCGGTTGGACTTCCGGCGGTTGGACTCCTGCCGATTGGACTTCCGCCGGTTGGCTCCCCTGCTGATTGGGTATATATGCGGCGCTGGTGCGGCGTTGTTCCTGCATGTGTTTTGATAGAAGCTGCTCCCCTAAAATGGGCCCCTTCCGCGCATCAACATTCCCTAGCGACGCTGGGCGGCTTCAGTCGGTGTTCCTGATGGAGCCCGTCCGCATCACTTTGAAAAATGATGATGCACTGTAGGTGGCCTGTTAAGGAGAACGAGGCAGACTTTGCGGGACATGGCCCTCGCTTTTGCCGTGTGTGGGAGGTGCCAACGGGCGAGTTCGTGCGCGCGGGTCCGTTTCTCGAAGTCAAGGTCCAGGCCAAAGCCGCGGCCAGGCTGGCGTGGCGATCGAGAAGACGGCCTCCTACGCGCGCGCCACGCTATCGTATGAAGATGGCAAGGTTTGACCTGTTCTCGTAGACAGATATGCTTGAGCTCATCTGCATCCGCTGACTGTGCCAACTGGGGCCATTGTCAAGGAACATTGATGTACTGGAGTTTATCTGCTTACGAGAACCTGTCAAAACCTGCCGCACACCAGCCGTTGCGCTCCCAAAACATGGAACGCCCAGAGGCCTAAATCTCTGATGGTTTAGGTCATGTCGAGGCTGCCGCCGAGGTTGCTTGGCCCGCGGCGGCTTGCCGTTGTACCCCGGCGCAGGGTCGAGGCAGGCGGCAAAGTATCTCAGCTAAAGCAGAGATTAGCCGGCATCAAGCTGCCATCGTCGACGCAGCAGAAATGGCACGCGCGCTCCGTCCCCTAGCCTTCGAACGGGTGGCAGCGGAGCTGGCGAAACTGCGTCCCGCGAATACCGCCACGCCTGCGGTGACTGCGGTCTCATGACACGGTAGTGTGCTGTAAAGGTTCCTGAAATCGCGCCGGCCCCTGGCTTGCCAGGGCTAGGTTGTCAGATCGTGCGCCTTGCCTCGGCGCGTGTAGGGCACGCGGCGGTTTGTAATTGGTGCGCGACGGGATGTGAGCGGTTGCGTGATCGCAGCGGTTCGCCTCTTCCCTAGGGAAGGGGGACACGGGGCGGGCGAGGAACGGCGCGGCTTCGAGGCTGTTATGATCCCACGGTCCGCTATGGCGCTCTTAATGGCAACTGGGGTCGTTCCGATGCCTGGCCTCGTGTGCTCCAGCTTGCTCGTATGGGGGTGGCCACGCGGCGGGAGGCCATTGGAGCGTCGTGCTCTGACGGTCCCTACCGCCGCAGTCGCGCCTCTTCGTCTTCGGTTATAGGGGGTGTGCTGGGCGGACCCTTGTACGACTGCGGTTGTGTCTTGCACGTGGACCGTCGCGACGCTTTGGCATTGGGGACGAGGAGGCTTGAAATAACCCTCGTAACCACGCCCCCGCAGCTCTACGCCCACTTCTCGCTTGCATCGCCTTCTATACTCCCGCAGGACAATCGCCGCTCTAGCCCTTTTGTGAGAAGCGATGGCGTCTGGTGGCAAGCGCAGCCAGACGGCTGGTGCCCGTGGCATCCGCCGGCGGTCTTCACCGCTGGAGGTGAAATACTCGCTCAGCGAACGCGACCTGGCGGCGGCGGATAAGTGGTGGCTGGAGAAGGAGGGCTCGTTTTCCGGCGAGCTGGGCCCCTCGCTCGTGACCGAGAAGATGATCCAGGCGCTGCTTCATGCGGGGAAGCTGTCCGAGCGTCAGGTGGTGCGGCTACCCGCCACCAACGAGACGGAACCTCACCCCGAGGAGTCAGAGCCGGTCGTATTCGTCGCCTTCTTTGACGCAGGGCTCCGCATCCCAGCGGCGACAATCGTGGGCGATGTGCTGCGGACCTTTGGGCTGGAGCTGGCGCAATTGACTCCGAACGCCGTGGCCCGGCTTGCGGTGTACAGCTGGGCCTTGCGCTCGTGAGCATGCTGGCCCAGTGCATCGTTATTGGCCTATCTGCACGAGGCGCGGTGCCAGCCCAAGGATCAGAAGGATGGGACGATGTCGAGCTTCGGCAGCGTCTCCTTTATTCTTCGGTCAACTTGTGGCAAACTCTTCCCCGCGAACTCCACTCGCGAGAAGTGGGAGTCTCAGTGGATGAAGCGGTGGTTCTACCACCGCGTGGCGAGCGGGAGCGGCCTCGCGTGCACGGGCCGGCCGATCGCATTCAAGACCTGGCCCGGGCGGACCCTCGACGACGAGGACAAGCGGAGGGCCCGGCGGCTTGTAGGCGTGGCCGCCCGTCTCAACATGCGTGACCTCGCCGAAGAGTACGTGATGTTCGGCATGGTGCCGCTCGCCCATGACTGGCGCCTCGCCGCCGAGAAGCGCCGAGACAACAATGTTCTGCCGTGGGTCAGCTTGTTGCCGGCACCTTCCAGTCCTCGTAAGCCTCGACCGTGTCCTCCCTTTGATCGCGTGGGATGCGTTACATGTTAATCTTATGTGCTGCTTTGTTCTAGGGATTTGCTTGGAGGATGCGGAGCGGGCCGCGCGCGTATTCCTCGGGCCGTATACCGGCAGAGAGCATGAGCAGCGCGCGTCCGCTACCGCCGAGGCGGGGTTGGAGCGGATAAACAACGTGTGCGAGGCCTTGGGCCTTGCCGTGCCGGAGCGTGCTGAGCCGGCCCCGCAACACCAAGACGACGGCGCAACGAGGAGGAAGGCGCCGGCTCGCAAGAGGGGCCGAGGCGGAGCGTCTGCCATGCTGGGTGTGACAGCTACCCCTGTCACTGCTGTTGCTAGGGCTCCCGAGGGCGCGGCAGATGCGGAGTCGGATTCGGCGAGGTACGCTGACTCGAGCTTGGATGGCGCGGACGCCGGGGGCGAGGGTTCTTCGACGGGTGCCCTGGACGGCTGGTTCGCCACGAGCAGATCCGTGCAGACTGGCAGTGCTGAGGTGGAGCCTCCGGCCGTGGCTGCTGTGATGCTGGGGACGCCCTCCGCGGGGGTGCCCGGAGCTGAGCCTTTATCGACAGTAGCGGTCGAAACCGAGATGCCCCCCGCAGAGGCTGCCCTTGTGGGGTCTTCGCCCGCGGGTGCTGCAGCCGCGGGGGCGTCTTCGGCAGCGGCTGTCGGGGCGCTGTCGTCACCACTTGCTCCGGCTAAGCGGCCGTGTGTGCGGCCGGAGCTCCACCGGACGTCGCGGGGATTCGTCGTGGCGACGGGCATCGGAAGCTTGTGGGACTCCGATGCAGATGTCGAAGACCCTGCGGCGTGCGCCCCCTCTGCCCCCAGGCCATGCCGCCCGCCGTGCCGGAGCGGTCATCGCCGGCCCCGAACGCGGAGGCTTCTGTTCGCTGCGGGACCACGCTTTCTACAGGGACTTACGCCACCGCCGCCCCGTCTGGGAGTAGGGGGGCGGGTCCCCGAAGCCCTCCTTCTGCTACCGAAGGTAGGGTGGCTTAGCTTACCCTGGTGTATTCTTTTATGCCTTGCGGTGCTCACCTGCATCCCTGTTTGCAGTGTCGCTCATTCCGGAGGAGGAGCGCTTGGCGGAATACGGGGGCCCTTGTGCTGGTGGGGTGACCACCGAGCGCCCGAACCCAGCGGACTTTGTACCTCCGCCGGAGACGCTGAGGGCGTGGCGCGGGATTGTGGAAGACGCGGCTGCCAGTGTCGGACAGCAAGCGCTGCAGGCCTTCGAGGCGGGACGCCTCGGGGACGCCTTGGAAGTGTCGGGAGTGAGGGTAAGCATTTGCTTGTATGACAGTGCCTGGCTATGCTGAGCTTGCTAAGACTCTGTTCTGCAGACACTTGTACTAGGGCAGGCTTTGCAAACGGCCTATATTCGCGCCTAAAGGACGCTGGAGGATAGGCTGCGGGCCGCCGTGGAGGAGCTACGCGAAGCCTCGGGAGCCCGCTCTGCCCAGGATGCCCGCATCCGCCAGCTGGAAGCGAAGTGCGCTGAAGCGAGGGCGGACGCCGAGGGACTTGACGCGTCGGCGCGGGAGTCGGCCGTGGAGGCGGCGCAGCAGGAGTTTGCGGCGGAGCGGGACGGGCTCCTGCAACAGGTCGCCTTGCTAGAGAAGGAAAAAGGCAAGCTCACCTTGACTCTAGCGGAGCGTAACCAGACGCTTGGCGGCACCTCGGTAATTGCGTGGGACGCCACGCAAGCGCTGGAGAGCCATTTCCAAGGGCTTGTGGCTAAGGTGCCGGACCGCACCTTTGGCCCGGAGAAGCTGTCTCGGACCCTCCGCTGGGTCCGAGATGCCGCCAACGTCGCGCGCGGCGCTGCGACGACCTTCGGCAACCACTGCGCGTACACCTCGGCATGCCTGGTGTGCGCGCTCCTGCAGCACCGCGGTTGCACGCACGTCGTCGGGCTAGAGGACCCCCAGCTGGAGATGCCCGGCGGGGCCGGAGTAATGTCCGGCACCGTCCGCTCCGCTCGCCGCGCCATCAAGCCCTTCTACGAACGGATCTGGGACTACGTCGGGGTGGACGCTGCGCGGGTCGAACTCCGGAAGTCACTTTACGGGGAGGGGAGCCTCGGCCAATTCTTGGACGGGGTCCCTCGACGCGACGAGGGCGGCGCTGAGGCCTCCGAAGGCGCCGGGAACTCGCAGGTGTGACGCCGTGGTGCCCAGGTGTAGGCGTGCGTTGTAATGCCCCCTCTTTTTGTGAATGAAGTACGCGCTTGCTTTATAAATTCTGACTTTCGCCTATGTCCCGGGCAGCTTCCTTGCTGGGGCCGACTTCTTGCGTCCGACCTTGCGACCCGGCAACGCCTTCGACGCTGGCGAAGGGCCGAAGAGTCGCTGAACTTTTGGGCGGGCCGACCTTCTTCCGGCGGGACCCCATCCTTATCGCGTGTTAAGGACGAGCCTGCCGAATAGCTACTTAGAGCGGTAGGGATGTTGGCGGGCCTCTGTACTTGAAAGATTTTCCCGATATATATATCTCCTGATAACTAGGACATGCGCCGCGCGCTGTGCGTCGGGTGGTCATGCTGTGTTGGGGCAAAGTTTCCACCTTCGAAGTATGCCGTTGACAGTAGTTGCGCGTAGACTGGTGCGTGCGGAGGCGGACCTCGACGCTACGACTTGTTTAGAGTCCGTAGACTGGCGTGTGCGAAGGCGGACCTCCGCACGACAACCTGTTTTAAGTCCGTAGACTAGCGCGTGCGAAGGCGGACCTCCGCACGACGACCTGTTTAAAGTCCACAGACTGGCGCGTGCGAAGGCGGTCCTCCGCACTACGACCTGTTTAAAGTCTCGTGGGACTGGCGTGTGCGGAGGCGGACCTCTGCACTGCGACCCGTTTAAAGTCTCGTGGACTGGCGCGTGCGTAGGCGGACCTCCGCACTACGACCCATTTAAAGTCACGTGGGACTGACGCGTGCGAAGGCGGACCTCCGCACTGCGACCTGTTTAAAGTCTCGTGGACTGGCGCGTGCGAAGGCGGACCTCCGCACTACGGCACGTTTAAAGTCACGTGGGACTGGCGCGTGCGAAGGCGGACCTCCGCACTGCGACCTGTTTAAAGTCTCGTGGGACTGGCGCGTGCGAAGGCGGATAGTCTCTGGTGTACCCTGTCTTGTTTATACCCCGGGGGGTATGCGCAGGGAGAACATCCGCGTCTTATTTATACTCCGTAGAGTGCGTGGGGTCAACATCCATGTCGCATTTACACTCCGGAGAGTACACGCAGGGACGAAGTCCCTGGCGTGCGCGGGGTTCGCGTCTTGTTTATACTCAGTAGAGTGCGCAGGGAGAACATCCGCGTCTTATTTATACTCCGTAGAGTGCGTGCAGAGACGTCCCCCCACACGTCTTTGTTTATACTCATGCCCGTGTCTTTGACGGAGAGTGCACACGCGAACGTGCGTCTTCGTTTATACTCATGCCCGTGTCTTTGACGGAGAGTGCACACGCGAACGTGCGTCTTTGGTTTATACTCATACCCGTACCCCTGGCTATGGAGAGTGCACACGTGAACGTGCGTCTTTGGTTTATACTCATACCCGTACCCCTGGCTACGGAGAGTGCACACGCGAACGTGTGTCTTTGGTTTATACTCCGGGATCGCGCGCGTAGGCGAGGCCTCCGCATGCCCTTGCCGCGTATTTTCGCACGATGATGAGAGGTTGGCAACAAACGGAACTTTATTACATTCCCGTTTGCGCGGGTGAGCGATTACATAGGTTGGAGGTACTAACCCCTTGTCTTTGGCGCGGCTGAAGCCTCTAGTAGCTGCGCTATCTGTAGGGCTTGCCGAGCCGCCCCCAGATGACGCCATGGGTCCCCGCGCTGCGGTGCCGATTCTAAGTGTGCCGTTGATCGTCACGACGGGGATACCTGGTGCCGTGCTCGATGCGCCGGGCCATATCCTGGTCGCCACGAACGGTAATGATGGCCCGCGGCCCCGGGAGCTTCATGCATAAATAGCCGTGATGCGGTACCGCCCAGAAGGAGTTAAGGATTGGACGCCCCAGTATGGCATTGTAAGGGTACGGGAGATTAACGACGTCGAATGTAGCCTCTTCGGCCCTTTCATTGTTGCCCTGGCCGAACGAGACCTGCAGGCATATTTGGCCGAGCGCCCGTAGGGGGTGTCCTCCGAAGCCTTGCAGCGGGACTCCCAATGGGCCGAGGCGGCTCCGGGGGATCCCCATCTGATCGAAGGCTGCCGCGAACAGGATGTTCACAGAACTGCCGCGGTCAACGAGGGCACGTCCCACGTCGCACCCCGCTATAGTGACCCGGACGACCAGGAGGTCGTGATGAGGGAGCTCCACGCCCTGGGCGTCGGCGGGTGTGAACGTGACCTCGTGCTGTGCCCAGTCCGGCGGTGTCTGCGCTGGGTATGCCGCCACGTGGTGTAGCTTCTGCACGTAGGCCTTCCGCTGCCGTGCCGAGGCGAACTCCAGCGAGGAGCCTCCGGAGATGACATTGATAACCCTGCGGTGGGTGGCCTCTGGAGCCTGCAGCTGCAGGAGGCCTTCCCGAGGCTGCTGCACGTGAGCCTGGATCCGCAACGGGCCCTCATGGGGCTGCGTCTCTTGTGCCTGGATCTGCATGGGGACTTCGTATGGGTGTTGGACGTGGGCCACCACGGGCGGGCGTGCCTCCGGGTTCCTATCCCTGGTGACGCTTTCGTGGAGTGCCGCGATAGAGGTGCACGTGCGCGTGTCGTGGTTGCCGCGACCATGGACTGCGCACCACAGCCCCTGGTGCTGGTCGTCGTAATCTCCCCGGCTTCTATCGTCGTGGCCCCGGCCTCGGCCGCATCCCCGGCCTCGGCGCCCCCGACCGCCCTGACCCGCGGGTGCGCTTTCGTCGGAACCGCCTTCGATGTCGAGGACGTACCGGCCTCGCCGCGACTTCTGTTGGCCACGGTTGGGCCTATCGGACGGCTCCTTGTGCGGGGCGTCCTTGCGGTCGGGCGCGTCCTTGGACGACTCCTGCTTACGTTTTCCCTTCGAAGAGCCGTCCTTCAGCGGGTCTTCGGCTTTTGCCGAGGCACCGGCCTGGTTGGTGTCGGAGTCATCGCCTTGCCGCCGCCGTGCGTCCTCTTCCGCCCTGTCGTATTCCTCCATCTTGTAAAAGAGCTTCGTCACTGTCTTGATTGGCTTCCGTGCGTTCTACTCGGCCATCGGGCCCGAGCGAAGGCCCTGTATAGCTGCGTTAACCACGGTGGTTTCGTTAACGTCTTTGACTTGACAACGTATCTTCGCGAAGCGTTTGAAGTAGTCCCGAAGCTTCTCCAAAGGTTCCTGCTTCACGGCGAAGAGCTGGTCCGCGTCGACCCGCTCGACATAATTTCCTTGAAAGTTGTTGTGGAGGCGGTCGCGGATCTGCTCCCACGCGTAGATGGAGTCATCTCCGCCCACGGCCTCGATTGCGGTTTCGTACACGCGCATGAACTCGCGGGGGTCCGTGTCGCCTTTGTAGGGCTCGATGACACTGGGGAATTTGAAGTCTTCGGGCCATGCCGCCTGCTGAAGTCCTGTCGAAAGCGGGGACTCTGGATCGACGCGCCGCAGCGGGACACGGCTGGACGTGGGGGCGTCGCGGCTGTCCGCCCTTTCCGGCGTGGGCTCTGGCACGACCACCAGCGTGGCCTGCTGGCTCCGAGCCTCTTGTATATCTCGAACGGCCCCGCGAAGATCCCCTAGCTCCTGCTGGAACGCTTTGAGGGCCGCCAGCAGGGCGCTTTCCACCGCCTGCGCGGGCGGGGCCGCCGGCACGCCCAGCGGACGGGGCGGCACGAGTACGACCGCCTCGCAAGCTCCCGAGCTGCCAGTCGCTCCGTTGTGGCTACCTCCAACTGCCCAGTCTGCGCTACCAACGAGCGTCGCGGTGATGGCGGCGAGGTTGGTTGCTGTCGCGTCGGCGGGGTCGGTCGTCGCAGTGCCGGTGACGGGGTTGATCATCGCAGCGCCGGTGACGGGGTCGGTCTTCACAGCGCCGGTGACGGGGTCGGTCGTCGTCGCCGCACGAGCGTCGGTAACGGGGTCGGTCATCGCAGCGCTGGTGACGGGGTCGGTCGTCGTCGCAGCACGAGCGCCGGTAACGAGGTCGGTCCTCGCAGCGCCGGTGACAGGGTCGATCGTCGTCGCAGCACGAGCGTCGACGTCCTCGACCACCGTGCCTGCGCCGTCGCCCAAGCCCGTAACAGTTGATGCCGAAGCCCTGGTGCCCATGCGACGCCCCGACCCGGCCGCCTTCTTTCCCTTCGCCGCCGTTGACGAAGCTTTTTTCGGTGCCATCCTTCTTCAGGTTTCAGGCTTGCTCCTGTCCTCCCCACGGACGGCGCCAACTGTTGTTGTTACAGACCAAACAGAGAGAGAGATGGTAGTGGAGAGTGAGAGAGATGAGTAATGGTCTGCCTCCTCCCCATGGCCTGTATTCCATATATATATATACGTGGGGAGTGTTTTTACAATTATGCCCTTACATCTGAGTATCCCCTCCAGGGGCACCTATGTCATTACACATGGCCTATTCTGGACCTTATAACCTTCTACCAGGCCTGCTGGGTTTAGGTGGGGGCCATCCCTACAACATCAACTTTATTACAATTAATATAAAGGCTTAAAAGCTGAGTTTTACAGTGGGGCGAATGGCCCTTAGATACAATACATAACGAAAGAACGCCACAGGCATGCCTGAGCGAAGAACAATCCTAAATCCAAGCATCATCTACTTCGTAGAATTCCACCTCATCGCCTTCATAGGCTTCTTCGTTGTCTTGCCAGGCTATCTCTGTTGATGTTTTTAGCAAGTATGAGTACAACCACCGTACTCAACAAGTAACACGGAAAATTATTATTTAACTATATGCAAGGGTTACCATGAGATGGGTAGGATGGTTTATTATTTTATGTGGATGCAGTTTTAGTTGTAAACAAGCTTTGAACATAAAAGAATAATGACTTCTTTAGATATTAGGGTTTCAAATCTTGATTATCGAACCTTCAATATTTCCAAATCATTCCCAAATCTACTTATGCTTTGTTCTTGGATTCACCCATTAAACACTGCTTCATTTACCAGAAGCACAACGTATTCGAATACCATTATTCAATGACTCTGCAGAGCTGCCCTGCTTTACCCACAAGATTTCTTAACTCCCGCGACAGAATTAAGAAAATAAGGCTATTCACTGCTCAATTTTTTATATAGCCTCCACCTAGTAGGTTTTCGATCTCAACAAGCTCGGGTAACCCACAGGCCTCGTCCGACTTGTTGCAGCCCTACCATTGTATGGTTAACCACCTCTCATACGAACTCACCCTCGGTCTCCCCCCACCAGTTGTAGAGGTTCAATCGAACTGGAGTAGTTACTATTCCAAGTTTACAAGTCAACGCTTGTGGTTGGGTGGGTGCTATGTTCTTTACTTAGCATAAGGGTCTAGTCCTTATATTTTGACTAAGACAACATCCCTCCCACGTACCCATATTCAGTGCCCACTACACTGCCACCATTTCACAACCCATGCCTCCACCCTAGGATAAAGTCATGGGATCCGGCCGCCTCGTGGCCTCTAGCAATCCTTTCTTATCCTAGAACCATTTTCCAAAATTCCACTAACAAGTGCTAAATCTTTTAGTAGCGCAAATAATTTGTTGAGTTTCTAAACTACCATGATTATATTATTAATACATTTAATATTACTATGTCTTGTCAAGGTGAATATGGCTATCAAAGTAAATAGGGATTTTTTGGGTGGTAGGACACAACTAATATCAAGTCATTTTAAATAGTTATTGTACATAAAATAATAACTTGTAAATAACATAATGAAAGTACTGATAAGTAGATAAATAAAGACAATGTAGGTTCAACATGATCAAAAATATGTGACTTGCCTTGCGGATCTACGACTTCAATGCGGATCTACGACTTCAATGATTTTGAATTCTTTGGTTGCTTGAGCTTGGGCTTGAGCTTCTCCTTCCTGCTTCGGGTGAACTTCGACGTCGGAGGCTAACGCAAAGTCAAACAAAATAATTTAGTTCCATGCTCGAAGGATTGAGCTAGGAATAAAGAAACAAAATAAAGAAAGAAAATTCAAAAAATCCAAATAAATAGGGTTTTGGGCTTATAGGAGGTTCAAAACGTGAAACTGAGCTGAGAGATGGGTCGGCGAGTTCGAAACGGTCAGAATGGGTATATATATGTGTTTTCAGGTTTGGGTGAATAGTAATGGGTCTTGTTTACTGTTCCTTGCAAGTTTTCACTGTTCACAGTGGGTTCGACCGATCGGATTCATTACTGTTCATGCGGGTCAGGCTTGGTTTATCGAGTTGGGAGGAACAGTAACGTGCCGTTACTGTTCTTCTTCCTTAGCTGAACGCGTGTGCGCGCCAGAAACAGAGGAAGTAGGCGATGGCGGTTGGCGGGGTCTAGGTAATTTGAGACAGTTTTTGAGGCCATGGTTGGGTTGCTAGGGTTGTGGAGTTTCCATTTTGGGTGTCGGCAGGGCCGGCGAAGTCGGCAATTGCCAGCGGCGAGGCTTTCTCCTCCGCGGGCGGTTTGAACTGTGTAGGGTGATAGGAGGGTTAATTGGGCCATTGGGCTGGTGTTTGAGCATCTATGTGTAGTGTGTAGGAACACGCGTACGCTACGCTAGCGCAGAATAAAATTTTCTACCGCGTAAACCAGGAAGCCATGCAAGTAAGAGATCGTAGATTGTTACCACTAGACGCGCAGTGCAGTGGAAGTATCGTTGATGCAGCTAATTCAACGAAGCGCGCATCGATGTAGCAGTAGTAGTCGAACGTTCTCCATCCAACCGTCTCCTCCTCGTGATCGTCCCGCTTAGCGCCCCAGTCATAGCAGCGCCTCTACCGAAGTCCACACGTCCGGGATAGAACGCCATGCGCTGGTGTGCTAGCATCGTGCGCCCGGCTATGGTTTCAGGATACGGCCGAGGGGAGGTGGCGGCCAGGGTTTTCAACACAATAGTCTCTAAAACCTGCAGCCCCACCTCCACATATTTATAGAGCATGCTAATGAGCTTCCACGTTGTAGGCCCATTAGAACCCTAATCCCATATGGGTCAATATCCCTTTTAGCCTATAAAACCGAATTATTTATGATTGCCTCTTGGGCACATCACTAACAATCTCCCACTTGCACTAGAGACAATCATATAGGCAAGCTTTCCAATTCCAACCCCTTAAGTGTGTGACCCATTAGGTTCATGTATAGACAGCCATGACCCGAAAACCCTTTTCAAGCCATAAGTCAATAGTGGCACCTAGCAGGGCATATTGACTCCCGAATACACATAAAGATCATATCGGCTAAACCTTGATATACACACACTTGGATCCCTTTGCCACACAATACCAGTCGAACTTAAGGCGAGATTCGTGCCACCCTTGTGATAGCTCAACCATTCACTCGATCTTGTGGTGGATTACAACTCATGACTAACCCTTTAGTCACATTGTGATTAACTCTTTAATCACCTTTGCATGGCCATGCACTTCCCTAATCCAACCACATCGAGGGGCCCAGAGATATCTCTCCTGTTATGTAGGAGGGGCAAATTCCATCTTAATCCGCTCACATCCCATTCCACATTTCATGATACACCTGAAGACCACTTTTATAGCTACCCAGTTACGGAGTAGTATTTGGCAGCCCCAAAGCACACCACTACACATAGTGAGAAACAATGGCGATTTCAGGTTGAAGGATCCAGTAGGTATACCACTCGAGATCGCTTGATGGCACATATTAACATAACAATCCCAGCAACGTCTCGGAGTGGGTCAATCAAACACCATGTTCTCTAACATGTGTTCACATTATTGATTTGATATTCCTATATCCATGATCCGTGAAACATGATCATCAATCAATACATGTGCTAGTCCATAAATCATTGTTGTCCCACGTAATGACATAAGACTAGGGATCTTTAGAATAACATTAAATAAAACAAAGAGTTTCATGAACAAGTCACATACTTGCCAATCAATGCATACAATCATTATTCAAGGAACCAAATAACAACTTATTCAAAATTTTATAAACATAGACTTGATACAATATTTCCCACTCACACTAGAGTCAATCATGTAAGTATCTAATACCCATTGCACTCGTGTGTGCCTCATGCTTTGGTTGTGGGAGAGGCTTCGTCAACGGATCAGCAACATTCAAATCCGTGTGCACCTTGCAAATCTTTACTTCACCTCTATCAATGATCTCACGGATAAGGTGATAGCGCCGAAGTATATGTTTGGACTTTTGGTGTGACCTAGGCTCCTTTGCTTGCGCAATGGCTCCACTATTATCACAATAGAGATCCACTGGACTAGACACACTAGGGACCATACCCAACTCAAAAACAAATTTTCTGATCCAAACAGCTTCCTTTACAGCTTTAGAAGCTGCAATATACTCGGCCTCAGTTGTCGAATCAGCTACCGTCTCTTGCTTGGAACTTTTCCAGCTCACTGCCCCTCCATTGAGGCAGAACACAAAACCAGACTGCGATCTACTATCATCTTTATCCGTTTGGAAACTAGCATCGGTGTAACCTTTTACAACGAGCTCTTCTTCACCTCCAAAAATAAGGAACATATCCTTAGTCCTTCTAAAGTACTTAAGAATATTCTTTACAGCCACCCAGTGAGCTAGACCAGGGCTAGATTGATACCTGCTCGTAACACTTAGAGCATATGAAACATCTGGGCGCGTACAAAGCATAGCATACATGATGGATCCGATGGCTGAGGCATATAGAATCGCACTCATCTTCTTTTGCTCATCAAGTGTTGAAGCACACTGAGTCTTGCTAAGACTAATGCCATGTGACATAGGCAAGAAACCTTTCTTGGAATCTTGCATATTGAACCGTTTTAATACGTTGTCAATGTATGTACTTTGGCTTAATCCAATTAGCCTCTTCGATCTATCTCTATAGATCTTTATGCCCAAAATGTAAGCTGCCTCTCCGAGATCTTTCATTGAGAAACTTTTTCTCAAAGAAGACTTTACAGCTTCTAGCATTGGAATATCATTTCCGATCAATAATTTGTCATCTACATACAAGACCAGAAAAACAAGTGCGCTCCCACTAACCTTCTTGTAAACACAAGGCTCTTCTTCATTCTTGATGAAGCCAAACCCTTTGACTACCTCATCAAAACGAATGTTCCAACTCCGAGAAGCTTGCTTCAGTCCGTAAATAGATCTCTGAAGCTTGCATATTTTTCTAGCATTTTGGGGATCAACAAAACCCTCAGGTTGTGTCATGTACACATCCTCACTTAGGTTCCCATTTAGGAAAGCTGTTTTGACATCCATCTGCCATATCTCATAATCAAAATATGCAGCAATAGCTAGAATGATCCGGACATACTTAAGCATAGCGACATGCGAGAAGGTTTCATCATAATCAACACCTTGAATCTGTTTGAAACCCTTCACCACCAATCGTGCTTTATAGATATGGACATTTCCATCTATGTCTATCTTTTTCTTAAAAACCCACTTGCACTCAATGGTTTTTACACCATCGGGTGGATCAATTAAGTTCCAAACTTGATTATCATACATAGATTGAATTTCGGATCTCATGGCACCATGCCATTTCTCAAAGTCTGGGCCCATCATCGCTTCTTCATAATTCTTAGGCTCATCATTGTCTAACAATAAAATGTCATGCCGATACCTTATTGGCAGTTGACGTAGCCTTTCAGACCTACGTGGGGCTGATGCCTCTTTCACAGGTTGTACAACATCTTGTACACTCTGTAGAGCTTCAGTAGGAGCTGAAACATTTTCTAATGTCTCTCGAATTTCTTCAAGACTCACCGGGCTCCCACTAACTCCTTTTGAGAGAAACTCTTTCTCCAAAAAGACACCATTTCGGGCAACAAACACTTTGTTTTCATCCCTTTTATAAAAATAATATCCTTTAGTTTCCTTAGGATACCCCACGAAGAAGCATTTATCAGATTTAGGTGTGAGCTTGTCAGACGTCAAACATTTTACATATGCTTCACATCCCCATATTTTGAGAAAAGACAACCCGAGACGCTTCCCAGACCATATCTCATATGGTGTCTTCTCTACAGCTTTTGATGGAACCCTATTTAATGTGAACGCAGTTGTTTCTAGAGTATACCACAAAAGACAATGGCAGATCAGATTGGCTCATCATTGACCGAACCATGTCCAACAAGGTCCGATTCCGTCGTTCAGACACCCCATTCCATTGAGGTGTTCCTGGCAGAGTCAGCTGTGGAACAATTCCGCATTGCTTCAGATGATCACCAAACTCATGGCTCAAATATTCACCTCCACAATCTGATCGCAATGTTTTAATTGTCTTGCCAAGTTGATTTTGTACCTCATTCTGAAATTTCTTGAACTTTTCAAATGATTCAGACTTATGCCTCATTAGGTAGATGTATCCATATCTACTAAAGTCATCGGTAAAGGTTATGAAGTACTAAAAACCACCTCTGGCAGTTGAACTCATTGGTCCACATACATCTAAATGTACTAAGGCAACAAGTCATTTGCCCTCTCACCTACACCAGTGAAAGGTGTCTTAGTCATTTTGCCAAGTAAACAAGACTCGCATGTTTCAAATGATTCAAAATCAAATGAGTTTAGAAGGCCATCTTTATGGAGCTTCATCATGCGCTTATGATTTATGTGACCCAAACGACAATGCCAGATATAAGTGGGATTCAAATCATTAGGCCGAAGCCTCTTAGCATTAATGTTATAGATAGGCACATCCTCAAGATTTAAAACATATAATCCATGTATCAATGGAGCAAGACCATAAAGCATATCATTCAAATAAATTGAACAACAATTGTTCTTTATTCTGAACTCATGACCTTCTGCTCCCAAACATGAAGCAGAAATAATGTTTTTGCTTAAGGCAGGAACATAATAACAGTTATTTAATTCCAAAACTAATCCTGAGGGTAAAGATAATGGTAAAGTGCCGATAGCTAACGCAGCAACTCTTGCTCCATTGCCTACGCGAAGATCGACTTCTCCTCTTGCCAAACTCCTACTCCTTGTCAGCCCCTGCATCGAATTGCAAATATGAGCAACCGATCCGGTATCAAATACCCAAGAACTAACATGAGATGTAGCAAGATTTATTTCTATAACATTTATACCTGAAGTAGAAGTCTTACTTCCTTTCTTCTTTTCCAGTTCTGCCAAGTACTTCTTGCAGTTTCTTTTCCAATGTCCAGTCCCTTGGCAATGATAGCAAATGGTTTCAGGTGCAGTACCAATCTTGAGCTTCTGAAGCTTAGATTTGACACTCGAGATCTCATCTTGAGTTTTACCCGTGCCCTTTCCTTTGCTCACAGCCTTATTATTCTTCTTTTTGAATTTGGTAGTCTTCTGAACCATCATCACATGATTGGAGCTTTTCTTAATGCTCTCCTGTGCTAACTTAAGCATCCCATGCAACTTGGTCATTGACTTCTCCATGCCATTCATATGAAAATTCAAAATGACTGGCTCAAAGCTCGGAGGGAGCGACTGGAGAATCACATCAGTAGCCAACTCTTGGCTAAGGGGAAAACCAAGTTTTTCCAAACTCTCAATGTAACCAATCATCTTGATCACATGAGGGCTGATAGGATTTCCTTCAGCTAACTTGCACGCAAACAATGACTTAGAGGTGTTGTACCTTTCAGCCCTTGCCTGGTTCTCAAACATGCCTTTAAGACCCACAATCATATTGTAGGCATCCGTGTTCTCATATTGCTTCTGAAGCTCAGAGGTCATGGTGGCAAGCATGAGACAGCTAACATCCAGTGAGTCATTACAATGTTTGTCATACTCATTCTTTTGAGCACGAGTAGCATCTTCAGCTGGTTCATCTGGATATGGACCCTCTAGAACATATTCCTTCTTTTCTTGCTTGAGAACAATTCTCAAGTTGCGATACCAATCAATGAAGTTTGTTCCATTTAATTTTTCTTTCTCAAGAATAGATCATAGATTAAAACTGGGTGTGGAGGAAGTAGATGGCGGCATTGTCTACAACATAAAATATATGCGAAAATTTAGCACTATGTTTATGTGAATACTTCCATTAAACAATTTAACAAAAGATACTTCCACTATATGTTTAAAATCAAATACCCTCTAATAACATATAGTGAGTCAAGATCCATATTTCACTAAGCCCTAGTGAGCTTTGGCATCACCACTAGAAACCTAGTGACGTAGGTAAGCAACACTTGCTAATCACATCTTATGTGACTCTTGTTTGTTGGGTGGCATCCAATGCCTCGGCTCCCAACACCATTCCCCAAGGCCCAAATCCAATTTGATAGCCTTGTCAAGTAAACCAACACTATGCAAGTGGATGTCCAACATCCACCCTATTAGATCAAGATAGTTGATGGTACTCTGCTTTGGCAGACCTACCAAACAATGATCGTAATTCTTATAGGCGCATCAATTGGAAGGACATCAAATAAATTCTTAATTTTTCTGAGGGAAGCTATTCTGTCATGAAAAATACATCCTCTACAGGTATGACATGAAAGAATAGTATGACAGGAAATAAACATCACATGCATATAATCACATTATACTGTGAATGGTATGTCCTTTGAATCGTAGTGGTTGCCATCGCCATGGTTCCACGGTGATGTCCTTCACCACACTTCCTGTCCTCTTTGTCATCATGCTTGAAGCCTCCATGGTAAAGAACTAAACTATTACAACTAATAGCTAGCAACTGAATTACATGAGGAGCGCAAGCATCACAAGTCGACACGCAGGTCGTTATACAATTAAAGAACAGCCTCAACCCAGCTGTGATTAATACGGCACACAGGCCGCCAAAACACACATGCATCTCATATACATCTATGCCATACCATCCACATCATTCCCTGCAAAAACAAGTTAAGCGTAGAACGCATTCTATCGCCCTAACATGAATGCGTTTGTATAACAATCTATGCGTGTATGCAACGACGGTCCCGCTGTATGAAATCACATCTATGAAATCGCTATGAAAATCTCATCGGGCCGATCAAATCAACCCAAATCCGAGCCATTCAAAATGTCTCAATTTTCATTAGATCAATCACATTGATCATCATGATCGGTATACTTGAGGAGACCGCAACACAAGACCTCGATCTGTTGGCTCGATCTACTGATTGTGCACGCAGTTAGCCCCGATGGTGATTCCAGCCGGTAGGGGCAATTCGAGTGTACATCAAAGAAGAGCACGAACTAATCTTTTTGGCCACATGATGCTATCAACTCATACCTATTTCAACCCCTTATGACCGATTGATCTAATCAACCCGTGCACCGAAAGATCCATCACATGAACCTAGCATAAGAACAGTAATAGATCGCATCTACTACAAACAACATATCAACCATATGCGACCAATCCAGATCAAAAACTACACATGATGGCTCTGATACCACTGTAGGAACACGCGTACGCTACGCTAGCGCAGAATAAAATTTTCTATCGCGTAAACCAGGAAGCCATGCAAGTAAGAGATCGCAGATTGTTACCACTAGACGCGCAGTGCAGCGGAAGTATCGTTGATGCAGCCGATTCAACGAAGCTCGCGTCGATGTAGCAGTAGTAGTCGAACGTTCTCCGTCCAACCGTCTCCTCCTTGTGATCGTCCCGCTTAGCGCCGCAGTCACAGCAGCGCCTTTACCGAAGTCCACATGTCCGGGATGGAATGCCGTGTGCTGGTGTGCTAGCACCGTGCGCCCGGCTATGGTTTCGGGATACGGCCGAGGGGAGGTGCGGCCAGGGTTTTCAACACAATAGTCTCTAAAACCTGCTGCCCCACCTCCACATATTTATAGAGCATGCTAATGGGCTTCCACGTTGTAGGCCCATTAAAACCCTAATCCCATATGGATCAATATCCCTTTTAGCCTATAAAACCGAATTGTTCATGATTGCCTCTTGGGCACAACACTAACACTATGGGGCTAGGGTGGGCTCGTGGAAGTGGCGGTTTGGGTTGAGGAGGTCGTGTAACATCCCAAAATTTTTCTTTCTGAAAAATTAATTTCAAATTAATTATTTTAAAGTATTTGAGTTTTATTGGATTTGTCCTGAATTTCTGTTTTTGAAAAAGCTAGATTTGAAACATATTTTAAGTAAAACCTAAAAAAATATTATTAAATAAAAAGATATTTTGAATTTATATAAAAATGATAATTCAAATTAATTATTTGGAGTTATTTGGCTTTTATTTGGTTTCCTGGATTTTCTGGAGTTTAAAAATGTATTTTTAAAAAATAAAAAGTATTTCAAGTATGAAAATTAAATATCAACAGTAGTTGGAAATAATTTTATTAAGTCCAAAATATCTCCAGGAGCTTCTGTGAATTTTTCTGGAATTTTTGGAGGTATTTTCATATTTTTCTGAGGCCTAAATAAATTCCTAGCCTTTTCTGAAATTAAAAATCAATAAAAATCCAAATCCTTCCCTCCGGCCGACGCGTGGACGGCCCAGATCCGCCCACGTCGCCGCTCGGCCTGATCCCGGCCGCATCCTCCCCTTCCCCTCGCTATCTAGCGGGCCCGGCCCGTCAGCCGCCAGCCCCGCCTTCCCCTCCTCCTCGCCCGACACGTGGACGGCTCGGATGAGCCACGTCTTCACGCCCGGCCTCAATCCACCGTTCCCTCCCACTTAAGCTCACCCACCGCCCGATCCGCCTTGGACCACGTGGCTGCAATCTGCGCCGTCCGCACCCCGCTCCCCTCTCCTTTCTGACCTGCGGGCCCCGCCCGTCAGTCGCTCGCGTCCGCTCCCGCTGCCACCCGGGCCCCGCTTGTCGGATCCATCGTCCCCGCGGAGCCGCCCCTTTCCTTTCTTCCCCCCCTATTTCCTTTCTCGCCGGCCGACTGAGATCGCGCCGGATCCCGCCTTGCCTTCCCTGGCTCTCCCTGGTTTTGGAAACCCCGGACACCGCCGCGTCCGAATCCCCGATCTCCTGTGCTCCCCTTCCTTCTACGGCCCCGATTCCGTTTTCTCCCCGCCCCCTTCCTTTTTTTCGACCGACACACCGGTGAGGAATTGCCGCGCCATGCCCCCTCCTCCACCCCTATAAATACCCTCTTCGGCCTCCCCTCTCGCCGCACCACCTCCCAGAGCGCTCCACCTCTCTCCCTAAGCCCCGAGCGCCGTCGCACCAAGAGTTCCCTGTGCGCCCGCGGTAAGTACTCCGGCGAGCCTTCGCCGCCGCCTCGGTCATCCCCGGAGCCAGCCACCGCCACCCCGAGCACCCCCGTGCCCGTGCGAGTCTCCTCGACCCCTCGGCCACCCCTCCCCGCCGCCGGAGCGCCGTCGCACCGGAGGATCCGAGCCAGCTCCGCCACCCCCGCGTCGCCGGCCACCTCCGCCCGTCCCCGAGCCCTGCCGACCCCTTCGTTGGACTCGCATCCGCTCCAGGACCGCGTTTTGGACCTCATCCGCACCTCTCCGCCACTCCCTCGTCGCCGATGATCCTGCCTCCGGCCACCTTCCCCGGCCTCCCCTCCGGCAGGTAACTCAAAAGGATTGATTGCCCTATATGGGTAGGCAAAGCCTCCCCGCCCATCTGGTTAACAGCGCGATCTCTCCCTCCCCCCGGCTCCCTCGGCGCACGTTCGAGCCCCCGGCTCCGCACGCTGAGGTCGAGCCATTCTTTTAAAATCCCGCGCTGACAAGTGGACCCCACCCGTCAGCGGCAGCTGTCCTCACGGGCCACTGACGACTGGGCCCCACCCCTCTGTGCTGGTCTCTGACAAGTGGGCCCGGAGTCCAGTGGGTCCCACGTGTCAGAGGTTGAGTCAGTGGGCTCACTGTCCAGTGGGTCCCACATGTCAGTGACCGCCAGTGGTTACTGTTCAGTGGGCCCCACCTGTCAATCTCTCAGAATAAAAATAGAAATTAAAATCTAATATTCCAGTGGGCCCCACCTGTCAGAAATTTGGGAATTTCTAGATTTATTCAAATCTGCGATTTTCAAATGAGCATAACTTTCTCATTTTAACTCCAACTCAGCCATTCAAATTTCTAAATTCATCTAAAATCATAATCTATCCAACTATGGCCTCTGTTGAATTTTTGGATTTTATTTGAATTTTGTTTGTATTTATTTGTTTTGTTTGCTTCGTCTTTTCTCGCGTAGATTCCAATGTTGTCGACGATCCCTCTTCACAGCAGCAAGAAGACCCAGAAACCCTGCAAGAAGGCAAGTCTCCTTTGATCATCTTGAACCTATGCTTTTGAAATGTTTTAAATATTTTAAATTATGTGCATTGCTATTTACATAAAATCACTAGTTCAAATCTTTAGGAGTTAGTTATTCCAACTTTGTTATACCCTCATTTGACGTTGATTGCCATGTACCTTGTCACCCTAGAACTCCCTTTGTCTCAATAATGAGATTAATATTAATCTTTGTGAATATTAGAATGGTAGGATAATGCTTAGTCATGCTATCTAATATCTTTAGAAACTCTCGAAAATGGGAAATTATGATTTATTGAAATACCCTTGTGTTTAGAAATGTAGTGGTAATTGGAGTTGCCACTGTTCTTTTAAAATAAACTAAAATATGAAAGTTGGTTTAGATTAGGGTGGATGGTTGGTTTGGTTTGGTGCAGGAAGCACGAGATCTTGTAAAGTGTATGTTCCACCCTAGTCAATTAAGGACCGACGCTTGTGTTTGTCCAGACTGAGCATTAACCGTACAACCACAAGTCTATATGGGTATGACCTAGCTGACTAACTTACGATAGTCTAGTTTAGGTGCCACCAGTGGAAAATGGGTGCCAGGGATGGACTGGTTATTCACAGTGAGGGACAGGGATTTACTGTACTCATATGGCGCAAGAGGGGGCTTCGGTTAGGGCAGTTAGCCTACCTGCGGTGAAACCTCAGCGGGTGGTATCTAGCTAGATTAGAGTAAGGTAAAGGCTTTGTGATATTTTATCTGGGTCTCATGCCAAAGGAAGCGTGTTGACCTTTAGGATAATTTATCTCTTGTGGGTAAAGTTGTACAACCTCTGCAGAGTGTAAAACTATTCGAATAGCCGTGCCCACGGTCAAGGGCGGGCAAGGAATGCATTCACATGGTAGATTTCTGGTTTTGGTTTTAAAATCAAAGTTTTTGTATTCCGAGAATGGAGGGAACTCTCGGAAGGGAATCCTGGCGGTTGGAGCCAAAGAGGGTGGATGTAACCCGCAATATTAACTGGTTCAGTTGGAAAGATTAAGCTAGTGTTGGTGGATGGAACCTTCACTAGAGAATAATTGTAGTTCTGTAAAATCATTTACTTTATTAAATTGATGCCTTCGAAAATAATTAGTAGTAATTGAATTTAAAATATTGCTTAGTGCAAAAGAACCATATAGCCTTCCTTTGTCAAGCCTTGCATCTATGTATTTTTCCCAAGACTTGCGGAGTACTTTATGTACTCACATGCTGCACTCAAAAATAAATCTCAGAGGAAGTTGAAGCTCAAGAAGGTGACTACGACTACTGCTTCGCTTGTGGCTGTGACGGATTCTTCCCGGAGGACTAGGTTGCGCTTCCCCAGTCAATTGCCTGTGGCGAATTGATGGGTCGTCCTCGAGTTATCTTTGCTTCCGCTTTATTTCTTGTGTGCGAGGTCTTAAACCTCTATTGTAATAATGAGACCTTGTGGTCAGTACACTTAATTATTGTAATAAATCGTTGATGGTGATGTTTTCCATTCTGTTTAACTGTGTGCACTAGATTTGATCTGGGACTAGTGTTGTAATACACAGAGGGTCCGGGTTGGGAAATCCGGGGGCCCGACAGGTCGGAGTTGGGTTGGCCACGGCGAGGTGATTCGACCGTGCAGTGGCTTTCAGTGACAGGGAAGAGGGGTGCTTGGAAGCTAGGGCGGCAGTTTGGAGGGGTTTCTGGGGGCATAAGGAAGCTATTGACGAAGCTAATTGAGAAATGGCGGATCGGGGAGGTGAAATTGAGCTAGGGCTTGCCTTTGGGGATTTCGGTGATCACCTGCAATGGGGAGGGTGGTCGGAGCTTCGGGGGTGCTCGGCTGGCTCTAGGGGCTGATGGTTTCGAATGGAGGAGCTCAGGCGTTTAAACAGGGCGTTGAAGGTGGTTCGGCATAGTGGGCAGGCGATGGCGCGTGGCATAGGCGAGAGAGCTCGGGGAGGCACGGTGCGGCAGTCAGAGAGGGGTATCATGGTTGTCTCGGGTGACACAATACGGCGGTCAAAAGTGGTCGGCGGCGTCAGGTCGGCAGCGCGGGCTATGAGAGCCAAGAGGGGAAAACAGTGGGCGCGGCGATAGTGGTCGTGGCCGGCGGCTCTGACACGGGTTTAGGGCTCTTAATGACAAGCGTACGGTCGCTGACAGGTGGTGCAGGAGTGGCAGCGGCGGGAGTGCGCGAGAAGGCGTGGGAGAGGTCAGCGGCGACAAAAATCAGACGGCGGCGGCGGATTTTCGGTTTGTGAACAGTACAAGCGCTAATCTCCTCCGCTGAAGCAATGCTAGGGTGGATTGGGAGCTTGATTGGTTGAGATTCGTGCGGAATTGGGTTAGGGATCAAAGGAAAACAAAATCAAAATGGAATTTGAATTCTTTTGCAAAGATTCGCTTTGTTTCAGAGTGAACTCGTTCTGAAACCGTGCCTTCCAGCTATGTTTTCAAAGATTTTCCCTTTTCGTTGTTTCCAATATTCCAAGCAGCTACGATGAAGACTTCCATGAAGAATGGCTGTTGGAAGGATTGATTTGCATTCTGAAGCATGAAGTCTTGAAAAAATGTCAGCAATATATTCTTTGCTAAAGGGGCCTTCTAAAAAACTTTCGACCCATAGCGCCAATTGATAATGACTGATCAATTACTGGATTCATTCTGTCCATGCGAGTAGATTGACACTTCACAGTACTCTTAAATTTACATGAAGTCACCAGATAATATGTTAAACCGGCTGCATCAAGTAATCATCGCAAATGTCTTTGTAAGGTTAAGGGTGTCAATCTATTGTAATGGACGTAAGGAATCCACTGGCTCAATTGGATTATCAATTGGAGTTATGAATTAATTGAGATTTATTAATTTAGAAATATTTGAGAGTAATTAGTACATTTAGCTTTTGCCAACTGGTTTGGACCTTGTCACTCTTCCATTTGGTGTCAGCCAACGGGGTAGTGTCATTGATCCATTTGGCGACAGGGGAAAAAATGGGCTGTTGTTTATTTCTTGAAAAAGTTAATATATAAGATTTTTTTGTAAAAATGAATTCCTGTGCTTTGCCTAGGACTGGCGGATCCTATGATTCTCCCTGTTGGTTTGAATCTGCATACGGTACATATTAAAATCGGACATAACTCGAAAACAACACTTAGATCTTGTCCTTAACCCATCCCCGTAGATTGGTTGGGATTTTAAATTAAAATCCCGGTCCATCTACAGATATGGACCAAGGACTTTGGACTCCCAAACAAGACCTTACTCGGAAACGCTCGGTTATAACTAAATGTGGTCAAGATCTACCGATTTGAACAGGGTATTAGATCCTATAGAGAGAGTAAAAAAAAGTGCATGCATGCATGCATATTTCTTTTCAAAAGGCGGTCGAAGAGATTTTAGGAGGGGGCAATATAATAATCTTAACATAACAACCAGTTCTTCGTACGTGGTCACGCATAGCAACATAGTAGTATATAAAAGTTATTTGCTCTCTCAATATAAATAAGTTTTTATCTTGTTTATTTCAAAAGAAGTTTGTTGATCTTTCTGGTAATTCATAATTTAGTACGCGCCTGTCCTATACTTGAAAACTTCCAAGCAGCACCCGTCGTTTCTGACTGATATCACTTTCGTATCCATGAGGTGATAAAGTTTAACAAACCCTGCCACTCCCGTTTGGCTTTTGTTTTGTTATTACAACATGTCATATATAATGCACACAAAATATGGTTATTACAACATGCATAATATTCCTTCCTACATCAATCAATTCAATGGAGACAAAACATCACATGCACGATCGATCATGCACAACTCTATTGCTAGTTCTTGTATAATTTTTTTGGGAGGTCCTGTATAATTTTTATGTTCTCTACTAATATGTCATTAGGCATGTCGACGTTTTGAATGTCGGTCGTCTTACGTATAGAAATAGAGAACAATGAACTTGGGAGTGCTAATGTATTGTTTTATCAATAATCGGATTATAGGGTGTTCTAAGGACTTGATGTATAAAGAATGAAGTGCAGATTACAAGAGCAATTTGTCCTATCCTCTGTTCAGTCAATTCTTTATATAGTCGATGAAGGGGTGGCAGTTGGTCATATTGGAGGAGACACCCCACGGTTCCTAGAGAAGACGCCCCACGGTTCCTAGAGAACACGCACGTGTAGATGGTACTAGTTGGAAGTGACGGTTGTTGTTAAAGAGAGATCTTGCAGTTGATTGTGCTCTCTTTCCAAGTCGGTTATTGTCATGGAGAGAAAAGGGGTAGTTAACCACGTGTTTAAAGATTGCGCACATGGGTTTATTGAGAGAATAAATTGTTTGTAGTCTAGATGAGGCATCCAAGAACCCTTTTAGGAATATTCCTTTTAACCGGTCATGGTATAAGTAGAGTCCCAACCAGTTATGGAATAACATATAAATAAAAGTATATTATGAAAATATTATATCCTCATTAACTAGCACCCCAATTCCAATCAAAGTCATCCACCGAAGGTAGTTAAAGGTTAAACTAGGTATCTAACCAATAATATCTTTCAACTGATTTTAACTGGATGGGAAACTGTCTTTGGTTGGGATTGAAAAGATTTTCCATCGACTAATTTGCAACGGTAATAGACAATTATTTTTTACCCCATCCAACACCAAACGGTCACTTGTGAAAAGTAACTAGCAACGTGGGCAGTACTAACCACAAGATCTATAAAATAAAAATAATTGGGAGGGAAGAAATGCATCAATCCTTTTACCCTGAGTGAATTGTGCATCTTTTCACATTCTAGATCTAGGGTTCTTCCTCTTAGCTTCAACCAACATCTCTAGTGACTCCCATCTGAGTGAAAGATGAGAGATGGCGAAGAATGAAGTTGGAGAGAGTCTTGGGCCCCTCTTTGGTGATAGAGGGGAAGCTCCAAGAACTGGTAGCAAAGGGGATGCTGAAACCAAAAGTGGTTGATTGGCAAATTCCTAGAGATGTGAAAGATCCAAACCCACACTGCTAGAAAACGGATCATCTCTCATGGTTTAAAACCGTCAGAAAAATACAAAAAACCGTCAAGTTAAATTTCCCTGACGGGTTCCCGTCAAGCAAAACCCGTCACGGCTGGCTGGCAAGGAAAATTAAATTTGGCTGACGGTTATCAGTCAGGGAACTTTAACCTGACGGTTTGGACAAACCGTTAGGGAAAAAAATTAAACTGACGGTACTAACCGACAGGAAAAATGACTTTTTTTCTGAGGGGCCAAAACCGTCAGGCAAATTGATTTCATTGGCTATTTGTGTTACCGTGAAGAAAATATAGGCTGACGGTTTGAACCGTCAGCAAAATTGGCAGAAACTACTAACATGCTAATTATAACAGATTTGTTCAGCTGGCAATGAATTAGCAAACAACTTACGAAATAAGCATTGATATCTAAATCACAACACCATCGTTGCATCGATCAAGAAACATATAATTAAACAAACATATAATATGTAGCAGAAATTTATCATCCACAAACATAGTCATATGTAGCAGAAATTTATCTTTACAGATATACCTTTGCAACGCCAAGTAATATTGTTGTAGCACAGAAAACAACATGGACCAAACCAAGTACAAATATGAAGATGTGCAGCTGATGCAATGCCTCGAGTGATAGCACCAAGTACTTGATGTTGGGGACCTTCTTCCTCCTCCAGTAGACAAATTAGCACCTGCATATGCCGTAAAAAGATTTCGTGAATAGTATTATATTAATCTAAAACAATAAATATTCATGCGAGTTGAAACAGTTCCAAACAAGTTAAGATTGCCAAATAGAAAACTAATGTAGAAAGCAAACAGTAAAAATATGTTTGACATAACCCCAGCAAACAATGTCTCAAGCTTGCTGGTACTACTGTTCATATAAGCAAACATGACTAAAATAGGAGCTTTGTCTTAACAAACTGAACATTCCTGATGGAATTACACAAAACCATGCCGATGTTTACCTAGAGTTGGAGCCATTTGTCCTCTAGTTGACCAACTAGGACCTGCATATGATGTCGAATGATTGAGTGAATAGTCCCATAATATTAATGTAAAACAATGTATATATGCACTTACAAGTTATATTAGTACCAAATATGATAAAAGTAAATTGTAAACTAGCGTAAAAAAACTTCTAGTAAACTACATTTACTTTTCTACCATTAAGATTTTTGTGTTACGATAAAACATAACAATACACATGTGAAAGCAAAGTTATCTTAGTAGGAATATATAGCATCACCCACATATAGTGTGAGCCGATGAACTTGTTAAAGTAAGTGCTAGCAGACAAGATAGTGAAGGGTGTTCATCAGCTGATATCTGCAGCGAATTACACAGAACTATGTAATTTGCAAGGAGAGGATTACACCATTAATTTTGAACTTTTTGTCTATAGTTTTACTAAATCTATAGCATGACCATATGCCAGATTGATAAATGTTCACAGAATCGGTAGATATCCTTGAATATTACCTTCTTTTAGTCTCTCTAGAGCTGAATGCAGTGTTTTCTACTTCTTATGCTTTAATGACTGCACGAGTATAGAACAAAAGCATTAGTACGAGGTGAAAAACTCTTAGCATCTCTTATTAGCACTGTTGACTGCTGACTAGAAAGATAAGTCAATCAAACAAATTTGTTGAGCCTTGTTTTTTTAGAACCATATTAAAACTTGTACTAAGTACTATGCAAAGAATGGCCCCTAAAATCCATCAAATTTGAAGCAACAATGGCCCCTAAAATCCAAAAACATGGCTCACAAGTTTATTAATAAGTTACCATAGAGCAGAACATAAATAACCGAGTTTGACTAACCTCCAAAGTTGGTTATTCCAACATATAAGCTCGCCAAAATACCACTGGTAATACCAACATCACGGAATGTTAATGATGAAAAATAAAGAACACCATTTATTCCAGCAAACTGTTGCAGAAAGAAAAGGGACCCTCCAATCAAGGCAACTGCATATACATTAGAGAGATATTAATATCATGAAGAAAATCACAATAATACATAGAAAAGTGATCAACATATCCAAGTAAGGACTTTGCCTCTCCTCTACAAAAGATATGTGGATACAAAGGGTATTTGTGTTAAGGCTGTGTAGTGTGCACAAAACAGTAGGACAGCTTGTTTGTTAGATTAATCTGTTAAGAACCTCTACAGCAAAACACCTGAATGACTGAACATTTTTCACACAGTAAACATCAGACAAAACTGCAGAAAATATTATATAATATTTGGGGGAAGAGGAAGTTGGCCATGGACGCCGTGAGCAACCCATGCACGAGTACGCAACCAAGAGACAGCAGGCGGAGGCATAGGCCTGAGCTGGCGCTCTGCGCGTCGGAGCTCCGCTCCGCAGGCGGTGCGGAGGCCGAGCTTGAGGGCGGACTGCTCTCGATGGCGGCAAGGCACGGGGGCCAGAGCTCGAGGCGCCGCGGTAGGGCCGGGAGCGCGGGCAGGCGGCGCGTGCGGAAGCCGAACCGGCGGATTGACTGGATCGGCTGGAGGCGCGAGGAGATGGGAGGAGGCGGCGGCTGCGAAAATTTGGGGCGGAGGAGAGGCGAGGCGATGGGGGCGCGCGAGGGTTTGGGGTGGAGGAGGCACGAGGAGATGGGGAGGAGGCGGTGGCTGCGAAAATTTGGGGCGGAGGAGGCGCGAGGGGATGGGGAGGAGGCGGCGGCTGCGAAAATTTGGGGCGGAGGAGAGGCGGGTGAGGGGATGGGGAGGAGGCGGCGGCTGCGAAAATTTCTTAGGGTTTCACAGGCTGCGAAAATTCTACGCTTGGAAGTAGAATAGCGGGCGAGCTGGATCAAAAGCCTCACGGGCTGGAGAAGCCTCACAGGCTTATGTTCCAATTATCCTCACGGTTCATATAATACCGTCAAAAAAATAGTGTATTTCCTTGGCGGCATAAGGAGCCCAACAGGAAAATGTATTTTTGCGACGGTGCTACGTGGGCCCATCACAAAAATTGATATCCCTCACGTTCTATGCGGACCCGTCAGGAAAATTAAAGCTCGTGAGGGATGATCCGTTTTCTAGTACTGCCAGAGGATGGATTCATTATCACCACAATTGCAGCGGTGCAATGTGGTTTTGGATCCCCAGCTAGCTCCTTTTCATGATGAAATACTTCGGTACTATGAAATTGAGCACATGCATCTTTCTTCCAATTCATATCTTTCTAAGTGTTTTTGCATATTTGTGTGAAGCGTATTTGGGAATATATCCACCTATTGCTCTTTTCAATTACTTCTATACAGTAGATCCCTCAAAGTGTGAGTCAAACATTGGTTGCATTCATTTTTGTCTTTGGGATGGAAAGAAATCTGTGAGACCATGTGGAGGTACCCTACGCGTGTGATGAGTATTTGACTATACTTGCACTTCAGTCTTAAAGTTTGAGTTTGATTTTGAGTGTGTATAGTTTGTAGTGTTGCTGTCAGGTTTAGGCGGTAGTATTGGCCTAGCAATGGCAGTAGTACAAGCCTAGCATCAGCAATAGTACCAGTGTTGAGCAGCAATACTACCATGGTGTGGTATAACCAGAGAGGGTCATTTTGGAGGATTTGGGTTGTGACCAGGTCCAGTAGTATCGGAGTTAGAACCACAATACTACCGAATAATGGTATGATTAGGCTTTGTATGGTGGTACTACCGGGGTGTTAGTATGGCCTTGTGTGAGTGGTCATACCGCTCCATTGTTATCGAGAAAGAGTTAAGTCGGTTTGTGGTGGTCCGACCGGTTATTGGATGACGGTCAGATCGACTTGTGCTGAGTTGAGTGAGTTTATTTTTTTGATAGTGTTAGTCATAGCGAGAGTCCATGCAAGTGGTAGTCATGGCCAGAGTCTATGCATTGTGTTAATCATGGTCAGGAGTGCCATGTAGTGTTGTTGATGAGTGTCAAGTGCATGTCACTTGTACTCGAGATGATTGCTTGTTCTTTGATGTATAGGGCACTTGGTGCTTGTTGCAACCAATGGTAAGACCGAGGCTAGGGAAGGTGTCCCAAGGTCATGGCGTGTTACGTAAATCTGGGTAGAACATCCTCTCAAGCGAAGAAGCACAGGAGAAATACAAGGATCGTTATGAGCCAAGTGTATGCATGTGGTGTGACATTATACATGAGCATTTTAAGTGGTGACGATCCTCAGAGTAGGCGTACGATCTTGGTGGAAATTCATTGGGCATCACTAACTTTGTGTAGAGGTTGCTTCGAGGAGAAGCACTATGAAGACTAGTGGGTGGCAATTGAGAAAATTCTTTGATACTGGGTAGAGAAGTGGTTTGCAAAATTTTGACGGTGGCCTAAGGTGGTTTTGGTCACGTCTCGGAGGATGGAGCGTTTTATCAGGCTATGGGAGCCATGTGGAAGTGGAAGTCACGCTTTGAATAGCGTGCAAGTGTGTGTAAGTGTAAAATCCATTTGTGTGGGTTATCAGGTTTTTCCATTTGTAAGTGGTTGTATGCACTAAGTGTGTGTTGGTTGCTAGGGTTTTTATGGTAGGTGAGAGCCTCCACTATTTAAGCCCTTATGTGTGTTGAGAGATGTATCAAGTGGGGGAGAGAGAGGTGTTATGGTTTTCTTATGTTGGAAAACTTTTTGTGTGTGCTTTAGGCTTAGAGTTTTATCCTCTCTAAGAGAGTGGCTGTAAAACATTCCTCTTTAAGTGGAATAAACATCCAAACTTTGTCCAAGTGAATTGTGCCATGGATTCTCGTTGTGCTTTTGATTTGCTTGGTTTTCTTAGTTAGATTTCATCTCCTCCTAATATCTCTTGGTGCCAAGGACGTGTAAGACGTGGAGATATCTCTTGGAGATCAGGTCCCATCCATCTAGGCACTTTCTATGAAAAGTTCTTATGATTGCTCGGTTTTGCTCAATAGAGGGGTGATTTTGGGTTTTGATCTTGAGAGTGTTTTGGGTTGAGTTCATGCTATGATCTAGCTTACTTTGTTATGTGAGAACCCTAACAAGGTCATCTAGATCATCAAGGTCTTATGAGTAAGGTAGATCGTGGTTTCTCTCTTTTGCGTATTTTTCTAGCAGCATTCCTTGTTTTAGACAAAGGTCAGAACTTTGGTATTGATCTTCACGATTGGAATAGGCACTAGTCTAGGAAAAGGTATTGCACACAATGGTAATAGGGATACATATGAAGAACAATGACAAACTTTTATTAAATAAAGAGTGCAGCCTTATGGCCATTATTTACATCATCATTGGTCATTGGCTAAATATAAAAAGAAATAATAGTGGAAACAAGTAAATAAAGCAGGGAAACCAAAAGCCTGCCTAAGGCAAACAATAGTAAGATGTGGCTTACTCGTTTTGATCCTCATCATCGTCAATGTTGTCCTTCTCTAAGCAACAGAAATAAGTAGGGGTGAGCATATATAATGTACTCTACAAGTTATACGAGAAATGCATTGTTAATGCAAGGCTAACAAGTGAAGGCATATAGGATTATTAGAGCATAAAGCAAAATTTTAAAGAAATACAATAAGTAGATAAGAAATTATTGAATTTAATATAATAAGTAAAAACAGTGATTTAATTAAATGAGTACCGTTAGCGCAAGCACCAACTTGATACTAACCTAACCATGGGTATCTCACTCCGACCATCCTTCCCCAAAAGGGATTTCAACATTACCACTTAAACCAGTTTTTGAAAAAGAAAGTTTCATCTGTGAAAAACTTTACTAAGCATGCCCATGACTGTGGACATGGTTATCTAGGATAGTTTATACACTATGTAGAGGTGATACAACTTTACCCACAAGATATGATTAGCTCCTAATATCAGCCACTACACGCTTCCAAGTGATATGCGGAAGTGCTGAACAAACTCATCCCAAGTGATGGCTTGCGCATTGGTGTGAGTGGTGGTGAAGGTATCCCACCACTCTAAAGTAGGTTCGTGCAGCTGATGGGAGGCAAAGAGAACTCGCTCTCGATCACCACACTAGATGATGTCTAGCTTCTTCCCAATAGCTCGAAGCCAATAATCTATATTCATAGGTTCGGTGCTACTGGAGAAGGTTGGGGGACGCATTGTCATGAACTCTGACAGTCTGGACAGGGGAGCCTGAGCTGGTGGCGAATGATGAGAGGGTTGTGCAGTGTAGATGATGTCTGAACCAGCAATTAGATGAGTTGGTTTTGGTTAAGCCATCATCTAGGCCCAGTTGGGTCCATTATCAAGTGGTGGCGGAGAAATGGGTGCAGTTTGGCCTATATGAGCTCTGTTGTTGTTGCTACTGCTGTCGTTGCAATTGATGTTGCTCCTAGTATTCACCATCTGCTTGGCCCTTCCAAGAGTAAGGGAAAGATAGAAGGAACTAAGATGGGTTTTTAAATCCATCCCACAAGCAAAACACAAGGAAATTTTCAAATAAAAGAAACAACTTAGCAAAAGCAAACTTCAATAAAAACAACTCTATTAATAATTTTATTAAGATTACCTTGTGGCTGTTGACAAGGGAATAACAGCTCACAAGCAATGCTCTTTATTGACCTAAGAGTTAAAACTCCTAAAATCCTAATGGGCTAGCTTAAACTGTGCTAAATATTTCTTCTTGACTCCTATGTGGCGCTTCTTAGGTGGCGACTCGATGACTCTCTCTCCCTTCACTAAGGAGTCATTATCACTAGCACAGATTTCTACTAACTCTTCCTGTGCTCTACGGAGCTGGTAGGTGACGAAGCTAAGCTCATCCAAGGTCTAGGGACTCGGTGAGCTGCACCTGCTGAACAAGCCTGGGTCATCCTCATCTTTTGTGGTCACAAAGAAACTCCTGGAGTTGGTAGGGTACTTACTGGGATATACCAAAAAGCGATGCCTCGTGACACCACCTCATAGATGTCCCCCAGCTTGTAGATAGCCTCCCAAGCAGCATCCTGGATACTGGTGAGGAAGGTATCCCAGGCTTTGGAGCATCCAAAGTGTGGAAGGTGGCTACATCTCCTATGTTGGCGAAGATCAGCACCTCCACTCTTTAGTGTTCTTGGTTCCTGTAGGATTGAAGGTATCCTTGGTAAATTGGTCATGCTTTAAACCTTAACTGTTGAAGGAGCTCCCTAAGGCAAGTGGCTAGGTATCCGGCTTGGACTCCACAGGAAATCTTGGTGGGGGTCTCGGCCATCTAAAATATTTGAAAAGAGAAAGGAATTAGAAAACACCTGCTAGTAGGGACGTGTAGTTGAGCAAGAGGAAGAAGGAGAAAAGTTTTTATGAAATTTTTGAAATTATGTTTTTGTCGGACCCCAAGTTTATTACCTGGAATCCTCTGTGATAACACTGCATTATTCCCTAGATCAGTAGATAATGCTCACAGATACAATGCTGCATCATTTCATACACGACAAAACCATACATTACAATACCAAGGTTCAAATAGACCGCATCGGGTCGAGATTACAACAAGGCCGTCAGGCCAAATGTCTTACAATACATAAAGAGCGGAAGCGGAAGCGTACATAAGCGTAGGGGCACAACTCGCCACAGGCAAGCGACTGGGTCAACCTGAATACCACCGCTATTAATCACGGACCTGACTAATAACGGAAGCACTCACCAAAACTAGCCTGGTCAATTGGACTGAGACGAGAGGCAAGACTACCGAAGCCTATTCTAATATTCACCATCTTCATTGCCTTCAGCATCCTGATCCTTGTGGTAGACGTAGTGCTCTTGATTCACAGCTTCTGAAAGGGGGTTTAAGAGCGAGATTGAGCACAAACAACCATGCTCCGCGAGCCAACACACAGAATGCATATAATTATAGATGCAAGGCTAAACAAGGATGGCTCGGGTTCTTTTATTTGCTTAAAGCGACTTTTGTAATAATCATATTTAAAATTCCTATGACTTAGCATTTTACAAAGCATGCTTTAAGGAGTTTGAAATTGTGTAGTAATTATAGCGGGGTAGGTTCCATCCACCAATTTCATGGTTCCATCCACCAATGCTTAATTTTGAGTAGCGGGTTACTTCCACCTTATTACCAACACTGGAGTACATCCCTCCAGGAAAATTTACCAAAGTCAGGTTACATCCTCCTGACAGTTTTCTTATTCCCAACCTCAAAAGTTTTGAAATAGAATTATCTCGAGTGAGTTCCCATGTCCGCCCTTGACCGTGGGCACGGCTATTCGAACAGTTTTACACTCTGTAGAGGTTGTACACTTTCACCACAAGAGATGAATTATCTCAATAGTCAACATACTTCCTTAGGCATGAGACACAGATAATTTATCACAAAGCCTTTACCTTACTCCGATCTAGCCAGACATTACCCGCTGAGGTTTCACCGCTGAAGGGTTACATCCACCACAGTCAGAAGCCCCCTCTTGCGCCGTGCGAGTATAGTAAATCCCTGTGCCTCACTGTGAGTAACCAGTACACCCTGGCACCCACTTACCACTGGTGGTATCCGAACTAAACCTTTGCAAGTTAATCAGCTAGGTCGTACCCATTATAGACTTGTGGTTGTACTGTTTTACACCGGGAGGGCATCACAAGATTCAGTCCTTAATTTGTCCAGGCGGTTCTTACCTCAAACCACGGGTTCTCGTGCTACTTCCGCACCAACCACTCTTACCACCCGCCCGAACAGGTTTAGCAGATTTTTAGGGTTTTGAGAAGCATATCACAATTTAACATAAATACTCAGCCACGTACATCCCATGACTGTCCCAAAACTAGTTTTCCACAAGTAAAGAATGATTATCAGGGCCACTAGTGCCCTGGACTTGACATGACCAGCATGACAGTAATATGACTTATAACTACCAGCATGTGAGTTCAAATGTTACTGGTGGGGTATTTTAATATTGGGTAGACATATGGTTGTTAGCTACCTTAAGAGTGACATACACTTGTGTATAAAGTAAATCATGCATATTTTCATAATTTGAATGAACATAGTTTCACATAAAATATAGGCGCAAAATGATCAAAGTATTGACTCGCCTGGTTCGAGAGCTTGGGGTCTTGTGCTGCTTCGAACTGGGGCTTGCTCGCGTCGTCGAACTCTACTCGGACGGAAGAACCGGAAAAAGCGACACGAGAAAACGAGAGCCAAGTAAGAACCAAATAAAATAAAACAACTCAAATAAACTCGAAATTGAACCAAACCAGAACCATTAGACAGGTCTTGATTTTAGAAAAATTTACACTACTACAGAAAGGCTAATAGTAGACGCCAAATCATAGACGGTTTTGTGAAACCGTCTGTAATGTACACTATTACAGACGGTTTTAATTTGAAGGCTGTTTGTGGTATTTGTGGCGGGAAAAAGGAGTATCACAGACGGTTTGTATTAAAAACCGTCTGTGTTGTGTAGACTATCACAGGCGGTTGTTGTTAAGAACCGTCTGTGAATGTTCACAGACGGTTTTTAACAAGAACCGTCTGTGATGTCCCTTTGTCTGTCATATTCTAGATCAGAGGTTAATATATAAGTACACATTGCTTCTAATAACTTAACTACAGAACTATTGAGACAAGAGATCACAAATTAAAGGCAAATTTATTAATTTCAATTAGAGGCAAATTTATTACAAAAGTCGCACAGGTAAAGAGTTTCCCAGATTGTAATCTTTTGGGCTTCGTACGCTTCTTCTTCGACTTGGGGACTTGGAGGATCAGCCGCTAAATTCTCGAATGCCGTTAAGATTGCCCTTGTCCTCAGCACTTCCTCCTCCAGCCTGGGCAAATGATCAGCAGCATCCATAATGTCGTAGAGGATAGCATGAAAAGATTCCTCAGAATCTGCCATATTTGCTTGATCGGCAAGGCTATTCATCAGCCTCTCCAATGCGTGTAGAGCTTCTTCCGCTTTGCGCACATTGTGGAGAAGAACCAGGGTGAGGGATGTTTCCCTTTCTTGAGCGGCAGCGAGACGCCTCCGTCTACGGCGGATGATGAGGTCGAGCTGACGGATGCAAGAAAGTCGGGGAAGGAGAGCAGGGCGTGTGCGGAGAAGCTGCTCCAGATGCAAATTGCTGGCCGCCTGTGTAAGGTTCCGGCCGAACAATTCGTGATGAACAGATGAGAGGAAGGAGATGATCACAAGAATAGTAGAATCCATATTGTACGTACGTAGAAGAGACCTGGATTAGGCGCGCATATTTAACCTTTAGCATCGTATACCCAAACATTAATGATATAGACGCTTCGTATAACGATCGAGAGACGTTAATTAGACGATCGAAACACGAAGCGTTCTGGCAATCGAAACACGAAGCGTTCTGGCAATGGAAACACGCGCGAAGCATTAATGATATAGACGCTTCGTATAACGATCGAGAGACGTTAATTAGACGATCGAAACACGAAGCGTTCTGGCATGAAGCTTATCACAGACGGTTTTTTATACAAAACCGTCTGTGATGATAATTCACAGACGGTTTTTAGTTAAAAACCGTCTGTGATAATTCACAGACGGTTTTTAGTTAAAAAACCGTCTATGATAATGACTAAGGCATTTATTGCGCTGCTCAGACCGCATCTGTCTTCATTTCGATCCAGATCTAGCCACTGCTGCGCACTTTTTCACTCGGGAGGAAGCTAGGCGATTTCAGGCCAGTTAATTTGGTGGGAAGAGGCAGAGATTGAGCTTTGAATTAAGATTCAGACTTTCCTGGTTGCTGTAGATATGGTTAGTAATGAAATTTATTTTTTCTTTAATTGCATTACAATTTAGGTCTAAGTAATCCATGAGTGGTACGTTATTGAAGATGGTTAATTTGCAAAATTGTTGGTTATATAATAGCTGTTGTGTTTGCAATATGAATTGAGCTAGCAAATTAAGTCTCAATATAATAAATGTGGCCGGTATATATGTAGTTATAATTAGTTAATCTAGGTTTTAATACTAAGTTGTTATATATGTACGTAACATAGAACCGAAGCTGGATGTATGCTGCGAGCCGTGTGAGTGAAGAGTACATTAATGGCGTTTCTGCTTTTATAAGAGCCGCCGAGGAGGATATGTTGAATAAGGGGGTGGAATATATGTGCTGTCCATGCACTGACTGCGAGAATTTGAAGATATTTAAGAACCGAGGGCAAATTGAAGCACACTTGATTCGGAGGGGTTTCAAAAAGGATTATACGTGCTGGACCAGTCATGGCGAAGTGAATGATCATATGCCGCCGGATGACATCGCCGGTGAAGTGAATGATATGCCCCCGGATGACATCGCCGGTGAAGTGAATGACATGCCGCGGCTGATGTCGATTGTGGCTCGGATTCGGATAGGTTGCACGATGATAATCTGGATCAGATGCTTTGCAATGTAGAAGAGAACTATGATAAGAGAGAGTATGTTAAATTCCGTGGCTTGATGGAGGACTCAGAGAAACCTTTGTACACGGGCTGCAAGTACACGAGGTTGTCGGCCGTGCTTGAACTGTTGAAATTGAAGGCAAGCAACGGTTGGTCCGACAAGAGTTTCACGGCGCTGCTAGGTCTTTTAGCGGACATGCTTCCGGAGGGAAATGAGTTGCCTAAAACCACGTATAAAGCCAAGAAGGTTCTTTGTCCGTTGGGAATGGAAGTAGAAAGAATACATGCATGCCCGAACGACTGTATCCTCTAACGTAAAGAGTATGCAAACTGCATGTATGTCCGGTGTGCAACGCATCCCGATACAAACGTAACAATCAATCAGATGATGGCGAGGGAACAGAGGCGAAGAAAGGATCTCTTGCTAAGGTGGCATAGTATTTTCCTATAATTCTCCGTTTGAAAAGGTTTTTTGCAAATCCAAAGGAGGCAAAACTGCTGCGTTGGCACTCGGAGGAGCGCAAGAAGGATGGAATGATAAGACACCTTGCTGATTCCGCGCAGTGGAGAAACATCGATAGTAGTTTTGCAGAGTTCGGTGCAGAACCAAGGAATATAAGGTTTGGACTGAGTACAGATGGAATGAATCCTTTCAGTAGCATGAGCAGCCGACATAGCACATGGCCCGTGACTCTCTGCATCTATAACCTTCCTCCTTGGTTGTGTATGAAGCGAAAGTACATTTTGCTGTCGATACTTATCCAAGGGCCAAAACAACCTGGGAGTGATATCGATGTGTTCCTAGCACCGTTGGTGGAAGATCTAAAAGTGCTGTGGAACGAAGGGGTACAGGTATGGGATGGATACAATCGAGAGAACTTCACTCTGCGCTCCTTATTATTCTGCACCATAAATGATTATCCTGCCCTTGGTAACCTATCGGGCCATAGTACAAAAGGTGCCAAAGTTTGTACTCACTGTTTAGATGGTACCGAGAGTGTGTGGCTGAGACACTCATGCAAAACCGTCTACATGCGTTACCGCCGGTTCCTTCGGAGGGCTCACCCATACCGCAAGATGAAGAAACAATTTGACGGAGAGAAGGAAGACGGTTCAGCTCCAAGGCATTTAAGGGGACACGAGGTTTATGATATGGTTAAGGATTTAGATGTTGTCCTCGGAAAGGGACGTAAATTGAGGGCTCATGAGAAGAACACCTGGAAGAAGAGATCAATATTTTGGGACTTACCTTATTGGGAGTACCTAGATGCTCGGCACTGCATCGACGTCATGCACGTAGAAAAGAATGTGTGCGACAGCTTGATTGGTCTCTTACTGAACATCCGTGATAAAACAAAGGACCGTGTCAACGCACGGCTTGACTTGGCTGACATGGACATCAGGCCTGAGTTAGCACCGACAAGCACTGATAATGGACGAACGTACCTTCCCCCTGCGTGTTACACTATGTCCAAGGCTGAGAAAACAGAACTGTGCCAGTGCTTGCATGGTGTCAAAGTTCCGTCTGGTTACTCCGGCAACGTGAAGAAACTTGTTTCGATGCAAGATTTGAAGTTAAATGGCATGAAGTCTCATGATTGTCATGTGCTGATAACACAGATGCTCCCTATTGCAATTAGAAATATTTTGCCGATCAAACTCCGAGAGACAATCACGAGGCTATGTTATTTCTTTAACACAATTGCTCAGAAGGTCATCGATCCCGAAGGACTAGATGCTCTGTAGGACGAGGTGGTGATGACTCTATGTCACCTTGAAATGTATTTCCCTCCTTCGTTTTTTGATATCATGGTCCATCTCATTGTTCACGTTGTGTGGGAGATAAAAATGTGCGGGCCCGTATTCCTACGTAGCATGTACCCATTTGAGAGGTTCATGGGAATTCTCAAGTCCTACGTATGGAATCGTTCTCGGCCGGAGGGCAGCATCGTCGAAGGTTATGCAAGCGAAGAGGTTATTGAGTTTTGTGTCGATTATATGGCTCAGATTCAACCGATAGGTGTCTCTCAATCTCGTCATGAGGGGAGGCTGAAGGGTCTCGGAACTATCGGAAGGAAAGCAATCACTCCAGATATGGACACATACACTCAAGCCCATTTCACGGTATTGCAACACATGACTAAAGTGGCGCCTTATGTGGACCAGCACAAGGATGTGCTTCGGCAACAGAATCCACAAATGGTATATGCAACAGTCCAATAGACCAGAGGCAGAACGGCGCTCAGGTGTCATGGTCAAATTCAAGCCGGAACATTTCTTGCACGAAGTTCAGGAATGTGTCTTCCCGGTTACCTTTGACGATATATTTGCTGTTTTCACGCTCAACGCTCTCGACGCCTCACTCGTTCGATGCTGGACGCTGTAAGTCTGTACAATCACAGTCTCTGTTCACGTAATACCGATATATGTCACAATTTGTTGCTTTTCTGTGTATATATATAGATTCATGCTGATCGAAGCTAGATCATCGAAATCACCAATTGGTTTCCTGGACCCACGCTTGGTCGCCATTGATACCATCAACGAGAATGCATCCTTCGTCGAGGACTATATTACAAAAGCACTGCTGGCTCACCAAGATAAGGAATTTGTTCTTATGCCATACAATGAGAACTTCCATTGGATTTTAATTGTAATTATACCAAAATGGAACAAGGCTATATACCTTGATTCTCTAAGTAAGAACAAATCCAAGTACACAGCTATCGCCGAAATACTCGATAGGTAAGTACATTGTACATTGTACTCTTTCTTTCCTTCCGAATGACTAATCTAACTTTTTCGAATAACGAAGGTCGTTCGTCACATACGTTCAACAAACAAGTGGCTCAACGACAGCTGCCAAGCCCTTGAAACATGATCGCAATTTTTGGGTATTGGCTAGCTACACATTAATTATTCATATACAACACTTAGTAGTAATGCCACTTGATTTAACACATTCTATTTTTTGCAGTGCCACCAGCAGCAGCCGGGCAACACGTGTGGATACTACGTGTGCCACCATATGAGACTACTCCTCGATTCCAGCAAGATCTCCACTCTTAAGGTTTGTCAATCTTTCCACATTTATTTCATACATGTCAAGTTTTATATGTGCGCGCGTTGATATTCCTATCGACAGGCTGCGCCCATCTCTACATCTGCATTGAAACAGCCGGATTTTGCAAAAATTCGAGGAGATTTCATTTGGTTTTTGTGGAGTAAAGTCGTAAGATCAGATGGAGAGTTCCACTGCCCAGAAGATTTTTTATTGTAATTCTAAGTGCAAATGCAGTGTAGATCTTTTACAATTGTGTATTTGTTAATGGATATTTTATTTAAATTCAATGAATTGATTTGCGAAATGGATGCTTTATGTTTGTGAAATGAAGTGCCTTGTCAATTGGATGTTTTATGTCTGTGAAATGAATTGAGATGTGAAATGTATCTGAAATGAAATGAGATGTGTGAATTGTATATGTTTTATGTCTGATTATCTGCTTATTTCAGAGGGCATGGCTAGCATTTCCTGAGGCTAACCAATAAACAGAAATATATTTAGGGGTTGAAGGGAATATCACAGACGGTTTTTGAGTAAAACCCGTCTGTGATAGCTGATAATCACAGACGGTCTATTAGCTATCACAGACGGTTTTTGAGTAAAACCCGTCCGTGATAGCTGATAATCACATACGGTTTTGACTCCAAAACCGTCTGTGATAATCAGCTATCACAGACGGGTTTGAATTAAAAACCGTCTGTGATACTTATTATCACAGACGGTTTTTGAGTCAAAACCGTCTGTGATTATCAGCTATCACAGACGGGTTTTACTCAAAAACCATCTGTGATAGCTGATAATCACAGACGGTCCGAAAACCGTCTGTGATGACCTTCGATTATCACTGACCCATAAATACAGACGGTTCACAAAACCGTCTGTGATGACGTTTTCGAACCGTCTGTGATGACCTTTTCTGTAGTAGTGTTAGAAGTTGGTTTCGTCCAATTCGGAGTTACGGTTAATAAGTTATAGCATTTTAAAGTTTAATTGCTGGAAAAACCGAAAACAAAATAGAAAAGAGGAGGGAGTGTTTGTGCTAATGACAAGTGGGACCCGAGGAGATTTAATGTCTGCGGGCAGACACGGCAGCCGACAGATGGGCCCTTAGCTAGCAGTGCTTTAATACTCCCTTTAATTGACAGATTTGAATGGTGGGTTTGGGTATTAATCAATTAGCTTGGCTAATGAGCTGGCTGCTCTCTGCAGCTTCATCAACCACCCCGGCGCGCACCTCGGGGGGGAGACCAATCGGCCGGGCTCGGCGGTACGGTGGCCGTTGGTGGCAGTGCGGCGGCGGAGACAGGGGAAGGGGATGCCGGCACCTCGAGCCATGGGGGTTCAATTCTTCGGGAGTGAAGCATCCACAGGTAACCATGAGCTCACCTGGGGCGTTAGTCGAGACCGAGAGGGAACGGGGCGGGCTGGCGGCGAGAGCGGGTCCGGCGGTGAGAGGGAGGACGGCGGCAGCTCACTGGGGAGGGTGGCGGCGTCCGGCGAGGTGATGGCGGTGCTCCCGGGGCCCACACGAAGCTCCAGGTGCGGGGAATCGGCTTGGGGTGCAGCGGCTTGTCGACGGAGGCCCGGCGTCAGAGTTGGTGAAGAGTGAGCTCGCCGGCGGCCTGCGGAGGATGAGAGTGTAATTAAACCGGGTGGGAGGAAGAGGGGGCAAGGGCGAACACGGGGGAAAGGTTCAAGGGCCCTAGCGGCGACCGGAGGGGCGCGGCGGCGAGGTCCTACCGAAGTCGCACGCACGGCAGGGGAGGTGGCGGTGGAGTTTCTTGGGTGGGGCATGCGGCGAGGTGATCGGCGCTCTATATAGATGCCCGGGAAGGAGAATGGGACGACAGGGGAGCAAGGCAGCATGGCTTTGGCGTGCGAGGGGTGTCAATCCCGTGTGGCCGCAGGACAGGCGAAGGTGACCGTGGTGGATGGGCGCCATTGAAGACGGAGGTGGCTTCGTTTTGTCCGGTGGCCACAGAGGAGTATGGCACCGAGGGTAGGGTTGATTGACGCCGAGGGGACGGGCGTGCCCCGGGGAGGACCACGGCGGCGGAGCGCACGGGTGGGGGCCGGCGATGGGCGTGCACGGCAGGGCTAGGTCGGAGCGTGCGGGAGACGTGCGGGAGTTGACCACGGATGCGACAGCGTGGCAGCGTCGGCTTTGCGTCTCGGCAGCTGCAAGGGGTGAGGACGATGACCTCGGGACCGGCCACTGCCAGGCGCTGAAGGCGAGGCCCCTTTGGTGCTGACAACGAGGTTGTCTCCTCCGCATTCACTTGCCTGTGCCGGTGGTTGAGGGAAGGATGGCCGCAGCAATGACAGAGGGAGGAGGGCGCTGCCGCTGGGAGGAAGAGGAGAGGCGCTGCGGTTGGAAGGAGGAGGGAAGAGTGCTGCCGCCAGGGAGAAGGAGGAATGGGCGGCGGGGATGGAGTGGAGAAGAGGATGGGCGGCCAGGATTGGTTGGGGAAGATTCCTTTCAATAATATATATATATATATATATATATATATATATATATATATATATATATATATATTCTCCTCTCTTAAAATATTAAAGCATACTTTAATTTCCTAAATCTTTTAATTTTTGAGATACATTTCAAGTTCTAGATTTTAAAAGATAAATTTGTTTTACTCTGTTGGAGATAAAACAAGATTTTCAAATTAAGTTATTTAAGCTCAACTTGAATTTTCTTTTTTGGAAACCAAAAGGAATAACCAACTAAGAATAAAGCCTTTCAAAATTCATTAACATACATTTGAATTTTACATTAGGCTAAATTTTGAAAATGGGGTGTTACAGTTTTATAATCACTACTACAAAAGAGGCTATACTGGACGGCTACATCATAGACAGTTCATACGAAACCTTCTGTACTTAAACTATCACAGACGATTTATACTAACAACCGTCTGTGGTATTTTTATAGACAGTTATTAACATGAACTGTCTGTGAAAATTGAGACATCATAGACGGTTCATGTTAATAACCATCTTTGAAAGTTGCGGACATCACAGATGGTTCGTATAAAAAACCGTCTCTGGTATTGTGGACATCACAGACGGTTGTTGTAACAAACCGTCTGTGATATTGTGGGCATCACATTTTGTTTGTATGAATAATCGTATGTGAATTATCACAGACGGTTATTAATATGAACCGTCTATGATAATGTTCATGTCACAGACCGTTTGTGGTTGGAACTATTTGGGATGATTTGCACTATTAAATACCAGGCGTACATGGTCTTCACATAGATCTGTCTTCATTGCGCTGCATTGGTGGAGCAAGGTGGCTGGCTTTGGGGAGTTTGGTGAAAACATATTGCATGTAGATCTATATACATCTTCTTAGTGTTCAGAGATTAGTACTCAATTGCTTCTAATAACTTATATGCATTGTAATTGAAAGAGATGATACCTATGTTTTTGTTTAGATCTAGATAGCTAGCTAGGCTTAGAAAGATAATGGTACTTTGCTCAATTTTAGAATGGTTAAGTACTCCTAGTTTATTTCAATATATTCTTGCTTAATATTATTGTGTTATGAATATGTGGCTACCTAGCTAGCGAATTTTTTGTATGGATAATCCATTTTTTATTCGAAATTACATAAATATACCCGCGGGAAAATATAGTTTAGAAAATTAGTTTAGAAAATGTGGAGGACTACGCACCCCAGCGGGTGATGCGGCAGTTCGGGCTACGGCAGCCGGTTCCTGTACCAGTCGGACCATCGCTTCCGCGGCACGTGCACGGGTGAGTGATTGTTTGTGGTAAATATGTACATACTTACTACTGCGTTCGCAAGTATCTCACATTACGTAATGGTTCTATACGCATGTAATATCCCGAAAATGATTTGAGAGATAATCGATTAATTGGAGGGAGGACCTTATAGAAAAGAATTAAAAACAATGATTTTAGAGGGGGAATTCTGAAAATACCTGGCAACCTGGGCCTGGGCCTTGGCCCAGAGGAGGCCGGCCAAAAAGGGGGGGAGGTGCCCCTCCCCCCAAACCCTAGCCGCCACCCCCTTTGCCCCTCCTCTCTCCCCCTGGCCGCACCCCTCCCTGCCCCTGCGCCTCCACCATGTCCAGCAACACCTCTCCCCCATTGTTGTCCCTTGGTGCTTGGAGAAAGCGAGAAGGAAGGAAGAAGAAGGGAGGGAAGGAGAAGAAAGGAAGGAGGAGGAAGAAGGGGAAGAAGATGGGTGATTCCAAGGGGATCCTCTAGGTAACTCTCCCTCATCTCAAATTCCTCTGTTATTGCTGTAATTAGGGTTCTTAGCCTAAGAATTGGTGGGGGATTAGCAATTAGATTCCCCGATTAGGGAATTCCTGCTGTCTGTCTGTAGATCAATCCGCGTATTGCGACTGTTTGCGCAGTTTATACCTACGAAACGATTTTTTCTGCGGGTCTGCCCAAAAGGAAAATTGTAGAGGACGACGAGATATATTTTATGTAAATTGTCCAGAATTTTAGGCTGCGGGATTTGGGCGCAGCACAGTCGGGAACATCGCTGTCTGTCAGGGGTGCAGATTGGGGCAGATTGCTGTTCAAGTGTGATTTAGGGGTAGTAGATGATTTTTATGTTTTTGGTCGCAATTGAGAAAAATGTAGATAATTCAGTAATATAACCACTGTATAAAAATCATAATTTTTAGAGCCTTACACTGTGGTTGGGACGCGTTAGAATCTGGCTGCCCAGATTGCCAGAACAGATAACGTCCTCTGTTTTGCGCATTAAGTTACACCTTGCTATGATCAAAATAAAAATATGTGATCTACATGAAAAGTGAAGGTATTTAAGTGAGGAATCCAGAAATATATCATTTTCTGTGAATGGCTTAATATTGTTAAAGATACAAAAAGGTTAAGCAGCGCTGCTGCAGCGGACAGAGTGTAGAACCGTTAAGCGGAGAGGGAGTTGCGGGTTTTGGGCGTAGAGGCGTTTACTTCTCAGTTGTGAATATTGTATTATGGTTTTGTGCTGAGTGGTGCTTTGTGAATAGGTGGCTTCGCTCCTGATCGTGCTTGACCCCTTCGCTCCTTCGGTAAAGGCAAGTATAATGATGGTTTAAAATTGATAGTGTGGATTGTTGATGTTTGATGGATTGTTGATGTTTGATGGATTGTTGATGTTTGATCTATATTATGAGTATATGTGTTCATGATTGTGGTAAGGAAGTACCGGTGATGTTTATGGTCGATTGCAATTTAAAGTGTTCATGAGTATTTCTGATGCATAGATGTTGTGGATGCAAGTTTTATTTATTGAGACATTCACGCATATGCATCATGTTGATTTATTGAAGTCTTGGTCATGAGATGACCAAGCGCCGAGGTCCCCGTCATGTTGATGACATGACGGGCTAAAGGTCCCCATACTTGTGGAGTATGGGCAATTGGTCCCTGTACCACATGGCACAGGCATGGGTGTGCATTGACGGATACACACTCCGCATTACCGGTAAAATGCGAAAGAGAAGAGATAAAGAGATTTTTGATCATCTTGCATAGCATGGCTTGTTTATGAGGTTGATGGATGAATTTGTGAAGTGATGTTCATGAATGTTCACGGTTTATTTATATGGTTGATGGATGAATTTGTGAAGTGATGTTCATGAATGTTCTTGTTACTATCTATTATATTTGCTGAGTCGTTGGACTCACCCTTGCTGTTGTTGTGTTTTTTAGGTACCTTTATGAGATCGGCATGCATTGGGAAAAGGGAAGATTAGCATTATTGCACTTTGCACGTTCTACTCACAATGGATGAAAGAGAGGAAATTACATAATGATTGCATGAATTACTTAAGTAGAAGATGATTATCGATTGTCGGATTAAAATTGTAATAAAGGATTAGAATTCTTTTATGATGCTTCCGTTCGTTATTTAAATTTTGTAACCATAAATGTTCTAGTAATCTTAAGCCAATATCACTTAGAATTGATTATATTACTTGAGGTTATTCATTTCTTTTAATTATGCTTGTTGAAACCTCTGACTTAGACAGTAAACAAAAGAGATTCTGCCGGAATTTTGTGAGATGTATTTAGTTTATCCTCGTTATGTTACTAGTTTGGTAGCATTCCAGGTCATTGTTTGGCTGGGGTGTTACAGTTGGTATCAGAGCGGGCATTAGGTCCGTGGTAATTGAATTATTAAATTGACACACTGGTGCACAGTAGGGTGGGATGGGTCAAGCATTGCATTTACGCTTCCAATACATTGTATTGATGTTTTATGCTATGAGATGATCTTTTGTGCCTATGATTTGACTATATGATTGATATGTGTGGTGATAGTTGATGTCGAGAGATAGAGATCGTGGTGTGGCCTTAGGCATGATCAGGTTATACCATTGTTCGTGGTATTGAATTGGTGAAGTATCTTTCCTTGGGCAACTTGGTTTCCGAGGTTAGGAATGAGTTCTTTAGAAAAGTTTCTCTCTTCCTTGAGTTGAATTTAGTCAATTCTTATCCTGTAGTGGAGGATGAATTTATCTTGGGTTCGTGGTTCATTGCAGTTGAGAGTTTTCAATTGGTCTCTACCTGTTCTTCGAAGCAATTGTTGTTTTTCTGACTATTGAAATGCTTTTGCTACTTGGGAACATTGTGGATTTGTAAGGTTGGTCTCTTCGTGGGAGTTTTGCCTTGTTGTGAAACATGCCTCATTTGTTCGCTTGGTATTTTTATTAATGAAAGTTTTATGTTGCAAATTTGTTAACATGGGAAAGTCTTGGATCTTTGCATGTATTTGGATTATTTCGTGTGTTGAAGTTTAATTCCTCTCGTTCTGAAAGAGAATGTTAAAATCCTTTGTGGTGTTTTGCTATGGTTAAGTCAGAGATTGTAATCAAATAAATTGATATGGTATGAGTATCCTTGGAAGTGAAACCGAATAAGTTGATGTTGTCTTCTTGTAGTTGTTCATGAACTGTGTTTATGAATAGGGCTATTCCTAATGGAATCAATAGAGTTACTAAGAGGCGTGAAACTTTGATGAACTGGTTGATCAATAAGAGAGACAAAATTAGTAAACTTTTGGGATAAATTGGATCAACAGGTCTCAATGGATTAATCTAATCGTTTAGGATGGTTAAATTTAGAAGGTGTTGGATTACTGTATTAGTGAATATTAATCTTGGAGTTATCTTTGTGGATACTTAGTGTTCGTATGTAATTGCTAAGTGCAACTGTTGTGTAATGAAGTGTGGTGTTGCGCATCAATAAGAGAGCAATGGATGGGGTTTAAAATGTGATCTATATTTACATGATGGTGGGATTGTCAGATGATATTATGTCTTTGATGAAAGAGTTTTGGTAGAATCATTAAAATTGTGTAGTAGATCTCCTCTAATTTAAAGCGGTTGTCGTAGTGAGCTTGTAAGGTTTTGAGATACTTTCAATTTGAGGATGGGATGATAAAGTAGCATGGAACTATTTGATGAGATTTTGGAGGGTTTTATAATGGAAGTGTAAACGATAACGATTCTTGTTAAGAGTGTATTATTCTTGATGTTAGTAAGATTGTTGCAATCTTATTGGAAAAAAACATTTTGAAATAAGTTATTGTGTTCTTTTGGAAAGGTTTATGGTGCACTGGTAGGCTATGATGATTCATGCTAAGAATATATAATGATGAGGTTAGTAAAACTGAGTATGAGATGATGAGGGTAGTGTTGATTCTTTTAGAAGTAAAGGAATTTGTTCGTCTTCCGTGATGTCAGTAAAATGAAATGTTTGGAGTTTTGCATTCATGATCCTATGGGAGTTCATGAATTATTGTGGTATCTGAAATTAGTTTGCGCAGAGTGACGTATTGGAAGGTTCTATCGGTTCTTAAGTGATTAATGTGATTTGAGCTTAAAGTATCGTTTGCTTGAAGTTGGTAAAGTGATGTTTCTATTAAAGAAAATTATGTCCTTTGTTAAATTGAAGGGTGTAGTAGAGGTATTCGCGGTTGGATTCAAGTTTTGTACCTTGTAGCTTATTGAAGCGTGCTTAACCTTGTTGGTTTGCAACAAAGGAATTCCTCAAGTTTCCAAAAGCAGTGCTTTATTTATTTATTTAGTTTCGGCTGAAGTTTGATATTCTCTTCTTGTGGGACTTGTGCACTCAACTGTGGTCTCGTCTTCTATTTTCCAAGATCTTGGCTATTTGACTTTTTTCCTTGGTCTCTTGTCTACGGTGAGTGCTAAACGTTTTTCTATGTGCCGAAAATTGTTTCTATCTATATCTTCTTCTGAGGAAGGATTAACCAATCCGTGTTGCAAAGCCTTTTAGGTTGTATAATGGCAACTTGATAGTGGCGGTCAAGTAGACGATTTTGGTGAGATTGTAGATGTCAAGTTGTTTGACATTCATTGAGTGATAAATTGATTTCTTGGAATAATTCTCGGTGAGGATTTGATTTAAATAGAATGTTTGTCTTTGGAGCTAACTGATTTCATGGTTCCAATTAGTAGAACCTATAGTAGATTGTGGTTCAAGAATGTTTCGATCATTTTGATGGAACATTAGAATTATCAAAAGTATGAGAATCTTGATCAATCTTATTAGAGTATCGTAATTGGGCACTTTGCAAGGTTTAGTAGGAGGATTAGGGTGGTGTAGTTAATGATATTATAATTGTGAAGCAGTCTAACCGTTATGGGAATCATTGGGATAGTAGGCATTGTTGAATTATTGCCATGCATGACTTGGCTTCAATGAGTAACCCTCCAGGAGTTAGAATCTTCCTAAAGATAATTAGGTTGAGAATATGTTTTCATGTGATTGTTAATGATTGAGCATGTTTGATTGTGGGAATTTTAGTCACCGAATTCGAGAGTCTCCGTATCAATTATATCAAAGTGCATATATAGGAGCCCTGGAGATGGAAAATTTTGGTTTGGTGCTATGCTAGAACCTTCGAGGCTAATGATGTTGTGTGGGACTATTGGAACAAGTGGATTCTAAATAGTGTGATGCTCCTTGATAATGTCCTTTAGGTGTGGGAATTGAGTGTGTGTGCTGAGAATTTCAAGTTGATTATCCTTAGAGGATTGTGGTGAAGTGATTGTGGGTGAAAACAATGATGAGGTGCATTGGAAATTATTTATCAAAGTAACCATGTGGTAGAGGAGTTGGCTAGAGTATGTTATTGTGAGGTCAGTACAGTCTCTCCACAAAGGGGTGGTTGATGCACTCGGTTTGAGCATAGTGTTGATGTTGCCAATTTAAGAGAAATGAGTTAGTGTGGTGTGTGATGATTTGGAATCTTGTGATTCAAGAGAAAGTTATTCCTAAAAGAAAAAAAACAATATTTTCTCGGGTAGTAAAATACTCTCTTGATTCTTGTTTGAGCTATGTGATGATAGCAAAAGTTTTTTGTGGTTTGGGTTGACTTTATGTGGCATGTGGGGTATTTCTGGTTCAGGAAAAAAACAAAGGAAGGGTTTGGCATTGGAGTGATTCTCCTTTGACTTATGTGTTGTTTATTTGCAAACTGCTTACTTGGAATGTGGAGAGGTTCTCGTGTTGAATCCTCGTTTTTTTCTTTTGATTTGACCCTTTTGGTGGGGAGTTGGTGATGTGTGGATTGCAATGAGAATCCTTTATTTTCAGTTGAATTCTATTTGTAAAAAAAAATTGGTTTACAATGAGCACTGTTGTGCATCCGTGGTTAAAGGAGACGCTCCTCGTTAAGGTAAAAAGATCGATTGAGAGTTGGAATAAGAGTTACCTGTGTTGTGCGCGTTGTGTGGGTTGATACCAAAGGGAATGATAACCCAAGGTATATTCAATCGCTTCTGTTAGTTGCGAAGATTTGGAGGTTGGTGTATCACTATGACCACCTTGGGTCCTAGAGTGGGGTACACAAAGTCTTGTACGACCCGGTATCGAGGGAGTGCTTGAAACATCTGGGGTGTGGGTTTTCACTATAGCCGTTGACCAACGAGTAAGACCAGCTGCTTTTAGCGGAGTTCGCTTATAATAACAGCTACCATTCAAGAATTAAAGCTGCACCATTCGAAGTGTTGTATGGGCGTAAGTGCAGGTCACCCCTTTGCTGGGAAGCGGTGGGTGAGAAGGCAGTCTTGGGCCCGGATTGGGTCCAGCAGACAGTTGAACAAATGGCCTTGGTGAGACAGAATCTGTTGGCCGCCCAGAGCAGGCAGAAAAGTTATGCAGATGTGAGGAGAAAGGATCTGGAATTTGAGGAGGGGGATTAGGTGCTCTTGAGAGTATCTCCCACCAAGGGTGTGGTGAGGTTCGGAACCAAAGGGAAGTTTAGCCCGAGGTATGTCAGGCCTTTCATGATCATGGCTCGGATCGGGAAGTTAGCATACCGCTTGGATCTTCCAGAATCTATGCGCGGGGTGCGAGCATTGAGGAATAAAATTTTAAAAGTATGTCAAAGTGCTTTGGTCGCAGTAGACAGAGAGAGAGGCCACTTGGGAATTGGAGTCTCGCATGCGTGAGAATTACACGATAGGTGCTTGTTAAAATGGTTAAGTTTAGTTGTGATTAATCCTTGGTGTAAGCATGGATAGAATTCGGGGTCGAATTCTGTTTAAGGGGGGTAGAATGTAATATCCCGAAAATGATTTGAGAGATAATCGATTAATTGGAGGGAGGACCTTATAGAAAAGAATTAAAAACAATGATTTTAGAGGGGGAATTCTGAAAATACCTGGCAACCTGGGCCTGGGCCTTGGCCCAGAGGAGGCCGGCCAAAAAGGGGGGGAGGTGCCCCTCCCCCCAAACCCTAGCCGCCACCCCCTTTGCCCCTCCTCTCTCCCCCTGGCCGCACCCCTCCCTGCCCCTGCGCCTCCACCATGTCCAGCAACACCTCTCCCCCATTGTTGTCCCTTGGTGCTTGGAGAAAGCGAGAAGGAAGGAAGAAGAAGGGAGGGAAGGAGAAGAAAGGAAGGAGGAGGAAGAAGGGGAAGAAGATGGGTGATTCCAAGGGGATCCTCTAGGTAACTCTCCCTCATCTCAAATTCCTCTGTTATTGCTGTAATTAGGGTTCTTAGCCTAAGAATTGGTGGGGGATTAGCAATTAGATTCCCCGATTAGGGAATTCCTGCTGTCTGTCTGTAGATCAATCCGCGTATTGCGACTGTTTGCGCAGTTTATACCTACGAAACGATTTTTTCTGCGGGTCTGCCCAAAAGGAAAATTGTAGAGGACGACGAGATATATTTTATGTAAATTGTCCAGAATTTTAGGCTGCGGGATTTGGGCGCAGCACAGTCGGGAACATCGCTGTCTGTCAGGGGTGCAGATTGGGGCAGATTGCTGTTCAAGTGTGATTTAGGGGTAGTAGATGATTTTTATGTTTTTGGTCGCAATTGAGAAAAATGTAGATAATTCAGTAATATAACCACTGTATAAAAATCATAATTTTTAGAGCCTTACACTGTGGTTGGGACGCGTTAGAATCTGGCTGCCCAGATTGCCAGAACAGATAACGTCCTCTGTTTTGCGCATTAAGTTACACCTTGCTATGATCAAAATAAAAATATGTGATCTACATGAAAAGTGAAGGTATTTAAGTGAGGAATCCAGAAATATATCATTTTCTGTGAATGGCTTAATATTGTTAAAGATACAAAAAGGTTAAGCAGCGCTGCTGCAGCGGACAGAGTGTAGAACCGTTAAGCGGAGAGGGAGTTGCGGGTTTTGGGCGTAGAGGCGTTTACTTCTCAGTTGTGAATATTGTATTATGGTTTTGTGCTGAGTGGTGCTTTGTGAATAGGTGGCTTCGCTCCTGATCGTGCTTGACCCCTTCGCTCCTTCGGTAAAGGCAAGTATAATGATGGTTTAAAATTGATAGTGTGGATTGTTGATGTTTGATGGATTGTTGATGTTTGATGGATTGTTGATGTTTGATCTATATTATGAGTATATGTGTTCATGATTGTGGTAAGGAAGTACCGGTGATGTTTATGGTCGATTGCAATTTAAAGTGTTCATGAGTATTTCTGATGCATAGATGTTGTGGATGCAAGTTTTATTTATTGAGACATTCACGCATATGCATCATGTTGATTTATTGAAGTCTTGGTCATGAGATGACCAAGCGCCGAGGTCCCCGTCATGTTGATGACATGACGGGCTAAAGGTCCCCATACTTGTGGAGTATGGGCAATTGGTCCCTGTACCACATGGCACAGGCATGGGTGTGCATTGACGGATACACACTCCGCATTACCGGTAAAATGCGAAAGAGAAGAGATAAAGAGATTTTTGATCATCTTGCATAGCATGGCTTGTTTATGAGGTTGATGGATGAATTTGTGAAGTGATGTTCATGAATGTTCACGGTTTATTTATATGGTTGATGGATGAATTTGTGAAGTGATGTTCATGAATGTTCTTGTTACTATCTATTATATTTGCTGAGTCGTTGGACTCACTCTTGCTGTTGTTGTGTTTTTTTAGGTACCTTTATGAGATCGGCATGCATTGGGAAAAGGGAAGATTAGCATTATTGCACTTTGCACGTTCTACTCACAATGGATGAAAGAGAGGAAATTACATAATGATTGCATGAATTACTTAAGTAGAAGATGATTATCGATTGTCGGATTAAAATTGTAATAAAGGATTAGAATTCTTTTATGATGCTTCCGTTCGTTATTTAAATTTTGTAACCATAAATGTTCTAGTAATCTTAAGCCAATATCACTTAGAATTGATTATATTACTTGAGGTTATTCATTTCTTTTAATTATGCTTGTTGAAACCTCTGACTTAGACAGTAAACAAAAGAGATTCTGCCGGAATTTTGTGAGATGTATTTAGTTTATCCTCGTTATGTTACTAGTTTGGTAGCATTCCAGGTCATTGTTTGGCTGGGGTGTTACAACGCAGGCACAGCGCGAAGGGAGTGAAAAGAGGCACGGACTGGTCGTTGAAGATGCATCCCTGGGTCGAGCAGTGGGAGGGTGCGCTCGACGACCGCGTGGAGGAGGACCGCCCGTACGACAGCACGGAGTACGCGGAGTACCTTCGCTGGTACCAGCCACAGACCCGTACCAGGCTCGTATATGTGGTAGACCCGTCTGCCACACACGTCGCCGCTCCGACGGACACGTACCCCGCGCACTTCGCGCGCGATGCTCACCTCGCGGTACGTTACATGTCATTTCAAAGATTCCCGAATGGTAATGTCGTTTCGATAATCGACCATTTCATGTCTTTGTGTCCAGGCTGACGTCGGTTCTGCCCTATGTGCCGACTCCGGCACAGTACTTGAGAGGCTCACCAGTGGTGGGCAGCTGACCCATGAGGAGGGCGTCAGCTTTGCGCGTCGGATGCACGAGGGGTGTAGACGTATTGTTAGCCTACTGTCCTGCACAAGGCTACCGGCGGTCTCCACGCCCACCGCTCCGCCTGCTCGTCCACCAGTGCCACCCCGACCAGCGTGTCACTACTCTGGTGCACCGACGTGGACACGTCCTCCACCGCCTCACTCGAAGCAGCCAGGGGGTTCAGCCTGGGCAGGGCCTCCTACACCGGTTCACTTCACGCCTCCTACGCACACCCCTGTCTTTCCCACCTCGATGGCGCCAGCTACGGGTACGCAGAGGGTCTTATATCGTGTTTATCTGAAGACGACATGCAACGAACTAACGATATTAATATTGCAGGTAGTTACCAGCAGCACGGCGTCTCCCCAGGCCCGGACGATGTGGACCAGTTTTTCGCGGAGTGGCCCGGGCAGTTCTCCGACGCAGCACCGGAGGTTCTCTCTGTCAGTGCCCTCCCCGGGGCACCGGAGGGCACACAGCCAAAGGTGCAGCTGACTCCACCAGCGCAGGGGCGGGATAGACACCCTCCTGCTCGTTTTACTTTTTCGGATCGTCCTAACCCGTTGCACCGGAGGAGGGCCAAGCGAGGCCGTATGGGAGGACGCGGGCGCGGTGACGGGGCACACCAGGGTGACCAGTGAGGCGTGTTGCAGATGCTATATATGTTATGCATGTAATGAAAAAACATGCGGCATGTTACTCTCAGTTATATTATGAAGTTTATTTAAATTTACATAGTCTATCATCTCTCTCCGCACATAAACTATCTCACTTAACAGTGTATGTATCGATCGTTTTCTACTCAATCTTTCATAAAAAAAATTTAAAAACTTTTTACATACCTACAATATACAATGAACATAAACTTTTATTACAACTTCACCGTATTTTTTACCGGTTCAACGTTACAAAATTCACAAAATTTAAAACAATCACGGGGGCTACATGAAGTCGCCGAACGGGATGGCGACTGCATTCTAGTCGCCTAACGGGATGGCGACTACCGTTAAGTCGCCGAACGGAAGAGCGACTTAATGCAGTCGCTCTACTGTGCAGCGAGATATATTGTGTCGCGGTCTGGTTGGGCGAAAGTCTCCAGTCACCCAACCATTAGGTGACTGGAGCCTATTTTTGCAAAAAATTTTCCCGCGGGTATATTTATGTAATTTCGAATAAAAAATGGATTATCCGTACAAAAAATTCCCTAGCTAGCTACCTAATATATATGTGTGTAATTAAGTAGATAGTCTGATTTGCTATAGTAGCCTAATAATCCAATTTGACACCCATTTGTTACATGTGCAGCATAGATGGACTGAAGCTGGATATATGTTGAGAACCGTGTGAGTGAATAGTACATTAATGGCATATCTGCTTTTATAAGAGCGGCCGAGTTGGATATGTTAAAGAAGGGGATGGAATATATATATTGTCCATGCATTGATTGTGATAATCTAAAGATGTTTAGCAACTCAGCACAGATCAAAGCTCGCTTGATTCGAAGAGGTTTCAGAAAGGGGTACAAATGTTGGACCAGTCACGGTGAAGAGAAGATTACACAAGAATGTAGTTATGACATTGTCGAGGGAGACAACAATATGCCTGTTATGGACTGTGCTTTCGATGAGGATAGGTCATAGGATGACAATTTGGATCAGATGGTACGTGATGCAAAAGAGCACTATAGTGAGAGAGAGTTTGGTAAATTTGAGGGCTTGATGGAGGACACAGAGAAACGTTTGTTCCCGGGCTACAAGACGCAAAACACGAGATTGTCATCCGTTCTAGAACTGTTGAAATTGAAGGCAAGCAATGGTTGGTCTGACAAGAGTTTCATGGCATTTTTAGGTCTCATAGCAGACATGCTTCCAAAGGAAAATGTATTGCCAAGAACCACCTACCAAGCCAAGAAGATTCTTTGTCCTTTGGGAATGGAAGTAGAAAGAATACATGCATATCCGAATGATTGTATCCTCTACAATAAAGAGTATGCTAGCTTACATGTTTATTTGGTGTGTAAAGCATCCCGATACAAGCGTAAAAATGACTCCAATGATAGGTGTTGTGGTATCTTCATGTAATTCTCCATTTGAAGCGTTTATTTGCAAACCGTAAGGATGCAAGATTGGTGCGTTGGCACTCGGAGCAGCGTAAGAAAGACAGAATGATAAGACACACTACTGATTCTGCCAAGTGGAGAAACATCGATAGGATGTTTGTAGACTTCGGTGTGGAACCAAGGAATATAAGGTTTGGGTTGAGTATAGATGGAATGAATCCTTTTGGTAACATGAGCAGTCGACATAGCACCTGGCCTGAGTATGAAGTGGAAGTATATTTTGATGTACAACCTTCCTCCTTGGCTGTGTATGAAGCGAAAGTATATTTTGATGTCACTACTTATCCAAGGGCCGAAGCAACTTAGGGACGATATTGATGTATACCTAGCACCATTGGTGGAAGATCTTGCAATACTGTGGAACGAAGGGGTACATGTATCGGATGCGGATGTATGGAATGCGAACAAACGAGAGAACTTCACTCTGCATGCCGTGTCGTTCTGCACCATTAATGATTTTCCAACTCTTGGTAACTGGTTAGGGTTGAGTACAAAAGGAGCCAAAGCCTGTTTGCACTACTTAGATTATACCAAGAGTGTGTGGTTGAACAATTCGTGCAAAACTGTGTACATGCGTCACCGTAGGTTCCTTCCAAAGTATCACCCATACTACAAGATAAAGAAACAATTTAACAGAAAAAAGAGGTTGACTCTGTACCAAGGTCTTTTAGAAGGAAACAGGTCTATGATATAGTCAAGTATATCGACATTGTTCTTGGAAAGGGACGTAAATTGAGGACTTGTCGGAAGAACATGTGGAAGAAGAGATCAATATTTTGGGAATTGCCTTATTGCCAGCACTTAGAAGCTTGCAATTGCATCGATGTCATGCACATAGAGAAGAATATATGTGACAATTTGATTGGTCTCTTACTGAACATTCCTGATAAAACAAAAGATGGTGTCAACGTAAGGCGTGACTTGGTCGCTATGAACAATAGGACCGAGTTAGCACCAATAGAGACCAATAAAGACTGGACGTACCTTCCCCTAGCTCGCTACATTCTGTCTAAGTCCGAGAGAACTCAACTATACAAGTCCTTGCATGGTGTGAAAGGTTCGTCTAGTCACTCCACCAGCATGAAGAAACTTGTTTCCATAGAACATTTGAAGTTAATTGGCATGAAATTTTATGGCTGTCATGTGCTAATGACACAACTACTACCTGTTGCAATTAGAAGTATTTTGCCAAACAAGGTTTGAGTGACAATCATAAAGATATGTTATTTCTTTAACACAATTGCTCAGAAGGTCATCGATCTTGATTGATAAGATGCTTTGTAGATTGAGGTGGTGACGAATCTATGTCATCTAGAGATGTATTTCCCTCCGTCATTTTTTTGATATCATGGTCCATCTCATTGTCCACCTTGTGAAAGAGATAAAGATATGCGGCCCCGTATTTCTACGTCATATGTACCTATTCAAGAGGTACATGAGAATTCTCAATTCCTATGTACGCAATCGATCTCGATCGGAGGGTATCATCATCGAAGGTTATAAAACCAAAGTGGTCATTGAAGTCTGCATCGGCTATGTGGCTCAGGTCGAACCGATAGGTGTACCTCTATCTCGTCACGAGGGAAGGCTAGAGGATATTGAGACTATTGGAAGGAAAGTAATAAGTCCAGATTGAGAAACATATGCTCAAGCCCATTTCACGGTTTTACAACACATGATTGAAGTGACCCCATATATTGAAGAGCACAAGGACATGCTACACTAAAAGAATGCAGGCCAGTCAGAGGTTTGGATCACGAGACAACACAAACCGTCGGTTCAACGAATGGTTGAAGGTGCGATTGACTGGGAGGTCGTCAAGTGAAACACTACAATGGTTGGCAAAAGGGCCAAAATTTATAATTGTGACATGGCAAGGATATGACATTAATGGCTACACATTTTATACAACAGATCAGCATAGAAAGAGCACAGTGCAGAACTCAAGTGTTCGCATACATGCCTTTGATGTGCATGTCAGTACCATTGGCCCAAGTTCGTACTATGGTCTTGTAGAGGAGATTTGGGAGCTTGATTACATAATTTTTAAGATTCCTCTATTTCGGTACCGTTGGGTCAAACTCCCACGAGGTGTAAAGATCGAAAAGTACAGCATCACTATCGTGGACCTCGAATGTGTAGGATACGAAGACGAACCATTCATACTCACGAGGCAAGTTGTTCAAGTATTTTATGTAACCGACCCGGTAAATAAGAAGCACCATGTAGTTCTTCATGGAAAAAGAAGGATTGTCAAAGTTGAGAATGTAGTAGATGAGGAAGAGTACAATCAATTTGATAAGTTACCTCCATTTGGAGACAGCATCAGTGTCGAGGAAGAGCAAGGCGGTGAAGTAAGCTATATGCATGTTGATCATTGTCAAGGGTTTTATTTAAAAGGCAATAGCTATGTGTAATAAATGATCCCACACAGCCAGCACCTATTTGGAAATTGTTGCAATGTAATCATAATTAGGAAACTCGGCATGTAATTATGGAATTATATTCTATTGTAATTGTAATTGATTCAGTAATTAAGAAATAGTTATATTTATGATTATGCTTGCGTTTTTCATATTGCATGTCTAGCATGATTTTTTTGTGGCTAGATGGAGCAAACTATCATATGTGGTTTATCGGAACAAACCATCTGTGATTATACTATCACAGATGGTTCTTTTATAGAATCGTCTGTGATATGTTGACTATCATAGATGGTCCTATAAAAGAACTGTCTATGATAGTATTATCACAGACGGTTCCATAAAAGAACCGTCTATGATAGTATTATCATAGATGGTTCTATAATAGAACCATCTGTGATAGTTTCTCTATAAATATACCCCAAGGATAGGTTCTGCTCGCAGAGTCCTCACTCACACACTCTGTCTCCATGGCCCATGCTAGGTTTTCCTAGATCTGACTGCTCACTCGTGCATGACGCCGCCTCTCCCTCCCGACACCGCTCTCCCTCCCGTTGTTGTCCGCCTCTCCCTCCCGATGTCGACCGCCTCTCCCTCCTAACGCCGGCCGCCTCTCCCTCATGACACCGGTCGTCTCTCCTTCTCAATAGTTGGCTAATTTGTTTTGTGATCTTCAGTAGTTGGCTAATTTGTTTTATGACCTTTAGTACTTCATGATATATGCTTCACTTGTTAGCTACAAGATTGTAACAGCCCAGGTTTTTATTAAAATAAAAATTAATTAATTAATTAAAATAAAATTTTAAGTTAATTAAGTATTTGTGTTGCCTAAATTTTAATTTTGGATTTGCCCTGGATTTCTGTCTTTGAAAAAGCCTGATTTGAAAAGTATTTTAAGTAAAACCTAAGAATAATTATTTAAAAAATGATATTTTGGTTTTTTATAAAAATTGTATGTTAAACTAATTATTTGGATTTTATTTGGGTTTTCTGAGTTTTCTGGAGTTTAAAATATATTTTGAAAATAAAAAGTATTTTAGATATAAAAATATAATACCAACATTAGATGGAAATGTTTTTGTTAAGTCCAAAATATCTTTAGGAACTTCTGTGAATTTTTCTGGAATTTTTGGAGTTAATTTCATATTTTTCTGAGGCTTAATGAATATTCTAGACTTTTATGAAAATCCAAAATCAGAAATAAAAATAAAAATCCCTCTCCCCTCCCCTCCAGCCGCCGTGTGGACGGCCAAGATTGGCCCACGTCGCCCGGCCGATCCTGCCTTCCCCTCTCCCTCGCTCGCCACCTGGTCGGCCCGGATTGCGCCGTGTTGCCCCCGCCGGCCCAATCTGGCCCGTCCGCCCCGCCTAACCCCCTAGCCACCCGATTTCCCCCTTGGCCACGCGGCCAAATCACCACCGCCTGCTCCTCCTCCCTACCTCTCTCTCTGTGCCCCTGGGCCCACCTGTCGGCTCCATCTTCCCCACCACCTCCACCTTCCTCGCACCGCCTCCCCGCCTGCAACCGTCGGCCCCGCCGTACCCGGCCACCTCCTCTCTCCCGCGCGCGCCACCCCTCTCTGTGTGCCCAACTTCCCCCGCAAGCACCGTGCCCATTTTTCCCCTCTCCCCACGCCCCCACTCGGCCTCTTCTTCCCGCAACCGCCGCCACCCACTCCCCTACTCTGGCGAGCAATTCGCGCGCCCTCACTCTCCTCCGCCCCCTATAAAAAGGCCCCGAGCATCCCCATTCCCCACTCCACCTCCCCCCGCCCTCGATTTCCCCTCTCTGCTGCCCTAAGTGCCCAGCACCATGTGCCTTTGCCGCCTCTGCCCCCATCAAGTCCGGCGAGCAATTGCCACTACCTCGGGCCGTGTCTCGCCTCGTCGTCCCCACCGTCGCCTTCACCGCGTCCAGGCACACCTTGGCCGCCCCTCCGTCCGGCCCGAGCACCGTCGAAATGTCGTCCCCGCTGGAGCCCGAGCTGTGCCGCCGCTCATCACCGGACCCCGCGCCAGGTAGCGCCGAGTTCCCCGCGTGCTCCTCCATCTTTTCCAACCGTCGTCGCTCGCCACCGGTGCGCCACCGCCGCTGCCAGGCCCGAGCCCTCCCCGCCGGCGCTCGCCACCTCAGCACTGAGGGCGAGGTGGCAACCGACGTGGCCGCCACGCGGGTGCCAGTAGGCGCCCGGCTGCCACCCCGTCACCCCGTGCCACCTCGGCCTTTTCCCTTACCGTGGACCCGGTCTATGGACACGGGGCCCACTGTTAGCCGGCCCACCTCCTGGCTGACGTCAGCGTGGCGCCATAAATCCCTTTTCCCGTTGAAAAAATAAATCAGCAGAAATTAAATCCTCTGCTGATGTCATAATTCATAATTTCCTTTAGGGAAATAATTCCAAAAATTCAGATTTTTCTTTTTCTTTGAATTTAAACTTCTCGGAGCCCGTTCTTCTTCGTCCTAACTCCGATTGAGCCCATTCAAATTTCTAAATTCATCAAACATTCCTCTCTATCCATTTCTGGCCTTAATTCAAAATTTTGAAGTAAATTTGAATTTATTTTGAATTTATTTGAATTTGGTGGGTTATTTTCACGTGTAGACTTCGATGATTCGGGAAAATTCTTCGGCGAAGATTCACACCAAGTTGAAGAGCAAGGCATGTCACACTCCTTGATCATGTTGATCCCAGTTTTCAAAATAAAATTATGTTGTTTTAAATTATTCTGCATGCATATTTTTGTTCAACGTATTTCAATTCAGTTTTAAATTTAGTTATTGCCTACTTGTTAATTCCTCCATTGATATTGAAATTCCTCGATACCTTGTCACCCTAGAATCAAACTCCAGTTAATACACTAGTGTTGGATAGAGAGGATTTAAATCAAATGCTTAGCCTGCTTAGACATATTAATTGGTTTTGGGATATCTTTCACATAAAATGATGAACTTTTCGCATAAAATGATAAGCTTTTCAATGCTACTCTTGACTTTGGTGAATCAAGGAGGTTTATGAAATATTTTGAAAACAAAATATAAAAACTGGTTTAGACATAGTCAATTGGTTAGATTGGTGGGTGCAGGCATGCCCTGTTGGTCGGAGCCGCAGTGGTTGATTGTCGTGCACAGGGGTATGTGGTTGGGCCTAAGTCAGATTAAGGACCGGTCTGTGAGCTACTGTTGCAAAGCCCTATCATACTACCACATGGCTGGTAGGGGACAGCCCTGGCTGAATAATTTGCAAAGTCCCAACTTGAGTCAAGTCGTAGGTTGAAGGTGGGCGTTGGTGCCATGTGAAGTCCCACTTGGGTGAGCGTGGTTGTAGCCATGAGAAGTCTCACTCAGGCTCAAGAGGGGGTCCCGGTCTGGTGGATTCCTTACTGGGGTGAAACCTTAGAGTTGGCTTGGCCAGGTTGAAGGCTTTGCATTGTAAAGGCCTTGTCACGACTCCTTGCCGCACACCTAAGGAAGTGTGTAACTCGCGTGGCACAAAAGGATGATCGTGTCTTGTGGGTAAAGCTGTACAACCTCTGCAGAGTGTATAATCTATCCTGGATAGCCGTGCCCACGGTCATGGCCATGCTGAGTAAAAGTTTTTCATGGATTAGATTTTATTTTTCAAAAATGATTTTTGAAAACCTTATGGATGGATGGAATCCATGCGAGAATGAAAACCTTGTGGGTGGATGGAACCCATGAGGGAGATTGGAAGCTTGTGGATGGATGGAATCCACGAGTGTTTGGAAACGTGTGGATGGATGGAATCCATACGTGAACTTTTGGAAAAGATGGTCCTGGTGGGATGCCTGTGGATAGGTTGGTGTTTGGTCGAAGCCTGCACTGACGGTATTATTTTCAATTACAAGTATTGTTTTTATTACTGTATTAAATTCAGCAATTTCAATCTATCTAATGTATTTCATTAAATGCTGTTTTCATGCAAACTAACCCTATAAACCTTCCATTGAAGCCTTTATCATTATGTTGCATTTCTCCGTGTGATTTGCGGAGTAAACGTTTGTACTCACATTGCAATCCCCATACAGAGAAAGATGTCAACAACAACGGTGAAGATCTGGACGAATAGGCCACGTCTTACTGTCGTTTGCCTGTGGGCAGGCTTGGGCTTCGCTTCTTTTTAGTTTGCTTCCGCAGTTATTTGCTTTATTTACCTTTGCCAATGGGCGTTGATGTAAGACTTGGCCATAAGGCCGTACTCTTTTATTTAATATATTCAGTCATTTGTGCTTGGTAATTATCTTTGTTGTTATTGTGTGCACTAGCTAATCCTGGACTAGTGCGATTTACACAGAGGATTCAGGAGTCGTTACTCCGGGTTCCGACAAAGGTCTAATACTAAAATTGGATATTCAAGCTTGAACTCTAAAGTTTTACTATTACTGTCATTTGTCAATCTTGTGGTGTGTCTCAATAGTTGGCTAATTTGTTTTGTGATCTTCAGTAGTTGGCTAATTTGTTATATGATCTTTAGTACTTCATGATATATGCTTCACTTGTTAGCTACAAGATCTATTTGGAATGGCATGTTAATGTTCCAAAGGGACCTTGTAGCAATAATATATGCCACATAGACCTTCAAAGGGCATGAAACAAGTTACACACTCCAATGTGTCAAGTTCAATGAACTTGAGACACTGGTGTGTGTAATTTGGTTCATAGAACTTTGTTTACACTCATAGCTCTCTGTAATTAGTTTTTTCTTACAAGAGAGATGACATCCACATAGTCATCATCGTCTTCATCTGGGTCTCATGCTCCCAAGATCGGGACAACTAAGTGTGACCGAGGAGTATCGAAAAGGCCAGAGAGCTAAATGACCATCACGGTGGTCTCTCTGGATGGGGTCCCTTAGCAACCGAAGAAGGCACCGACAGCATTTTCGTATACTGACATGCGTCATATTTATATATATTTATCTGTCATTTTACCCTAATATTTTTTGCATTTTGAGATCATTTATCATCATTTACACGCTTTTCTATAATTAATTGCTCAATTTGGATCATTTTACATTTTTTTGTGCTTTTCCGCAGGCCAGCGCAATCTAAGCACATAAACGACAAATCTGGACTGCTCCATACAGATGTACGCGCCGTCATGGATGCGTAGGATCAAACCGCGATGAAATCGGACTTCCGGAGGGCCAGAACAGAAGAAATGAAAAGGGAGAAGGACCAATTTGTAAACCCTAGAAATTATGGGGCCTAATCTGCAAATGCCAAAAATCCCCATCTCCCATCAAAAGCCAGCGCCGCCGTCTGGGATTGGCTAGAGCCTGGCACTTCTTCTCTTCCTTCGCCCCTTCTACTTCCTCCCCCATCTTCTCAAGCCACGGCACCGGCGAGGCCGGGCCATACCTCGCCGGCGGCCACATCTCCACTGTGTCTCCTTCCACCACCAAACGCCGCCCCATCTACTTCCGCCACCTCTCGCCGCCGCGCCACCCCTCTTCTCCATCTGCGCCGTCACCTCTCCTCCTGCTCTTCCTCCGCGCCTCTTCTCTACTGCTCCACCTCGGCTCCGTCGCCTTGCTCTCCCTCCGGCGCGCCACCAAGCGCCGCCATCCATCTCCTCCTCTCTCGGTCGCCCTTCTCCGCCTTCTCAACTCCCTCCTCTTCTCCACCGGCGATCTTTCTCCCCAAATCCCCTTTGCTGCCACCATCTCCACTGCCTCCCTTCGCCGCTCTCCTCACTTCCGGCCGCCGCCCTTCGCCGCTTCGCCAAACTGCGCCACCTCCCGCCGCTCTTCGGCCACCACTAGCGAGCGCCGCCCCTCTGCTCTCCTCCTATGCCCTCCGCTGGCCGCCGTTCCAGATCTTGCACCACCCCTCTTCTCCGGCCGCCCCTCCAGCACCTCCTCTTGCCCCACCTCGGCGCTGCCGCTCTTCGGCTACCACCGGCGAGCGCCGCCCCTCAGATTCTCCACTACACCACAGAGCCCATCGCCGCCTATCCTTGGCTCCACCTCAACTCCCTCCGGCATCTCGCCCCCCTGCGCCACTGCTCCCTTCACCGGCCGCCGCCTGCTACTCCACGGCACCGCCGACCTCCATCAGCGCCGCTCTCTGCCACCACTTCACCGACCCCACCGACGGCCTCATATTCTGCTCTGCTTCCTCTACTCTATTCCTCGGTTAAATTTCATTGCATCTCTCTTACTTTCTCAGCTGTTTTCAATTACTATCCAACTGATTTGCTATTAATTCCCTGTTAACTGATGCTATATGAGCTATGAATGTAATTTGTGATGTGTGCATGTGCTCATTGAGTTGATGCATTGTGCTATGTTAATTTGTTCGAGAACTGCAATTTGTCTGTTGCCAGTAGTTTAATTATAGTCAGTGCCTACAATTTATCATCTGTGTTGATGTTGCGATCTTTGTGTTAGTTAAATGTGATGTGAGGAGTTTGCGTTAGTAATTGTCATTGTTGATCTATGGTTAGCTCTGTCAATTGTTTTATGTGCTAGTTGTCCGTGTCCAGTTTATGAGTTGTTTGAGTTGCGCGATTTAGCTAGCCGACGATCGTTCCGTTCCCCTTGCTGTCTCGACCCCTTTCTTGCTTCTAGACTCTCTCCTTTTCTTCTTTCTACGATCTGTCGATAGTTAGAATGTGCGAGTGTTTGTCGTTGTGTGCTTGTGTTGTCCTGCTGTCATCTAGTTAGCTGTCGATCGTTTCCTCTCTCATTCTCTCTCGACTCCCTCCGTGCTTCTAGACTCTCTCCAGTGCTTCTCACGGTCGGTAGTTAGTTAGGTCGTCGGTCGGTAGTAGTGTTTGTTCGTGTAGTTGTTAGTGTCGTTCGTGCGTTGTTCGTTTAGTTTCTCGTCGTGTTGGTCGTCCGTCCCGTCGCTCTTCGTTTGTTTAGTTCGTTCGTTGTTTCGTCTGTGCGAGTTAGGGTTCGTTCAGTAGTTTGTTCATTCAGCTGACTTGGTAGTCGTTTTAGGTTTAGTTTTCTCCCCCGTTTTGTTTGACCTAGCCTTAGCTGAGCACCGGTAGCCTCAGTCTAGTCCCTGTGGAGAACACGACACTCGCCGCTATTTCAGTGGCAACCTGTGCACTTGCGGGTGTGCTATTTTTGCACGATCAAGTATTTTGGCGCCGTTGCCGGGGACTAACTTAGAGCGATAGTGTTAAGCTATAGACTAGGTCGTTGTTTGTTTTCTTTTGCTTGTTTTGTGTTTGTGCTGACTTGTCTTTCATTTCGTCTTCATTCATATTTGTGATATATTTTTAACCCCTAACCCTTTCCCTAGTTATTTCTCTCTTTTTGTGGTTTTTCTCATCTTGTCCCGTAGGTTGATCGATAGAGGTATATATTGAGGCTATGGCTTACTATTCTGATTCTCGTGGTTTTATGAGCACCCCTAGCACTTATGATACTCTACAAGAACAGGTAAATCTATTGTCTCGTCAGTTAGAACGCTATGCTTTAGAGCGAGGAGTTGTGTTAGAGAGTGGGCACGATCAGTACAGTTCTTTATCAGGCGCCCGTTCTCTAGTTGTTCCTATATGCCAGACTTGTGGTTTTCAAGGCCATTCACCCGCTGAGTGCCAGCGTGGTTATTTGTCCACTCCAGAGTGTTACGGGATGAGCTTTGCTCAGCCGAGTAGGCCATACCCTAACGCTTATCACCCTGGATGGTCTAAGCACTCGAGTTTGTCATATGGAAACAACAACCCTGATATCTCATTATTTTCTTCTAGTACACCATTGCAGGGTTTTAGATATGGAGATCAGGATAATTCTCATTGGTTACATCAGCACTATCTTGTACCTCAGTATCAGACTCCTACTCCTGAGCTCGATCAGTTGTCCAGATTTGAGGAGAGGATTTCTAGGATAATAGGAGATTTCGAGAGAAGAATGAGTAGTGACTTCACATTGGATCCGACACCTCCTGCATGCAGTTCACCTGCTCCTTCACCGAGCCAGTTTACAGTTCCTATGTCTGAGTTCTTAGAGCAGTCTCATGAGCCACCTCCTTCACATGAAGATCAGGCTGCCAGACTTGATGCATTATAATGCCTCTAGAATTCACATATGTATGTATGTAATTCTATTTTTGCAGTGCGACCAGCAGCTACAGGGTAACGTATGTGGATTCTATGTTTGCCGCCACATGAAGGAAATCATGGATGCTAAGATGAATGATCCAAAGGTTTGTCAACCTTCAAATAATTATTATTTTCTGATTATATATGTATATATATACACACACATGCTAATTAATGACTTAACATTGCTCCTAGCGATAGCGTGTGGACTTCGACAAAAGTGCATTTGATCTTGACAAACTCGTCAAAATTCGAGGAAACCTCTTTCAATTCTTGCTAGCAAAGGTTATAAATAAGACTGGAGAGTTCCACCCCGGTAATAGTGATTAGATGTTGAAACATTGGATTCAATTATAATCACTCAATTGTGCCTAATCAAAAAATTCATTCAATTTAATTCATTTGTGAGATCTGTGTAATGATTGTTATGCTATATATGTGATCTGCTTGTGTTGTTTCATTCATCTGTGTGATTTATGTAATGATTGTCTTGTGCTATATACGTGATTTTGCTTATTTTCAAAGGGCATGGCTAGCGTATCCTGAGGCTAGCCGAAAAAGAGCAAAAATATCGTTGTTGAAATAGCTATCACAGACGGTTCGATGTTCCAAAAACCATCTGTGATAGTCGAATATCACAGACGGTTTTTCAAAAAAATCATTTGTGTTGTAAGTTATGACAAACGGTGTGGGAGCCGTCTGTGATAACCGGCTATTATTATTGACACATAAAAGTAGACAGTTCGAAACCAGTTGTGATGATGTTTTTGAACTGTCTGTGATAGCACTATCTGTAGTAGTGAATAAAACAAGTTCTTATAGAAAACTAGTTCTATTCTATCAACGGTCAGGCCTTAGAGTAATCATGGCTCTGATACCATCTTTGTTAGACCCGAAAATAACACCTTCAGATCCTCTATGTCAATCACACTAGTCCAGAAAAAGTTAGTGCACACAATAGTAACATGGATACATATCAAGCCCAATATCAAGTACGGCCTTATGGCCAATGTTTACGTCATCATTGCTCATTGGCTAAATATGAAAGGAAATAACGCGAAAACAAGTAAATAAAGCGGTGAGGCCAAAAGTCTGCTCATAGGCAAATGACAGTAAGATGCGTCATACTCATCCTGATCCTCATCGTAGTCAAAGTCACCCTCCTTTGAGCAACAAAAATAAGTAGGGGTGAGCACATATAATGTACTCCGCAAATTACACGAGAAATGCAATGTTAATGCAAGGAAAAAAGTGAAGGCATATAGGGTTATTTGAGCATAAAGCATAATTTTAAAGAAATACAATAAGTAAATAAGAATTTGCTGAATTTAATACAATAAGTAAAAATATTAATTAAATCAAATTAGTACTATTAGCACATACACTAACCTAACCATGGGTATCCCACCCAGACCATCTTTCTCCAAAAAGGTTTCCAACATTACCACCTAAATCAGTTTTTGAAGAAAAGTCTAATTTGTGAAAAACTTTACTAAGCATGCCCATGACTATGGGTATAGTTATCCCGTATAGTTAATGCACTGTACAGTGATGGTACAGTTTTACCCATGAGATATGATTAACTCTGAATATCGGCCACTACACGCTTTCATAGGCGTGCAATAGAGTAATCATAATGAGGTATTTACAATGTGAAGCCATCAAATTGGCTATACCTCATCTAAGGTTTTATCCCAATAAAGAATCCACTAAATTGGGCCCCCTCTTATACTGTGTGAGACTTCTCGCGGCCTACACCATACTCACATTCAACCTATAGCGAGACTCAGGTTGGGATCTATAAATCAATCAGCTAGGACTGTCCCATACCAGCCTTATAGTAGTACGATAGGATTTTGTAGCCGTAGCTTATAGACCATCCTTAATTGACATAGACAGACTTTCCACATACCCCTTATGCCTAGCACCCACGTTGAGCCACTGGCAACAACGTATGCTAGCAACCACCCACCACCTAACTATTTGCCTAAGTATAAACTAAGTTTTTATTTTATTTTGTCAAATATTCCATAATCCTTCTTGACTACCAAAGTTAAGAATATTTTTTTAAAACTCATCATTTTATGTGAAAAGTTAGCCCAAGTCTAAAGTTATTTCTAGACATGTCAAAGCATTTGCTACAAAAGTTCTCTAGCCCATACTAGTGTACTAACTAGAGTTTTATTCTATGATGATAAGGTATTCAGGGGTCAATGTCAAATGAGGTAATAATAAATAGGCATTAACTAAATTTAAAACTGGAATTCAGATACAGTGAATAAAATTAAGCATGCAGCATAATTTAAAATAATATAATTTTATTTGCAAACTGAGATCAACATAGTCAAGGTGTGTATCTTGCCTTGCTCTGTGAATTGATGAGAGTCATCAAAGTAGAATTCCTAGAAATCATCATAGTCTACACGTGAAAATAACCAAATAAGCTAAATTCAAATTAAAACTCAAATAAATTTAAATAAACTCCAAAAATTCAAAATAATGGCATATTGGATAGATCATGATTTTAGACAAATTTAGAATTCGAATGGGCTCATTCGGAGGTAAGGTGAAGGAGAATGGGCTCTTGGATGTTTTAAGTCTAGGAAAAAAAACAGATAAGATTTTCTAAAATTATTTTCTAAAGGAAAAAGGGTAATTATGATGTTAGCAAGGACTTTTCATTTTTGCTGAATTAATTTCCTAAAGGAAATTTAGAATTATTATGCCATGATGATGTTAGCATGAACTAAGGATTTTTGGCCGAATTAATTTTCTAAAGGAAAGTAAATTATAGAGACTGGCATATGGGCCCAGTCTTGTGAACTGAGTCCATGTAATAATACCATGGTCTACGGTGGACTAGGTGACATGGCCGGCTTATGTGGTGCCTAATTGGGTTTGTTTGTTGACGTGGCAACCAGGTGGTGCTTGCGTGGCAAAGGGGAGCTGACGGGGCAATCGGTGCTGGCGTGGCGGTGCACACACGGAACCCGTGCAAAGTTGTGGTGTGCCATGTGGTGTCCACATCAGTTCTATGCGCTGATGTGGCCCCATCGGCCGGTGGTTACACATTGGTCGGTAGTGGGGTGGTCGGGTGCAAAAGCTAGAGGGGAGCGAGGGGATCCCAATGCTACCTAACGCGGAGCTCGGCGATGAATGTGGTCAGCTGATAATGAGAAGAAGCGGCATCGGTGGCTCGGGCTCTATTGCGACGGCACTACAGTGGTGCTCGAGCTTGGAGAAAGGGTGGGCGAGGTTGGCAACGACGTGGGGAAGGTGAGGGCGTCAATGTTGAAGCTCGGGACGGCTTGATACAGTGGGCATTTTTCGCTGGTGAGCTTGACAGCGTTTAGACTTGGCGATGCATGGCACAAGGGCTCTCAAGAGTGCAGAAGTCAATGGAGAGAGGGGGCTTTGGTAGGTGAGGGAGTGAGGAAGCTCTAGGCTATTCTCAGGGGATAACCACCGGAGTGACAATCTAATGTGATGCTGGCCCGATCTTCCGAGAGGTACTGATAAGTCGATTGTGGAAAACTTGACGTTGATGATCCAAAGGCTCCGACCAAAACAGATCGAACCCCTCACAATCACTACACCACTGCTCCGTTGGTTATCAACCGTTCAAACACGGTTGACCTCGCCAAGAAGGCTATCTCCTGCAAGCGAATCGAGAACACAAGCAAGAGAGTTCAAGATGCAATCTAAAATTGTATTGTGAATAAAGATTAAGTTTACAAGTTGGGGTTCCTCAACCGAACATACGGTGAAACTGCTAAATAGAATAATCTCTTAAGAAAAACCCTAGGAAAACTAAAGTGTGCGACCTCCTTAAATATGGGAGGGGAAGCTGCACTTATCTAATGACAAGGGATATGGTACTATTTATGGTTACTATTCATGTGAATAGTACATCCGCGGTACCAGACTCGATTACAAGGCCCAAGGCCCACTTTGACTCGGACTGGGAAAGTGACGTGACTTGTTTGGAAGTTTTTAATCGGCTCGGATGGAATTTGGAGGTGAGACCAGATCAATCTGAAAGTAGATTCGAAGAGCTTTCCAACGAGTACTTACGGGCCCCGAGAAGCCTTCTGGATCAAAAGTTATGGCCGTTTGAAGTAAACGCTGTTAACAAGGCTAAAGCTGATTTGAACTCACGAACATGACTTGGATTGCACTTGACGGTTTCACTTCTACACTTGAGCTCGCGTGTTTCTTCCACATGGTTCCTAAGGACAATTAAATCATCACAAGAATTAAGTAGTATGCCATTCTTTGAAACATTTATATGCAACTTAGGAACGCATTCACCTGATGGTTAAGTTGACGTGCTTGTGCTTGAGTCATTGGTTCTTGTATCATAGTTTCAGTTTGTTGAGTTAGGATGTCCTCATCACAATCCCTCGTTGAACTATTGGCAGTGCCGCTTCGGCCGAGGAAATCAAGGGAAGATAAGGCGCCCAGGGCAGCAATTCTTTGCAAGATTCGTGCAAGACACAACATACGAAGGATCCCCCGGTTGGACTTGTGGCACAAAATGGAACGGGCGGAAGACTCGGGCTGAACTCAAGTGGCGACGATGCGGGAAAGAGAGAGAAGAGGTGGGAGGTGATGGATGATAGGTGGGGCCGCATGACAGAGAGAGGGGGAGACTGATCAGTGGGCCTACCTGGTGATGAGCGTGCTTGCGAGGAGAGGGAGGTAGGTGGTCAAGGTGCCCGGATGGCTGACACGTGGTGGCTTGGTGAATCTGGGCTGTCGCGCAGGGGGGTGGGGAGCACAGGCATGGGCGATACTGCTGCGTGGCGGTGGGGGGAGGATCTAGGCCAGCCATAGCCACATGTTGGCCCAGGAGAGAGAGAGGATTTAAGTTATTTTCTTTTTAAATAAATGCCAGTTAAATAGAAAAGGCTTAGAAAATACCAGAAAATTCCAAAAAAAATTCTCAAACTTGCCCTAGGGCTCAATTACAAGAAAACAAAATCCAGAAAATCTAATTTAATAAATTGTATAAATTTGGGATGTCACAGCTCTTAACCGGTCCTATTACCTTTTCAAAATTAGATAAGTTAACTTATCCTAAAGCAATTTGCGATGTCACCGATCCAGATGAACTATTTGCTAGAAAGCTTGTAAGTCATTCTAACTTATTTTTTTCATTACGCAGATATGAATGAAAAGGAAATCAATGTGATGAAGCTCTTAACCGGTCCTAAGACCTTTTTAGAATTAGATAAGTTACCTTATACTAAAGCAACTTTCGATGTCACCGATCCAGATGAACTATTTGCTAGAAAGCTTGTAAGTCATTCAAACCTTTTGTTTTAACCTTCGATTTTATAGTCATATCATTCAATAGTTCATTGTTTATCATGCAAAGGCGGTCAGTCTTGAGGAGGAGAGGAACAAGCAGTGTGTTCCTTCAACTGTCCCTTAGAGGATGAAGAGGAAGAAGATAACGTTCCTCTGGTTAGGAAGAAGCACCGATTGAAGAAAACCGGTGATGAAGAGAAGGAAGAGGATACTTCTTTAGTTCCTAAGAGGCGAAAGGCCACTGTGAAGAATTATGCTAAAGATAGTTCTCCAACTACATGCTCTAAAAGTGTTGCTGCTTCTGCCCTGCTACTGCCAAAGCTGACGCAGAGAGGAAGAAGAAGAGAAGGAGAAAAAGAAGATGGAGGAGAAGGTGAATAAGGAAGAGAAGTAAAAGAAGGAAGAGAAAAAGGTTTCCCCTATGATTATTTCAGCTTCTTCTACCTCCAAGACTACCTCAACCAGTGAAGTTGCCAGCGCAATGCTCATTCTTGGAGAAGAGCAAACTCCAGAAGAAGGGGTGAAGAAGAAGGTGAAGCTCAGGGAGAAATTAGATGAAAGCTCTTCTTTTCTTAAACGGGGTACCAGTTTGTTATCTTTTTCTATGAAAACCAAATTTGCCAATAAGCCAATTAGGTAGAATATTTTTTTAGTCTTAGCATAGTAATCTAAACTTTTCTGGTATGATGAAATTCATAACAAATTTTGACGTTATTTCAGCAAGCCGGTTGTGTCAGAGCCTCAGTCTATTGATGAATGTAACACCTCGACTTAACAAAAGACTAGAATATCACTTATAACTAAATTTACTATCAATTTAAACTATTAAATACATCTTACCAATAGCTAGACTTCCATAGACTTCCATAGTAATTCCACCACATTATTATGAACACCGCCCTACCAAATCTGTCTGCTAGGAACTTGCCAGCCGACCGCACGTTTGCGTACCACTGCCCTTCATCTCCCTTGCTTGCCAACAGTCGCCACCTCGGATGGCTGCGCGGAGCTCTACCAGGTTGCTCTGCCGCCATGGCTACCATGGAGAGATGCAAAGTTGGCCCGGAGCATAGTCGAGCTGCTGTACTGCGGTGCCACCGTCCAATCAAGCGAGACAATGGAGAGCCGTTGGCTTGGGTGGAGGTATGACTCACTGTGGAAGGCAATCCTGGAAACAGCAGGTCTCGGTTGGAACGTGCGACTTGCCACGAACGGACTGTTGAAAAGTAAGGCAATATACTAATTCTAAGTTTTATTAGGAGACAAAAACAATAAACTAATGATGCAAAACTCACAACTAACAGTAAGCTACTCATCATACTTCAGAATATACTCAAAAAAGAATATATAGTAACCAATTCGAATGTCGGGACCCCGGATTTCCGAACCCGGACCCTCTGTGTATTACTGCACTAGTCCCAGATCAAAGCTAGTGCACACAGTTAAACAGAAATGAATACATAACCAGCAACACTTTATTACAATATTAAAGAGTATAGACCGAAAGGTCTCATTATTACAATAGAGGTTTCAAGACCTCGCACACATGAAACACAGCGGAAGCAAAAGATAAACTCGGTGAAGACCCATCAATACGCCACAGGCAATTGACTGGGGAAGCGCGACCTAGAACTCCTGGAATCCTCCGTCGAATCCACCCGCGAAGAAGTCGTAGTCGCCTTATTGAGCTTCGTACTCCTCTGGGGTTTATTTTAAGTGTAGCATGTGAGTACATAAAGTACTCCGCAAGTCTTGGGAAAAATGCATAGATGCAAGGCTTAACAAAGGAAGGCTATATGGTTCTTTTGCACAAAGCAACATTTTAAAATTCAATTACTACTAATTATTTTCGAAGGCATCAATTTAATAAAATAAATGTTTTAGCAGAAACTATCATCAACTTTCTAGTGAAGGTTCCATCTACCAACACTAGCCAACCAATTACAATTGGTCAAGTTTAAAACTGCGGGTTCCATCCACCCTCTCTGGCTCCAACCGCCAGGATACCCTTCCGAGAGTTCCCTCCACTCTCGGAATACAAAAACTTTTGATTTTAAAACAAAACCAGAAATCTACCATGTGAATGCATTCCTTGCCCGCCCTTGACCGTGGGCACGGCTATTCGAATAGTTTTACACTCTGCAGAGGTTGTACAACTTTACCCACAAGAGATAAATTATTCTAAAGGTCAACGCTTCCTTTGGCATGAGACCCAGATAAAATATCACAAAGCTTTTACCTTACTCTAATCTAGCTAGATACCACCCGCTGAGGTTTCACCGCAGGTAGGCTAACCGCCCGAACCGAAGCCCCCTCTTGCGCCATATGAGTACAGTAAATCCCTGTCCCTCACTGTGAATAACCAGTCCATCCCTGGCATCCACTTTCCACTGGTGGCACCTAAACTAGACTATCGTAAGTTAGTCAGCTAGGTCGTACCCATATAGACTTGTGGTTGTACGGTTAATGCTCAATCTGGACAAACACAAGCGTCGGTCCTTAATTGACTAGGGTGGAACATACACTTTACAAGATCTCGTGCTTCCTGCACCAATCCAAACTAACCATCCACCCTAATCTAAACCAATTTTCACATTTTAGTTTATTTTAAAAGAACAGTGGCAACTCCAATTACCACTAATGTTCATAAACACAGGGGTATTACAATAATTCATAATTTCCCATTTTCAAGATTTCAAAAGTATTAAATAGCGAGACTAAGCATTATACTACCATTCCACTATTCACAAAGATTCAGTAATAATCTCATTATTGAGACAAATGAAATTCTAGGGTGACAAAGGTACATGGCATTCAATTTCAATGGAGGGTATAACAATGTTGGTTTAACTAACCCTTAAGATTTGAACTAATATTTTATATAAATAGCAATGCACATAATTTAAAATAATTAAAACATTTCGAAATCATAGGTTCAAGATGATCAAAGGAGACTTGCCTTCTTGGACGCTGGTTGGGTCTTCTTGCTGCGACTCGACGAGTTCCTCGGCGACGGCGGAATCTACGCGCGTAAAGACGGACAAACAAAACAAATAAATTCAACCAAAATTTAAATAAAATTCAAAAATTCAAAAAGAGTATATATTTGGATAGTTTATGATTTTAGAAAAATTTAGAAATTTGAACGGCTCAAATCGGAGTTAAAACGAGAAAGTTATGGCTTCCGAAAGATTAAATAGGAGGGAAAAAAGGAAAAACCGGATTTCGGGAATTATTTTTGTATTGGAAAATGCCATTTATGACGTCAGCAAATTTCGAATTTTTTGAGCGGGAAAGTTATTTGAATGACGGGTGGGTCCGGTCTACCGTGGACCGGATCCACGGACCATGGGCCTTGCCGACGTGGCGCGCCGGCCACATGGCGCCACGCGGGCGCGGGGTGGCGGCCACGCGGGCAAGGCCGGCCGACGTGGAGGCCACGCGGGCGGCGTGCTCGGCCGGCTCGGGAGGCGCACGGCCGGCGGCCTCGCCGGCGGCCGGCGGCCGGAGGTGGGGGCGGCGAGCGGCGGCGGGATGAGGGGGGGTCGGCGGCAGCTTACCGGCGGCGGCGACGGGAGGCGCGATGGCCGGCGGCGGCGCAAGAGATGGTGGCGGCGGCTTCTTTTGATGGGGGCTGCGGTGAGGCAATGGGGGGCGGCCGAAAGGAGGAGGAGAGGGGCGGTGGGAGGCGGGGTGAAAAGAGGGGAGGGGAAGGGCGGTATTTATAGGCCATGGGAGGAGGGGCGGCCGAAAATGGGGAGCTCGCCAGAGTTAATGAAATCCGCAATTAGGGGGCGAAATTTGAGGGGAAACGGCCGGAGGAATGGAGGTAATTGATAGAGGATCCGTTTCCACCATTTAATCGAGATTTTATGAGGGAGAAGCGCGGGATTTTAAAGCTATAATTTCGGTATTAATGGAGGTGGAAAGAGAGGGTGGGAGGAGGATGAAAGGAAGGTAGAAGAAGGATATGACAAGGGGGCCCCATGTGTCATAGAGAGGGTGAATTAGTGAAGGGGTACGGGCCGTTGGATTCGTGACACGTGGCAAGTGAGTGTATGAGAGGCTTTGGATTTTATGAAGGGGTAAGATGTGGTGGATGGCTAGGATTAAAACGTGGAGAGAGGTTGATTTAATCTGAGAGCGACACGTGGCGGGCTGGGATTTAATTTGATTTTTATTTTCGGAATAAATTTCAGCAAATACTAGAAACTTTATAAAAGCTTGGAAAATTAATATTTAATGTCTAAAAATTCCAGAAAAATCATAGAATATTCCTGGAAGCATTTTAGACTTATTAAAAATATTTTTAATTTCAGATTTGCATTTTAATAATTTATAAAATACTTTTTAACTTTGAAAATTGATTTTAAATTTCAGAAAATTCTCAAATAATATTTAAAATTTTAGGAGAGGTTAGGAAAAATATAATTTTCCCTTTTTGGCTTTAATAAAATATTTAAAATACATTTTCTTGCTTTAAATTTTGAAATAAAATCCAGACAATCAAATAAAAGCCAAGTAAAATCCAATTACTTTAAAATAATTAAATTGAATTTAAATTTTTCCAGAAAGCCAAATTTTGGGATGTTACATCGAATGTGCGCGCAAACGACTTACTTGTTAGCCTGATGAAGAACAGGAAGCCGCGCAGGCTTAACGCAGTGCAGAACATAGATGACGCAGTACTGTGAGCGGTCGTGCAGATGCGCTGCTCAGAAACCTTATTGCCGCCCCCGTGCAGGTACTCTCTGCGGCAACGGTTCGGAGATAGCCGTTCTCCCTCCTTCTAGGAGCACGCCGGAAAGAAATGTCGACGAGATTCAGACAGCACAGTACCCGTGCACAAATCGCAGAGAAGGAAAAATTGGAGGCAGTGGGATTCTCCTATACACTCTGGACGTCTCCAGGCATATATAGACAGACTGATAACTGACATGATTAAAACAGGCATTTACCCACTGGTAACTGACATATTCAACCAGCCATTTATCCACTAGTAACTGTCTATCATCCAAACCCCAATAAAGCCTCAAATTCAAACGTTTGAATCTCGCGCGTTGCAAGTCACAAGTCACGCGATTTTCACGCGAAAATACGTGAATACGCGCGCGTGCGTGCGTGCGCGCGCGTGTGACTAGACAGAACCCTCCTCATACCATCTCTTTCCATATTCAAGGAGTGGGGAGGACTCCACCTTATAAATCGGACTTCCTCACCCTGCCTTAGCAATATGATACTAAACCATGCATGCTTTGGGATTAAGGAAATAGGCCATAATTAAATGGGCTAATTTCTAACAATCCCCCACCAATTCCAAAGCAACAAGTAAACATATGACAAAGATATTGTGCTGAAGTACTGTTAATATACCAGTCTTTTAGTGTAAGTCTCGTACGGGTTGAACTTGCACCTAGAATGACAAGATTCATCTTCTCACAGCTGATGAATGGACTATGCCTTGAATTCACAGCTTTTTGTGATCAGATTTCACTTGAAATCTCAACTAGTACTAGGCTGCCAATGAACCACGCCTAAACGAAGCGTTATATGGTCTTGCTGGATCTGCTCATGAGCTTTCTATAGAATGTCCCGTTCTCGTGAACTGCGACCACACAGTTAAGCTCAAGTAGGTGTATTCTTTCTAGGTATCCTGTAGGCTAGCACCTTTTCCTTATTTGGACAACAGAATACATTAAGACTTCATGCCAACCTTCCATACAGTCGAAAGTACATTGTTTATTATGACATGGGTACAATAAATATGTACTCTCTTGTTACAACATCAATTTGTTTTTCCCATTGCCTAAGTCACGAGATCTCCGATCAAGAAGGTATGGGTTACCATTGTGATGTAACTTAAATGAGCTTCATTCTCATGTCCATAGATGCAACGGAAATCGCTTTCCGTGCCAACCCCTTTGTAAAAGGGTCTGCCATATTTTTCTCAGTGTGAATATAGTTCACAGCAATCACTCCGGAGTTTCTCAGTTTTCTGATAGATTTAAGTCTACACTTCACATGTCTAGAGGACTTCATATTATCCTTTGTACTTGTGACTTTGGCCAACACTATTTGATTATCACAGTACATCAGGATTGCATTAATTGGTTTCTCAACCAATGGCAAGTCCAATAGAAGCTCTCTCAGCCATTCAGCCTCAACTGTGGCTGTGTCAAGTGCTACAAGTTCTGCTTCCATAGTAGACCTCGTCAATATGGTCTGTTTGCAAGACCTCCATGAAACTGCAGCACCAGCTAAAGTGAATACATAACCATTTGTAGCTTTGATCTCATCCACATCAGAGATCCAATTAGAGTCACTGTATCCTTCTAAAACAGAAGGGTGTCCAGTATAATGTATTCCAAAGATGTTGTGCTTCTCAAATAGCGCAACACTCTTTCAAATGCCTCCCAGTGATCATCTCCTGGGTTAGATGTAAACCGACTTAATTTGCTCACAACAAATGAAATGTCAGGTCTTGTGGCACCAGCTAAATACATAAGGGACCCAATAATTTGTGAATATTAACCCCTGGTTCTTTCGAAGCTTAATGCTCGCATCATAGGGTGTTGGTGAAACTTTACAGTTTTCAAAACCAAACCGGCTTAATATTTTCTCAGCATCCCATCCTTACTTTTGATCAATTTAATATTCAGAATGACATCTATCTCTCGCAAGTCTTTCATATCAAAACACCGAGATAAGAAAGATTTGACCTTGTCAATTACGGCAGTGTTTGTTCCAAATATAAATATGTCATCTATATATAGACATAAGATAACTCCTTGATGCCCACCATAATGATAATACACACATTTATCAGCTTCATTCACAACAAAGCCAGCGGATGTCAAAGTTTTGTCAAACTTTTCGTGCCATTGTTTTGGTGCTTGTTTTAGGCCATACAAAGATTTCAATAATCTGCATACTTTATTTTCCTGTCCAGAAATCACAAAACCATCCAGTTGATACATATAGATTTCTTCCTCCAACTCTCCATTAAGAAAAGTTGTCTTCACGTCCATTTGATGAACATGTAGACCATAGGAAGATGCTAACGCAAGGAGCACTCTAATGGTAGTTAGTCTGGTGACAGGAGAATAGGTATCAAAGAAATCTTCTTCCTCTCTCTGGGTATAACCCTTGGCCACAAGCCTTGCCTTGTATTTCTCAATTGTTCCATCAGGCCTTAGTTTCTTTTTAAAGATTCACTTACATCCTACAGGTTTACACCTGTTAGGACGATCTGTGATCTCCCAAGTCCCATTAGCCATGATAGAGTCGATCTCGCTATGGACTGCCTCTTTCCAATACTCAACATTAGGAGATGCATAAGCCTCCGAAAGAGTCTTTGGCACATCATCCACGAGGTATACAATAAAGTCGTCACCAAATGTTTTCTCAACCCTTTGTCTCTTGCTCTTGCGAGGAGCTTCTACGACTAGATTGTTATCCTCCTCAGGGATATCACAAATTGGTTCAGAATTGGTGGGAAGTTCAGAAGTTTGATTATTCTCACTTTCAATATTATCTGTTTGGACATTCTTTGTTTGTGAAGTACTGCTTATTATTCTCATAGGAAAGATATTCTCAAAGAATGAAGCATCTCTAGACTCCACTATTGTATTAGCAATAATCTCAGGAGTTTTTGATTTAACTACTAAAAATCTATAGGCCGTGCTATTTTGAGCATATCCTAGAAAAATACAATCGACTATTTTTGATCCAAGTTTTCTCTTTTTCTGCAATGGTATATTGACTTTTGCCAAACACCCCCAAGTTCGCAGAAAATTAACAATAGGTTTCCTCCCCTTCCATCCCTCATACGGAGTAATCTCACTCTTTTTAGTGATTACTCTGTTTAGGACAAAAGTTGCTGTTAGAATAGCTTTCCCCACCATGCCTTAGGCATACCGGCACTCTTTAACATGGCATTAACCAAATCTGTTAGTGTTCGGTTTTTCCTCTCAGCTACCCCGTTTGATTGGGGTGAATATGGTGTTATAAATTCATGGACTATTCCATGCTCAGAACAGAATTGGGAGAATTCATGAGAGACATACTCTCCTCCACGATCAGACCTTAATTTTTTTATTTTCTTCTCTAGTTGGTTCTCAACCTCGGCCTTATAAGTTTTAAAGTAGTTTAAAGATTCATCCTTAGTTTTCAGCAAATACAAATAGCAGTAGCGTGTTGCATCATCAATAAAAGTTAGAAAATATCTTTTGCCTCCTTTTATCAATAATCCATTCATTTGACACAAATCTGAATGAATAAGATCTAAAGGTGCCAAGTTCTTTTCATCATCTAATCCCTTAAAGGGCTTTCGAGGTTGCTTTCCTTGCACACATGACTGGCACTTTGATCCTTTGACAATTTCACATTTTGGAATTAAATCTAATCTGGATATTCTAGCAATATGACAGAAACGAGAATGCCAAATATTTGCCTCACATTTATTTGAACCAGTTGCAACATTTAGATTATAACAAGACTCTAAAATGCTTAGGCGGAATAAGCCTCCGCTCTCATAGCCTTTACCAACAAATTTCTCGAACTTAGACATTACAATTTTATTTGACTCAAAAACTAGCTTATAACCATCCTTGCATAGGAGAGAACCACTAGCGAGGTTCTTCTTTATTTTAGGAGCATGCTACACGTTCTTTAAGTGGACAATCTTCCCTGAAGTAAGCTTCAGATCCACCGCGCCAACACCAAGAACAGAAGCATGCGACCCGTTTCCCATTAGGACGAAGGAAGCCCCTGCTGCCTGATAAGAAGAAAATAAGGAAATATCAGAACATACATGAACATTAGCTCCAGTACCAACCCACCAATCAGTGGATTGACAATCTGAGAAAACAACAGGTGAATTACCATACCCTCCTGAAGTCGAGGCCTCGTCTATGGTCACGTTAACAGCCTTCTTCTTGGGCTGTTCACCATCTCTGATTTTGCGGAAACGACAGTCCTTCGCCATATGGCCGTCTTTTCCGCACATAATGCAGGTGATGTCCTTCAAATCCTTTTTCTCGGTTTTCTTCTTAAAGCTAGTTGTCTTGTTCGGTTTGTTGGTTTTGTACTTCTTAGCAACAGTCTTTTTCTGTATGACATTTGCATTGTTCTGGCCAGATGTACTAGGTGCATCTTTTGCTGTTGCTTTTTCTTCCACATCGAGGGCTGCAATGAGATCCTCAACAAAAATCTCTTCCCTCTTATATTTCAAGCTAGTAGCAAAATCCCGCCAAGAGGCAGGGAGTTTAGCAACAATGCCCGCAGCCACAAACTTCGGAGGCAACACACAGCCCAGGTGCGCAATCTCACCGACTAGTAGCTGGAGGTCATGAGCTTGTCCCACTATGGACTTAGCCTCATCCATGCTAAAGTCAAAAAATTGCTCACATATGTAGAGCCAGCGACCTGCCTCTGCATATTTGTGCTCTAGTGCATCCCACAACTCTGTGGCGGATTTGTAGTCCATGTACACATCATAGAGCTGATCTGCTAGAACAGTTAGGATGCAGCCAAGTGCAGTATTGTTCGCATTTTCAAACTGCATGTACTGCTCAATCGTAAATGGATACTATGGGTGGATAACCCACCACAGCCCCAAAGACATGAGCCAAAACTTGGCTCTAGTCTGCAATCTATGAAAGTTCTGACCAGAAACCTCTTAGGTTTCATCGCATCAGAAGCACTAGCCATTGCTGTATTGCAACAAAATTCGTAATAAGTTCCTGGAATGTTGAAAAGTAAGGTAATATTTTAATTCCAAATTTTATTAGGAGACAAAACCATGACTCCACGCTACATGAAAGTCAAGGGGCAAATGCTGTGTTCCGAACGAATAATTAAGTCGGTCTGTTGCCATTTCATCAAGGTTCACAGGTAATAACTAATAACCAATTCATCACATTGTTGCTTCCTTCTTCATCGAGTTCTTATCTGTAACCTTTATTAACGAGTGTGTTTTTCTGCATAATACTACACGACACAATAACATTATTTGTATGCTATTCTGTACCAACGGGCGGGCGTTCAGCTAGTGAAAAGTAAGGATCCACCCTGAGAAGCTCGTTCCGCATTCCAGATCTGATCGATGGAGCGCCAAGCCCCACGACAGCATGGCCCTGACAGAACAAAGTCCTAATTCCATCATGTGCGTCAAGCCGCCAACTCTGCACGATACTATATCCATCCATCTAGACGTGTGGGTGTGGCGTTCCACCTAACTAACTTACGATGCCAATGATGATGAAACCAATTATCAATGTACGACGGCCAAACACAACCAGACATGAACTCTTGTCATATTACAACATCACTTTTCATTTTTTGGCCAGTTTATCAGTGACCAAATATCGTAGTACTTATTAATCACGAACTGATTTAAGAAACTACATGAAAAAGCACGGAGATTTATTTTCAACTCAAAGGCGCCGCGCTCACATATGCAGCATTGCAAGGTAGCTAGTAAATCAGTGGCCGGCCGGGCAGCTAGCTGCACGGTGGGAGCGGGCGGCCGCAGAGGCACTTGTTCCCGGCGAAGTGCTTGGGCCCTAACCGGTGCGTGTACCGCCCCTGCGGTATGGGCCCGCACAGCTCGTTGTAGCTCACGTCGAACGCCAGCCACTTCCTCGCCGCTGCGGCCACCGGGATGCTCCCGTACACCATGTTGTGGTCGATCGCCAGTATGTCAATCGCCTCCGGCAGCTCCACTTTGCCGAGGTCGAACGCGAACCGGTTTCGCGACAGCCGCAGCGCGTTCAGCCGTTTCTTGGCGCCAAACAGCATCGACGCGTCGCCTGTGAGCTGGTTGTCGGCAAGGTCCACGTCGCCGAAGTCGGCGTCCGCGAATGCGGCCGGGAGCGGGCCGGTGAGTTGGTTGCCGACGAGGAGGAGGTTGAACACAGTGACCGTGGGTGGGATTGTGCCAGAGAGGAGGTTGCCGTCGAGGCGGAGGAAGGTGAGATCGGGGAGGGCGTGCGGGCCGAGGAACGCCGGGATGCGGCCGTAGAGGCGGTTGTAGGCGAAGTTGATGGACTGCAGCGCGGTGAGGTTGACGATGGCGGCCGGGACCGGCGCGGAGATGTTGAGCGCGAAGACGGTGAGGTCGGTGACGCGGCCGGTGGTGGCGTTGCAGGAGACGCCCGGCCAGTCGCAGCAGGACGCGGTGGAGTTCCATCCGGAGAGCGCCGGGGGGTTTCCCAGCGCCAACTTGACGGCCAGGAGCGCCGCCCTGTCGGAGTTGTCGCAGAGGCCGCCGCTGGCCGGCGCCGCCGCCGCTGCGAGGGCAAAGACGGTGAGGAGGATTGTTGTGGTGTAGCGGCAAGGATTTGTGAGCTGCATGATTGTGTTGCCTTCTTGGAGATTGATTGGTTTGACGCGAGCTTGCGTGGTGTGATGGATCTGAGACAACATTATGGACGATGAAACCAAGTAGGTAAAATAGTGGAAAAGGTCCTGCTCATACTTCGGGCCTTTCCTATAACGGCTTCTAAAAATGGGCTTTTAACTTTTGTTACAGTATCTAACTTTCAAATAGAGTATTTCTTTTAAGACGAGGTACTACAAGTTAATTGTAGAACACGTTAAAAGCCCAATATTTATTTCAACCAAAATTACAAACGAGTGGCCTTCTCCGTAATCTCTATCGCAAACAGCTAAAATTCAAAAATTTCAGTCAAAAATCATAAATTGCAACCATATCAAACATTATGGATGATGAAACCATGTAGGTAAAATAGTGGAAAAGGTCCTGCTCATACTTCACTGAAGAATCGCTCGCCACCTCCATAAGATGCGCAGCGCTCATACATAGCACCTTTCTGCATCTTTTTTCTTCTGTTTCTCTGAATTTTGACTGTAGCTGCATTTTGCATTCCCTATAGCACGCCCGGCACGTTCTCTGTTTTGCTTCCCTGAACTATCGGTTCAATTGGGCTTTCATGCCCTCGCCTACTTGTTCTACTTTACAGTTACAGCCTTACAGGGAAGGAGCTAGCTGCACATTGTGGACTGCGGTCAGAAGCGACGACGATGTTGAGTGCGATGGCGTTTAGGCATGTATGTACGTGCGCTCTTTTAAGACCACACGTTCCACACGCATACTTGTGCTGCTCAATGTTATCGGGGCCCACATGCATATGGACGGACATGTTGGGCAAATCGCACTTTGGGCTATTGTAAAAGCTTAATTGTATCCTACTGGCCATTCCACGAGGACAAAAGGTGGCCATGGAATGCCCAACTTCTAGCCGAACCATGGTAACACAAGTTCAAGGGCACCTCTCTAACACCCCAAAAATTCGCTTTCTAAAAAATTTAATTTCAAATTAATTATTTTAAAGTATTTGAACTTTATTTGGATTTATCTGAATTTTATTTCAAAATCTAAATCAAGACAAAGTATTTTAAATATTTTATTAAAGCCAAAAAGAATTCATTGTATTTTTCCCAACCTTCCCTGAATTTTTAAATAATTTTTGAGAATTTTCTGGAATTAAAAATCAATTTTAAAAGTTAAAAAGTATTTTTATAAATTATTAAAGGCAAATCTGAAATTAAAAATATTTTTCCTAAGTGTAACATAGTTCCAGGAATATTCTATGAATTTTCTGGAATTTTTAGACATTAATTATTATTTTCTAAGTATTTATAATGTTTCTAGTATTTTCTGAAAAAGCAATCCGAAAATAAAATCAATTTAACCCAGGTTGCCACGTGTCGCTCTCAGATTGAATCCATCTATCTCTTTGATTTAATCCTAGCCATCCATATTCATTTACCCCTTCATCTAAATCCAACGGCATTGATTTACTCACTTGCCACTTGTCACCCATCCGACGGCCCGTACCCCTTCACTTCCCTTCTCTCTCACCGACGCACGGGTCCCACCCGTCATATGTTTCTTCTACCTCACCTTCTTCCTCCTCTAGCCCTCTCTCTCCTCCATTAGAGCCGAAATAAAGCTCATAAATCCGACTGTTCCTTGCCCTTTAAATCCTGAGCATTTGCGCAACAATTCCCCTCTGCACTCCCCACCCACGGCCGGCCACCTCCTCTTTTTATTTCTCTCTAAAACTGCCGGCCGTTTCTTCTCTCTCTCTACCTATAAAATCTTCTCCCCATGTGCCGGTTCCTCCCCTTCGGCCTTCCCTCTCTCCACCGCTCTCCTCCACCTTTCGGCCGCCGCCCCGTGCCGCCAATTGCCGCTGCCCCGTGCCGCCAATTGCCGCCGCCCCGAGTTCAACCGCCGCCGCCACCTTCTTTCCTCGCCGCTGGCCGCCCCGGTCTTTCCCGCCCCCCCGCCGCCGGTAGGGACTGCACCGCCACCGCTTTCCCTCTCCCCGCTCCGGCCGGTGCCACGTGGCCGGCCCGCGCCCGCGTGTGTGCCGCGTGTGCACCACGTGTGCACCGAGTGGCGCCATGTCGTCGGGTGTGCCACCTCGGCCACCTTTACCTCCCGTGGACCCGGTCCACGGTAGACCGGGCCCGCATGTCATAAATTTCGAAATTCAAATTTTCGCTGACGTCATAATTAAGATTTTTCAGTATAAAAATAATTCCTGAAAATCAGCCTTTTTCATTTTCTCTCCTTTTAACTTTCAGAAACCATAACTTTCTCTTTTTAACTCCGATTTGAGCCATTCAAATTTCTAAATTTTTCTAAAATCATGAACTATCCAAATATGCACTCTTTTTGAATTTTATTTGTATTTATTTGTTTTGTTTGTTTGTCTTTTTGCACGTAGAATCCGACGTCGCCGAAGAGTTTGTCGAGCCGCAGCAAGAGGGACCAAACAGTGCACAAGAAGGCAAGTTTCCTTTGAACATTTTGAAGCTATGTTTGTGAAATGTTTTTGATTATTTTAAATTTATGTGCATTACTATTTACATAGAACTCTAGTTTCTGTTTTAGCGTATTAGTTAATCCAATCATTGTTATATCCTCGATTGAAGTTGAATGCCATGTACCTTTGTAACCTTAGGATTTCCTTTGTCTCAATAATGAGAGTATTATTAAATCTTGGATAAATGTTAGAACGGTAGTAAAATGCTTAGTCATGCTATATAATTTTGGTAACCTTAGAATGGGAAATTATATTTCATTTAACTAGTCTTTGTATTCAGAAATTAGTGGCGATTGGTGTTGCCACTGTTTTTTTAAAAAATAAATAAAATAAAATATGAAAATTGATTTAGACTAGGGCGGATGGTTGGATTGGATTGGTGCGGTTAGCACGAGACTTTGTAACGTGTATGTTCCGCCCTAGTCAATTAAGGACCGACGCTTGTGATTGTCCAGACTGAGCACCACCGTACAACCCCAAGTCTATATGGGTACGACCTAGCTGATTAACTTACGATAGTCTAGTTTAGGTGCCACCAGTGGAAAGTGGGTGCCAGAGATTTACTGGTTATTCACAGTGAGGGACAGGGATTTACTGTACTCATATGGTGCAATAGGGGGCTTCTGACTGGGCGGATTTAACCCTTCAGCGGTGAAACCTCAACGGGTGGTATCTAGCTAGACTAGAGTGAGATAAAGGCTTTGTGATATTTTATCTGTGTCTCATGCCAAAGGAAAGCGTGGTGACTATTAAGATAATTTATCTCTTGGGGGTAAAGTTGTACAACCTCTGCAGAGTGACAAACTATTCAAATAGCCGTACCCATGGTCAAGGGCGGGCAAGGAATGCATTCACATGGTAGATTTTTGGTTTTGGTTTTTAATATTTAAATTTTGGTATTTCGAGAGTGGAGGGAACTCTCGGAAGGTTGTACTGGTGGATGGAGCCAGTGCGGGTGGTTCGAACCCGTAGTTTTAAACTTCATCGGTTAGAGCTGATTATGTAGTATTGGTGGATAGAACCTTCACTATAAATTGTTTACTAGTTTCATCTAAAACAATTACTTTGTTCAAAATTAATGCCTTCGAAAATATTTACTGTTATTTAAAATAAAACATTGCTTGTGCAAAAGAGCCATATAGCCTTGCTTTGTCAAGCCCTGCATCTATTGCATTTTTCCCAAGACTTGCGGAGTACCTTTTGTACTCACATGCTGCACTAAAAATCAACTCAGAGGAATATGAAGCTCAAGAGGGAGACTACGACTACTTCGCGTGTGGATTCGACGAAGGATTCCCAGAGTACTAGGTCACGCTTCCCCAGTCAATTGCCTGGGGCGTATTGATGGGTCTTCGCCGGATTTATCTTTTGCTTCCGCTGTGTTTTGTGTGTGTGTGCGAGGTCTTGAGACCTCAGTTGTAATAAAGAGACCTTCCGGTCTGTACTCTCTATTAATGTAATAATCGTTGTTGGTTATGTACTCATCACTGTTTGACTGTGTGCACTAGCTTTGATCTGGGACTAGTGCAGTAATACACAGAGGGTCTGGATTCGGTAATCAGGGTCCCGACAACCACAGCCTGTGACATAAGGAGACACGCATCCCTGTCTGATAATGAGGGACCAGGCATATGGTAGCCAACAAAAAATTGCAAGTACACTCATATATCTTTACTACTTAAAAATATAAGTTAGTGGCGATCTATTCTCTCCTCCCCTCTTCCCAGTAATCCGATCTAGCCAAAACACAGGATTAGGGCCATCCTCCTCTCTCTATCTCTCTCACACACACACAAAATCGAACCACCCCTCTCACCACCCTCCTCCCATCTTCCGTGTAGGCAGACTCTTCCCTGAAAAACTCCTCCCACGTCGTGACAAAAAGAGTAAATCAGAGAAAGCCAGAATATACAATGGAAACCAGTGATTTCCTACGACATTTCCTTCCCCTTGTCAAATGCCTCGACATCTTCTCCAACTACCATGACACCCACGATCCCATCCCAACCATATTATAACCACCCAGTTCATCGTCATCAAAGCCAAGGTAATGAGGATTAGAGATGGCAGCATGCATGTGAAAGAGTAAAGATGCATGTCAGAGTAATGTGAGGGTACGACTAGGCGCAACATCACGTTAGCAAGGTCGTAGGTGGCGGCATCCTATAGGGTGGAGGCCATGAGGCCTGGTAGGTCAATGGCGTTGCATCCAAGCAGAGGCTGGAGGAATCAGTGCCACGGCGAATGAAGGTGGCTAGGCAAGCATCGAGCAAAGAGTTGTGCTGATGTTGTTTGCTACTGCTTCTTGTGCTGCGTCGTCCTCACTATGTTGTGCATGCCCACAGTGCTCTGCTATCGCACCATCTGCGCACCGCAAAGGTGGTGGCATGTGGCACGAGCGACCTCGGTCAAGCAGAAGGAGATAGAGGAGCTCCTCATTAGGGAATGCGCCCCCAAGTCGCTAGCGGTGGTAGCGAAGGCCATGAAGGTGGAGGTGGCGGCATAGGAGAACAGCGAGGTGGACAAGAAGGTGTTTGCGAGCTTCTACGGCTCTAGCTTCCAGAGGAGACCATCACAGCGTGAGGACAGGAGGTGATCAGTGCCACCATCTCACCCACATGGGCTTCCTGTTTCTTATTTCTGGGGTTCTTTCCTTCTTCTTGGGAGAAGAGAAATGATTCGCATGATTTAATTACAACATTCATTTGTGTTAAAGTGCTAATTAGTTGCTCTTTCTGCTACAGATAACTTGAATGGAGCTAAAATTCCTTGCCATACTATGAAGTGCAAACTGCATAACCATGTGCAAGGAGGAGGAGGACGTGAACATGCAACAGAAGAGAGAGAACTGTGGCTTGTGCTATTGCTATGCTTTTCAAGAAGGCATGTTCAAACATCGAGTTTCCTACAAAAATTTTCTATCATGAGGACTATTATTCCATGCTTGTGCATCTCTGAAGGTACTATAAGATTATTAGTATTCACTGTGAATGTACACTAAGCAAATTACTACTCAAGCTGCTTGTTCATTACCAAGATACAGTGTTAGATCAATTGTTAACTATAAAATGAGTATTTGTTACATCATTAGAGTGTTTCTTGGAATATTTTTTTCCAATGTTTTCCCTAATAGGAAATGTTGTTGATGAGGATTCAAGTACTATACTAGTGAAATCATGTTGTTTTTGCCTGATCTTTCGCAATACGCAACAACCACCAAGATAGATGGGTTTGGTAGCTAGGAACCAAAACCCTAGAAAGCACTTCCTTTCCCCACATACACCTCAGCATGTGATCAAAAGAAGATGAATCTCACGATTTAGCGAACAAGAACTAGTACCACGCCTAGAACCAGTACACCAAGATGAATCTCTCATCGAAAATTCACAAGAATGCATGCACAATGGGGCCACCAATCATGGTGATTTTGTGGTTTACTCAACTCAATTATCATATATATCCCAACTATTCTATTCTGGCCCCCCAAAGGGACATGTACATGGGCTTACATAGCCTTCCTAAGACTTAGAACAAAATTAGACTCCAATACGAACTAAAAAGTAAATATCTAAAGTACAGCCGTCAGGTTTTTTCTGAATTTGCGACATGACCATGAGGTTTCAAATGATGGTACCTCATCCATTGTGTGTGTGTGGGGGGGGGGTGAGTTAGCTTTCCAATGAGTCTAAGAACACAAAATAGGACTCTGTTTGTGAAAGTTATGGGTGTTTTAATATTGGTCTTGATGGCTATCGTGAACTAAGTCCGAATTGGCTTCAAATCTTCATATCTTTACTTTCCTTGTTTGGGGATCTTCCATATCCATTTGAAATATGAAAAGGAAATCTTCTCAACCTTTGAAAAGTTATGGTGTGGCTGGATATTACCCACACTTAACTTGCAGTATACAGACTTCTTATGTTTGGCAACTCTCGCACGTATCTTCGAACAACCCACGCAACGTCCAATGAACTTCCCATAACTTTATATAGAAAGCTCCAATCAAGCTCTGTTTGATCTATTGGAAAATAGACTTCATCATATTTTCAAATATGTATTTTGTGCCCATTTAAAACCATAGAATTGGCATCAAAAGCTCCATGAACTTCGTAGATAGAACTGTAAGCACTAAAACTTGATTGATCTTATGTCCTCTTGAGCTAAACTAGCTTTCTCTCTTCACCGTCCACACCTCCAATTTCATGAATGGCTATCTTATTTGCATTGTGCAAAGGAGTTATCAAATAAGTAGCTATATGAACTAGGGTTTTCTTCTCTCTCCCACAACCAACCATGCTTCCATGCATAGGGTTTTAGTAGCTTCCCTTCTTTGTCGTTCCTCTCCTTATGATGAATTTGTAGCTTTCTCCCTTCACCTTGATTAGGCCCACATAGTACACGCATAACTCCATCCAACCGAATGTTCCAAACTAAGGTTTTCTCCCCATGGCCAGCCTCCCTCACCTACTTCTCAGCCTTCTTTTCTTGTTCCTTTTCTTCTATCAATAAAATAGCACTGCCTTGTGCAATAACTTTAGATTGTGTGTTGGAAACACAAACCAAAGTTGAGGTACAAACTTGGCCCACATCAGTTGGACATTTGGTGATTGCACATTCAAGTGAATAGTATGCTTAATATATAGTTAGTGCGAATTGCACATAAATTAGAGTATGAGTTTCAGTTGCAACACATGGGCACATCACTAGTAAACAGATAATGGCAAAGAAGCAATATAGTATTGGGGGGGTGTAAATGTGTAATCTAGATTTTAGCCGCACCTTACACAACACATTATATAATATGGAAATTATTTGAATTTCTAACCTTGCAATCTGCATCACAATTTGCATGTTTGCCAACTCCATTCGACAGTAGTGGTGAGTTAGAGCTCGGGTTCATTAGATTAGGATTTGGGTTCAGCAAGGTAGTCACCGGCGGTGGGTGGCAGTGGTGCCACCAGCTGTAGATCGAAGGAGTGCGGTGGAGGTCAGCGGATGTAAAGAGAATCGACTAACAATTAGAAGGCAGTAACCGTCAGAGATGGGGAAGAAGGGTTTTAGTGGCGGGAGGTGGAGATGCGACAGAGGAGGATGAGATAGGGTGGGGTGATGGCATGGGAGGTGGTAGCAGTGGGGGAAGGGCTCTCTAGGGGGATCTTCGCTATCGCTAGGGGCGATGCCATCGACAGCTTGGTGGTGGTGGCAGGGATGAGGGATATAGGAAGCATTGCTATCACTACGATAGAAAGGGTCAGCACATATGGTTCAAAACCGTCATCATAAACTATCTGAATTTATGTGTCTATGATAATAGGTGGTTATCACAAATAGCTCTCAAGCCATCTGTGACAATTACAACATAGATGGTTTTTCAAAAAACTATCTGTGATATATCATGTATCACAAACGTTCTTAAACATAGCTGTCTATGATATCTGAATATCACAGATGGCTAATACCAAAAACCATCTGTGATATCATAGACGGTTCTCAAACAAAGTCGTTTGTGATATCTTATATATCATAGACAGCTAATACCAAAAACCCTTTGTGATATTCATATATCACAGACAATGTGTTGTTACAAACCGTCTGTTATAGCTATTTGAATATCTATATTATTTCCTATTTTTTAGTTAGCCTTAGAAATGCTAGCTATGCCATTTGAAAATAAGCAAACAAATCACATATATAGCACACGACAATTATTACACAGATCTCACAAATGAATTAAATAACTGAATGAAGTACAATTGAATGAATTATTTTATTAAGCACAATTTAGTGATTACAATTGTATCCAATATTTCAACATCTAATCATCATCGCTAGGGTGAAACTCTCTAGTCTTATTTATGACCTCCGCTATTGAGAATTGGGAGAGCTTTCCTTGAATTTCGTGAGTTTGTCAAGACCGAATGCACTTTCATCGAATTCCACATGTTGTCACTGGGAGTGTTAAAGTCATCAGCATACACACACACACACACCTGTGTGTGTGTGTGTTGATAATCATAAAATAATTTTTGGCATGTTGACAAACCTCTGGTTTATTCATCTAAGCGTCCATGATTTCCTCCATATGGCGGCAAACGTAGAATCCACATATATTGCCCTGTAGATGCTGGTGGCATTGCAAAAATAGAATTACATACATAGGTATTATTAGTTCTAAAGGCATTATAGTGAAGTGTCATATATAATTATTGTGTTGTAGCGGTACCAAAAATCACGTCCAATTCATAGTGTGGTACTGGATTCCTTATGTCTCCCTCCCTGGGCAACGTAAGCACTAAATGATCTATGTGATTCCAAAAATTTAGCCTTGGCCATTATAAACAAAGGGAAGACTACAGCAGAGTTATATACGGAGGAAATGAGTTTACCTATCAATTGCTTGTTGCACACTAGTGAAGTCGTAGTTGCTCCTAAGTAGGGAATCAAGGTATATAACCTTACTCTACTTTGGTACAATCACAATCAGAATCCAGTGAGACCAAGTCATGTATGTCATCATAATGATTAATCCTAAGTTCATATTCTGTATAAAGTATAAATGAAACTTGTATGGCAACTAGTGAAGCATGTACCCCTGGTTGAAGGGTACTATGATGTAGTCCTTGTTACTGTGAGCAAGCAATCCCCTCATTATGTAATCTTGGCCGAAGAATATATTATCGTTGATGGATTGCTCAGAGACCAAGTGTGGGTCAAGAAAACCCACCAGTTCTCGCGATCGTTAGATTTGTTGGATCATGGATCTATACACAAGCAATGAGTTATGATATTTATCGGTATTACATAAATTTAGAATTTGATTGTACAGCACACTTACAGTGTCCAGCATCATAGAAGTGAGGCATCGAATTCATCGAGGTTGAATAGTAAGAATAAGTCTTCGAAGGTCACAACGAAGTAGCTGAAGTCATAGAGGAAATGTTCCTTTGTGTATCTCACGGTGAATCCACTTTGTCAGTTTGGATTCGTGTTGGACCTCTGCATGTACGAGGTATGCAATGTCCTACAAACCAGTCCAAGGCTGGGTAATTGTGACTTGGGAACCAATAACACTCCGAGAATGAACTTCGATTGCCTAGGAGGTTTCTTAATCTTCTTCAGTTGGGTCTTAGCACCTCGCTTGCTATACATTTTCGGCGTCATCTCCACGGGAGCCGATGATTGACCTTCTGAAGAGAAGCATGAGGTGGAGTCACAGAGGGTTCTGGAAGGGTCATGGTGATGTGGATCGTGGCATGGATGAGTCTAGGGTGATGTCCCTCTTGGGCCTCTCCACTGGACGAATGTGTGGATGGCATCCCTTAGTGTCATAATTTCTTTGTTTGGGGGCCTAGTGTCAATAGGAATGTTGCGAAAAAATCTGACTCTGAGGATACATGGCGTGGGCCCTTACAAAATAATACACGATGAGTTAAGGTGTTCATCAAGTCTATCTATGTAGCATTCTAGAAATATACATTACCTGGATGTCATCGATAGGTAAGTGGGTGTCACTATGTTCAGAAAGTGGCACAAATGCATAGCTACTTCGACGTTGATGGGGGCTAGGTACCGTAATAATGGGGGTAGCTTGCGAGTGTTGCTGGCTTCTCTTAGTTCTTCCTTCAATGAATCTATCTCTTCTCAAAGTGAGACAGTAATCTCCTAAAGTTTTGCATCAAAGTCTTGTTTCATACATTCTTCATGCTTGGTCTTGGATCTCTTTCTACTCCTATATGTCTCAGAGTTATTTGGGAATCTGTACCTCAAAGATACGTAAACCCCTATGCCTCATGTGTGACCTAGGTGCTCCTTATTTCCTAGGGCTGTAGATAGTATATCCCTCTCCTTGACTACTTGGAAGGAGCCTTCAAAAGATTCGGTAGTCAATATTTGTTACAAGAGGCAATCATATTATTTTATACACCATGAAGCTATTGACCTATTAAAAACTAGCTAGTTTAACATATCTTACTAGATGTTGGGACACTTACTCATCTGCAGGGTTTTTGAAAGAGGCAACGCCTGAAGACGTGGTTGATGACCTCGCTCTTAACCAGTTTCGAGCGTGCTCGTTTGTGATCCTAGCAAATGGTGGGGAGGCCTCCGATCGAATTGTGACCTCATCCTCCATCCTCCATTGTGGGGTTTTACCTGCATACCTAGTGGTGCCGAGTGTGTGGGGATGATTGTTTCGTTCCTGGAGAGCCATGTGCGCCGCATTTTCCTGTTGAATTTCGGTCATCATCTTCATCCGCACAAAGAACTCCCATATTTCCATTGACACGAAAGGATACGTCGTGAAGGGCATACGTTCCTTGGTTATGTACTGTGTGACAAGCATGCTCTTAAAGGTTATCCACGATTTTCCCATCGCGAGGAGCACATGCCATCACACCAATTCCTGGACTTCTGCTGGGATCTCGAACGAGTTTGAAATTTCCATCCACAGCACATTTTCTTGACTTTTTTCAAACCTTTCCAGTTTGCTATGGTGATAGAGGCCCATTATCTTCCAATTATCTCGTAGGTAGTCCAAAATACTGCAGCTGCTTTCTTTGGTTGCAGAGGGACCCCATCTAGAGAGATCTCCATGATGGTCATTCGACTTGTTGGCCTTTTAGATATTCCTCTGCCATACATAGTCACCCCGATTTTCAGAGCATTAGGCCCATTGGCATGTGGTTGATCTTATAAGAAAGAAGAACATTCAACGACATGTATTTCTCAGCAAATACGAGACAAACATTAAAGCATCATACAATTGTGCTTCAAAAGGCATGAAGCAAATTAATTTGCTTCATGCCATTTGAAGCACAGGTGTATAGTTGTCGGAACCCGGAGCAACAACTCCTGGATCCTCTGTGTAAATCGCACTAGTCCAGGATCAGCTAGTGCACACAGTGACAACAAAGATAAATATCAAGCTCAAATGACTTCTTATATTAAATAAAAGAGTACGACATTATGGCCAAGTCTTACATCCACGCCCATTGGCAAAGATAAATAAAACAAATAACTGCGGAAGCAAACTGATAAGAAGCGAAGCCCAAGCCTGCCCACAGGCAAACGATAGTAAAACGCAGCCTACTCGTCCAAGTCTTCACCGTAGTCGACATCATCTTCCTTTGTATGGAGATTGCAAGGTGAGTACAAACTTGTACTCCGCAAATCACACGAAGAAAATGCATCATAATGATAAAGGCTTCAATGGAAGGCTTATAGGGTTAGTTTGCATAAAACAGCATTTAACGAAATATAGTAGGTGGATTGAAAATGCTGAAATTAATACAGTAAGTAAAAACAATTCTTGTAACTAAAAATAATACCATTAGTGTAGGCTTCGACCAAACACCAACCTATCCACGGGCATCCCGCCCGGACCATCTTTTCCAAAAGGTCACATATGGATTCCATCCATCCACATGCTTTCACTGCGCAACTCTAATGGATTCCATCCATCCACCAGGTTTCAATCTCTCACGGATTCCATCCATCTGTAAGGTTTTCATCTCTTGTGGATTCCATCCATCCACAAGGTTTTCAAAAATATTTTTTTAAAAAAAGTCTAATCCATGAAAAACTTTTACTCAGCATGCCCATGACCGTGGGCACGGCTATTCGAGATAGATTATACACTTTGCAGAGGTTGTACAGCTTTACCCACAAGACACGATCATCCCTTATTCCACGCGATTACACACTTCCTTAGGTGTGCGGCGAGGAGTCGTGACAAGGCCTTTGCAATGCAAAGCGTTCAACCTGGCCAAGCCAACTCTAAGGTTTCACCCCAGTAAGGAATCCACCAGACCGGGACCCACTTCTCATGGCTTAACCACGCTCGCCCAAGTGAGACTTCTCATGGCACCAACCACGCTCACTTTCAACCTATAGCTTGACTCGGGTTGGGACTTCACAAATTATTCAGCCAGGGCTGTCCCATACCAGCCATGTGGTAGTACGATAGGGCTTTGCAATAGTAGCTCACAGACCGGCCTTTAATCTGACTTAGGCCCAACCACATACCCCTGTGCATGACAATCAACCCTGCGGCTACAACCAACAGAGCATGCCTGCACCCCCCAATCTAACCAATAGCCTAAGTCTAAACCAGTTTTTATATTTTGTCTTGAAATATTTTGCAAACCTCCTTGACTTACCAAGGTCAAGAGTACATCTAGGAAACTTATCATTTCATGTGAAAAGCTCATCATTTTATGTGAAAGATATCCTAAAACAAATAATATGACTAAGCAGGGCTAAGCATTTGATTCAAAATTTCTCTAGCCAACACTAGTGCACTAGCTAGAGTTTGATCTAGGGTGACAAGGTAAGGAATTCAATATCAACGGAGGAATTTAACAAGAAGGCATTAACTATATTCAAAACTGAATTGAAATACGTTGAATAAAAATATGCATGCAGAATAATTTAAAACAACAAAATTTCATTTTGAAATCTGTGATCAATATGATCAAGGAGTGTGACTTGCCTTGTCCTTCAAATTGGTGCAAATCTTCATCTTTGAATTCTCCCGAATCGTCGAAGTCTACACGTGAAAATAACCCACCAAACTCAAATAAATTCATAATAAATTCAAATGGACTTCAAAATTTTGAATTAGGGCTAGAAATGGGTAGAGGGGAATTTTTTTTGATGAATTTAGAAATTTGAATGGGCTCAATTGGAGTTAGAACGAAGAAGAACGGGCTTCGGGAAGTTCAAATTCAGAGCAAAAGGAAAACTGGATTTTTGGGCATTATTTTTCTAAAGGAAAACCTGGGATTATGACATCAGCGATGAATTTCTTTTCGGCCGAATTGTTTTTATATTGAAAAATTGGGCTTATTGCGCCAGCTGACGTCAGCCCCAGGGGTGGTCACGCCAACAAATGGGCCCTGGTCCATAGACCAAGCCCACGGACCGAAGGGGTGCTGACGTGGCGGGGATGGTGGGGTGCGGCCTGCGTGGCGCCAACGAGGCAGGCTGGCGCTGAGGCGGCGACCACCGGGCTACCACCTGGGCTGCCACGTGGGCACAACGCGCGGGCGTGGCCAACCGACCGGGGAGGAGCTCGGGTTCGGGAGCTCGCCGGCGAACGGCGGCACGGCGGCCGGCGGTGAGGGGTGGAGGAGAGAGAGGAGCGCACGGGGAGCACGGCGGTCGGTGCAAGGGATACCGGGGGCGGACGGAGACGGCCGGCGATGAGGGAGGCGGCGGCGTGGCTCGGTGCGCACGGGCGCTGTCGGGACCCCGGATTTCCGAACCCGGACCCTCTGTGTATTACTGCACTAGTCCCAGATCAAAGCTAGTGCACACAGTTAAACAGAAATGAATACATAACCAGCAACGCTTTATTACAATATTAAAGAGTACAGACCGAAAGGTCTCATTATTACAATTGAGGTTTCAAGACCTCGCACACACGAAACACAGCGGAAGCAAAAGATAAACTCGGTGAAGACCCATCAATACGCCACAGGCAATTGACTGGGGAAGCGCGACCTAGAACTCCTGGAATCCTCCGTCGAATCCACCCGCTAAGAAGTCGTAGTCGCCTTCTTGAGCTTCGTACTCCTCTGGTTATTATTTTTGAGTGTAGCATGTGAGTACATAAAGTACTCCGCAAGTCTTGGGAAAAATGCATAGATGCAAGGCTTGACAAAGGAAGGCTATATGGTTCTTTTGCACAAAGCAATATTTTAAAATTTCAATTACTACTAATTATTTTCGAAGGCATCAATTTAATAAAGTAAATGTTTTAACAGAATTAACTTTCTAGTGAAGGTTCCAACTACCAACACTAGCTAACCAATTACCATTAGTCAAGTTTTAAACTGCGGGTTCCATCCACCCTCTCTGGCTCCATCCGCCAGGATTCCCTTCCGAGAGTTCCCTCCACCCTCGGAATACAAAACTTTTGATTTTAAAACCAAAACCAAAAATCTACCATGTGAATGCATTCCTTGCCCGCCCTTGACCGTGGGCACGGCTATTCGAATAGTTTTACACTCTGCAGAGGTTGTACAACTTTACCCACAAGAGATAATTTATCCTAAAAGTCAACACGCTTCCTTTGGCATGAGACCCAGATAAAATATCACAAAGCCTTTACCTTACTCTAATCTAGCTAGATACCACCCGCTGAGGTTTCACCGCAGGTAGGCTAACTGCCCGAACCGAAGCCCCCTCTTGCGCCATATGAGTACAGTAAATCCCTGTCCCTCACTGTGAATAACCAGTCCATCCCTGGCATCCACTTTCCACTGGTGGCACCTAAACTAGACTATCGTAAGTTAGTCAGCTAGGTCGTACCCATATAGACTTGTGGTTGTACGGTTAATGCTCAGTCTGGACAAACACAAGCGTCGGTCCTTAATTGACTAGGGTGGAACATACACTTTACAAGATCTCGTGCTTCCTGCACCAATCCAAACCAACCATCCACCCTAATCTAAACCAATTTTCACATTTTAGTTTATTTTAAAAGAACAGTGGCAACTCCAATTGCCACTAAGTTTGCAAACACAAGATTATTACAATAATTCATAATTTCCCATTTGCAAGATTTGTGAGATATTAAATAGCGAGACTAAGCATTATACTACCATTCCACTATTCACAAAGATTCAGTAATAATCTCATTATTGAGACAAATGAAACTCTAGGGTGACAAAGGTACATGGCATTCAATTTCAATGGAGGATATAACAAGGTTGGTTTAACTAACCCTTAAGATTTGAACTAATATTTTATATAAATAGCAATGCACATAATTTAAAATAATTAAAACATTTCGAAATCATAGGTTCAAGATGATCAAAGGAGACTTGCCTTCTTGCACGCTGTCTGGACCTTCTTGCTGCGTGTCGGGAAAGTCTTCGGCAACGACGGGTTCTACGCGCGAAAAGACCGAACAAACAAAATAAACTCAAATAAAATCCAAATAAAATATAAAAATTATAAAATATATACTAAGGGATAGATTATGATTTTAGATGAATTTAGGAGAAAGAATCAACGGATTCGGAGTTCGTATGAGGGAGGTCAAATATCTGGAAGTTTTGAACATCACATGAAATGATAACAAAATACGAGGATTACTTTTTGAACAGTACAGTGTCGGTTGGCTATAAGGTGGCTGGCGAATGGGCAAAATGGAATGTTGGCAATGAGGCGAAGGTGGTGACATGGGTACGGCGACGAGGAACGGCGGCAATCACCCGCAGTGAGTGAAAAACTGCACCGACGGCACAGTAGCGACAACTGCAGGTTGGAGAGAGATAGTACCGAGTATGGAACGTGGAGATGTAAGGTGAGCGTGGGATAGTACATGGCATGGTGAAGTTAGGAAAATTATTGGCTAAGCTGAAAATTAATCGGAGACGATACAATCGACGTTTGAATGACGATAGTGGAGAAACAGGAAAATTTTGATATCTTGGTGCTCGGTAGAGCGAATCCAAAACCATTTGAAAGGTAGCTACCTGGGATGGTTTGGCACGATATGACGCGAACGGATTGGGGAAAACATCACTGGATAGACGGGGACACGAGATGCCATTGGCGGCCATGGCGAGGTGTTGGAGGCGAAATTTTGTGGAGGCTTTTCGGGGAAACGGAAGGAAGCACGGCGTAGAACGCAGTGAGGCAAGTCTAAGAAAAATTATGGCATGGGCTAAGGCTTACCGGAGGCGACGAATCGACGTCGGGAGTCACAAACGGCCATTTTCACGGAAAGCTCAATTCCTGACAATTGGCTCCACGAAAAATTAAACAAAATGGTAGAAAAATTTCTTAGAGGCTAGGACACAATATGACGCGAACAAAAATCAAAGCGCTTACCAAAAAGGGGTGTACGCGCAAGGTACAGTTTTAGTGTCTGGGCCTGACAAGGTCGACGAGGACTCGGGGAATATTTAGGTGATGGCGATGGAAGCACGACGTAGAACGCGTCGAGGCAAACTCAACGGTGCAAACGGCTCGGCCAAAGGACTTCGGATGGTGGCGGAACACGGTGGAGAAGACATTGTGCGACCGTCGGGTTGACATCGGCGTTCCGGGCAAACGGAGAGGAGTTAGCATGTGGGGTTTGCGGCGAAACGAAGAGTGGAGCGTGGGGAACGTGATGCTCACCTTGGTTTTGGTCGGGCATGCACGGACGGCCGGTGGCGATGCGAGGAACGACGACGCGCTATGGCCCACGGTGGCGACGGTGCTCCGGCGAAGTTCCGGCGAAGGCGAGGTGAGCACCGCGTAGAACGCGACGAGGCGAATCCAAGGATGTGCTCAAAAGTGGCGGGGCTCCACCGGACGAGGCGCAAGAAGTCGAAGAACGCCGCTTGGAACACAAAAGAAAAACTCTGATTGCGGCCAAACGAATGGGAGTTAGGATTTGGAATTTTCGGGGTTGAGTAAGGATGAGGAGGGGCTCACGGTGCTCCCTTTTATAGGGGTTGAGGAGGCCCGAGGAGGGAGATCGAAGGTTCATGTCTTTGAATGGCATGAGTTAAATCCCGCGAAACGGCTAATCAATTTGAGGGGAAACGGTAGGGAATTGAAAGAGCTTGCTGAGAGGAAAAGAATGCACTTGATTTCACGGAAAACGGTTGAGTAAATCATGAGTTATTGAGGATTGAAGAAGCTTCAAAGAAATGCCATGGCGGCATTGCTCTGGACGTATCGTGAGGAAGATGAAGTGGATTGGAGGAGAGAGAAAATAATTTAATAATATTATTTTTTTTCCAAAAAAATAAATAAATTCGAAAAAAAATCAGAAAAAAAAATTCTATAAAAATCTTTGGAAGCCGAAATTATCAAATAAAATAATTTCGAATTTAATTGAAGTATATTTTAACCATTTAAAATATTTTTACTTTCTAGGCTTTAATTTAAATCAAATAAATTCAAAAATTCCAAAAATTTAAAAAGAGGATATAAATGAATAGATTGAAATTTTAGATGAGTTTAGAAATTTGAATGGGCTCAATCAGAATTAAAATGAAGAAATACGATCTTTTGGAACTTTAAAAGGAGAGAAAAAGAATAAACTGATTCTCTGGAATTATTTTAGAACTGAAATGACATCATCAAGGGAAATGATTTTCAGCGGAATTATTTTTCTATGGAAAAAGGAATTTATACGTTAGGGTGACATTAGCAAGGATTTCGATTTTCTGGCCGAATTATTTTTCAACAGAAAAATAGTTTTATTCAACGATAGGTCGGATCAGCTTTTGTGAATCTTGGTCCAAGGACTAGGGAGAAGGTTGAGGATTAAATTTGATTTAGATTTTGAAATAAAATTTAGATAAATCCAAATAAAGTTCAAATACTTTAAATTAATTAATTTGAAATTAAATTTTTCAGAGAGCGAAATTTTGGGATGTTACAAACCTACCCCTCTTAGAAAGAATCTCGTCCCCGAGATTCGGACGGACTAGGAAAAAGAAAGGAGAGCAAAACTCGGCTCTTAGGTCCTCTTCACCTCCCAAGTTGCTTGACTTCAAATGGTTGCTCTACTGCACTTTGTGGAACTTTATGGTCATGCTTCTTGCGTGACGCTAAGCTTCCTTCATGATTCTATCTTGTTGTTCGATGCTCTGAAGTATTCCTTTAACTGAGAAATATGGAAGATGATAACAAATCGGACTGGTACATCTTTAGTCGCTTGCAAGCTCTGGGTTAATTTCAATTGCCTTTATCATATCGATTAATTCAGGATTCCACCAAAAAGGGCTTAACTTCCACAAGTATTCATCCGAGAGAGACATAATTATTTCAACTCTTCAAAATTCTTGATTCCAAAATCACATACCACAAATGCACTTTGTTGATTTCAACAAATAATCTCATTAACTTTTACTCTCTGCTCTAATTTGAATCGACGTCAAACCATAGAATTTTTCCAACAAGAATCCAATAACATTGTAATTTGTGATTTCCACCAATTGTTTTATGATCATTATCTAGTCCAACAGATCCATAACTCTGATCAAATAATATAAAATTAATCCAATCTTTTAGTAATCATCAATCAAGTTTAAGATCATCTAAGCCATAATTTAATATTCATTAGTCCTCCAACATCAATCTCTTGATAATCATCATTTTGGTTCCACCAAATTTGAATGATCTCAAATACCTCAATTAATTCTTATCAGACAATCTCTCAACTAATTCTTATTGGACAATCTATCTCCCATAATTAATTTAAATCCTTCAGGTTATCCATTTTAACATCCTTAAATAATCTAGTTAATCCCATTAGTTAAAATCCAATTACCTAGCAATGATCTACTAAATCCACCAAATTCAAATTGACATATCAAAGTCCACTTTGCAATGATAAAATTAATCCACCAAGATATCTAAGTGTATATCTTCTGGAATTCCACTAGTATCCACTCATCATCAATAGGTCCACCAAACTCTGGTAATCAATTAACTCCACAAAATTCATCTACTCTTCATGATTCAACCAAAATCACCCAAAATTGATATCATGAATTGTTTGTGATAATTCAACTTCTTAATCTTTTAATCTCTCCCTTTACTGGATCAATCTCTTAATACTAATTCTCCAATGATCACAAATAATCCCTTCAACAAAAATCTTGTGTTGCTCCTTTCAATCCTAGATAATAAATCCAAGGTAAAGTTTAGACTCTTCCCATGATCTAATTAGCTTTCCCAAGCTCAACTTTATATTTAATCTCTAGTCAATCCACAAAGATGACACTTTTTAGATTTATTTATAATCAATTGGTATCCACAAATATACCCTTTTATCTCAATATTCTCGAGTATTATTCAATCTTGTCAATTATAAATCCAAAATATATCACTCTAGCAACAATTCTCCAAATTACCTAACTTGACATGCACTAATTATCACGGCTTTCCCGACAAGAGTACTTTCCATAAATTTGTTGTCTTCCATATACTCTAGGTCTCCAAGGATTCTCCAAACTTGGACTTCGGTGAAAGAATTGGAGCTTGTACTATTGCGGTAACTGGGGTTAGCAAAAGATAAGAGGGAAGTAGCACAGATAAGAGATCAGGGGAACGACTAAACACCATCCCAAACAAACACACAAAAGAGAAACAAACAACAACTAGGAGAAGCTTAGCTTGAAATCAAAATAGTTTTTAAGGATGACTGTACTACAAATATTCAAAGACCTGGTACAGTCCACCTAATACACAAGCAAGTAATATATAAGCGTTCTAAAATCGTAAGACTTTACTTGGGTATTTCAACTAAAGAGCTAGTCCTTGCTCCTTCATGATGATGAGCTTCTCCAAGTGCTTCTTAGACGTAGCCTTACTGAGCCATCTATAGAAATTACAAAGGAAAGGGGGTACAATTACCGTTCCAAAAAGGAAATAAGCAGATAGATAAGGGAGAATGCCATGACGAAGGTAAGGATAGAAAGACAAGAAAAGACAAGGATAGCATATTATTAAAATTTTATTTTATAAAATAAAATTTGAAGCTCCTCCTCTTTTAACGACCATTCTAACTAGGTCACGTCCTACAGTCAAATTGGCTCTGATACCACCTCTGTCGGGACCCCGGATTTCCGAACCCGGACCCTCTGTGTATTACTGCACTAGTCCCAGATCAAAGCTAGTGCACACAGTTAAACAGAAATGAATACATAACCAGCAACGCTTTATTACAATATTAAAGAGTACAGACCGAAAGGTCTCATTATTACAATTGAGGTTTCAAGACCTCGCACACACGAAACACAGCGGAAGCAAAAGATAAACTCGGTGAAGACCCATCAATACGCCACAGGCAATTGACTGGGGAAGCGCGACCTAGAACTCCTGGAATCCTCCGTCGAATCCACCCGCTAAGAAGTCGTAGTCGCCTTCTTGAGCTTCGTACTCCTCTGGTTATTATTTTTGAGTGTAGCATGTGAGTACATAAAGTACTCCGCAAGTCTTGGGAAAAATGCATAGATGCAAGGCTTGACAAAGGAAGGCTATATGGTTCTTTTGCACAAAGCAATATTTTAAAATTTCAATTACTACTAATTATTTTCGAAGGCATCAATTTAATAAAGTAAATGTTTTAACAGAATTAACTTTCTAGTGAAGGTTCCAACTACCAACACTAGCTAACCAATTACCATTGGTCAAGTTTTAAACTGCGGGTTCCATCCACCCTCTCTGGCTCCATCCGCCAGGATTCCCTTCCGAGAGTTCCCTCCACCCTCGGAATACAAAACTTTTGATTTTAAAACCAAAACCAGAAATCTACCATGTGAATGCATTCCTTGCCCGCCCTTGACCGTGGGCACGGCTATTCGAATAGTTTTACACTCTGCAGAGGTTGTACAACTTTACCCACAAGAGATAATTTATCCTAAAAGTCAACACGCTTCCTTTGGCATGAGACCCAGATAAAATATCACAAAGCCTTTACCTTACTCTAATCTAGCTAGATACCACCCGCTGAGGTTTCACCGCAGGTAGGCTAACTGCCCGAACCGAAGCCCCCTCTTGCGCCATATGAGTACAGTAAATCCCTGTCCCTCACTGTGAATAACCAGTCCATCCCTGGCATCCACTTTCCACTGGTGGCACCTAAACTAGACTATCGTAAGTTAGTCAGCTAGGTCGTACCCATATAGACTTGTGGTTGTACGGTTAATGCTCAGTCTGGACAAACACAAGCGTCGGTCCTTAATTGACTAGGGTGGAACATACACTTTACAAGATCTCGTGCTTCCTGCACCAATCCAAACCAACCATCCACCCTAATCTAAACCAATTTTCACATTTTAGTTTATTTTAAAAGAACAGTGGCAACTCCAATTGCCACTAAGTTTGCAAACACAAGATTATTACAATAATTCATAATTTCCCATTTGCAAGATTTGTGAGATATTAAATAGCGAGACTAAGCATTATACTACCATTCCACTATTCACAAAGATTCAGTAATAATCTCATTATTGAGACAAATGAAACTCTAGGGTGACAAAGGTACATGGCATTCAATTTCAATGGAGGATATAACAAGGTTGGTTTAACTAACCCTTAAGATTTGAACTAATATTTTATATAAATAGCAATGCACATAATTTAAAATAATTAAAACATTTCGAAATCATAGGTTCAAGATGATCAAAGGAGACTTGCCTTCTTGCACGCTGTCTGGACCTTCTTGCTGCGTGTCGGGAAAGTCTTCGGCAACGACGGGTTCTACGCGCGAAAAGACCGAACAAACAAAATAAACTCAAATAAAATCCAAATAAAATATAAAAATTATAAAATATATACTAAGGGATAGATTATGATTTTAGATGAATTTAGGAGAAAGAATCAACGGATTCGGAGTTCGTATGAGGGAGGTCAAATATCTGGAAGTTTTGAACATCACATGAAATGATAACAAAATACGAGGATTACTTTTTGAACAGTACAGTGTCGGTTGGCTATAAGGTGGCTGGCGAATGGGCAAAATGGAATGTTGGCAATGAGGCGAAGGTGGTGACATGGGTACGGCGACGAGGAACGGCGGCAATCACCCGCAGTGAGTGAAAAACTGCACCGACGGCACAGTAGCGACAACTGCAGGTTGGAGAGAGATAGTACCGAGTATGGAACGTGGAGATGTAAGGTGAGCGTGGGATAGTACATGGCATGGTGAAGTTAGGAAAATTATTGGCTAAGCTGAAAATTAATCGGAGACGATACAATCGACGTTTGAATGACGATAGTGGAGAAACAGGAAAATTTTGATATCTTGGTGCTCGGTAGAGCGAATCCAAAACCATTTGAAAGGTAGCTACCTGGGATGGTTTGGCACGATATGACGCGAACGGATTGGGGAAAACATCACTGGATAGACGGGGACACGAGATGCCATTGGCGGCCATGGCGAGGTGTTGGAGGCGAAATTTTGTGGAGGCTTTTCGGGGAAACGGAAGGAAGCACGGCGTAGAACGCAGTGAGGCAAGTCTAAGAAAAATTATGGCATGGGCTAAGGCTTACCGGAGGCGACGAATCGACGTCGGGAGTCACAAACGGCCATTTTCACGGAAAGCTCAATTCCTGACAATTGGCTCCACGAAAAATTAAACAAAATGGTAGAAAAATTTCTTAGAGGCTAGGACACAATATGACGCGAACAAAAATCAAAGCGCTTACCAAAAAGGGGTGTACGCGCAAGGTACAGTTTTAGTGTCTGGGCCTGACAAGGTCGACGAGGACTCGGGGAATATTTAGGTGATGGCGATGGAAGCACGACGTAGAACGCGTCGAGGCAAACTCAACGGTGCAAACGGCTCGGCCAAAGGACTTCGGATGGTGGCGGAACACGGTGGAGAAGACATTGTGCGACCGTCGGGTTGACATCGGCGTTCCGGGCAAACGGAGAGGAGTTAGCATGTGGGGTTTGCGGCGAAACGAAGAGTGGAGCGTGGGGAACGTGATGCTCACCTTGGTTTTGGTCGGGCATGCACGGACGGCCGGTGGCGATGCGAGGAACGACGACGCGCTATGGCCCACGGTGGCGACGGTGCTCCGGCGAAGTTCCGGCGAAGGCGAGGTGAGCACCGCGTAGAACGCGACGAGGCGAATCCAAGGATGTGCTCAAAAGTGGCGGGGCTCCACCGGACGAGGCGCAAGAAGTCGAAGAACGCCGCTTGGAACACAAAAGAAAAACTCTGATTGCGGCCAAACGAATGGGAGTTAGGATTTGGAATTTTCGGGGTTGAGTAAGGATGAGGAGGGGCTCACGGTGCTCCCTTTTATAGGGGTTGAGGAGGCCCGAGGAGGGAGATCGAAGGTTCATGTCTTTGAATGGCATGAGTTAAATCCCGCGAAACGGCTAATCAATTTGAGGGGAAACGGTAGGGAATTGAAAGAGCTTGCTGAGAGGAAAAGAATGCACTTGATTTCACGGAAAACGGTTGAGTAAATCATGAGTTATTGAGGATTGAAGAAGCTTCAAAGAAATGCCATGGCGGCATTGCTCTGGACGTATCGTGAGGAAGATGAAGTGGATTGGAGGAGAGAGAAAATAATTTAATAATAATATTTTTTTTCCAAAAAAATAAATAAATTCGAAAAAAAATCAGAAAAAAAAATTCTATAAAAATCTTTGGAAGCCGAAATTATCAAATAAAATAATTTCGAATTTAATTGAAGTATATTTTAACCATTTAAAATATTTTTACTTTCTAGGCTTTAATTTAAATCAAATAAATTCAAAAATTCCAAAAATTTAAAAAGAGGATATAAATGAATAGATTGAAATTTTAGATGAGTTTAGAAATTTGAATGGGCTCAATCAGAATTAAAATGAAGAAATACGATCTTTTGGAACTTTAAAAGGAGAGAAAAAGAATAAACTGATTCTCTGGAATTATTTTAGAACTGAAATGACATCATCAAGGGAAATGATTTTCAGCGGAATTATTTTTCTATGGAAAAAGGAATTTATACGTTAGGGTGACATTAGCAAGGATTTCGATTTTCTGGCCGAATTATTTTTCAACAGAAAAATAGTTTTATTCAACGATAGGTCGGATCAGCTTTTGTGAATCTTGGTCCAAGGACTAGGGAGAAGGTTGAGGATTAAATTTGATTTAGATTTTGAAATAAAATTTAGATAAATCCAAATAAAGTTCAAATACTTTAAATTAATTAATTTGAAATTAAATTTTTCAGAGAGCGAAATTTTGGGATGCTACAGGCGCGGTGAAGGCGGCGGTGGGGACGGCGAGGTGCGGCGTGGCCCGTGCCGGCGGAAATTGCTCGCCGGAGGAGCTCGGGTGGTGGCGGCGGCGACAGCTCAGTGCGAGGCAACCGGCGCTCGAAAGGAGGAAAGTGGGGCGGGGAGGTGGTGCGAGGTGAAGGAGGGGCCTAGGGGAGGTTTTTATAGGGGAGGTGGTGGCCGGCGGCGAGTTAACCACCCACGGAAAAGGCGGCGGCGGCAGCCGATGTGGGGAGTGCGTGCGGAGTGGGAGAGGTGGGGAGGTGGGCGTGGAGATGGCGGGGAGGTTGGGGAAGTGGCGGTGCGCGCGGGAGAGCGGGGAAGACCGGGAAGGGTGGGGCCGGTGGTTGCGGGGTGAGCGGCGCGCGGGAGGAAGAAGAAGGTGGGGAGGAAGAAGGAGGCGGGGGGTGGCTGACATGCGGGATCGGGGTGGCAGAGAGAGGGGGAGCGGGAACGGCCAAGATTGTGGCGCGTGGCCTTGAACCAGTTCAGACGGCCAAGGGGGTCAAGTGGAGGGGGCGGCGGAGATGAGCTCGGGCGGGCGACGTGGCGCACATCCGACCGCACACGTGTCGCCCAAAGAGGAGGGGAAGGCGGGATGGGGCGAGCGGTGAGGATGGGCCAGGCGCGTGGGACGTGGCTCCATCTAGGCCGTCCACACGTCGACCAGAGAGAGGAAGGAGATTTTATTTTATTTTCTGATTTTGGATTTTTCAGAAAAGCCTAGGAAATTCAAATAAGCTCAGAAAATATAAAATAACTTCCAAAAATTCTAGAGAAATTCACAGAAGTTTCTAAAAATATTTTGGACTTAATAAAATTATTTTCAACTAATGTTGGTATTATATTTTTATACTTAAAATACCTTTTTAATTTCAAAAATAGGTTTTAAACTCCCGAAAACTCAGAAAACCCAAATAAAATCCAAATAATTCCAAATAATTAATTTGACATAGAATTTTTATAGGAAACCAAAATATCACTTTATTTAATAATATTTTTTTGTTTGACTAAAAATACTTTTCAAATCCAGCTTTTTCAAAAACAGAAATCAGGTCAAAATCAAAAATAAAACTTAGGCAACAAAATACTTATTTTAATTTTAATTTATTTAATTTTTTACCTACTTATTTATTTATTTATTTATTTATTTTTATTTGAATAAAAACCTGGGCTGTTACAATAGTGCTGTAATGTTTCTCTTGTACAACAACTACTTTGACTCATAGTGTTTCATCCCTTTTTACTTGAACCAGCAGCCCACCCATAGAAGTAAAAAGAGGAGAGTCGGAGGAGGAGGCATGTATTTCTCAACAACTACAAGATAAACATCAAAGAACCGTACACTTGAGCTTGAAAAGGGCTGAAGCAAATTAATTTGCCTCAACCCTTTTGAAGCTCAAGTGTATGGTGCTGTAATGCAGCCCACCTACTACTTGTTTAGATCAAACTTGTGATAATGTGCAACTGCTGTAGATCTTTTCTTGCTACTTATAATGTCTTCTTGTTCTGCTAATTCAATGCTGAATTTTTTGTAACAACTTCCATTCTAGACTTGAAGCATCATTTAATTTTTTGCTTGAGTTATCTTTGTTCCTTTTTAAATTTAGATGGATCTCAAAAAACATTGCCTATAAGGGGTTGAGATTATATCATATCATGCCAGGACTTGTTTCCATCTAATCTTTACTTCAAGATTTATGCTCATATTATATAGCACAAAACACTACCATGTTTTCTTCTCCTTTGCTTTTAACCACAGTGAACATATGGATTTCTACAAGGATTGCTAGTGTGGCAGAAAACATGATGAAGAAAAAAGGATGAAGCAAATTGTCGGGAGCCCGGATTTCCAAACCCGGACCCTCTGTGTATTACTGCACTAGTCCCAGATCAAAGCAACAACGCATTTATTACAATTATAAAGAGTACTGACCACCAGGTCTCATTATTACAATTGAGGTTTCAAGACCTCGCACACACGAAACACAGCGGAAGCAAAGATAAATCCAGCGGAGACCCATCAATACGCCGCAGGCAATTACTGGGGAAGCGCGACCTAGAACTCCTGGAATCCTTCGTCGAAGCCACCAGCGAAGTAGTCGTAGTCTCCTTGGGCTTCGTATTCTTCTGCTTTTTATGTTTGAGTGTAGCATGTGAGTACATAAAGTACTCCGCAAGTCTTGGGAAAAATGCAATAGATGCAAGGCTTGACAAAGGAAGGCTATATGGTTCTTTTGCACAAAGCAATGTTTTTAATTTCAATTACTACTAATTACTTTCAAAGGCATCAATTTAATAAAGTAAACGTTTTAACAGAAACTATCATTTAATTCTATAGTGAAGGTTCCATCTACCAACACTAGCTAACCAATTACAATTGGTCAAGTTTAAACTGCGGGTTCCATCCACCCTCTCTGGCTCCAACCGCCAGGATACCCTTCCGAGAGTTCCCTCCACTCTCGGAATACAAAAATTTTGATTTTAAACCAAAATCAGAAATCTACCATGTGAATGCATTCCTTGCCCGCCCTTGACCGTGGGCACGGCTATTCGAATAGTTTTACACTCTGCAGAGATTGTACAACTTTACCCACAAGAGATAAATTATCCTAAAAGTCAACACGCTTCCTTTGGCATGAGACCCAGATAAAATATCACAAAGCCTTTACCTTACTCTAATCTAGCTAGATACCACCCGCTGAGGTTTCACCGCAGGTAGGCTAACTGCCCGAACCGAAGCCCCCTCTTGCGCCATATGAGTACAGTAAATCCCTGTCCCTCACTGTGAATAACCAGTCCATCCCTGGCACCCACTTTCCACTGGTGGCACCTAAACTAGACTATCGTAAGTTAGTCAGCTAGGTCGTACCCATATAGACTTGTGGTTGTACGGTTAATGCTCAGTCTAGACAAACACAAGCGTCGGTCCTTAATTGACTAGGGTGGAACATACACTTTACAAGATCTCATGCTTCCTGCACCAATCCCAACCAACCATCCACCCTAATCTAAACCAATTTCCACATTTTATTTTATTTTTAAAGGATTAGTGGCAACTCCAATCACCACTAGATTTTAGAAACACAAGGGTATTACAATACGCATAATTTCCCATTTTCAAGATTTCAAAGGTATTAAATAGCGTGACTAAGCATTATACTACCATTCTATTATTCACAAATGATTATAATACTCTCATTAAAGAGCCAAAGGAAATCCTAAGGAGACAAGGGTACATGGCATTCAATTTTAACTGAGGGCATAACAAAATTGGGGTAACTAATACCTTAAGATTGAACTAATCTTGTATATAAATAGCAATGCACATAATTTAAAATAAGTAAAACATTTCAAAATCATAGGTTCAAGATGATCAAAGGAGACTTGCCTTCTTGCACGCTCTCAGAGTCTTCCTGCTGGGGAGTGGAGAGGTCTTCAACAACATTGGATTCTACGCGAGAAAAGACAGAGCAACAAAACAAATAAATTCAAAAAAAATTCAAATAAACCCAAAAATTCAAATAGAGGCCATATTTGGATAGATCATGATTTTAGATGAATTTAGAAATTTGAATGGCTGAATTTGGAGTTAAAATGAGAAAGTTATGCTCATTTGAAAATCTCAGTTTGATTAAATCCAGAAATTAGGAAATTTCTGACAGGTGGGGCCCACTGGAATTATTAAGTTTAATCTTTTATTTTTTTATCCTGAGATTATGACAGGTGGGACCCACTGGTCAGTGAGCCCACGAGATCAGCCTCTGACATGTGGGACCCACTGGACAGTGAGCCCACCGGCTTAGCCTCTAACATGTGGGACCCACTGGACTTCGGGTCCACATGTCAGTGACCAGCACAGAAGGGTGGGGCCCAGGCGACAGTGGTCCGCACAGACCGGCGGCCACTGACGGGTGGGACCCACTTGTCAGCGCGGAAAAATGCAAGAAAGGCTCAACCTCAGCGTGCGGAGCCGGGGGCTCAAACGCGCGCCGAGGGAGCCAGGGGGGAAAGAGTAGCGCAGTTAACCAGTCGGGCGGGGAGGCTTTGCCTACCCAATAAGGGTAGGTAATCCCTTTGAGGGTTACCTGCTGGAGGGGTCCGGTAGCAGTGGACGGAGGCAGGGTCGTCGGCGGCGAGGGGAGGCCGGAGGGGTTCGGTTGAGGTCTAAAACGCGGTCCTGGAGCGGAGGCGAGTCCAACGAAGGGGTCGGCGAGGCTCGGGGACGAGCGGAGGTGGCCGGCGGTGAGGAAGGGGCGGAGGTGCCTCGGGTGCTCCGGTGCGACAGGGCTCCGGCGGCGGGGAGGGACGGCCAAGGTACCGGGGAGGTTCGCACGGACGGGAGGAAGCTCGGGGTGGCGGCGGCGGGCTCCGGGGACGACCGAGGCGGCGGCGATGGCTCACCGGAGTTCTTACCATGTGTGCGCGGGGAGCTCTTGGTGCGACGACGCTCGGGGCTCAGGGAGAGAGGTGGAGGGCGCTGGGAGATGGTGCGGGAAGAGGCGAAGGCCGAGGGGCTATTTATAGGGACGGAGGAGGGGACACGGGCACGCAATTGCTCGCCGGTGTGTCGGCCGGAAAAAGGAAGGCAGCGGGGGAGAAAAGGAATCGGGGCCGTAGAAGGAAGGGGAGCACGGGAGATCGGGGATTCGGTCGCGGCGGCGTCCGGGGTTTCCAAAACCAGGGAGAGCCAGGGAAGGCAAAGCCGGATCCGGCTCGGAGTGGTCACCGGCGTAAGAAAGGAAAGAGGGGAAAGAAAAGGAAAGAGGCGGCTCCGCGGGGACGAAGGATCTGACAAGCGGGGCCGGGTGTCAGCGGAAAGAGGAGAGCGGGCGACTGACTGGCGGGGTCCGCGAGTCAGAGAGGAAAGGGGAAGGGGTGCGGATCGCGGCCACGCGGTCCTGGAGGTGGATCGGGCGGCTGGTGCCGTTTAAGTGGAAGGGGGCGGTTGGATTGGTGCCGGGCGCGGGGACGCGGCTCATCCAGGCCGTCCACGCATCGGGCGAGGGGGAGAGGAAGGCGGGGCTGGCTGGGCCGGGCCCGCTAGACAGCGAGGGAGAGGGGTAGTGCGGCCTAGATCAGGCCGAGCTGCGATGTGGGCGGATCTGGGCTGTCCACGCGTCGGCCGGAGGGAAGGGGAGGGATTTTTATTTTAGAATTTGATTTTTAATTTCAGAAAAGGTTAGGAAATTATTTAGGCCTCAGAAAAATATAAAAATACCTCCAAAAATTCCAGAAAAATTCACAGAAGCTCCTGGACATATTTTGGACTAAACAAAATTATTTCCAACTAATATTGGTATTTAATTTTCATACTTTAAAATATTTTTCCAATTTTAAAAATAGGTTTTAAACTCCAGAAAATCAAATGAAAGCTAAATAAAATCCAATTACTTTAAAATAATTAATTTGAATTTAAATTTTTCCAGAAAGCAAATTTTGGGATGTTACACAAATCCATACCTTCGATTGGAGCTAAAGGCGATAGGGAGGAGATGCAGAGTCAGGATAAGAGGCGATCAAACTATCTGGGGGCAATAGCGAATCTGACTGGGGGCGATAGTGGATCCGGCTAGGGGCGACGATGGATCTGGCTGGGGGCAATGGTAGATCTGGCTGGGAACGATGATGGATCTGGCTAGGGTGGCGGTGGATCGGGCTCGGGTGACAGCGAATCCAGCCAGGGCGACGACGGATCTGGTTGGGGCGATGACGAGGTTGTCGATCCGGTTGAGGGCGATGGTGGGAAGTTGGATTCAACTAGGTGTTAGTAGGTGAGGAGGCGAAAGGATGTGGCTGAGTAATTGAATGAGGGCACTACTTATACGTGGAACTATCACAGACGGTTCTTTAAAAGAATTGTCTAGTATATACATATCATATATGGTTCCATAATAGAATCATATATGATATTAACTACATTACAGATGGTTCTCTTATGGAATCGTCTATGATACTTATATCACAGACGGTTCTTTAAAATAACCGTCTGTGATAGTACAACAAATCCTATGTTTTGGCTAGCCTCAAGAAGTGCTAGCTATGCCTTATAAAAAACCAAACATATACAATCATAGATGTAATTATTTCTTAATTACTAAATCAATTACAGTGGAACAATTCCTTAATTACATGCTGAGTTTCTTATAATTACATTGGAATAATTTTCAAATAGGTGTTCGCCGCATGTGATCATTACACTTGACTATTTCCTTTTAAATAAAGCCCTTCATGATGGTCGACATGCATATAGCTTGTTTCATCGCTTGGTTTTTTCTCGAGCCTGACGCTGTCTCTGAATGGAGGCAACTCGTCAAATTGATTGTACCCTTTCTAATCCATGACATTCTCAACTCCGACAATCCTTCTTTTTCTATGAAGAACTACGTGGCACTTCTTATTTGTTAGGTCGGTTACATAATAAACTTGAACAACTTGCCTCGTGAGTAGGAATGGTTCATCTTTTTATCCTACATATTCGAGGTCCACAGTAGTGATGCCTCACCTCCCGCCGGTTGATCTTCCACGGGTTGAACTTCCGCCGGTTTAGCCGTTCCCAACCGGTGGGGAGGTGGGTATATATATACTGCTACCGCAGCATCGCCTTTCCACATCCCTGGCTATCCGCTTTGTTGCTCTCTGCTCGGGCGCACCACGTTCCTGCATGTGATGATCTTGTTCTCACAAGTAGGCCTACTTTGGTTCATCTGCGTTCTTTGATCGTGTCTGTTGTGGTTACAGACCAAACAGAGAGAGATGTGGTAGTGGAGAGTTGGGAGAAGTTGTTGCCTCTCTCCTAGCCTTCCCTTGTATATATATTCATATGGGCTGTGCTTTTACAATTGTGCCCTTACATTGATACCTCCCTGTCAGGGGTATTTAAGCCATTACACATGTCCCATTTTGGGCCCTACAACCTTCTAACAGGCCTGCTGGGTTTAGGTGGGGGCCACCCCTACAACAGGAGCCTCTCATGGTGAAAGGCTTCACAGGGCCGAAGCCATGTTGCCGAGTCCTTTGGCCCCTCCGTCCCTGCGGCCTGTGAACTCCGAATTTGCGGAGCCTTGTGCGCAGCGGGTCCCGGGGTCTGAGGCCGCAGCCGAAGCCGATGCCTGTATTGGCAGCTGAGGTAGATGCGCGAGCGCTCCATCCCGAGCTGTTACCTAGCCGAAGTAGACGCGCGCGCTCTGTCCCCTTCCCTTCGAACGGGTGGCAGTGGAGCTGGCACCTGGTCGGAGTAGGCACGCGCGCGCTCCGTCCCCTACCCTTCGAACGGGTGGCGGTGGAGCTGGCACCTGGTCAAAGTAGGTGCGCGTGTGCTCCGTCCTCTACCCTTCGAACGGGTGGCAGCGTAGCTGGCGCCTCGTCGACGCAGGCGCGCGCGCTCCATCCCCTACTCCTCGAACGGGTGGCAGCGGAGCTGGCGCCTAGTCGAAGCAGGCGCGCGCGCTCCGTTCCCTACCCTTCAAACGGGTGGTAGCGGAGCTGGCGCCTGGTCAGAGTAGGCGCGCGCGCTCCGTCCCCTACCCTTCGAACGGGTGGCAGCAGAGCTGGCACCTAGTCTAAGCAGGCGCACACGCGCTCCGTCCCCTACCCTTCGAACGGGTGGCAGCGGAGCTGGTGCCTAGTCAAAGCAGGCGCGCGTGCGCTGCGTCCCCTACCCTTCGAACGGGTGGCAGCGGAGCTGGCGCCTGGTCGAAGCAGGCGTGCGCACGCTCCGTCCCCTACCCTTCGAACGGGTGGCAGTGGAGCTGGCGCCTGGTCGGAATAGGCGCGCGCGCGCTCTGTCCCCTATCCTTTGAACGGGTGGCAGCGGAGCTGGCGCCTGGTCGAAGTAGGCGCGCGCGCGCTCTGTTTCCTACCCTTCGAACGGGTGGCAGCGGAGCTGGCGCCTAGTCGAAGTAGGCGGTGGTTGAGGAGGGCCTCGCGCCGCCGGCGTCGGTGTGCCTTGAAGCTGTTATGACCCCGCGGTCAGGTAGTGCGCTTTTAATGGTGCCTGGAATCGTGCCGACGCCTGGCCTGTCAGGGCGCAGGCTGTCCCGCCGTGCCGTCCGCCTTCCCGTGGGTGGGGCACGCGGCGGCTTGTGATTGGTGCGTCGTGGGATTTGAGCGGTTGCGTGACCGCTGCAGTTCGCCTCTTCCCCAGGAAAGCGGGACGCGTGGCGGGCGCCCGTTGGCGTTGCGCGCTGTCTGGCCACCTACCAGAAGCGCTGGCGGTTCTTCTTTCCAAGCCGTGGGTAGTCGAAGCGCTGGCGGTTCTTCTTTCCAAGCCGTGGGTAGTCGAACCGCTGGGGGTTAGTCTGGCTGTGCTTGTAACCGTGGGGAAGGCGAGCGGGCTTTATAAGGTGCCACCGTTGTAGTGGGGACATTCTGTCTTGCCTGTCTCTGCTTGTTCTGACACTAGTGCAACTTGCTCCCACCTTGTTTCCTTCTGCCCTGATCGCAAAGAACAATGGCCGCCCAGGACGATATCTCCCACCATCCCGGTGGCGGCTCCTTGCCTAGCCGTGACGAGTTGTCTGTCCCTTCTGGGGAGTACGAGCTGGTGCTGCGGGGGCGTTCACGCGCCGACAGGCGGTGGGACGCCATGGAATACTCGGGGGGCCGCTGCTCCCGTGTGCTGGGGAGGAGTCGTGTAACCAAAGAGATGCTGCAGCGACTTGTACGGGAAGGGAAGATCGAGGAGCGTGATGGGGCTCGCCTACCCCATCGCGACGAGACAGAGCCGAGGCCCCGGGAAATGGAGGCGATCGTTTTCATCGCGTTGTTCGACGCCGGCCTTCGAATGCCCTCAACGATGTTTGTGGGCGAAGTCCTGCGGGCCTACGAGTTGGAATTAGCGCAGCTGACGCCAAACACCATAGTCCGGCCTAGCTGTCTTTTCGTGGGCGGCACGGACGGAAGGCCGGCGTCCCAGCGCGAGCCTGTTCGTCACCCTGCACGACGCATGCTGCCGACCCAAGAAAGTCGGGGAGGGGGCTGTATCCAACTTTGGCGGCGTGGACTTCGTGCTGCGAGTGTCCTGCACGATGCTATTCCCTATGTCGGCCACCTTGGGGAGGTGGGAGTCTGGCTGGACGCGGCGGTGGTTTTATTACAACGTGACTAGCGCGTGTGGTCTGCTGTGCCGAGGTGGGCCAATCTCGTTCAATAGCTCGCCAAGTGTGAAGCCGGAGGCTGATGACGCACAGAGGGTATGAAGGCTTGCTGGCGTTGCGCACCGACTAAGTATGCGCGACTTGGCCTAAGAGTTTACGATGTACGGGGTGGTGCCACTCTCCGCCCGGTGGAAGTACGCGCGACGGGGCCAAAAACTGAGAAGGCAGAACTACTGAAACTTTGAGATTTTGGATAAAATAGAGAGGTCCTGCTATTATCCTCTGGCCAAAAGATCACATATCTATTCTAAATAGCATAAAGGCCTCAAATAGCAAGGAGAATCAAATGGGAGACAAGAATTTCAGTTTTTACCCAAAAACTGAAAAGTGCACAGAGCTTCACTAAATCTCAAATTTCTCTCCAACCATTGATCCTTTGGCCATGAAATTTTGCAGACAGCTAATCAATAGCCTCTGAACTCTACATACCCAATTTCAAGCCATCTCGCGAAGGGAATCACAAATTTCACCAAAACTCTAGAAGGCAAAGTGAAGAACGGAGGAAGCCCAAAAACCAAATCTGAGATTAAAATGAAGTTTGCTCTTGGGAAACTTGATCAAATGATCTTGAAGCATCATCCCAACCTAGAGCAACCCATTTTGGGCCTTCCCAGCAAGAAACAACAAGAAACACAAAATCTCACCAATCAAACCAAGAAAGGAACGAAGAACAGAACATGAGCACGAGAGGTAAAATTCATATTTCCATTTCAAATCAAAGATGATTACAGAAGAGTCCCCATACGCATGGACATTAGAACAAGAGGAATGATTACATGGATTCTCAACTCATCCTCTCCCTCTCCATCTCAAGAACTTACACAAACCCTACATCTTCTTGGAGAGGGGACAACACTCAGACACTCAGAGAGACATCGAAGGGGACAAACTCTGCCCTTCACACCCACTCTCACCAACTAAAGACTAAAGCCAAAACAACCCTCTAAAGCCTATTTTGACTAAAGTAAACCCTAGAATCCATGAGGGGGCATGCAGCCACTCCCTCCTATTTGTAGCCCTTGGCTAATGGGTCTCCACCCCGTTACGCCCGCTAAATCCAACGGAGCCCGCTTCTGCTTGTGCAGCCTCGCGAATTTACCGATTCGCCCCTCCTGCACCTTCCGGGAAGCTTCCGCGCTCCTTGTCGTCCACGACTCGCAACCACATCGAATCTGCACCGTCTTCAACACATCCGACCGTTCTGACCTCGACTCCACCTGTGTCTAGTCCGGTCACCTCGTGTCTCACCACGACTCCGCTTCGACGTCCTGCAGCCACATAGACAAGAAACACGTCAAATAGCACCGCTTGATACATGAAAGCGTAGATAGCATAAACACATCATACTTACCTATGATGAAGTCCAACCTGTCGAATCATCGGAATATGCATCCTAATCTCATATGACCAAGTTCGACCAAGTCCGACCGAGCCCGTTTGCACCCCGCAACGTCAAGGACCGAACCAACCAAATCAAACTCGACTTTCCTGAACCGATGTCAATTACTCAAAACACACACGGGATGACCTCCACATGGTCTCTCACACGGCCAGATGGCTCGCGGCTCAACGACAGTGCTTTATTATACCCATCGTGTGATGGTAGGGGTGCAAATGGAGCAGATATTTCCCGACCGACCATCCGTCCATTTTAATTCGGATACAATTCGGAGCAAATTTTCGGATATTCGAAGGTTTTGTCAGATACAAAAATGAATTCAGATATTTTTTGTCGGATACAGAAATGGATTCGGAACAAGCATTATCTGATGGATACGGAACTATCCGGATATTTTTCCGGATAGTTTCCGAATAGTTACCCGGATAGTTACCAGATACAAAAACGGAGTCGGATACCTGGCCTCTCTGCTAGTTAGGTGGGATCTCCGACTCTTCTTGAAATGTAGAATCATTTATTTATATAAGATTGCTTGTTTCGGTGACTGTTGCAATGTTGGTACACACGTATTAGATCTCAGTTTGCTTAATTTGTATGTCACCATGTGAAATTTTCTTTCATGCAATATCCGATTAAATATTCCTGACCGAAACTAACCACATTCGGAGCGGCATGTATTCGCTCCGTATTCGTATTCGTATCCAGCACTATCTGTGTCCGACTTCGACTCCGACAAAAAAATATGGAAAAGGATACGGGATGAGCAATATCCGTCTGTATCCACTCCGTTGCACCCCTGTGCGATGGTATTTGCAAGACACTATGGTACACGACCAGCACATCCTACGATGCCCACGCACTCGAAGTTGCTGGTGGAGGTGCCCCGACGAGTCGAAGCCGAAGTCGAGGTTGAAGTCGGCGTGGAAGCCGAAGTCGGGGTCGGAGTCGGTGTGGAAGCCGAGGTCAGGGCGTCTGGTTAATGGCCTGTTGACAGTGCATTGATGCCTCGCGGGGTTGAAGCCGAAATTGAGATCAGAGTTGCTCCGTGGGGGCGGGGCCGATGTCGAAGTTGGGGTTGGGGCGACTGGTTAGTGGCCCGCTGGTGCTGCATTGATGTTACCGTGAATCGCGCTGACCACTGACGCGCGATGGAGAGTGGGCCTCGCTGCGCGACCGCATGACCGCGGTCATGCTTCCATTCCCGAGGGGATGGGCGCATGGCAGGACGTGATTGGCGCGCTGTGCGCTGTCAGACTGTCGCACGGTTGCAATTGCACGCTTCATCTCGATGGGGTGGGACGCGTGGCAGCGCGGGATTGGTGCTTCATGCGTCGTCACGTGGTTGCGACCGCGGTCGTGCGCATGGGCGGCCACGCCCCTTCAGCTTCCACCAGTTGCGATTCCCAATCTTGGGGGAGGCGAGTGGTTCGGGTTCCGCCGATTGGGCTTACCGGCGGGGTAGGAGGTGAAGGGGCTTTATATAACCCCTTTTGGGACAGTGCCAGCATTCTGCTTCGTATACCTTCTGCTCCCTTTCTTTTGCGCACTGTGCTCTCGCCCCCTGTGCTGTCGCGCCTTTACTCATCACCGCCTAGCTCTCGGAGGACAATGGCCCGTGGCGGAGAACGTGCTCCTCGGGCCGGCAGTGACACCCCATCCCGGCAATTGCTGTCGATCGAGGTGGAGTACACGCTCGAGGGGCGCGACAAAGTGGAGGGTCCTTGCTCCCATGTGTTGGGCTCGACTCTCGCGACGGAGGAGACGATCCGGACTCTGTTGCGTGAAGGGAAGCTGTCGGACCGCCGCGAGGTGTGGTTGCCCGTCAGCAACGAGACAGAACCACACCTAGAGAAGTCAGAGGCGATCATCTTTGTCGCTTATTTTCAAGCCGGGCTTCGCATCCCGGTGGCCATGATCGTCGGTGCAGTCTTGCGAACCTTCGGACTGGAGCTGGCGCAGTTGACATCAAACGCGATAGCCCACCTTGCCATCTACAGCTGGGCACTGCATACGGAGGCATGGTGGCCTAGCGCCTCGCTATTCGCGTTCCTCCATGACGCACGGTGTCAGCCGAAGAGGCCGATAGGGGGGACATTTTTCATCTTCGGCAGCGTCAACTTCGTCCCGCGGTCACAGTGCGGGAAGGTTTTCCCTGCCAACTTGACCCGGATGAAGTGGAAACCGAACTGGATGAAATGGTGGTTTTACCACCGTGTGGCGAGCGGCAGTGGCCTCGAGTGCATGGGCCGGCCGGTGTAGTTCAATACCTCGCCAGGCACGCCGATCATTGCCCGCTTCAACATGCGCGACCTCACCGAGGAGTTCGTCATGTATGGTTTGGCACCACTTGCTGATGGGTGGCGCATCATACCTGGGGGCCTTCGGCGTGACAATGTCCGCCCGTCCGTGTCCTCGCTGCCGAGGCCCTCTGACTCTCGTATGTCTTGGAGGAGCCTTGCTTTTCTCACTTTTTTTTACTCCACCTCTTCTCGCCTATAGGGCTTCTCCTGGGGTGCGGAGCGTGCGGTGGCCGTGTTCTTAGGACCGTATGCAGCCAAGGAGCACAGCTTGCGCGATGCTGTGACTACAGAGGCAAAGCTAGGGCGGATAAACTGGGTGTGCGAAGCTCTGGGCATTCGCGTGCCGGAGCGCGCCACTTCGGCCCCGAGTCAGCCTCGCTGTCGAGACGACGACGGCAAGGGGAAAGGATTGCCGTCTTGATGGAGGGCTCGGTCCTCCGTGGCCGTACCTGGTGCCTCGGTTGCCGCTCCTGTCAGCTCTGCCGGGGGTGATCTTTCAATGGACGCCGACTCCGACTCGGCGAAGTACGCCGATTTGGACCTTGAAGCAAGTATAGAGGCGGTTCTAGGCGAAGTGTCCCTGGGCAACGCCGTGGACCAAGGGTGCAGTGCGGACAACCAGGAGGGCAAAGCGCCGCCACCTACGCTGGCTGCCGAGGTGGAGGAATCCTTGCCCCAGTCTCGAAAAGCGAAGCGGCCGTGCACACGATCGCCCTTGCGTCCGAAGAAGGGGTTTGTTGTGGCGACCGGGGTCAGGAGCCTGTTGGAGTCTGATTCCAACACCGAGGCCCCTTGGCCTGGTATCTCTGTCGTTCCGTCTGAGGCTACGGTGACTGGGGTCAGGAGCCTGTTGGAGTTAGATTCCGACACAGAGGCCCCCCGGCTCGAGGAGCTGGCTTCTTCCGGGGGTGTTGGTATTCCTGTGATTCTCTCTGAAGCCGAGGGGACACCCCAGCGGAGCCGGCTGGTTGAAGCCGAAGGTAAGCTTAACGCCCTTTGTACAAACATGCGGGGCTTCCATAGGGTCCTAACCACTATGCTTTAGCATTGGCACTGGCACGGTCTCCCAGGCACGAACAATCTTCGGGGGGCGGGGACGTTCCCTTGGTGGCATCGATGCCCGACGCCCTTCAAATTGCTGCCGCGGAGGCCTTGCGACCGAGCTTAGCGAACTTTGACCCTCGGCCGGAGGTGCTGCAGGCGTGACGGGGAGCCGCGGACAGCGCGATCGCGAACCTGGATTGCCAGGCGCTGCTGACGTGTGGGTCGGAGCTCCTGGGAGGCGCGCTAGAGGCCTCAAAAATGGGGGTGAGTACTCGACTTTTGATTGTGTGCCGTTGTTTAGGAATTTGCTGGCCGCTGCATCACGCAGACCCTCGCCCTTGGCCGGGTGTTGCAAGCGTCTCACGCCCATGAGTAGGGGGCGCTAGAGGACCGGCTGCGCGCTGCCAAGGAGTCCCTCTGCACGGCCGAGGAGGCCCACTCCACCAAGGACGACCGCATCTGACTTTTAGAGGCGGAGCGTGCGAAGGCGATTTCGGACACCGAGGCGATCACGGCGGCGGCGCAGCGAGCAGCCGTCGAGGAGCGTGATGGATTACTCCAGCAAATCGCTGCGGTAGAGGAGGAGAAAGGCTGCCTTGCTGCATCTCTTGGGGAGCGGGACCGGACTTTGGGCAATGCCTCGGTGCAGCGTGGGACGCCATGCTAACTCTGGAGGGCGCCCTCGAAGACCTTGTCGCTGAAGTGCCACCTCGCTCCTTCGGCCCCGAAGAGCTGTCGCGGACACTTCGTCAAATCGGGGAGGCTTCCAACCTCGCTCTCAACGCCGTGAGGTCTTTTCGGAACCATTGTTCCTTTGTAACTTCGAGCCTAGCCTTTGCGCTACTCCGGCACCGAGGCTACCGGCACAACGACGGGTTGGCTAACCCCCAGCTGGAGATGCCAGCAGGGGCTGGGGTGATGTCAGGCGCCGTACGCACCGTTCGTCCCGTCGTCCGGGTTTCCCATGAACAAATTTGGGACTATATCGGGGAGGCCGCGGTGAAGGTTGAGCTACGGTGGACCATGCATGGCGAGGGGAACTTCGGCCAATGGCTTGATGAAGTCCCGCGGCGTGACGAAGGCGCGGACCCACAGGTGTGACACCGGGGTTCTAGTGTGTAGGCGTGCGTTGCAATGTATGCTCCCCCTTTTTTATGAATAAAGTGGAAATTGTCTGACCAGATGTATCGCTGTGCTCTGGGCAGCTGCTTAATAGGGACCAGTTGCTAGTCTCTAACCTCGTGACCCGCCGGTGCCTTCGGCACTGGCGATGGGCTAAGGATTCGCTGGACTTTTGGGCGGCACGGGCTTCGGCGGGCGAGGCTCCGGTGCGGGAGTACATCAAGGTGGAGCCGGACGAGTAGCGATCCTGGAAGCTCGAGGATGCTTGTACGCTAGGTCTTTGGGGATGTTGATCACCGGACGCCTTTGTAAACATTCGTGTACGAATGTGATAAAGATTGGTCGAAATACGTGTCCCCGCCGCCTTTCATGACCATGCCTGTCTCCGATTTACTCGTAGGACATGGCACTCCATCTTTGCGCTTCGTAGCCGAGGTAGACGTGCGAGTGCTCCGTCCCCTACCCTTCGAAGTGGTGGTGGCGAGGCTGGCGCCTAGTCGAAGTAGGCGCACTCGTGCTCCGTCCCCTACCCTTCGAAGCGGTGGCCGCAGAGCTGGCCTAGTCGAAGTAGACGCGCTCGCGCTCTGTCCCCTACCTTTTGAAGTGGCAGCAGTGGGGCTGACGCCTAGTCGAGTTAGACACGCGAGCACTTTGTCCCCTACCCTTCGAAGCAGTGGCAGCGGGGCTAGCGCCTAGTCGAGGTAGACGCGCGAGCGCTCCGTCCCCTACACTTCAAAGTGGTGGCTGCGGGGCTAATGCCTAGCTGAGGTAGACGCGCAAGCGCTCCGTCCCCTACCCTTCGAAGTGGTGGCAGTGGGGCTGGTGCCTAGTCGAGGTAGACGTGCGAGCGCTCCGTCCCCTATCCATCCAAGTGGTGGTAGCGGGGCTGACGCCTGGTCGAGGTAGACGCGCGAGCGCTCCGTCCCCTACCCTTCAAAGTGGTGGTAGCGGGACTGACGCCCAGTCGAGGTAGGTGCGCTCGTGCTCCGTTCCCTACCCTTTGAAGCGGTGGCAGTGGAGCCGGCGCCTAGCCAAAGTAGATGTGCGAGCGCTCCGTCCCCTACCCTTCGAAGTGGTGGCGCGGGGTTGGCACCTAGTCGAGGTAGACGCGCGAGCGCTCTGTCCCCTACATTTCAAAGTTGTGGTAGTGGGGCTGACGCCTAGCCGAGGTAGACGCGCGAGCGCTCCGTCCCCTATCCTTCGAAGTGGTGGCAGCGAGGCTAGCGCCTAGTCGAGGTAGATGTGCGAGCGCTCCGTCCCCTACCCTTCGAAGTGGTGGCAGCAGGGCTGGAGCCTAGTCGAGGTAGACGCACGAGCGCTCCGTCCCCTACCCTTCGAAGTGGTGGAGAAGACTGCACTCCTCACGCCGCTGATATGAAGGTGCTAGGGCAATGGCTGCCGCTCTCGTACTGAGCTTGGAGGACATGAAGTCCTCCAGGTCCCCGCCGAGCAGGCGCATCCCACGGAGGCTGACGCAAGAGCGGAGCTATTTCCGAGCACTGTCTTCTTCATACAAGAAGCGAAGGAGCAGGGTGCGAGTGCTGCTTGATGTCCCATCACACATGCGTGCACAGGGACGACTTCCGCATTTTCCATCGTGGAGTGCGCAGGGACAACATCCGCGTCTTATTTATACTCCGTAGAGTGCACGCGGAGGCGAGCCTCCGCTGCATCTTATTTATACTCCGTAGAGTGCATAGGGACAACATCCGCGTCTTATTTATACTCCGTAGAGTGCACACGGAGGCGAGCCTCCGCTACATCTTATTTATACTCCGTAGAGTGCGCAGGGATAGTATCCGCATCTTATTTATACTCCGTAGAGTGCGCACGGAGGCAAGTGATGTGACGATGGCCTAATCTTCCGAGAGGTACTGATAAGTCGATTGTGGAGATCTCGACGTTGATGATCCAAAGGCTCCGACCAAAACAGATCGAACCCCTCGCAATCACTACACCACTGCTCCGTTGGTTATCAACCGTGCCAAACACAGATGACCTCACCAAGAAGGCTATCTCCTGCAAGCGAATCGAGAACACGAGCAAGAGAGTAAAAGATGCAATCTGTATTGCGAATAAAGATTAAGTTCACAAGTTGGGGTTCCTCAACCGAACGTGCGGCGAAACTGCTAAGCAGAATAATCTCTTAAGAAAAACCCGAGGAAAACTAAAGGGGTGTGACCTCCTTAAATAGGGAAGGGGGAAGCCACACTTATCTAATGAAAAGGGATGTGGTCTCGGCCCACTTTGACTCAGACTGAAAAAGTAACATGAATTGTTTCGCAGTTTTTGATCTACTCGAGTGGAGTTTGGAGGTGAGACTAGATTCATCTGAAAGTAGACTGCAAGATCTTTCCAACGAGTACTCATGGTCCCCAAGAAGCCTTCTATATCAAAAGTTATGGCTGTTTGAAGTTGGCTTGTCAAGCTGAATCCGAATTGATCCGGAGGCCGAATTGGATTCCAGAACCTGTCCAACTTGAACCCTTGCTTCAATTGGTTCCAATGTGATGTGGTGCTACAAATATATATATTTTCATCATTAGGTAGCATCATATTCTCATTTAAAATGTGTTGAAGTTGAACAAACGAATTCACCTTTAGTTCAATCTTGATATTGGCCGCTATGGTCGTACGTGTTGGTAACGTGGTCACATCATCCTCCCCTTCTTGACAGAAAACCGTCCTCGGTTTTAACATATGTGTAGTGTCACGTATTCCATGATCTTGATCATAAATCTTGGTACATGATAAGAAACGCAACAAACTCTCATTATGTAATATCATAAGTTCTTTATCAAATAAAGTAAAATCTCTTTGAAACGAGCTCACCTCATAATTTAAGTGTTGCGTAGGAGCTCTAATAATTGGAACAACAAGTATAGCAAATATGGTTGTATCCATAGGGTACATATTCTTATCATCCTCCCCTTCTTGCAAATAAAGTCGTCCTCGGCTTTTGATAAGCTGAAAATATGGTAACAAAGAAGCCAAGGTGTATGCATGGTATATGTATATGTCATCCGTTTTAACAGTTCATCGTTGTTGCACAATTAATGTTATAAAACAGCAGCGATCATAAAAGCTCATTGTATTATTAACCCAAGAGTAATCATATATGTTAATGAGCAATTCAAAATTTCTCACACAGTAATTATTGCAACTTGTTTTAAAAATGTAAGTGAAGCATTTATGCAATACAAATCTTTGACGTTGTAAACATGTAGTGGTGGCACATATGGGCAAAACTACAACTTTTGGAATCAAGCAAAGTTCATCCATATAATCATATCTCAATCGAACCATAGCAAATTCATCTAACAAGGGTGAAGAGGCTTGTATGTTCTGCCATAATTCATCATCTTTATTCAGATTGTCCATACTAGATAGTGCAAAAAGTGATGAATACATAGGCATTGGATGAGTACTAAATTTTACTTCCCTCTCACATTGAACATGATTCACCATACAAGAATTGTTGTCCCAAACAGCAAGTTTCAATTCATCCACGTGATTGCAAGTTATGCATATTCGATATACAAGAAATTGATTTTCCACACCATAATCTCCAATCAAATTAAACTTATATCCAGGGGTGTAGGTACTTGTGAGACCATGTGGAGGTCACCCTATGGTTGTGATGAGTAATTGACTCTTGATCTAGAAAGATTGAGTTTGATTTTTGAGGTTTGAGCTGACTCTACAAAGTCGTAAGCCTTGAGATAGGTTGGCAGACAATTTACGACCATGTTGTCCTTGGTCGGAACCTAGTAGATGCGTTTTTTAGTGGTCGGAAGGCTTTACGACCACATTGGTCGTGATCGGAAGTTGTGCACACTGTTTACGACCACGTTGTGGCGTTTACGACCACTCTGGCCATGGTCGAAGGCCACTAGGAAAGTTTACGACCACTCTGTCTCTAGTCGGAAGCCATCTAGACCTTTTACGACCATGATGCTAGGAGTCGGAAGCTCTCTTGACCACTTTGGCCGTGGTCGAACTATGCTACAACCACGTTGGCTATGGTCGAACGCAGCTACGACCACGTTGGCCGTGGTCGGTAGTCGTAAGTCAAAGCCACGACCGCTATGGTCGGAAGTCAGCGCTCGAAGTCTTCGACCTTGTTGAATGGAAGCGATTGGACGCGGTCCAAATGTTCTCGTATGTGGTCGGACTAGCGCGGGGAGAAATCGGACGCGGTTCGAACGCATCTCTTTGTTCGTGGTCGGAAGTCCCCAGACGATTTTACAACCACGTTATCGTTTGACGGCAACGAAACTCTGTCGTGGTCGGTAGTCGGCGCTCGAGCTTGTGACCGGTCGTATGGCCTCCCAGAGCAGTTGTAACCTCTGGGAATCGGTCGAATGGACTACTGGGGTAGTCGTATGGACTATGGTAGTGGTCGTAGGTCTTGTGCATGTCATGTTCTACCTTTTTGACCAGTCGTAGGCCATTTACGACTTTGGGGGAGTGTGTTTTGAGTTCTTTTCTTCATTCATTCTTATGGTCTTTTGGAGTGGTCATAGCCCTCTGGGATGAGGTCGTAGGCTTTGAGCATTGCTTGTCTTGATCTATGGTTTCGACGAGTCGTAAGTTCTCTATTCTGCGCAACAGAGTGGTAGTATGGGGTATAGTCCTTATGCGATAATATCGTAGCGGCTAGCGATGGACGTGGCATGTGTCCGCATGGTCGTAGTGAGCTGTGAGGCGGTCGTAACGACATGTTGTGTGGTCGAAGGAAGCAGGGAAGTCTTCCAGGGCTTCGACCACTTCTTGAGTTGTGCATTCGAGTGGTCGTAGGGGGTTTACGACCAGGTGTTGTGTTGTAAAACTTGTTGGTTATACCGATGGTTTGTCTGTTGTTTGGTGCGATGCTATGTGACAGTTTGCTTGTCTGTGTGGCTGTAGGACTTCGGAGCTATTTCATGGTGAGGCGTGGGAGGACCGGGACTAGGCACAGGAGGTGTTGAGGTCCAGACGGTCGGAGACGCTGAAGATGATCGAGGCTGGTGAGGTGGTTGCAAGCCGAGGAGATGAGGAACCGGAGCTGGAGCTGCCAGAGGATTTGGAGACAAGTCTTGGTGAGGCTTGGAGTGGTCGGGACTAGCATGGGTGATGTTGAGGTCCAGAACGACTGGGTGAAGCCGAAGAAGACTTGGGGCTCAAGGTGGTTGCATGCGTGGACAGAAAGGCAGGAGGAAGCTTCCAGGAAAATGCGGGGATGGCATTTTGGTGAAATGCGCAAAGCCTGCAAGGTGGAAGTGGATTCTGTTGGTTCTATCAGCTAAAGTGCGGGTAAAGCACTGACTTAACGGGTAAAGCACTGGGATGGTCAGTGTTGTTGGGTAAAGCAGTGGAAAACCCGGTGTTAGGTGGGCTTTACGGGTTAGCCCTAGTGAGGACTAATGGGTGGATCCATTAGGTCAAGTCTCGTGCGTGAGGCTATAAAAGGAGAGGGGAGGCAAGTGTTGGATTTGAGTTGGCCGGTTGGGCCTTGGAGGCAGCCGCCTCTCCCTCCCATGGGAGTCTGTGTGCGTGTGTTCGCTCTAGGGTTAGAGCTTGTCCTCCCGAGGGGAGTGGCTGTTGGGAGTGGCTGTAGAAACCTTCTTTGTAATCATTCATCTCTCTGTATCGATCTATCTAAGAAGTATTTTGTCTGAGATGTCTTGATTACTCGTGTCTTTCTTTGTCGATTTTGTCGATTCTTCTCGGGTGTTCTTGTTGGCTTTTCTCTTTTGTGTTGAGTTGTTGCTCAAGACTACCTTGGTCTCTTCTGCTCTGATCTGGGGAATCAATCTCAAGGCCATTTGGCCAGTTCTTCCCAAGAGCAGCAAGTGGTCGGAGAAGGTCTCTTTGCCGAATGGTCGTGCGCCCCAATCCTCTGTTCTCTGTTCGACCATGTTGTTCTTCTTGGTTGCAGTAGAGAGACTTCGACCGCTCTGTGATTTCTCAACTTGAGGTCGTTCCGCTGCTATGGTTGAAGTCTCCTGGTTATTGGACTCAAGACTATCAAGTTATTCATTTTGAGTCTTGTCGGTTGTGCGCGCTTTCTCTGTTTTCGGTCATTACTATGCAGTCTCTATTGTCGGTCAGATCTCCAGTTTTCAGTGGATCGTCTGTCTTGACCGAGTGACTCGATCGACCACGAGTTGGCGTTCGATTTCTCTGTCACAGATAGTCTATCTCTTGGTCAGATCTATCACGATAGAAAATTTCGTCTGTTTTGTTTTGTCCTCGGCCAGCAGCGGTTCTAGTTTGGGTGTCGGTCTGGTTTAGGTTCTTCAGTGAACATTCGATCTTCGTCTTCATAGCTTTGTAGCTATTGGAGAAGAAGATTTGTATGAATACTTGAAAAGTTTTTAAGGCACCATTCACCCCCCCTCTGGTTGCCAATTCGGTCCTACAATTGGTATCAGAGCAAGGTTGGCTCTGTATTTGATCTTAACCGATCTTGAGCATGGCAACTAGTTGGGAATCTTGTGAGCTTTTCTTCGTATACTGTTGGGGTGTTTTTGCCAATGATGTCCTTTGCGACAAGTGGCTTGATTTTGGCTAGAAGATGATTTTATTTGCAAGAAACCACAAGTGTGAACTTTGTGGTACATTTTCTTTCCCTTTGACTGTTCTAGTACTAGAGAGGAGAAAGTCTTGGAGAACACACGGTTGATGATGATAAGAAGGACGAACGACCACTCATCATGAGTAAGGATGGCGATCAGGCGGAGTGTGACCGCTAAAGCAGAAGCTGTGGTCGTAAGAAGTTTCGACAATAGTCATCGTACCGAGGATGGCGACGAGAGCAGTATTCGCAGGTGCTGGGACGTGGTCGTAAAGAGTTATGACCACGGTCTCAGTGGCCCCATCTGCGACTACATTTCGTCGACCTGGTGCTTTCCTTCGGTGCATGGCTCTCCGTACATTGGCCTGGCTTGTTATACTCTACTCTTCGACCATGGCAGACATGACTACGAATTCTGAACTGAAGATAAGAGTACAACTCAAACACTTGCATTTTCATCTCTAGCATTTATTGTCACTCTTTCTGATATGATGAAAATGCTTTGAGGAGAGAGCACAATGATATGAGTGCTGCATCTTACGACCTAGTCTCCTCTGTTCTTTTGGATTAGGAGCCTTTTGTAGTGAGCATAAATCTTTATGTTTCATATCTTCTGCTCCTACTTTGGTTAGTGTATTTCTTATTGGTCCTTCCTGTGAGGTCCAAGGGACTTCTCTTTTCGAGCAAGGATGGTGCTTTGTCCATTTGGATCATGTCTCGTAGTAGACACTTGCACCATTGCTCAGTGTGTGAGAAGGATGGACATTTTTAGCATCGCGGACCTATTTCTTTTGATGTTGATCTTTGTCCATGTACTGTCCCGAGAAAGGATTTCCGCCGTTTTTCTGGTGGACCTCGTTCGCCCAAACGAGGAGCACACCTACGGTGAGGAGAAGTTGTGAGTTTCGTTGGTGCTTTGGTTGGTTCTCTTCTTGGTGCTTTCAAGTAAGGTATTCACTGTTTTTTTGGGTTATGGAACTCGTTTCACTTGTCGAGTTGTCCATTTGCGGTGTGCCTCAGAGATTGATCTCCTTGCTTGAACCATCCATTGCATCTTGTTATCTTGCATACTTCTTTTGTGAGTGTGTCAAGTCTTGGGTTCCCAAGCACTTGTCTACTAACCCTTTGGGATCCAGGACTTGGACACTCTGTTCTTCTCATTTGTAGGTTTCCAGACGCTGGTTGGGGAACATGGGATTGATTGGGTTTTAGTCTTCTGCTTCATCATGTGACTAGAACATTCATTAGTTCTCCACTTCATGGCCTCCAAGAGGCATATGCTCTCACGTTGGCGTCTTCACCTACTTTGTGAGCTATTCTTTACCTTCATGCCTCTATATACATGTGTTAGTCTTAATTGGCATGTTGTGCTTGTTCAAGTGCTCACTTATACCATACTGGCATGTTATTTCTTCAATACTTTCATGTCATGCCTTTATGTGTATGTTGCTCAGGTATCCATATATCTTGTCATATTTGTTAAATGCTTAAGCTTTGACTTGACTTCATAAGCTGAGTAGAATGTGCGTATTAGAAGTCAAGTATCATCATGACCTTGTGCTTTGTAGTATTTATCATGGTTTAATGACTACATCTTGCTCTTTATGACCATTCACCATTAATTATACATGTTAGCATACTTTTCATGATTTTGATTTGTCATGTTGTATGTCTACATGATGTATGCATATGTATGGACAGTATGAGCTTGAGTATATCTTGGATAGTTTCTCTGTGTCATGATGCTGTGTTTATTCATGCTTTTGTATCTTTTCTAGTATACATGCTTTTATCCATGCCAGCATATGCTTCTGTGACTGTTCCTGTCACCTGCTATGTGTATGGTTGTGATTCATTGTGATGCTTGTATACCTTGATCTTATTGCTGTTGTGGCATGAAATAAACTGTACGACATCTTGGTAGCATTAGTCTGTGCTTATGCTTAGACATCATGAGAATTGTGGATAGGTCACAAGCTTCCTCTAGAATTGGGTGGCTCTAGGCTTGCTGTTCTAGATGCTTTTGATGAGGGCTAGATTGAGCTTGTGTGGGGGTGTGTTCTCATGCATTAATATTTGTAATGCTACTGTTTGTGGTCATTTGACTTAGTATTGGATCCATGCCTGTATATCATGTACCCCAGTACTAGGACACCAGTTGTTCCCTGTGTTTAAACTGCAGGCTGTGTGTGAGGGGAGACTTGTACAGCCTTTACGACCATTCCATGGTTTTTGCAACCTCATCGACTGTGGAGTAAAGTCGTAATCGACCATGGTCTGGACTCTCGGCTGAACTCGTTTTACGACCAAGACCAGGATGCCAGTACAACCACACGGCCGAACTCGTAGACAACCATGGTCCGGACTCGACTACGACCACAATCCGGATTCGTCTACGACTGCGACTCAGACTCGACTACGACCATGAGCCAGACTCAACCATGACCACGGTCCAGACCAAGACACGACTTCGATCACTCCACCACGGTCTGGACTCGGATAAGACCGCGACCCTGGAATCGTCTACGATCACGACTACCTTCCGAACGACTGTGACAGAGGTTAGTTCTCCTTGTGATCTTCAGTGTTTAGCTTCCCACCACTTGGCTTTGTAAAGTATATCTTTTCTAGTGGTAGCAAGGGTCTGTTTGGGCAGTAGGAGCCAACTCTAGGTGATGTCTCATTCACACCTCTCATCCAAATTGTTCTCTAGGATCATTTACTACCTAGTTGGGCTTTGGTTCTCTAGGATTCTCTTCTACCTAGATTGAACTTCTTCTTGGTCACAAGAGTCTTGTGAGTTGACATAGTGTGCTTTTGCTCCGTGGTATGAGGTTACAGGCTAGAGACCATGAGGAAAGGGTGTGTTTGGGAATCACCTCTTTGAGTTAGAACCCTCTCTTTTCTGGATTTGTGCCAAATCTCCTGGTTCTTCTCAATTTGCCTTCTCTAGGGGGAGTTGAAGCTTCTCTGTTTGTTCGGGCTATTCTTCAGGGGGAGTTCACCTCTTGTGCATTTTTTGTCTAATAGTGCATAACATTCACATGAATGCCTGTACAGTTTTTGGAGCCTTGACTATTATCTTTATGTGACATGATATCATGCTTTATATCTTGCCATATCTTGTAAAAGCTTGATTTATCATGTCCTTCTATGTATTGCTTAGCTCTTGCCATACTAGCTTAATTAAATGTGAACAACTTGAATCAAATCATGTCTTGTTCAATCTTGTGGATAGTTTGGCTTTAGAGATCCTCTCATGATTCATGCCATGTCGAATAGGCTAAGTTGAGTCTTGAATCTGTTTTTGAGGTTTAGACTGAGCTAAGTTAGTTCACTAGTGATGCATGAGTTAGTATTAACTCTTTGTTCTTGAACTAATTCAAGTAAATGCAAAAAGATATCTTTTGTGCGAAAAAACTGATCTCACCAATTCTTTCTCATGAGATGGCTTGCCACTGCACTAGGCATGAACTCAGGGGGAGGTTTGGATGACCAAGATCACCTCCTTAAGCTTATTGCTTGGAGTGATCGCATAAGGCTTGAGATCTAGCACATGGCTATGAAAGCAAAAACTCATGTAAAAAATGGTTGAAACCAACCATGAATTTCTGATAAAAGCCTAATGTGCTAATTTTGCTCAACTAAAAATATTCTACAAGTAGTAAATTACATGTGATACCTAGTGCTTGAACAAAATGTCTCATTTTTGAGCTTGTAGCACTCTAAATATACTCAATTATAGCTTCTTGGTTCCACTTAGAATATTGACATGGCCTGACTCACGTTTGGATACCTTCTTCTAGACTATGATCTTGAGTGACTTGACATGCTAAACAAACCATTTAATTTAAGATCATGACTTATTTGGCTTAAGCTTGGCAATACATGGTTTGTTATGATCTAGATAGCATTGTCACTTTTTATGGCTTGGTATAGTCTTTGTAAAATCACTGAGGATAATCTTCATGGCTCCCCTTGCTCCCATTGTTTAAATTGAATCATTTGTAGGCACTCCATTTCATTCATGCTCTATTTTTCTTCCTTGCATCTTGATGACTCTATTGCCAAAAGGGGGAGAAGGATAGAGAAAAAGGCATTAAGGGGTGCAAAAGGCATTAAAATGGGAGAATGCATTAAGGGATGGGAGAAGGATAGAAAAAGGCTTTAAGGGGGAGAGTGCTTGGTCATCTTGCTATGACAATGGTCATGTGAGCAACTACTTTTTGGACCATGAGCAAGATTGGACTTTTTGTGTGATTTGGAGCTTTTGTAGAAAATTTGATCTTTCTCTGTCTGCTCCATTTCACTCTGTGTCAACATGCTCATGAGTTCATTCTTCACTTCTTTTAGACCATGTGGGGCTTTTGCATCTTCTTTCCTTTTTCATTTCAAAAACAAACTCATCTTCATGCCTTTTTCGGTGTTTGTCAATATACTCATCAAGGTGGAGATTGTGAGACCATGTGGAGGTCACCCCATGGTTGTGATGAGTAATTGACTCTTGATCTAGAAAGATTGAGTTTGATTTTTGAGGTTTGAGCTGACTCTACAAAGTCGTAAGCCTTGAGATAGGTTGGCAGACCATTTACGACCACGTTGTCCTTGGTCGGAACATAGTAGATGCGTTTTTAGTGGTCGGAAGGCTTTACAACCACATTGGTCGTGATCGGAAGCTGTGCGCACTGTTTACGACCACGTTGTGGCGTTTACGACCACTCTGGCCATGGTCGAAGGCCACTAGGAAAGTTTATGACCACTCTGTCTCTAGTCGGAAGCCATCTAGACCTTTTACGACCACGATGCTAGGAGTCGGAAGCTCTCTTGACCACTTTGGCCGTGGTCGAACTCTGCTACAACCACGTTGGCCGTGGTCGAACGCAGCTATGACCACGTTGGCCGTGGTCGGTAGTCGTAAGTCAAAGCCACCACCGCTGTGGTCGGAAGTCAGCGCTCGAAGTCTTCGACCTCGTTGAATGGAAGCGATCGGATGCGGTCCGAACGTTCTCGTATGCGGTCGGACTAGCGCGGGGAGCAATCGGACGCGGTTCGAACGCATCTCTTTGTTCATGGTCGGAAGTCCCCAGATGATTTTACAGCCACGTTATCGTTTGACGGCAGCAAAACTCTGTCGTGGTCGGTAGTCGGCGCTCGAGCTTGCGACCACGTTGAGAAGTCGGTGCCTTACGACCACGTTGTAGCGAGCTTCAGCGCTCGGGCATGCGACCACGTGGGTAGTCGGCAGACTTCGACTACGACCACGTTGGGAAGTCGGCGGACTCCGACCATGTGGTGAAGCGGTCGAACGACGTCGGGTCGGAGTCCGGACGCGGTCGGTTGTAGTCGATAGCAGTCGGACTTGGTCGAAACGCACTCAACGAGGCCAGACGCAATCGGACTTGGTCTGTAGCAGTCGTAGCTCAGCCGGTAGCAGTCGTAACACCTGCGGACCGGTCGTATGGCCTCCCAGAGCAGTTGTAACCTCTGGGAATTGGTCGAATGGACTACTGGGGTAGTCGTATGGACTATGGTAGTGGTCGTAGGTCTTGTGCATGTCATGTTCTACCTTTTTGACCAGTCGTAGGGCATTTACGACTTTGGGGGAGTGTGTTTTGAGTTCTTTTCTTCATTATTCTTATGGTATTTTGGAGTGGTCATAGCCCTCTGGGATGAGGTTGTAGGCTTTGTGCATTGCTTGTCTTGATCTATGGTTTCGACCAGTCGTAAGTTGGTACGACTTGGTTGGGTAAGTTGGAGCTGAAACTTGCGATGGTCGTAGCAGAGCTATGTGTGGTCGTGGGCCACTGGAAGGGTCTCGTAGGTTGCAAGAAGGCTCTTGTGAGCTCGAGGGTTTCTCTATTCTGTGCAACAGAGTGGTCGTATGGGATATAGTCCTTATGCGATAATATCGTAGCAGCTAGCGATGGACGTGGCATGTGTCCGCATGGTCGTAGTGAGCTGTGAGGCGGTCGTAATGACATGTTGTGTGGTCGAAGGAAGCAGGGAAGTCTTCCAAGGCTTCGACCACTTCTTGAGTTGTGCATTCGAGTGGTCGTAGGGGGTTTACGACCAGGTGTTGTCTTGTAAAACTTGTTGGTTATACCGATGGTTTGTCTGTTGTTTGGTGCGGTGCTATGTGACGGTTTGCTTGTCTGTGTGGCTGCGGGACTTCAGAGCTATTTCATGGTGAGGCGTAGGAGGACCGGGACTAGGCACAGGAGGTGTTGAGGTCCAGACGGTCGGAGACGCTGAAGATGATCGAGGCTGGTGAGGTGGTTGCAAGCCGAGGAGATGAGGAACCGGAGCTGGAGCTACCAGAGGATTTGGAGACAAGTCTTGGTGAGGCTTGGAGTGGTCGGGACTAGCATGGGTGATGTTGAGGTCCAGAACGACTGGGTGAAGCCGAAGAAGACTTGGGGCTCAAGGTGGTTGCATGCGTGGACAGAAAGGCAGGAGGAAGCTTCCAGGAAAATGCGGGGATGGCATTTTGGTAAAATGCGCAAAGCCTGCAAGGTGGAAGTGGATTCTGTTGGTTCTATCAGCTAAAGTGCGGGTAAAGCACTGACTTAACGGGTAAAGCACTGGGATGGTCAGTGTTGTTGGGTAAAGCAGTGGAAAACCCGATGTTAGGTGGGGTTTACGGGTTAGCCCTAGTGAGGACTAATGGGTGGATCCATTAGGTCAAGTCTCGTGCGTGAGGCTATAAAAGGAGAGGGGAGGCAAGTGTTGGATTTGAGTTGGCCGGCTGGGCCTTGGAGGCAGCCGCCTCTCCCTCCCATGGGAGTCTGTGTGCGTGTGTTCGCTCTAGGGTTAGAGCTTGTCCTCCCGAGGGGAGTGGCTGTTGGGAGTGGCTGTAGAAACCTTCTTGTAATCATTCATCTCTCTGTATCGATCTATCTAAGAAGTATTTTGTCTGAGATGTCTTGATTACTCGTGTCTTTCTTTGTCGGTTTTGTCGATTCTTCTCGGGTGTTCTTGTTGGCTTTTCTCTTTTGTGTTGAGTTGTTGCTCAAGACTACCTTGGTCTCTTCTGCTCTGATCTGGGGAATCAATCTCAAGGCCATTTGGCCAGTTCTTCCCAAGAGCAGCAAGTGGTCGGAGAAGGTCTCTTTGCCGAATGGTCGTGCGCCCCAAGTCCTCTGTTCTCTGTTCGACCATGTTGTTCTTCTTGGTTGCAGTAGAGAGACTTCGACCGCTCTGTGATTTCTCAACTTGAGGTCGTTCCGCTGCTATGGTTGAAGTCTCCTGGTTATTTGACTCAAGACTATCAAGTTATTCATTTTTGAGTCTTGTCGGTTGTGCGCGCTTTCTCTGTTTTCGGTCATTACTATGCAGTCTCTATTGTCGGTCAGATCTCCGGTTTTCAGTGGATCGTCTGTCTTGACTGAGTGACTCGATCGACCACGAGTTGGCGATCGATTTCTCTGTCACAGATAGTCTATCTCTTGGTCAGATCTATCACGATAGAAAATTCCGTCTGTTTTGTTTTGTCCTCGGCCAGCAGCGGTTCTAGTTCGGGTGTCGGTCTGGTTTACGGTTCTCCTGTGAATATTCGATCTTCGTCTTCATAGCTTTGTAGCTATTGGAGAAGAAGATTGTGTGAATACTTGAAAAGTTTTTAAGGCACCATTCACCCCCCCTCTGGTTGCCAATTCGGTCCTACAGTACTAAATAAGAATTTCTAACATGCAAGTTCAGAAACTTTCTCCATAGCATGTGACAATTTCATAGGTAGATCCAACATGATGTAACACAATGAATTAGCAGGAGAAATTCTAGTCAAAACTTCTTTATGTGCTATTAATTCGACATGTGCAAAATTATGAGAATTTAGATCAGCACATGGTTCATTTAAGTCAACACAAGGAACATCAGAAGATTGCACTACAGTAGGTATATACTCACAAGATTGCTCTATGTCTTGTTGTAGCACCAAATCAATACCGTGAGCGATCATAGCACCATGTTCTTTACCTTTTTGGTTCTCCTCAGATGATGTAAGTGCATCCATCTCCTTATCTTCATTCTCAACCAATGGGATCAGTGATTCAATCAGCTCATTCTCCTCTTCGGCATGGTTCTCAACTACCTGCAAGTTGTTAGTCACAGAAAAGGGCACAAACACAGGTTTGTTCTCATGATCATCACCATTGCCTGCAAGGTTAGCTGTAAGAGCATATCCATCCTCAATATCACTAGCACTTACATAACCACCATCTTCTGTCGCAATGTACGCCCGCTGACTTGGGCAATCTCTCATGACGTGGCCCATCCCTTTACAACGGTGGCCACAATGCCCGTCGTACGGCCCATGGAAGCAACCGATGAAGAGCTCTTTGCTGGTGCTTGCACACTAGTAGATTTGCTCGTCTCGGATGTGCGTGATGGTGGCGGAGGTGCTGCTAAACGCGCCCTACTCACAGAGGGGGCAGCAGCTCGACAAACAGGAGGTGGGGCCTGTCTTGGCTTGCCTAGGCGTCGATTTTGATGTAGACATACTTTTAAAGTTGCTCCTTGTCCTTGTTGCCTACCCTGCAATTCTTTTTCTGCCAAACAAGCAAGCTTGGAACAATCTATTGATATCGTTATATTCTTTGTAATCAATTATGTCCTGAATTTCACGCCTTAAGCCCCCATAAAAATGATCCATCTTATCCTCCTCATCTTCTACAACATTACAACGCAACATGCCTATTTGTAGTTTTTTGATAATATTCCTCGACAGATTTATTACCTTGGTCTAAGCGCTACAATTTCTTATGCATTTCATGTTTAAAAGCAGGAGGAACAAATCTAGCACGCATAGCTACCTTCAATTTATCCCATGTTTCAAGTGCTAAAGCAGAATTAACTATATGAAGTCCACCAAATGATAGCACGATCTTTAAATTCACTAGTAGCTTGTCTGACTCTATGCACTTCAGGAACTAGATGGGGCATTCAATTTTTTGTTCAACTGTCATCTCCCAATCTAGATAAGTTTCAGCATCATACAGTACCCGCAAAAGATGGTGTGGTAAATTTGACTTTAGCAAATGGGTCATCATTAGCACGAGCATTGTGGTGCTGAAAATTAGTACCTCCCATACCATGACGGTTGGATGTAGGGCGGTGGTCGTGCATGCTTGGGCAGCAAATGCAGCTCCGGCGTCATAGTTTTTGTCTCTCATTATCATCTCCCTCCTCGAGATCTTGGCCTGCATAGTGATCATACTCGCGTCCATTGTTGGCGGCCGATTCACCATTCTTTCAAGGTGTGTAGTGAGTGCTGCAATACTCTCATTGATGGAATTGATGGAGCGCTGCAATTTATCCGTCGAAGCTTGAAGCTTCCTATCGATGCGTGGTTCATCCAAGAGCTTCATGAACTCTCCCTTTAAAACACACTCTGATCATCAGACAACTCACCTGTTCATGGTTAGTAGAAAACAAAAGACAACACAAAGGTATTATCCCTATCAACTACTAGGGGGTGGAATGTGGAATCACACATTCTCAGCGTCTTACCATACTCTTGCAAGCGTTCTTACCAATGCAACAGGTGGTACAACCGGTGGCTGGTTCGTGATACCATGTCGAGCATGGGTACGATTGCAAGAGGGAACCTAATTCTGATCAAAAGTATGTGGAGCTTGGAAGGCACAATATTGTAGCAAGGGAGAACAATCAATTAATTTCAGAAATTGCATAGAATTGAATTATAGTTCGTATCTAGCATTTAGCCTATGGTTGCTGATCAACCAAGAATGGAAGAAGGCTAAAAAACAAGTGTATTGCAATGTGTAGGAAGTGGTAAATACAAGATAATTCAATCCAATGCAATCTGGAATTGAAGAACACAAGGATTGATCCAAAACTGAAAACTGAAGATTTCTGTCCACTGGATAGTACGTCGGTATTTTGGCCGTAACTTTTTGTTAGATGCCTCTTTTTCACTGATTATTTTTTTTCTCTATTTTCTGACGGCTTTTTCTACATATTTTCTTTTGGGGTCAACTTCTGAAACCTGACACAGAAATTCGCACAAAAAACACAACTGCTGACTGTTGCAGATTCAAAAACAGATAATTGGGTCAACTTGCACCGCACATATCTCTTACACTTCCTTGCTGGAATGACGTGAAATTTTACAGATAGATGGATAATGAATTTTTGAATCTAATGGAAGTAGTCTCACTCAAAAATAATCTCGGAATCAAACGTTTATAACATTTTTGGTGGCGACTGCAGAGAAAGGAAAAATCAGCCGAATTTGGAAATTAGGGTTTGGGGTGGGGAATTTTTCTTGTTTGGATTTTTAATTGGAACAAGGATATGACCAGCAACTAGACAATGCTAATATGGACACAAATTCAATTTAGCAAACCAAAACTAACAGATTGAAATGCACAACGGGGTTTGGACAGCGGAATTAACTCCTTTTGTGGGGCAATTTTTTTTTCTAGACTATAGGAAATAAAAATCAATCTACTAACTAGGGATACAAGAATTACCTCATGGGCAACCGTTTGCTCTGATACCAACTGATGTGACGATGACCCGATCTTCCGAGATGTACTGATAAGTCGATTGTGAAGATCTCGATGTTGATGATCCAAAGGCTCCGACCAAAACAGATCGAACCCCTCGCAATCACTACACCACTGCTCCATTGGTTATCACTGTGCCGAACACAGTTGACCTCGCCAAGACGGCTATCTCCTGCAAGCGAATCGAGAACACGAGCAAGAGAATAAAAGATGCAATCTGTATTGCGAATAAACATTAAGTTCACAAGTTGGTGTTCCTCAACCGAACCGTGCGGTTGAAAACTGCTAAGCAGAATAATCTCTTAAGAAAAACCCGAGGAAACTAAAGGGGTGCGACCTCCTTAAATAGGGGAGGGGGAAGCCACACTTATCTAATGAAAAAGGGATGTGGTACTATTCATGGTTACTGTTCATGTGTCTGTGGTACTGTTCATGTGAATAGTACCATCCCAAACAGCCCAAGTTACCAGGCCCTCGGCCCACTTTGACTCCGACTGGAAAAGTGATGTGACTAGTTTCACAGTTTCTGATCTGCTCGAGTGGAGTTTGGAGGTGAGACCAGATTCATCTGACTGTAGACTCCAAGATCTTTCCAACGAGTACTCACGGGCCCCGATAAGCCTTCTGGATCAAAAGTTATGGCCGTTTGAAGTTGGCCTGTCAAGCTGAATCCAATTGATCTGGAGGCCGAATTGGATTCCAAACCTGTCCAACTTGAACCCTTGCTTCAATTGGTTCCAAAGTGATGTGGTGCTACAAATATATATATTTTCATCATTAGGTAGCATCATATTCTCATTTAAAATGTGTTTAAGTTGAACAAATGAATTCACCTTTAGTTCAATCTTGATATTGGCCGCTATGGTCATACGTGTTGGTAACGTGGTCACATCAGCAAGCCTCCGCTGCGTCTTATTTATACTCTGTAGAGTGCGCAGGGACAATATCCGCGTCTTATTTATGCTCCGTAGAGTGCGCTGGGACAACATCCGCGTCTTATTTATACTCCGTAGAGTGCGCGCGGAGGCAAGCCTCCGCTGCATCTTATTTATACTCCGTAGAGGCGCAGGGACAACATACGTGTCTTATTTATACTCCGTAGAGTGCGCACGAAGGCAAGCCTCCGCTGCATCTTATTTATACTCCGTAGAGTGCACGTAGAGGCGTCCCCCCACGTGTCTTATTTCATACTCACGAAGAGTGCGCGCGTGTACCGCGTGTCTTTGTTCATACTCATGGAGAGTACGCGCGTTTACCATGTGTCTTTGTTTATACTCACGGAGAGTGAGCGTGTTTACCACGTGTCTTTGTTTATACTCACGGAGAGTGTGCGCGTATACCGCGTGTCTTTGCTTATACTCACGGAGAGTGCGCGCGTATACCGCGTGTCTTTGTTTATACTCACGGAGAGCGCGCGTGTTTACCGCGTGTGTTTGTTTATACTCACGAAGAGCGCGTGCGTTTACCGTGTGTCTTTGTTTATACTCACAGATAGTGCGCGTGTTTACCGCGTGTCTTTGTTTGTACTCACGGGGAGTGCGCGCGGAGGCGAGCCTCCGTGCGTCTTTGCACAAAATAAGACAAGTTTCACAAATGGTGGACTTTATTGATCTCCTGTTTGCGCGGGTGAGCGATTACAAAAGACAGGATACTAACCACGAATCGCTCGAGGATGGGAATAGTTGCGACTGCTGTTGCCGTGGCAGCGAGGTAGGGCATGCGGGGAGCCTCTGGTGCTGGAGCGACCCACGTGGAAGCCCGGCGGGGTGCTTCTTGGAGCCGCTCAGGGTCTTTGCACTGTCGTGTCCACCTTAGGAATCCCGGTGGACCTTGCGGTGTGGGCCTCGGGTACCAAGCTCTATGCGCCGGGCTATGTCCTGGTCACCGTGGGTGTGATGAAATCTTGCGGGCCCGGGAGCTTCATGCATAGAAAGCCGTGGTGTGGGACTGCCCCGAAGGAATTGAGGGTTGGCTGCCCCAATATGGCATTGTAAGGGTACAGGATATTGACGACGTCGAAGGTGACGTCTTCGCTCCTACATTGTCGTCCCGGCCAAATGAGACCTGTAGGCAAATCTGGCCAAACGCCCTCTACAGCTGACCTCTGAGGCCCTGTAATGGGATTCCTGAGGGGCCTAAGCGACTTTGAGGGATCCCCATTTGGTCGAAGGCCGCTGCGAACAAGATGTTCGCGGAGCTTCCTCCATCGACTAGGACGTGCTTAACGTCGCATCCCGCGATGGCAACCTGGATGACCAGGGGATATTGGTGGGGGAACTCCATGCCCTCAGCGTCAGTGGGCGTGAAGGTAATTTCGTGCTGCGCCTAGTCCAGCGGTGCTTGCGCCGGATATGCTGCCACGTGGTGTAGCCTCCGTGCGTAGGCCTTTTGCTGCCACGCTGAGGCGAACTCCAGTGAGGAGCCCCTAGAGATGACGTTTATAACCCGGTGCTGGGCTCCTTCTGGGCTTAGATCCGCAGGGGGCCTTCCTGGGGTTGCTGCACATGGGCTTGAATCCACAAGGGCCCTCCTGGGGCTGTAGGCCGTGATCTTGGATCAGCATGGGGCCCTCCAGGGGTTGCTGGATGTGGGCCATGATGGGTGGCCTCACCTCGAGGGTTCTATCCTGGGCGACGCTCAGTCGAAGCGCCGGCGATGGTGGTGCATGCACGCATATCGTGGCCACCTCGACCATGCACCTCGCACCACTGGTCGTAGGGCTGGTCTTCCTGTTTCGCAGCCCCGGCCGTGCCCTCGCCCCCGACCTCGGCGACCCCGGCTGCGACTGGCGAGGGCGCTGTCTTCGGAGCCGCCCTCAATGTCGAAGACGTAGTGAGCTCTCCGGGACTTGTGTTGGCTGCGCTTGGGCTTGTCGCTCGACGAGTCCTTGTGCTAGGCGTCCTTGCACTCGGGAGCATCCTTCGAGGACTCTTGCTTGCGCTTGCCCTTCGAGGAGCCTTCCTTCAGTGAATCTCTGTTCTTCATCGAGCCCTCAGCCTAATTGGTGTCAGAGTCATCGCCTTGGCGCCGTCGCGCGTCCTCCTCTACCCTTGCATACTCTTCCATCTTATCGAAGAGCTTCACCACTGTCTTGATTGGCTTTCGCGCGTTGTACTCGGCCAGCGGCCCCAGGCGGAGGCCCTGTATCGCTGCATTGATGATGGTTGTCTCGTTGACATCCTTGACCTGGCAGCAGACCTTGCAAAGCGCTTGAAATATTCTCGGAGCTTCTCCGAGGGTTTTTGCTTAATAGCGAAGAGTTATTCTACGTCAACGCGCTCGACGTAGTTCCCTTGAAAGTTGTTGTAGAGCCGGTCACAGATCTGCTCCCATGCGTAGATGGAGTTTGGCTCTAAGGTAAAAAACCAAGAGAGCGCCACTCCCTATAGCATGAGGGGAAGCCCCTTCGCCGTGGTGGTGTCATCTCCGCCTGCAGCTTCGATGGTAGTCTCGTACATGCGCACGAACTCCTGAGGGTCTGTGCCACCCTTGTACGGCTCGATGGCACTAGGGAACTTGAAGTCCTCCGGCCATGCTGATTGCTGTAGGCCCGCGGAGAGGGGGGACTTCGGATCCACGCGTTGCAGTGGGACACGACTGAACGTAGGGGCTTCGCGGCTGTCTACCTGTTATAGCGTGGGCTCCGGCGCGACCATCGGCGGGGTCTGCTGGCTCCGAGCCTCTTGCATATCCCGCACGGCTCCACGGATGTCCGCTAGCTCCCGTTGGAGTGTGCCGATGGCCGTCAACAGGGTGCTCTCCACCGTTGCCGCGGCTGGGGCTATCGGCGCACCTGGTTGCACCGCCGGGACAACGGCGACCATGGCCTGCGCTCCTGGGTTGCCCGATGCGCGGCG